>CM038673.1:761885916-762516333 GCA_021605145.1 Aegilops bicornis | reverse complement strand
TCATCGTAGTCAACCCCTTGAACTTGTCGAAAACCTTTTTCAACAAGTCGAGCTTTGTAAACAGTAACATTACCGTCAGCGTCAGTCTTCTTCTTGAAGATCCATTTATTCTCTATTGCTTGCCGATCATCGGGCAAGTCAATCAAAGTCCACACTTTGTTCTCATACATGGATCCCATCTCAGATTTCATGGCTTCAAGCCATTTTATGGAATCTGGGCTCACCATCGCTTCTTCATAGTTCGTAGGTTCACCATGATCTAGTAGCATGACTTCCGTAATAGGATTACCATACCACTCTGGTGCGGTTTTTACTCTGGTTGATCTACGAGTTCAAGAACAACTTGATCTGAAGTTTCATGATCATCATCATTAACTTCCTCACTAATTGGTGTAGGTGTCACAGAACCGATTTCGTGATGAACTACTTTCCAATAAGGGAGCTGGTACTGTTACCTCATCAAGTTCTACTTTCCTCCCACTCACTTCTTTCGAGAGAAACTCCTTCTCTAGAAAGGATCCATTCTTAGCAACGAATTTCTTGCCTTCGGATTTGTGATAGAAGGTGTACCCAACTGTCTCCTTTGGGTATCCTATGAAGACACATTTTTCCGATTTGGGTTCGAGCTTATCAGGTTGAAGCTTTTTCACATAAGCATCGCAGCCCCAAACTATCGAAGCGACAACTTTGGTTTCTTGCCAAACCATAGTTCATAAGGAGTCGTCTCAACGGATTTTGATGGTGCCCTATTTAACGTGAATGCGGCCGTCTCTAAAGCATAACCCCAAAACGATAACGGTAAATTGGTAAGAGACATCATAGATCGTACCATATCTAGTAAAGTACGATTACGATGTTCGGACACACCATTATGCTGTGGTGTTCCAGGTGGCGTGAGTTGCGAAACTATTCCGCATTGTTTCAAATGTAGACCAAACTCATAACTCAAATATTCTCCTCCACGATCAGATCGTAGAAACTTTATTTTCTTGTTACGATGATTTTCAACTTCACTCTGAAATTCTTTGAACTTTTCAAATGTTTCAGATTTATGCTTCATTAAGTAGATATACCCATATCTACTTAAATCATCTGTGAAGGTGAGAAAATAACGATATCAGCCACGAGCTTCAACATTCATTGGACCACATACATCTGTATGTATGATTTCTAACAAATCTGTTGCTCTCTCCATAGTACCGGAGAACGGCGTTTTAGTCATCTTGCCCACGAGGCACGGTTCGCAAGTACCAAGTGATTCATAATCAAGTGGTTCCAAAAGTCCATCAGTATGGAGTTTCTTCATGCATTTTATACCGATATGACCTAAACGACAGTGCCACAAATAAGTTGCACTATGATTATCAACTCTGCAACTTTTGGCTTCAACATTATGAATATGTGTATCACTACTATCGAGATTCATCAAAAATAGACCACTCTTTAAGGGTGCATGAACATAAAAGATATTACTCATATAAATAGAACAACCATTATTCTATGATTTAAATGAATAACCGTCTCGCATCAAACAAGATTCAGATATAATGTTCATGCTCAACGCTGGCACCAAATAACAATTATTCAGGTCTAAAACTAATCCTGAACGTAGATGTAGAGGTAGCGTGCCGACTGCGATCACATCGACTTTGGAACCATTTCCCACGCGCATTGTCACCTCGTCCTTGGCCAGTGTTCGCTTATTCCGTAGTCCCTGTTTCGAGTTGCAAATATTAGCAACAGAACCAGTATCAAATACCTGTGTGCTACCGCGAGCTCTAGTAAGGTACACATCAATAACATGTATATCACATATACCTTTGTTCACCTTGCCATCCTTCTTATCCGCCAAATACTTGGGGCAGTTCCGCTTCCAGTGACCAGTTTTCTTGCAGTAGAAGCACTCAGTTTCAGGCTTAGGTACAGACTTGGGTTTCTTCTCTTGAGCAGCAACTTGCTTGCTGTTCTTCTTGAAGTTCCCCTTGTTCTTCCCTTTGCCCCTTTTCTTGAAACTAGTGGTCTTGTTGACCATCAACACTTGATGCTCCTTCTTGATTTCTACCTCCGCAGCTTTTAGCATTGCGAAGAGCTCGGGAATTGTCTTTTCCATCCCTTGCATATTATAGTTCATCACGAAGCTCTTGTAGCTTGGTGGCAGTGATTGGAGAATTCTGTCAATGACGCTATCATCCGGAAGATTAACTCCCAGTTGAATCAAGTGATTATTATACCCAGACATTTTGAGTATATGCTCACTGACAGAACTATTCTCCTCCATCTTGCAGCTATAGAACTTATTGGAGACTTCATATCTCTCAATCCGGGCATTTGCTTGAAATATTAAATTCAACTCCTGGAACATCACATATGCTCAATTACGATAAAAACGGCTTTGAAGACCCGGTTCTAAGTCGTAAAGCTTGGCACATGAACTATTGAGTAGTCATCGCTTTTGCTCGCCAGACGCTCATAACATCCGGCGTTGTTCTGCAGCAGTTCGGCACCCAGCGGTGCTTCCAGGACGTAATTCTTCTGTGCAGCAATGAGGATAATCCTCAAGTTACGGACCCAGTCCGTGTAATTGCTACCATCATTTTTCAACTTTGCTTTCTCAAGGAATGCATTAAAATTCAACGGAACAACACCACAAGCCATCTATCTACAACAAACATAGATAAGAAAAATACTATCAGGTACTAAGTTTATGATAAATTTAAGTTCAATTAATCATATTACTTAAGAACTCCCACTTAGACAGACGTCTCTCTAGTCATCTAAGTGATCACGTGATCCAAATCAACTAAACCATAACCGATCATCACGTGAGATGGAGTAGTTTTCAATGGTGAACATCACTATGTTGATCATATCTACTATATGATTCACGCTCGACCTTTCGGTCTCCGTGTTCCGAGGCCATATCTGCATATGCTAGGCTCGGCCAAGTTTAACCTGAGTATTCGGCGTGTGCAAAACTGGCTTGCACCCGTTGTAGATGGACGAGAGCTTATCACACCCGATCATCACGTGGTGTTCGGGCACGACGAACTTTGGCAACGGTGCATACTCAGGGAGAACACTTCTTGATAATTAGTGAGAGATCATCTTAAAATGCTACCGTCAATCAAAGCAAGATAAGATGCATAAAGGATAAACATCACATGCAATCAATATAAGTGATATGATATGGCCATCATCATCTTGTGCTTGTGATCTCCATCTCCGAAGCACCGTCATGATCACCATCGTCACCGGCGCGACACCTTGATCTCCATCGTAGCATCATTGTCGTCTCGCCAACTATTGCTTCTACGACTATCGCTACCGTTTAGTGATAAAGTAAAGCAATTACTGAAGCGTTGCATTTCATACAATAAAGCGACAACCATATGGCTCCTGCCGATTGCCGATAACTTCGGTTACAAAACATGATCATCTCATACAATAAAATATAGCATCACATCTTGACCATATCACGTCACAACATGCCCTGCAAAAACAAGTTAGACGTCCTCTACTTTGTTGTTGCAAGTTTTACGTGGCTGCTACGGGCTGAGCAAGAACCGTTCTTACCTACGCATCAAAACCACATCGATAGTTCGTCAAGTTAGTGATGTTTTAACCTTCGCAAGGACCGGGCGTAGCCACACTCGGTTCAACTAAAGTTGGATAAACTGACACCCGCCAGCCACCTGTGTGCAAAGCACGTCGGTAGAACCAGTCTCGCGTAAGCGTACGCGTAATGCCGGTCCGGGCCGCTTCATCCAACAATACCGCCGAACCAAAGTATGACATGCTGGTAAGCAGTATGACTTGTATCGCCCACAACTCACTTGTGTTCTACTCGTGCATATAACATCAACGCATAAAACCAGGCTCGGATGCCACTGTTGGGAAACGTAGTAATTTCAAAAACTTTCCTACGCACACGCAAGATCATGGTGATGCATAGAAACGAGAGGGGAGAGTGTTGTCCACGTACCCTCGTAGACCGTAAGCGGAAGCGTTATGACAACGCGGTTGATGTAGTCAGACGCGTCTTCACGATCTGACCGATCCAAGCACCGAACGACGGCACCTCCGAGTTCAGCACACGTTCAGCTCGATGGCGCATCCCCGGCTCTGATCCAGCAGGGTGTCGGGGATGAGTTCCGTCAGCACGACGGCGTGGTGACGACGATGATGTTCTACCGACGCAGGGCTTCGCCTAAGCATCGCTACGATATGACCGAGGTGGGATATGGTGGAGGGGGTCATCGCACACGGCTAAGGAACGATCTCGAAGATTAACTTGTGTGTTCTAGGGTGCCCCCCTGCCCCCGTATATAAAGGAGCAAGGGGGAGGCTGGCCGGCCCTTGGGGCCGCGCCAAGGAGGAGGAGTCCTCCTCCTAGTAGGAGTAGGACTCCCTCTTCCCTACTCCTACTAGGCGGGGAAAGGAAGGGGAGAGGAGAGGGAAAGAGGCGCCGCCTCTCCTAGTCCAATTCAGACCCGGTGGGGAGGGGGCGCGCCCATCCTGGCTGCCCCTCTCTCTCCACTAAAGCCCATAAGGCCCATTACTTCTCCGGGGTTCCGGTTTCTCCAAATCACCGGAACACTTCCGGTGTCCGAATATAGTCGTCCAATATATCAATCTTTATGTCTCGACCATTTCGAGACTCCTCGTCATGTCCTTGATCATATCCGGGACTTCGAACAACCTTCAGTACATCAAAACTTATAAACTCATAATAAAACTATCATCGTAACATTAAGCGTGCGGACCCTACGGGTTCGAGAACTATGTAGACATGACCTAGAAATGTTTCCGGTCAATAACCAATAGCGGAACCTAGATGCTCATATTGGCTCCTACATATTCTACGAAGATCTTTATCGGTCAAACCGCATAACAACATACGTTGTTCCCTTTGTCATTGGTATGTTACTTGCCCGAGATTCGACCGTCGGTATCCAATACCTAGTTCAACCTCGTTACCGGCAAGTCTCTTTGCTTGTTCTGTAATGCATCATTTCGTAAGCAACTCATTGGCCACATTGCTTGCAAGGCTTATAGTGATGTGCATTACCGAGAGAGCCCAGAGATACCTCTCCGACACTCGGAGTGACAAAACCTAATCTTGAAATACGCCAACCCAACATGTACCTTCGGAGACACACAGAGAGCACCTTTATAATCACCCAGCCACGTTTTGACGCTTTGGTAGCATACAATGTGTTCCTCCGTAAACGGAGTTGCATAATCTCATAGTTGTAGGAACTTTGTATAAGTCATGAAGAAAGCAATAGCAACATACTAAACGATCAAGTGCTAGGCTAACGGAATGGGTCAAGTCAATCACATCATTCTCCTAATGATGTGATCCCGTTAATCAAATGACAACACATGTCTATGATTAGGAAACATAACCATCTTTGATTAATGAGCTAGTCAAGTAGAGGCATACTAGTGACATTATGTTTGTCTATGCATTCACACATGTATCATGTTTCCGGGTAATACAATTCTAGCATGAATAATAAACATTTATCATAATATGAGGAAATAAATAATAACTTTATTATTGCCTCTAGGGCATATTTCCTTCAAGTGTGATGGTGTGTCCGAACATCATAACTGCACCCTATTGGATATGGTGCATGCCATGATGTATCTTATCAAATTACCACTATCGTTTATGGGTCAAGCATTAGAGACAACCACATTCACTTTAAAATAGGGCACCACGTAATTTCGTTGAGATGACAGCGTATGAACTATGGTTTAGAGAAACCTAAGCTGCCATTTTTTGAAAGTTTGGGGCTGCGATGCTTATGTGAAAAAGTTTCATGCTGATAAGCTCGAACCCCAAGCGGATAAATGCATCTTCATAGGACACCCAAAACAATTGGGTATACCTCCTAATTCAGACCCGGAAGCAAATTAATTGTTTCTAGAAATGGGTCCTTTCTCGAGGAAAAGTTTCTCTCGAAATAATTGAGTGGGAGGATGGTAGAGACTTGATGAGGTTATTGAACCGTCGCTTCAACTAGTGTGTAGCAGGGCACAGGAAGTTGTTCTTGTGGCACCTACACCAATTGAAGTAGAAGCTTATGATAGTGATCATGAAACTTCAGATCAATTCACTATCAAACCTCGTAGGACGACAAGGACATGTACTGCTTCAGAGTGGTACGGTAATCCTGTCTTGGAGGTCATGTTGCTAGATAACAATGAACCTACGAGCTATGGAGAAGCGATGGTGGGCCTGGATTCCGACGAATGGCTCGAGGCCTTAAAATCCGAGAGAGGATCCATGTATGAAAAGAAAGTGTAGACTTTGGCAGAACTACTTAATGGTCGTAAGGCTGTTGAGTACAGATGGATTTTAAAAGGAAGACAAACAATGATGGTAAGTATCACCATTAAGAAAGCTCGACTTGTCGTTAAGATGTTTTCCGACAAGTTCAAGGAGTTGACTACAATGAGACTTTCTCACTCGTAGCGATGCTAAGAGTCTGTTGGAATTATATTAGCAATTACTGCATGATTTATGAAATCTTACAGATAGGATGTCATAACATTTCCTCGACGATATTCTTGAGGAAAGGTTGTATGTGATACAACCCGAAGGTTTTGTCAATCCTGAAAGATGCTAACAAGTGTGCAAAGCTCCAGCAATCCTTCTAAGGAATGGAGTAAGCATCTCGGAGTTAAAATATACGCTTTGATGAGATGATCAAAGATATTGCGTTTATACAAAGTTTATGAGAAACTTGTATTTCCAAAGAAGTGAGTGGGAGCACTATAGCATTTCTGATGAGTATATGTTGTTGACATATTGTTGATCGGAAATGATGTAGAATTTCTGAAAAGCATATAAGGTTATTTGAAAAGTGTTTTTCAATGGAAAACCTGGATTAAGCTACTTGAACATTGAGCATCAAGATCTTTAAGGATATATCAAAACGCTTAATAGTACTTTCAAATGAATACATACCGTGACAATTTTTTGAAGGAGTTCAAAATAGATCAGCAAAGAAGGAGTTCTTGGCTGTGTTATATGGTGTGAGTATTGAGTAAGACTCAAGACATGACCACGGCAGAAGAGAGAGAAAGGACGAAGGTTGTCCCCTATGCTCTGCACGTAGGCTCTATAGTATGCTATCTTTGTGTCTTTGCGGGAAGTGTGCCTTGCCATGAGTCAGTCAAGGGGTACAAGAGTGATCCGGGAATGGATCACAGGACAGCGGTCAAACTTATCCTTAGTAACTAGTGGACTAAGGAATTTTCTCAATTATGGAGGTGGTAAAAGAGTTCATCGTAAAGGGTTACGCCGATGCAAACTTTGACACTAATCCGGATTATTCTGAGTAGTAAACTGGATTCGTATAGTAGAACAGTTATTTGGAATAGCTCCAAATAGAGCGTGGTAGCTGCATCTAGGAGATGACATAGAGATTTGCAAAGCACACACGGATCTGAAAGGTTCAGATCCATTGACTAATAACCTCCCTCACAAGCGAGATATGATCAAACCCCATGGGTGTCGATTCATTACAATCACATAGTGATGTGAACTAGATTATTGACTCTAGTGAAAGTGGGAGACTGTTGGAAATATGCCCTAGAGGCAATAATAAAATGGTTATTATTGTATTTCCTTGTTCATGATAATTGTCTATTATTCATGCTATAATTATATTGACCAGAAACCGCAATACATGTGTGAATACATAGACCACAACATGTCCCTAGTGAGCCTCTAGTTGACTAGCTCGTTGATCAGCAGATGGTCATGGTTTTCGACCATGGACATTGGATGTCATTGATAACGGGATCACATCATTAGGAGAATGATGTGATGGACACGACCCAATCCTAAGCCTAGCACAAGATCGTGTAGTTTGTATGCTAAAGCTTTTCTAAATGTCAAGTATCTTTTCCTTAGACCATGAGATTGTGCAACTCCCGGATACCGTAGGAATGCTTTGGGTGTACCAAACGTCACAACGAATCGGGTGGCTATAAAGGTGCACTACGGGTATCTCCGAAAGTGTCTCATGGGTTGGCACGAATCGAGATCGGATTTTTCACTCCGTGTGACGGAGAGGTATCTCTGGGCCCACTCGGTAAGACATCATCATAATGTGCACAATGTGATCAAGGATTTGATCGGCGGGATGATGTGTTACGGAACGAGTAAAGAGACTTGCCGTAACGAGATTGAACAAGGTATCGGGATACCGACGATCGAATCTCGGGCAAGTACTATACCGGTAGACAAAGGGAATTGAATACGGGATTGATTGAATCCTCGACATGGTGGTTCATTCGATGAGATCATCGTGGAATAGTGGGAGCCAACATGGGTATCCAGATCCCGCTGTTGGTTATTGGCCGGAGAGTTGTCTCGGTCATGTCTGCATGGTTCCCAAACCCGTAGGGTCTACAGACTTAAGGTTCGGTGACGCTAGGGTTGTAGAGATATTAGTATGCGGTAACCCGAAAGTTGTTCGGAGTCCCGGATGAGATCCCGGATGTCACGAGGTGTTCCGGAATGGTCCGGAGGTAAAGATTTGTATATAGGAAGTCCAGTTTCGGCCATCGGGAAAGTTTCGGGGTCACCGGTAGTGTACCGGGACCACCGGAAGGGTCCCGGGGGTCCACCGGGTAGGGCCACCTATCCCGGAGGGCCACATCGGCTGAAGGGGGAAGGGAACCAGTCCCTAGTGGGCTAGTGCACCCCCCTTGGGCCTCCCCCTGCGCCTAGGGTTGGAAACCCTAGGGGTGGGGGGCGCACCACTTGGCTTGGGGGGCAAGTTTCCCCCTTGGCCGCCGCCCCCCTTGGAGATTGGATCTCCTAGGGCCGGCGCGCCCCCTAGGGGCCCTATATATATAGTGGGGGGAGGGAGAGGGCAGCCGCACCCTAGCCCCTGGCGCCTTCCTCTCCCTCCCGTGACACCTCTCCCTCTCGCTAAGCTTGGCGAAGCCCTGCCGAGATCACCGCTGCTTCCACCAGCACGCCGTCGTGCTGCTGGATCTACATCAACCTCTCCTTCCCCTTGCTGGATCAAGAAGGAGGAGACGTCTTCCCAACCGTACGTGTGTTGAGCGCGGAGGTGCCGTCCGTTCGGCACTAGGATCTTCGGTGATTTGGATCACGACGAGTACGACTCCATCAACCCCGTTCTCTTGAACGCTTCCGCTCGCGAACTACAAGGGTATGTAGATGCACTCCCCTCTCTCTCGTTGCTAGTCTCTCCATAGATAGATCTTGGTGACTCGTAGGAAAATTTTGAATTTCTGCTACGTTCCCCAACAAGCACCTCATAAGTGGCGCTGCAGAAACCTAGCAACATGCCACCCGAGTGGCCGTAAGCTGGGCTATGATGCCAAACAAAGCGCTCTAAAGGATCTATAGCTAAGATATCCTGGTGCCGGAACTCGGATTTAATCGTTTCCTGGAGCCCTACGATATCTATCGTCTCTTTCCTAATGTAATCCTTCAGTTGGGTGCGCCGACCCGAGTGGCCAAAGCCACGAATGTTCCAAAGAAGCACACGCATCTAACTGACGCGATTACGCAGGCGCACCCCCCTGGAGGTGATCGCCTTGGCCACGTGCCTCACCTTGCCGCAGCGAGGTGAGGGGGGAGCAGCAACCCATGTTGCTGTCTCCCCATCGGGCCGGATCGTTGGCACCGTCGAGGGATCAACCTCCACTTCCAGACGCTCCGCGTGTTGAGCAGCCGCCGCTGCCAGCGCCGCCCGCGCCATCTCCTTCGCTTGGATCAACGAAATGAGCTCGTTTATCCCACCGTCGCCCATTGGTTCCACCCCACTCTCTCCCAAAACCTCGCTCATATGATCGTTCGAAAAGGAGTCCTGAATCGTAAAACGAGGCAAGGGATTACCTGAGGTTTCCAGGTTCTTCTGTGCTTGCAGGAGCTGGGCGCGCTGGAGCGATGGCAGATTTCCTTTGGCGCCCTTGGCGCGCGCACTGACCCGCATTGGGGCCGCCTGCCCTTCCACCACAGCCTTGGAGCTCTTGGCCTTCGGGAAAGGCGCCGATTGGGACATCTCCTGCACGAGCGAAGCGGGGGCAAGCACTGCCAGGGCCATCACCGCCTGGCGCGGCGTCGCCGGAGCCCCCAGGATCTCTGCTGCACGTCCGGCCTCCGAGCTCACCTTGCGAACCGCCACCTTCTTGAGCTGCTTCACTGCACCGAGCTTGCTGCTGCTGCGACCGCCTTGGGATGGTGAGCGCGAGGAGGGAGTCAGGGAGTCCGCAGACACTGCAATGGGAGTGCGCGCCTCGCCCATCAGCTCTTCCAGCTACGAAGGGGCCACCTCCACCTCCATCCTCACCGGAGGGGACGTGACCGACCCCAGGTTGGAGCCGTATTGGTTTGGAATGGAAAGCTCCCGCTCCGTCGACCCTCCAGCCAAGGAAAGCTCCATCATGGGCTGCATCACATGAGTCGTCGCCCCGCCTTGCTCGGTGATGCCCAGCTTCTCCCACGCCGCCGTATCGATGGAGTCGTCCCCCATGCTTGCATCAAGCTCCTTGTCGCCGTCCTTGTCACCGTCACGCCCCTGTCCCTCCGGGCCCTTACCATGAGGAGGAGGGGGAGGGGAGGGAAGGGCGGGCGCCGCAAGTTGTTCCGGAGGGAGCTCGGGCTTGACAGAGATGTTGTAGCCGTCGTGGTTGAACCAGATCTGGACCAGCCCCCGGAGCTTGCCAGGATTGCGGCAGGCAAAGCGCATGCGGACCGGCCCGGGACGAATCAGGGACTCCTCATCGACCTGCAGGGGGCGGCCAAGCATGATGGTGGCCGCCATGAGCCTGTCGGAGCGCGGCTGCTTCGGGGGGACACCGCCCAGCTTGACCCACACCTCCGGCATCGCCAATCCCTTGGGCGCGTCGAGGAACGCATCACGGATGTCCACCATGAGGTTGTTGAGAGAAAGGAAAAGCTTGCCGCTTCTTGTAGCCATTCTAAGCATTGCTGGATAAGGGAACACCACCGAGAACGCACCACCTTCCAGAGGGGCAATCTGCCAGTCCCAAGCGCCCTCAAACAGGTGCTGCAACTCCACCTCCAAGATCTCCCTCGAGAGCGTACCGGAAGGCATGGAGAGCACCGCCGTGTTGGCCCCCAGCAGGATTTGAGGCTCCTCCCGCGCGTCTTCTGGATACTGGAGACAGAAGAAGCCCTCGCCGGAGGTGGCGTGCCCCATTGTTTGAAGGAGCAGAGGCTTGCCGCGGGTTGGACACTGCGCCGAAGTGTGGCCCTCCTTGCTGCACACCACGCACATCGGCTGGAAGGTGCACATGTTCTGGAAGTGGCCGGAGCGGCCGCATTTGAAGCACTCCGGGCCGTCAGCTTCTTCCACTGGGATCGGCTCCTCCTCCGTGCCCTTGGAAGAGCCATGCACCTCAGATCTGGGCGGGAGGGGTGGCTTGGAAGCCGCCGCCCCCGCAGGCTTGAGCTTCGGCTTCTTCGCGAGCAGATCTCTGCCGCGGCCACCGCCCTGAGAGGCCAGCTGCCCCTTGCGCTTGAGCTCGAGCCCCTTCTTGTACTCTTCCTTTCGCTTCTTCTTTCATTCCTGCTCCTTGAGCCACCAAGCTGGCGGCGTCCCCCCATCCGCCCTCGTCGTCGGCCCGGCCGCGGTTGCGGTCCCGCGGCGGCTTCTCCCCCCGGCGGTCAGGCTTGGAACCCATCACCACCACCTCCATGAACGAGCGCAACAGGGGCGGGGGGGAGGGGGGGATGGAGAGGAAGAGGGGAAGCGGGCGGAGTGGCCGAAGCGCCGCACCTCCAATTTGGAGGCTGGAAACCCTAGTGCGATATCTAGGGTTCCACGGGGAAGCCAGAGCCATTTATATGACTGCGCGGCGCGGACCGGCGTGGGCTGGGCTACCTCCTGTGGACCGGGCTGGGCCCCAAGAGCGAGCTGAGCCCCCTGCGTTACTGGATCAGCACAAGGATGGGCCGGCGCGCATGCACGCCCCGCAGATGGGCCACCTGTCTCCCTGGAGGCCTGGCCCAACACAGCGCCGGATGGGTCACCCCAACCCTACGGCGACCGACGCCCGGTCCCGCCTGCGTCGTCGCCGCCGCGGTCGCTGCCTGCTCCCTGCGGAGGTGGCTCAAGCTGGCCGCAGACATAAGCCCGCGTCGCCGGAGCTGTGGCAGCCCGGCCCTCACGCCTCGAGACGCTGCATGGCCTCGCCCACGACGAGCGCAGTCCGCCTTGAGCCACGGCCTCCGGGCGCAAAAGCACGCCGGCGCCCGGCCGTGAAGGAGCCCCCAAGCTCCTTCGCGCGCGCCACAAAGTCACCAATGGAGCACGCCGCACGGCCGCCCACCGCTGTCTCCGCCTCGACGCACGCCTCATCCTCCTCTTCACCGTCGGAATCCGCATCGGCCAAGGCCCAAAAACGGCTCCCCGACCACCCTGCCACGCCCCTGGAGGGGCCGGCCGGCCGCCTGGGCGCCTCCGTGGTCACCGCCGACCCGCCTCGCACCAAGGCCAGAGCGCCGGCGCCGGAAGCAGGGTCAGACACGGAATCGCCGCCACCAACGCCAGAGCCGCCCTCAGGCGCTGTCCGTACAGGAGCCGTTTGGAGCCCCATCCTCTAGGCAGCTACTATTCACAATCCTTCTCGAAACAGGATTTCACCCTGCTTTATACACAGACTGTACACACTTTATATAAGCCTGGGAATAGTTTGTAATCCGAACCAAACCCAGTCCAACATGTACATGTATAGTGTATCGTCTTGCTACCATCTATGAAGATATGGTATATGCCATTGGCGTACTCCAAAGTATGTTTGTCGCGGAAAGGTCTCCACCGGTTGTTCCGGCAGCTTGTACTTTTGATCTACATGATATGAATCGTTTATGAACGTATGGTATGTCTGTTTAGTCAATGCAGTGCACGACAAGTGATTTGACTCCTCGTAAGAGTCATGGTTCAGTTCAACATAGTTTGTTGAGGGTTGACGGTGGACATGGGGAAAACTTGGTATGTGGATTGAATTCAAAAGAGTCCTAGTTTTGTTTCATCCGCCTTTCACCTGGGAAGCCGGGTTCCGCTTTCCTCGAGGGAATACGACTAATTGCCGGTGCGCGTCGGCCGCCTCCGCTACCGTCCTGTCAATCCTTAATTTGTGTGACGCGCAAGACCCTTCTCATCACACACATTGCTGCAACATGGGCCATGTTGCACATAGCCGAGTGCAACCCGGGTGTGTTGGCGTCCCAATGAGGTGCTGTGAAGGAACACAACACAACATAATAGATGTTGCAAAGAGACACAATGCAACATGACAGTTGTTGTGAATGGATGCAGCGCGGGGCAACACAACATGGTAGGTGTTACAAATGGATGCAGCGCAACATGACGAATGTTGCGAGGGGGAGCAGGGAAAGAGGTGGACGGTCGGCAACCATGGTTGACTCGATCGAACAGCCCGCGGGGCAGCTGATCATTGTCCGTGCATCGACCGACTCAAACTTACGGTCGACCTTTTATGCTTTTCATAACGAAACAAAGTCTTTCGTGTCGCTCACGGCGGTGTGACCTGTGCCGGCCGATAGTGGACGTGTGCGTGTTTGCCAATGTGATCAAGTAGAGAACGGTCGCACCCGGTGATTTGTACGTACGTCAGGCAGATAGGAACGGTGTGTCGACGGGGGTGGGGTGGTTGGCAACTATATCTAGGAGACGGTAGCGAAGGTCGCCGAACCACATGGACATGGCATCGGACGGGCGAGCCTAAAGGAGTCACGTCACTTGCTCAGGTTTCGTCCTAATCCCATCATCATGATAAACATGCTATACTACTCCCTTCGTTTCTAAATACTCCATCCGTCTCAAAATACTTGTCGGATAAATTGATAAAAATGGATGTATCTAGAACTAAAATAAGTTTAGATACATCCATTCTCCGACGAGTATTTTCGGATGGAGGGAGTATAAGTTTTTTTAGACATTTCAAATAAACTATAACATACAGATGTATATAGATATATTTTAGAGCATAGATTCATTCATTTTGCTTCGTATGTAGTCATTTGTTGAAATGTCTAAAAGAAATTAAATTTAGAAACGGAGGGAGTACTTTTCTCTTGTGGACTGATAACGAGCACGGCATTGACCACGAGGTAGAGAAACCGTCTCTCTGTGAAACCAGTGGGTAACCAACCGTAACCCAAGCATATTCTTTGGGTGAAAGCTTTACATGGCGTAGACGTGGCCGGGTTACGCTACTGCTGTACCTGTACTCTGTCTCGATGATAATGGAATGGCTTGGCTGCCATGCACCAAGTGTCACGTGCCACGCGCAAACACACGCCTTTTGGCGGATTAGCCGGCCAAACCAGATGATGTGTCAGCCAAATAGAAATAAACCACGGATCGAGACACCTCAACGTTGCCTGAGAGTGACAATAAAAATACCGTTTCAGCAGTGTTAACTGCCATCGACGTCGACACAAAATATTTCAGCAGTGTCAACTGCCGTCGACGTGGACACGTGTGTGGTACGCGTTACATCGGTGGCGACAAGCAGAGAGACAGTGCGAAGGAAGCACTCTTTTGTTTACGGTTCTGTCACCAGGGAGGTTCTACCGAGTTCACACACGTACTTCCTGCACTCTATAGATGTATTTTAGTTGTAGATGCATTCATTTTTATGACAAGTAATTTCGAACGGAGGAAGTACATCTCTTTAGAGAGCGTTTGGTTATCTGACTT
The DNA here is from genome assembly GCA_021605145.1 of Aegilops bicornis. Lineage (NCBI taxonomy): Eukaryota > Viridiplantae > Streptophyta > Magnoliopsida > Poales > Poaceae > Aegilops > Aegilops bicornis. Next base: position 762,501,583 of record CM038673.1, on the reverse strand, counting down.
AGCCTAACTCAGCAAGGAAGCAAGGGATTTGGTTCCGAGCAAGCCTGCCTCGTATCCTGCGATTTCCAGCTTTTTCTTCGGTTGACCGAGCTAGCCAAATCGGCTCGCCTTCGTCGGCAAGACTTGCCATGCCTAGCAAGGTAAGCTGCCGAGCGATCCAAAGGCTCCCTTACTTACTTGTACTTGTACCCAAGTCCAAGAGGTTAATTAAGTATGGAGGGTGAATCTGCAACGTATCTTTGTTCGTACTACTAGCACTCTTTACGGTCCCAAGGAAAACTAACTCAAATAAATAATTCTTGGGTAGATTAGATTCATTTAACCCAAACTAACCTTTATGTTTGAATATTGTTGGGTTAGTTGAGTCCAAACTAATTCAAACTAACTCTAACTCATGAAACCAAACAGGGCTAATATACTCCTGGGTAATTAGCTAAAGCACTCCCACGTACAAGTTCATGCCACGATGATTCCTAGCCACCTACTCTAACTAGTAACCTCAGGCAAAAAAAACTTAGGTGGGAGTACATACATTTATCTCGTGGTCAACCAATGCAAACAGGTTGCTTCATGGAAAGACGTGGTGCATCTGTCCAAGCAAGGACTGCATGGGCTCTGACAGTGTTGTACACTTAGGGCTGTTAGGTTCTAGGCCTAATCATGCCACACTTTGCCATGCAATGTTGCCACACTTGTCTAAGGTTAGTTCTTCAAAAAAAAGAGCCATAAGTTAGCAAGTTTAAAGGAATTTTGCCATATTTTTTGAGTGTATGTGATGTGGGACCCTAATATGGCTTGAACCAAACATCAATCCAAGTTGGTCAAACTTATCTAACTTTAGGTATGGCAACCTTAGGCAAACTTAGTCTCAAACCAAACAACCTTTGGTGTCCAATTATTTCCCCATGTTAACAAAAGCTTCTACTAGTCACCATTGTAGTAGCACCACTCGTAGGTCCTGCAACAATGATTCATACGTACCACTAGTAGTTAACTGTCGCAGGCAAATTGTTCCTTATCCTTAATTTTAGTTTAACCAAGGAAATAAGTTAATGATTCTAGCTGTTTTGAAGAAAGAAACATTTTTTGAATGTTTTCGAAGAAAACAAAGATCATGGGTCTAGCACAGGAGCGCGTGACGCATCGCCGCATCTGTAAGAAGAAAAAGGGGCCTGCAACGCAAAAGTAAGGGTCCAGAGGCATATCTGTGAGAAGAAAAAGGAGCTGCGCGCGAAATCTTAAAAAAAATTGGACCATTTCTCGATTTGTGCGTGTCATCCTTGCGCAGGGGCCATGCTAATCTTCTCTGTATCGTTCCAATTTTATCAGATGTCCCCGAAGGGACAAGTCTATTTGCAGCGAGTGAGCTTATAAGCTGGTTTAATCTCCCCTCGTTAGCCGAGGTGGTACTAAACATCAGTCAGCGGGTCTGCTGCTCCCCTCGCTGTGTTCCAATATTATTAGCCTCTTGTGGGCTGCATCCTCTTACCGTCTTACGCGGCCCAATTTGATGGACAGCCCAGCTAGTTTTTTTCCGTTCACATTGACCTGTCATCATCATTGGGTAATCATCATTTTTTGCTAAAAAAAAGGCTAATCATCATTCCTTGCTCATGGATATGCACGCTCAATCTTTTAATCTGTTAGCAATCACGCGCACTCAGTCTACAAACATTAAGCAAGCAATCGACTGACGCTCGGCGATGTGGACATACGCCACGCGACGCCGTAATGCACAAGCGATCCATGGACCAAACGACCTTGCTCGTTAACTTATCCAATTTCCAATCGAGTCGACGACGCCGTGGTTGTCCGTGCTGCCTGCCTACGCTTGCAATTGCGGTACAGATACTCCCTTCACTTGTCTTCGTGCAGGCCGGGATAACGAGACGGGCAACGGGTAAAGGGTGGACGTGACACGCCTATACAGGCGTTCGTCCACTCGTGCATCTATCAATCCGTTCGTCGTGGATCGTCGCTGAGCCAGGTGTAGTGGAACGTCTCGATGTTGTTTAACTGTCTTCACTTCAATGGTGTTTTTTCCTCCCTTTCTTCTACTACAGATACTCCCTTCGTCTCATATACATTAGTATCGAAAAACATCTTACATTATGGGATGATATTGTTCAACTTGTTTATTTTGACACGCGCCAATATCATGCTTTCGGCATGCACGACGTCAGTCAAAGTTGCCACTCCGTGTCCGTGGTGACAAAACCATCAGCAGGAACCTTCAAATCGACCGACAACTGATGAACAACTCCAGGACTGACAAGGTCAAACCTTGTCGACGGTCAGTCCTCGTCCACTCGGCCTGTACCGACCCTGACATAATGACCCTGTTGACCGTCATCGTTAGTATACTACTCCAATCTTCAGACCAATGGCGTCTCCTCCGCTTGTTCTACTAAAATCTAAATATGCGGTTCCATGTTCGGATTGGCACGCATGTTCAGTTTCAGCACGCTTTCACGCGCTACTTTCAGGTTTTATGCGTGCACAAGGACGAGCTAAACAGTTAATAAATGCAAAAAGGTCAAAGCCTGCCTCTGCCTGCCGACCCAACGGTTACAGATATCTGCACTCGCGCATGCCATGGGCATGCTCCGATATATCCGATAGTCAATTAGCCAAAGTTTTGTGCTAAGAGCATCTCTCTAGCCGGTCCCTAAAAAATAGAGGAGCAAACCGCGGAGTTTACTGGGATATATTTTAGTACACTGTTTTGATTCGTTCTAGCCGGTTTTCTAGATTTAACAGAGTATGGCTTAATCATTTTGTTGAAAACCTGCTATGCGCCTCCGCGGCTAGCACACAGATGGTGACCACGCCGGCACCGCTGTGGCCTCCCTCCACTACGGTGAGAAAGATGCATCAAAACCACCGGCTCATGTGCAGCTGGAGATCCCGCCCGTGTCGCCTGCTGGGCGGCCCGGCGAAAACCCTAGCCGGAGCCCGCTGACAACCAAGATCCCTCCCGCCGCCCGTGGCAGCGCCGCCGGCAAAGCCAAGGCGTCGATGGCGGCGGACCTCTTCTTCCTCTCGCTGGAGCATGAGCTGCGCTGGGCTGTTTTTGGGCCGAGGGCGTGAGCGGCGCAGCTGGCGCGAAGTGCTGGCGCGATCTGGTGGCAGGCGTCGCTTCGATGCGCTGGAGGCTGGGCGGCACGCGCTTCGATGGAGGCCGCTGCTTCGCGTTGGCCGGCGCCATGCGGGCTCCATGGATCCCGATGCGCCTTGATGGCGTGGCGTAAGCGGTCCTTTGGGCGCTGGCTGCGCGTCTGCACTGCAGCGTTGGCGTGCTGCACGGAGTTGCGGAGAGCTGAGCTCTGGGCGTGGCGGCAGTGGCGTTCCCGATCTGGGCCGGACTGTTGGCGTGGTGGGCCTCCCGGTGCGGTCTGGCGGGGAGTGGCGGCCGGCGACCTCTGTAAGGCGTGACCTAGGGTGAGATGTCTAGCGGCCTTCGGGCGCCATGGAGGTGATCTGTTGGAGGAGCTGGCTGGGTCATGGGTTTGGGCGGGAGGCTGCCGGCGAAATCAGATTACTCGCCGCGGGCCGAAGCCGATGGCGGTGCCTACGGGCTCCGTCCCCTTGTTGGAGGCATCGATGTTGCAGTCCTCTTCTTTCCTTGCTCGACATGCTTCGGGGGAAACCCTAGATCCGGTCTTCCGGGTCGGATGATGACGACGCCATTGGCTATGCCCGCATTGTGTTTCCTCTTGAGGACATCGCCTTGGAGCTAGACTCGGTCAGAGGGACTAAGTGTTCGTGAAGGTGGTTGGCGACGGCTTATGTGACATCTCCGTGAGAGCAGCACATGCACCCTTCACATGCAAGGTGCGCCAGGCAAGTTATGTATGCCAATCTCACGGGATTGAAGCGGCATATGTTTGCTCTTTCGGACATAGCGTTTCTCTTCGATATCGTCGAGTTGTGTGGGGATGCTTGTGGCAGCCTGGATTGACATGACGGTTTTCGGTGTGCACTTTGGTAGCAGCGAAGGCGCTCGAGTGCCCGACGGGCGTGTTGTGGGGTGTTTGCCTTTACGGCGTGTTGTATGTTTTGTGGTGCTTGGCGCTGCTTAGGTTTTCGCCTGGTTTTCCTTGATAACCCGTGCAACCCTTTCCTTCTTCTTTTTTTAGCACTCGTCTTATGCGGTGCATTCCTCCTTTGGGGTGTTGTAATACCTCTTCTGATCAATGAATTTGGCAGCTCTCCTGCCAACATTCGAAAAAAAAAAACCACCGGCTCATCAGGGTGGGTGCGGCGCCGCTGGCGCGACAGCTTCGTCGAGCGGGCGGGTGGGTTCTCGCCATTGCGCGCAAGGGACGGGGACGTGGTCGTGCAACAAAAAAAATTACTCCACGCAGTTGCGGTCTAGTATTTTTAGGCGTCCGTAATTTTTTATTCCCTTACACGGTTTAGGAGTTCGGTTAGTCCAGCTTAGAGTAAGTACAACAAGGTACAGTCAGCAGGCTGTAAGGAATAAAATAATATTTCTATGCTTAGTTGGAGAAGAGAGGATAGGAGAGGGCTCTTATACAAGAGCCAGCTGCAACACGTGCTCCTAGACACTATGTGAAAGTGAAAGATGGGTCATGTATTAATAAAGTAGCACATATTTATGGTTAATTGTTATACATGTTGGTTATAAGATTGGCTATAGATGACATGACACTTTTCTATAGCTAACAGTTGGCTACATTATTAACCATGCTCTTAAAGGAGTAAAATCGAAATCTTACTGTTCGATAGCCCTTTTAGGGAATTGAGGCTAGAATGCTCTAAGTTAGAACTTAGATTTTCTTCAGACCAATTCCTTGTGAAAGTAGTCGACTTTACGCACTCATCTGGCCGCCCAATTCTGTAACATGTGTGTTGTTTATACGGTGACTTCTATGGACACGACACACACAGAGATATGACAATTCTACTCATCACAAGAGAAGAGAAAATGCGAATCAACCTGTGGTTGAGTTGGTTAGGTGGACAGTGGTATCCCCAATCCACCAGGGTTCAAATCCTGGTGCTCGCATTATTCCTGGATTTATTTCAGTATTTTCGGCGATGCGCTTTCAGTGGGAGGAGATGTTCTCGTCGACGACGAGGCATCTACGTCGGAGGTGCTCATAGAACATAGAAATAGGGTGTGCGTGTAATGCGTTCGTAGAATGCGTGTATATAATGACGTATGCATCTTGATCTTTCAAAAAAAAAAACAAGAGAAGAGAAAATTAAACTACTAAAATAATGGAAGTGCAGACTAGAAGGAGGCTACAAATGGCAGTGTCATTTTCCAATCAAGAAGAAAGTACACTATTTGTGGTTTGTGGATGTAAAGCAAAGTGAATTAGCCCGCCAAGCGCAAGCAAAGACGTCCACGGTTAACATAAATCCGGCCACCCTTCCGCTCCCACTCCAACCATCTTCCCTCTTCTCTTCGCTCCCTTCGCCCCGAAGCTGCCTGCAGCTATCGCCGCCACCGCCGCTCGCCAGCCGCCAAGTCAAGCCTATAAATCCTCCGTCTCGCCGTATCTCTGCTCAGATCACAAACCGCTGCCGAAACTACTCATCCTCACGCACGCGCTTGAACTTCATCTTTCTTCTAGCTTCTTGCTTGAACCAAGAGACCGAAAGCAGAGCAGAGCACAGCCAACCAGCCAGCCAGCAGGCAAGAACCTGTCCGAGCCCATGTCTGTGCAAGTGGCTTCGCCGGCGATGGCGACGGAGAAGACTTTGGCGACGACGGCGTGGTCGTACCCGTACGTGGAGTACATGGCGCAGTGGGAGCGGCAGGTGGAGCGGCGGCAGCTGTTCCTCCGGAGCTATCACTTCTCCCGCGACGCCGAGATCTCGACCCGCGTGCGCGCGCGCCGAGTTGTCTGGGCTGGGGCACGACGCCTGCGTCGAGCCGCCGCCACGGGTCTCCGCCGCCTCCGCACGCGCATCCGCCTCTGCTTCGGCTGGGCCGCTCCGGCTCTCCGCCGACGCTCCACCACACGCCGGGGCGGCGTCCACGGGTTCCGCTACGGCCGCCTCCCCCGGAAGGCGCCGCCGGCCGGGTCCGTCTGCTTCTGGTAGTAGCCAGGTCGCGAGCGGCGGCTTGGAGAGCTAGGATAGAATCGTAGAAAGAAAGCCAACACGGCAGCACACTTGTTGGCTTCTACAGTATTTTTGTTTCTTTGGCGTCGGAGCAGAGCCTGGACTTAGAGCATCTCCAACGGCCGCGCCAAACAACGTGCGCGCGCAGAAACCCATTTTAAGCGTGCGTGGGCGTTGTTATTGCGCTTCCAAAGCCATGAAAACTCGCCATGGAAACATTATGGCACATGGCGTTTTGCCGCTCCAAGAGTCAAGGGAAATTGCGACGCTGAAATCTGTTATTGTACGAAAGGCGCCACCGCGCCATTTTCGCTTCGCCGCTTCGCGCGCCGCTTATAAAGTGCAGCGCCACGCCGCTTTCTCCACGCTTCCTCTTCTCCTCTTCCTCTCCCTCTTCGCCACACGCCGCTCAGTATCCCGCCACCGCCGCGCCCGAGGAGCACCCGCTTCATGGCGTCGCCCTCGCCTAACGGCGGCTACTCATGGAGATACGCTCCGGCGATCTCCGGTTCGGCCTCAAGACGTCTGGGGACGGCCTTGAGCGAGACCGCCCAGCGTCTGGCAGCGGGCGTGGCGCCTAAACGGCGGCAGCGGCGATGAACTTCCAAGATGTGTACGCTCCAAAAGCGCTCAACCGCCCGCCTCGTCCCGAACACGGCGGAAGACCGTGCGAGCATGCCGGCAACAACGCCGCCTCCTCGTCGCCCAGGAGGACGAGCGGGTCATGGCGGAGTGGCGCCAGCGCCACTCGGAGGACGTCGCCTACAAGCAGGCCTACTGGGGAAGGCGCCGCGAGGAGGACACGCGAAGGCGCCGCGATTCGCGGTTGGAGAGGCGTCGGCGGAAGGCGATGATCGTTGGTTGGACATATGGCTCGATACCTCGGACGACACCGACGAGTATGATGATGGTGATGATGATAGCGACTTGGAGTAGTTTCTATCTAGTTGCGCCGTAGTTTATCTATGCTTTCCAACTATCTATCTAGTTGCACCGATGTAAAATACCTTTGTATCGTTTTTTATTTATGCAATCTATCTAGTTTTTATTTTATCTATGCTTTCGAAAATAAAAAAAATGTTGTGTGCGTGCTGCATTTTTTGCGCGCTGCATTTTAGTGACTCTTTGGAGCGGGCGTAGCTGGCGCCAAGCTTGAGCGATGGGCGCACGCTAAAGCTGTTTTTCTTGGCAGCTGGCGCCTATTGGAGATGCTCTTAAAGCTAGTTCAGTATCTCATACATACAAGCTAGTGTGCCAAGGACAAGTGAGATTCAGTGGTGCTAACTGAGGAAAATCTCCCCCTCCTTCTCCCGAGCCGCCCCCCGCGTGGGCGACCGGGAGGCCCCCAGATCCCGTTGGCCAGACCTCCCCCACTCCTCCTCCTCCTCCCTCGCCGCCGCCCAAGGGCACGGCCAGGCGAAGTTTTCCGTCGCCCGGCGGTGAGGGACAGGACCTCTCACTGGGTGCGGTGGCGCGGGCAGGCGCCCGGCCGGGCGTGGTGGCGGGCGAAACGCCACGGCGGGTGGTGGCGGCTCCTCGGCGACTTTCGCTTCCCAGCGTGAGGCCTCGCGATCTGGTGCGTCGCGGCGCCAGGACGGCGTGGCGTGATCCGGATCGGTTGGCGGCGGCGCCGCGGATCTATGCTAGCGTGGGCCTTGATCGCTGGTCTGCCCGACGCGGTGGCGGGTGCGACTTCGTCGGCGGTGGGCAAATCCGCCAGATTCTACCCTTGCTCGGTCGCGAGCGGTAGCGGCAACACCGGGGAAACCCTAGATCTCCTTGGGATCGAGCGATGGTGGCGCTTTTGCGTCGTAGTCCCTCTTTAGGGCATTGTTTTGGAGTTTGCTCCGGTTCAAGGGACCAGCGACGTCGGCGGTGCACGTCTGGAGGAGCAACTGCCGATGAAAATCGCGCCGACTACGGTCACAGCGGACAATGGCGACGTCTTAGATGTCGTTCCCTTGTCGAGGCATCGTCATTGCAGTCTGCGTCATCAGACTCGGGATGCTCAGGGGGAAACCCTAGATCTGGGTCTTCCGGATCGGACGATGATGGCGTTTTATCGCTTTCCCTCATGCGGGCATCGTTTTGGAGTAAGTGGTGGCTGGGGGGATGGTGGAGCGGTGCTTCATCTCATGCATTGATGGCGGCGGATATCGGCGCCATGGCGCTGTGGAGGCTCGGCGTCCGATGCACGGAGATGGACTCGTGCAGGAGGAGGTTGCTGTCTGGCCTCATGATGACGTCGATGGCAGAGTGGCCAGACAAGGTAGAAGCCTCAATATGACTGAAGACGGACCTGTGGAAGATGGCGGCGACACACATAAGTGCGTCTGACGGATTGTGCCCTGCACCCAGATGTGGCTCGGTGGGGCTTCCGCTTTGATGTTAGGCTTAGGTGAGTGGTGCAGGTAGTGGCCCAGCTAGCACCCCTTCATAATTTGGATAGGAGTAGCGGCATATATTGTCAAGATGATGGATTCAGGCACATTGTTGTAATACTTTGTAAGGTCCTCGAAAATAATCAATAAAGTGGCCGTATGCATCTTTCAGATACAGAGGCCGGGGGTCATCCTCCTTTTCTAAAAAAATAAAAAATAAAAAAAAGTGATGCTAACTGCATTTGCAGAAGCTGGGTTCCTCTAAGATGTAAAGATTTTTATTTGATTGATTGGCTATTCACTACAGAATTTGGACATGTGATCGCGGAGTCCGGCATGCTATTCAAGACCACATGTGCAAATGCTTTCTTTGTCCACACGAGGAAGATGCAACTCATCCAATTTGTATGCTAGACAGACTTGCCATATGTTTGCGTGCTTAATCTATTTACAATAGCTACATGTCAATTGATTAAATTTTGAAGTTGGATCAGTCGATTTTGGTTGAAGGGAGAAACAGCCGGAGGGGAGGAAGAAACTCACTGGAGGGGAGGAAGAAGCTTGCTGGGCAGGCTATCCCATCATCTATCTTAGGGTGGAGGGTGGGGGAGGCAGCATGGCGGCGGGTGGTGCGCGGCAGCACGGCGGCGGCGCAAGTTCGCCCGCGGAAAATCTCGTCGGCACCGGGGCTAGAGGGATTGCCGTGGGCGGCGGCAACACAGCGGTGGGAGGAGGTTCCACGGAGGGCGGGGCGGCGAGGCTGCGCGGGAGCGCCGCCTGCCGCGGGCGATGGTGACCGGTGGTCCATGGCGGTGGTTGGAAGAACTTGCGTCGGGAGGTGGAAGATGATTTGGCAGTTGTTAGATCACAAATCAAGGGTGGAGAACGACCGACTGGTCCAATTTGTGATTTCAGTCGACTGCCATATAGCCAATCCCTAACCTATTTATCTCTGCTAATGATCCAAACTCGTCGGACATCCTGGGGAACTGAGAAGTGGTGGCTACCCACTAGAGGAGTGATGAGTCCAAAAGGAGAACTGAAGATGGTTTGACACTCGGATGATTCTGATTTCCTGGAGTTTATGGACGCTCGTGTGTGTCTTAAATTGGCGGGATTTCATCAGTGTAATTAGGTGGTGGGTGTTTGCTCTGTGGCTCTATCCTATTATCACAATAGGGGGTTATGGTATATGTCATTGGATGAGCTTCTTGTAACAAATCTTTCTGCTATCGTATAAAGATATGGTATATGCCATTGGCATACACTCAGATAAAAAAAAAAGTTTGTTGCACCGGTTTTTCCCGGCTGTTGGTACTATTGATCTCCGTGAGATGAAAACGTTACCAAAGGTATATGTGTGTGTTCGGTCAAATGCAGTGCACGACAGGAGATTTGACTCCTTGTGAGAGGCACGCATACAGCACATGGTTGAGTTCAACGTGGTTGGTCAGTGAGGCCGAACGAACTACTGGGATGGGCAAAACTTGGGTATACGTGGATCAAATCCGAAAGAGTTAACGACTCTTGTTTGCTTCATTGCTTGGGATGCAGGGACGATGATGTGTGTGATCGAAGAGCTGTCGATGTGATCGAGTTGGACACGGTCGCACCAGGTGATTGGTGATACGTACGTCACAGACATGAACGGCGTGTCGACGGACGGGGGTGGTTGGCAACAGATACTATCAGACGGTAGCGGAGCACGCCGAACCACATGACATCAGGCAGGGGCAGGTCTGAAGCTGGGGACAAAAGGAGTCACGTCACTTTAGTCAGGTTTGGTGCTAATCCCACCATGACACAAACACGCTATATTTTCTTCCCGGGATCCATAACGAGCACGCTATTGACCACGAGGAAGAAAAACGAGATCGTCCGTGACCGTGAGTGAAACCAACCGGAATGTGGTGTGTTTACTGAATGTCTGAATCTCAAGGTGCGGTTGGATCTGTACATACACGGCACGGACTGACGGACCAGTCGGTCCTCCCCAACGCCGTGCTGCTAGTACGCATGCACGGCGTAAACGTGCAGCGCCACAAAGCTGGGCTTGGGCTTCACCATGCAAACGGCGTGACGTGAAGAGCAAGTCGGCCGATTGAGCCGCCATCATCATTGGCTAATCATCGTTCCTTCCTCGCTCCCGGATACGCACGCTCTCAAATCTACTACTCCCTCCGTTCGAAATTACTCGTCGCGAAAATTGATGTATCTAGTATATTTTTGCCAGCAGTCATGCACACTCAATCTACATACATTAAGCAAGCAATTAAAACTGGGTGCTGCGGATGGAGCCGATAGTACGCCATGGGAAGCCGTGTGCACAAGCGACCGATCGAAGAAACGACCTCTCCTCCGCCGGCGAGCAGCCTCGCCCGTTAAATTATTCGATCGAGACGACGACGCCACAGCAAAAGGGCAACATGCAGTTTCGCATGCCCGGGAAACCACAAATTATCTTACATCGTTGGAGATTACTTGCTGGCATAATTAAGAGCGAGCGAGAGGGAGCGGCCGGGATGGCGAGCACGGGTAGACGTGACATGCATACCACGGATAAGGCGGGCCGGCCGACGCGATGGTCCTCCACTCCTGTATCTGTCTCGCCTCACGGCCTGTCGTCCATTGGCGCTGTGCCACACAAGAGAATGTACCCACCGGGCCCGATCCATTTGTTCAACGCTAAACCTTCGGGTTCGGTTTTCTGGAACGGGATTCAGGCGGTACGTCCGGCGTTCTCGGTAGGGCCCATTTCTTCAAAAATCCCGGAATGTCCACGCGTTTCTGGTTAGACAAATGGCTCGAGGACAGCCCTCTTTGGCAGTCCTTCCCGCAACTATATAACGTAGCCACGGACATCAACATAATGGTGGGTGACGCCTTGTGCACCTCGCCACCGGCGATCCATTTCTTGCGGCCCCTCTCGACGCAAGAAGCGGCTAGTTGGGACTTGCTGCAGGCTAAGATTGCTACCCGACCTCTCAGCTTGGGGGTTGATGGGGTCTCCTGGGACTTGACCTCGTCCCATAAGTTCTCGGTCAAGTCCTTGTATGACAAACTGTCCGAGAAAAGCTCCTTGGACATAGCTAGGGTGCTATGGAAGGCCGGGCTTCCGCTCAAGATAAAGATTTTCCTTTGGCAAATGTTCAGAAATCGTCTTCAGACGGTGGATAATGTGGTCAAGCGCAACGGCCCCTCTGACGGATCCTGTGTAGTGTGCGAGCTCCACGAGGACGCGAACCACGCTTTATTCCAATGCGCCTTAGCTAAGTTTGCGTGGAGTGCCGTTAGGGACATGTTCCACCAGAATTGGAACCCTATGTCGGGATCGGGTTTATTGGCAGTGCTACAAACCCAGCAGGGGGCTAATGCTAGGGTGCTATGGCGCTGCGTGGGTGCGCTGTTGTGGTCCCTTTGGACGACCCGGAATAAGATGACGATAGAGAAAAAAAATCCCTGCTCAACCGGCGGATGTATTTTTCAAATGCCATATTTTTCTTCAGATGAGGACACCGTTGGAGAAACAACGCGATGTTGAACACATGAGGGCCACGATGGAGAGGGTCAGCAGCAGTATCTCGCGTTTTCGGCACTCGGCATAGCTGGATCTTGACTCTTTTGGCGTCGGTTGTGTTTTGGGGAGGCAAGGAGTCATGCTTCAATAGGAATATGTTTGCCCATGTCATGTCTCTTAAAATTTGAACCTGGTTATGTAATGCTCGCGTGGCCTTGAGGCCTGTCCAAACTATGTGGGTGTGTAAGTTACTCGAAGCCTGGTGGCTTTATTAATTTAAAGCCGGACGCGATTAGCATCTTTCGTTCCAAAAACCGGGCCTGATCCAGAACAAAGTAAAGGATTCGTTCATTCCTCTGGTCTGGTGGAACGCTCGCTCGCTGGCTGGGATTTACGCACAAGGGCATGCACGTACGAACGACCACATGAGCTCTGTTGTCTTGATGATGATGCCAATGCTGTTTTCCTTCTGTGTAACCAAAATCTACCACGGAGATGCATGGAACACCCAGGACCAGGAGCAGTAGCAACGATTCGATCAGCGTGTATGAGATGACGAGGCTCGCGCTCAATTTGATTATTTTTACATACGCGCGCCAATTTCAGGCTTTCGGCCGTGGTTACAAGGCCACCGGAGACCTTCAAATCGAGCCTACACTCGACCGAGTAGCAATGTGGCATTGACAAGGTCAGACCTCGGCGTGCACCGCCCGTCCGTCCTACCCACCGTGACATAATGACTTCCATTGACCGTCGTCGTTAAAAGTTAATTAATTAACAGCACAACAGGACGCAAGCAACCACGTAGGAACCCAAATACCCAACCCAGGGCTTATGTATCCTTTTAAGAACAAACAGAAGGTCGTACGAACGAAGCCAGAGCTTGGCTTGTCTTGACACCAATGGCGTTTCCTCCTCTCCTTCTACTAGTACTCCCTCCATTCTCAAATATTTGTCTTTCTAGCCAATACCGAATGAGCTTCTGACGCGAATGTATGTAGACAGGTTTTAGAGTGTAGATTCACTCATTTTGCTCCGTATGTAGTCATTTGTTGAAATCTCTAGAAAGACAATTATTTAGGAACGGAGGGAGTAGAATCTAAATCTGCCTTCCATTTATGTTCGGATTGACACGCACGGTCTGCTGGACAGTTTCAGGCTTTAAACATGCACAGAGGGGAAACAGTAACTAAATGCAAAAAGGTCAATGCCTGCCTGCCGATCCAACGGTTACGAGAGGAGAAAAGGCACACCAAATGAATGAATGGGTGGGTTGGTCCCGCCTTCCCAGTACACCGCACGCTCGTGCAATATGCAATCGTTTTTGGAACGGAAATCTGCACTGACACATCACACATGCTCCGGTAGTTAATTAGTGCCAAAGTGGAAGTGTAGATCGATCCTCAAATGTTTTGTGCTAAGCTGGAACTTGATTTTGCTCTGGACTCTGGACAATTCCTCGGTGAAAATGATGAACTTTATGCAGAGTGTCCAATTTTTGGAACATGTATACACTGACTTCCATGTACACACCACGCACGGATGCCAGACATGACAATTCTCCTCAAATACGGGAGTAGTAAAAAAAATTGTGGCTACAAATGGCAGTGTCATTAGCAAAACCTCCGTTTTCTTTCTTCCACCAAGAAAGAGGACCCTTTGGATAGGGTTTCTCGTGCCTTCCGCACTTCGTCTTCTGTGATTTTAGGACCATGAAGACGTGGTGGATGCTGGCCCTTGCCGGCGGCAGGGCTTCTTTTTTCATGCTCTTTTGAGTTTTGTTAGGAATTATGTCCTGCTCAAAGAGGTGAGGCGGCGGCGGCTCTCTACAGATGAAATAAGGTTCTCCTCACCTTGTCCTCATCCCGGCGGTGTTTATAGCATCGTCGGAGGCTGTGTGGAGGTTTGTCTCCGGCTTGCGGGATTCGGTCGGCGTTCGTCTTCAGTGGATCCACGTGGATCTTGTCTTCGTCGTCTGTGTTCATATGTCTACGAGCTAGATCCCTCTGATCTACGCTTCACTTCATCGGCTGTGGATGTTGTTCTGGTGCGCTGGTTCTATGGGCTTTAGCACGACGACTTCATAACTGTCTACTACAAGAAGGTTTGCCCGGCTCCAATGAGGGAGGGGTGAAGACGGCGGCGCGCCTTCAGTGTTAATAGTCGTCGCTAGGTGGTCTAAATACCTAGATGTATTTTTACTTCTAGCGTTGTTTGTATTACCTTAACAGTTGATGGATAGATCGAAAGTTATTTTGAAGAAAAAAATGACAGTGTCATTTTCCAATCAAGCAGAAAGTGTCTGATTTGTGGATGCAAAGTAAAGTAATTTAGCCCGCCAAGCGCAGGCAAAACTTCCAAGGTTAGCATAAAACAGGCCACCCGCCCGCTCCCACTCCAACCATCTCCCCTCTCCTTCCCTGTCTGTCATCTCCCTTGCCCCCGAAGCTGCCTGCGTCCAAGCGCCGCCAACCCCTCCTCCCGCCGCCGCCGCTCGCACCTATAAATCCTCCGTCTTGCCGTACCCCTCCTTCGATCTCCACGCAAACCGCTACTCGTCCTCCTCACGGACGCGCTTAATCATCCTCTTCTACCACCTTGTTGCTTCCACCACCAAGAGACCGGGAGCCGAGCAGAGCTAACCAGCCAAGCCAGCCAACAGCCAAGAACCGTTCCTGTCATCGCCCATGTCTGTGCAAGTGTCTTCATCGGCGACGGCGGGGGAGAAGACCATGGCCACGACGGCGTGGCCGTACCTGGAGTACATGGCGCGGTGGGAACGGCAGGTGGAGCGGCGGCAGCTGTTCCTCCGGAGCTACCACTTCTCCCGCGACGCCGAGGTCTCGCCGCGCGCGCGCGCGCGCCGCGTCGTCTGGGCGGGGGCGCGACGCCTGCGCCGCGCGGCCGCCAAGGGGCTCCGACGCCTCCGCGCGCGCATCCGCCTCTGCTTCGGCTGGGCCGCTCCGGCGCTCCGCCGACGCTCCACCACACGCCGGGGCGGCGTCCACGGGTTCCGCTACGGCCGCCTACCCCGGAAGGCGCTGCCGGCCTCGAACGAGGCATCCGTCTACTTCTGGTAGCAGCCAGGCCGCGAGCGGTGGCGTGGAGCAGAAAGAAAGCCAAGGCGGCAGCACTCTTGTTGGCTTTTGCTGTATGTAGTGTCCGACTTCGGGACGCTGTGAACATCACTGATAGTCCAGCATTTTTGTTCGGTTGGCGCCGCAGCAGAGCTAGGGGTTAGTTCAATATACAAGCTAGTGTGCCAAGGACAAGTGAGATTCAGTGGTGCTTACTGCATTTTCAGAAGCTGGGTTCCACTAACATGTAAAGATTTTTATTTGGTTGGCTATTCAAATACTTCCATCATTTCATAATGTAGTGTGTCCGCGCTTCTGAAATTGAAGTCTGATCATAAATTTAACTACCGAGACAATTCGGTGATGTAATTTTTGTTCCTGGCACAGTCGGTCCCGTTGATTAAATTTACTATCAAACTTGTATCTCAAAAAGCGTTGCCACACTATATTGTGGAATGAAGGAAGTACAGAATTTGAACATCTAATCACGGAGTCCGGCAGTCTAGTCAAGGGCTCAAGGCCACATGTGCCCTCCATTCTCTGTCTACATGAGGAACAGACCACGTCCTCATCCAGTTTGTATGCTAGACAGACTTGCCATATGTTTGTCTACTTAGAGTATCTCCAGCCGTTGGCCCTCCAGAGGCGCCTAAAATTGCCGCCTGGGGTGACCCGGCGCAAAAAGTGGGCCTGGGCGAGTTGGCCCCCAGCCGCCGCTTCCAGAGCCGGCCCCAGACGTGGGAATTTTTTTTTAAACAAGCTTAGGCTAAAACACGTCAATTTCGGCAAACTTGGTCTTTTATATTCGCAAACTTGGGTTAAAATACGCCATTACATATAAAAAGTAGTTAAAGAAAAAACTTGCTGAAGGCCGAGAAGTCGCCGTCGTCGCCGCCATCGTCGGCCTTCTCCTCCTTGACTTCGGCGCCCTCTGAGCCCTCCCGGTGTGGCGGCGTGCCTTGTCGTCGTCGTCGTCGCTGTCGTCGATGATGACGACTCCTCCTTCGTCGCAGCCTCGGCGGCGCTGCGCGAAGCGCCGCTGTGCGGCGCACTGGCGCTCCCTCGCCATCTTTAGGGAGTACTGGCGTGCCCATTCAAGGGTCGCGTCGTTGTCGAGCTCGACCTCGCCGTGCTCCGTCTTCACCGGCGCCCGGCAACCGGCCCGGCTTCACCGGCGCGAGACCCGGCTGTCTTCGCTTGACGGGCGCTGGGAGGAGCCGACGAGGAGGTGCGCCGGCCGCCCTCGCTGATGACGATGCCGACGCTGCGTGTACGCCGGCCGAGCGGCGTCTCCGCCACGGGCTCGGCCTTGAGGAATCAATGGCAAGGCTGACCGGCGGCGCAGGGAGGGGAGGCGTCGGCGCGCCGTCCGTGACGCGCCGTGTGAGAATCAATGGCAGGCTGACCGGCGGGCGGCAGCCTTGCCATTGATTCCCCGCGGGAACCGAGGCGTCTAGTGAAGACGAGGCGCGGTGTCGCTGACGCGGCTGGCCCGCGGTTTTTTCGCGCCAAAATCACTCGCCTCGGCGCCCCCCAGCGCGTCGGGTTCGGTCTGGGTCCGCCGGCGCTGATTTCGGCCCAGGCCGACGAAAATCAAGCTCCTGGGGGCGCGACTGGGCCGTTTTTTCAGCGCCGGCATGAAAAAAACGCCTGGAGAAGCCTTCCTGGAGACGCGGCTGGAGATGCTCTTAACCTATTTCCCTCTGCTAAAGATCCAACCTCGCTGGACACCCTGAAGAAACGAGAACAAGTGGTTAAGTACTGGAGGAGTGATCCCTAAGCGCACTTCAACGCGCTGACACAAGCTGTGCGCGGGCGTTCTGCTTGGATCAAAACGGACACAAATACAAAATGAAGGAGCGGCAACGTTTGCACAGTTTACCAAGTTTCATCATCAAATACATGATTGGAAAACTCACATTCAACTATAAGTTGATTTGGTTCATATGTGGGCTCACCTTGGCAACCAATAGAAGTATCGGCTATTTTTTCTTTCAAATGTATTTGTAACAATTTAAATTTTATTTGGTTTGTAAACTATGAGATTTTATTTGGTTATGAAACTATGATATTTGTATTTGATTGAATTATGCGAACTTTGGGCACTGTTTTTTAATGTATGCCAAATGAGGAAAAATAAAGGCTACATACCGGCCGCGCGGATGAAAATGCGTCGGCCCGTTAGACACATTGCCCACCCCAACACAGACAAGGGCCGACAAAGCCTAGAACGCCGATCCAAATGGATAAAAAGTGGACAGAATTGGCGTCCATTTGCGTCAGCGTGTTGGAGTTGCCTTAAATATAACTGAAGATGGATGGTTTACTCCGTTGATTTAGATTCCCTGTAGTTTATAGACGCTCGCGGCTTCGACAATGTGGCACTTAGATGTATGCGAGTGCTCTGGTGTCTCTTATCTTGGCTGAATTTGATCGGTGGAATTAGATGGTGGGTGTTTGCTCTACGCTTTCATCCTATCATTCACAATAGAGATGAGTTTCTTGTAATAAATCTTGCTGCTATCTTGTACTCGTAAACTAATATAAGAGCGTTTCAATCATTACTTTAATGATCTAAACGCTTCCATTGACATACTCTCAGATAAGAAAAGTTTGTTGCGGAAAGGTCTACACCGGTCGTTCCTGGCTGTTCATACTTTCAATCCTGTGAGATGAAAATATATATGTGAGTGTTTGGTCAAATGCAGTGCACGAATGGTTGAGTTCAACATGGTTGGTGAGTGAGGCCGAACTACTGGACCATAGGAGGACGGAAAAAACTTGGTGCTTCAGATGCGATGCAGGGACGACGATGATGTCGCGCATGGTGATTGGTGATGTGTGGAGATAGGGACGGCAGTCTGAAACTGGGGATAAAAAAGGGGCCGATCACGTCACTTGCTCATGTTTCGTGATAATCCCATCATGGAAGACATGCTGTTTTCCTCTTGTCGACTGATCACAAACACGCTATTGACCACGAGGAAGAAAAATGAGATCTTCTGTGAATTAGCCTGTGGGTTGGGTAACCTGAACCAAAGCACCGGTGTCTCTACTGAACTTCGAAACCCATGTGGTCATTACATTACATGTCGTCGTGGTGTAGTTGTAGGCGTGCAGCGCCACAAAGCTCGGCTTTGCTGCCCTTCATCACCATGCAAAATGGATGCAATGCACCAGGTTACAAGTGTGACGTACAACGCACAGCACATGGCCCGTGCAGATTAGCCAGGCGAGTGACGTGTCGAGACGAATAAACTAAACTACGGGGACACGTACCTCATCGTGGTCGAGAGTGACAATAGAACTAGCATTACGGCAGTAACTGCTTTCGACGTGGACACGTGTGGAGTACGCGTTACATCTCAGCAGAGAGAGCGCAAAGAAAGCTACTGGTTGCAATACAATTTACAGCGCTTGTCCACAGCCATACGCCAGATTCAAGAAGACGGAGAGGGTTCGTTAGCCCTGTTCGGCAGCACATAACGTAGGAGACAAGTATACAGCTCCAATCTCGTGAATATTTACTCGCGAACGTATATATGTAGAACAGAGCGGAGCAGTGCAGCCATCGTGAGGTGAAGACCAGGGCCCGTGAATCAACCCGCGCATTGGTTGGGTGACAGCCGATATAACCCACTGCGATTCAAATCATGCCGCATTATTCCTGGATTTATTTTAGGATTTTCGGCGATGTGCTTTCAGTGAAAGGAGACGTTCTCGTCGAGGATGCTAAATAAAAAAGACCAAGGCCTAGTTTTTTTGTCAGAATCCGACCCCTATCCAGCGTCTCCCAGAATCTTTAAGTAGTTTAGATAGGATTGTAAAACAAATGAAAAAAGCTGTGTAAGGATCGGATTCTGGCAAAATAACTGGGCCAAGTCTGGTGTTTCGACCCGGCAATGCCATCATCATATCATTGGCTAATCATCGATCCTTCCTCGCTCCCCGATGTGCACACTGAATCTATCTATCTATATACGTATTTGTTGACAGTCATGCACACTCAATCTATATACATTAAGCAAGCAATTGACTGACGCCGGATAATGGAGGCGATAACACGCCATGCGACGCCGTACGCACAAGCGACCCATTCAACCAAGCAACACAAAGGACCTCTCCTTGGCCGCGGATAAGGCGGGCCGGCCGGCGCGGCGCGGCGCTCCTCCACTCCTGTATCTGTCTCACTGTCTTGTCGTCGTCCATCGCCGCCGTGTGCGACCGCGCGCGACGGCAGAACCTTCCGATCGTACTATTAGGTAGACCGTAGACCCACCCGGCCCGGCCCCGGTGGAACGCTCGCTCGCTCGCTCGCACGCACAAGGGCATGCACGCAGGCGCACGACCCAACGCATGAGCTCTAGTCTCTTGATGATGCCAATGGCGTTTTCATCCCTTCCCTTGTAACCAAAATCTACCTCGCCGATGGAAGACCAAGCAACGATTCAATCAGCGTGCATGAGATGACGAGGCTCGCGTTTGATTTCTTGTTTATTTTACTTACACGCGCCAATTTCAGGCTTCCGGCGTGCAGCTCCGGCCGTGGTTTGGTTACAAAGCCATCCATTCATCCATCCATCCATCGGGAAACCTTCAAATCATCGAGATTACACTCGACCGAGTAGCAATGTGGCATTGACAAGGTCAGACCTCGACGACGAGCACCGCCCGTCCGTCCTACCCACCGTGACATAATGACTTCCATTGACCACCGTCGTTATGAGTTAACAATAATTAATTAACAGCACAACGGGACGCAAGCAACCACGTACGAACCCAACCTCGAGTAAGAACAAACAGAAGGTCGTACGAACGAAGCCAGAGCTTGGCTTGTCTTGACACCAATGGCGTTTCCTCCTCTCCTTCTACTAGAATCTAAATCTGCCTTCCATTTTATGTTCGGTTTGACACGCACGCATGGACGATTTCAGCATGCGTCCACGCGCTAGCTTCAGGTTTAATGCGTGCACAGGGGCGAAACAGTAGTAAATAAATAAATCAAAAAGGTCAAAGCCTGCCTGGCCGGCCGATCCAACGGTCACAAGAGCAGAAAAGGCACACCAAATGGGTGAGTTGGTCCCGCCTTCCCAGTACTGCTCTTGCAATGTGCAATAGTTTTTGGAACGGAAATCTGCACCTGACACATGCCCATGCTCTGGTAGTTAATTAGATTTAGTGCCAAATTGGATTTGCCGATCGATCCTCAAATGTTTTGTGCTAAGCTGGAACTTGATTTTTTTGCTCTGGACAATTTCTCAGTGAAAATGATAAACTTTATGTAGAGTCATCTGACTGTCCAATTTCTGGAACATGTGTACACTGACTTCCGTGTACACACCACACACACACGTAGGAATGACAACTCTCCTCAAGCACCAGAGGAAAAATTAAACTACGAAAACAATGTGGTAGAGACTAGAAGGAAGCTACAAATGGCAGTGTCATTTTCCAATCAAGCACAAAGTGTCTGATTGATTTGTTGATTCTAAAGTAAAGTAAATTAGCCCGCCAAGCGCAGGCAAAACGTCCAAGGTTAGCATAAAACCGCCCACCCGCCCGCTCCCACTCCAACCATCTCACTTCTCCTCTCCGCTCCCTTCCCCCCGAAGCTGCCGGCAGCCAGCGCCGCCAGCCCCTCCTCCTCCTCCCGCCGCCGCTCTCTCCTTATAAGTCCCCCGTCTCGCCGTATCCCTCCCCAGATCTCGACGCAGACCGCCGCTACCGCTACTCGTCCTCCTCACGCACGCGCTTAATCATCTTCTTCTGCCACCTTCTTGCTTCCACCACCAAGAGACCGGGAGCCGAGCAGAGCCAGCCCGCAGCCAAGAACCTGCCCGCGCCCATGTCCGTGCAAGTGGCTTCGCCGGCGACGGCGGGGGAGAAGACCATGGCCACGACGGCGTGGCCGTACCTGGAGTACATGGCGCAGTGGGAGCGGCAGGTGGAGCGGCGGCAGCTGTTCCTGCGGAGCTACCACTTTTCCCGGGACGCCGAGGTCTCGCCGCGCGCGCGCACGCGCCGCGTCGTCTGGGCCGGGGCGCGACGCCTGCGCCGCGCCGCCGCCAAGGGGCTCCGACGCCTCCGGGCGCGCATCCGCCTCTGCTTCGGCTGGGCCGCGCCCGCGCTCCGCCGACGCTCCTCCCCACGCCGTGGCGGCGTCCACGGCTTCCGCTACGGCCGCATCCCCCGCGGAAAGGCGCCGCCGGCCGCCGCGAACGCCGCGTCCGTCTGCTTCTGGTAGCCGCCAGGTCGCGAGCGAGAAGGGAAGGCCAACGCGTGAGCATACTTGTTGGCTTCCAAGTTAAGTTGTTGATTGCTTAGGTAAAACAATTAGCCGGTGAATGCTAGCTAGCGGCGACTTCTGCAGTTCTACTCCAGCTTCATGGAGTGTTCGTCGCTGCTTGCTCTGCTCGCTGTTTGACTAGAGAGAGAGAGAGAGAGAGAGGGGATAATTAAACAGGGCGCCTGCCTGTTGCTCAAGTGGGATTGGTTATGTGTGGATGTTTTTTGGTTCTTTTTGGTGTCTAATTACTCTGAATGAATTGACTGTGTATCTATCTGAAGTCTTCTTTGTTCTTCTGATTTCTTACCTTCATATGTGATGATTGGTAACTCTGAAATCGTCTCTGTTCTTGCTGTGGTGTTTGACTTGCGTCCCTGCTCCTCATTTCTTACCTCCATATGTGATTGATTGCTTACATAAAAGTAAACAGAACATAGCAGAAAACACAAGTGCAGTGGTATCATGCGTGCAAATTTGCAATTCAGGGAAACCAAGCCACAGGTTTTTGTCTGTCAAGAGACAGATGGCACATTCTTCGTTGAGAAAAACAGAGTACAGTAATATTTTTATCGTGCGTGCAAATTTGCAGCAATTCAGTGAAACCAAGCCACACTTTTTATCTGTCAAGAGACAGATGTCACTTTTTTCGTCAAGAAAAACACAGTGTAACAATAACATTTGCCTGTGTGTGTGTGTGTGTGTCCATCATGCAAACAAGATGAGGTGGAGAAAGATGTGCGGTGTCTCCTTGGACTGCAATTTGGGCCAGGGACCAAGTCCAAAAGACCAAAAGAAGAGAAGGGAAGATTCTCCAAAGTCTCGGGTCAGTTTTGAAGTGGGTGAGAATGTGTGGCGAGGCGAGCCACACCGTGAAGCAGCCCAGCTTTATTTCAAGTGCGTGTCGCGGTCAAAAGGCACGGCAGGAGGAGGATGCCAAATTGCCAATGCAGTGGCAGCCTCTGTCTCTCTTTTCCCTGTGTCCCTTTCCAGTCCATGACGACGGGTGATGCCCTCTGACTTTCTCCCATGGCCGCCCAAGCTGAAATTTTGACGATTTTTCTGTGCAAGCAAATGCATCCCATCCCAAGGCCGGCCAAGCTGCATTTCCTCTTGTCTTCGTACTCGTCGTGAAATTTTTGTTACGGTTACACATGGATGCCATTATTTATTTACTCCTGCGTGGCAGCGTGGGTACGTGCCATCGATCGCCATGATGGGTTGCTTGGGCACAGTACAATGCACGAAGAGCGCATGTCCGCTGCAAGCCGATGCCGTCGTCGCCTCCAAACGGATTTATGATCATCATGCCGTGCGAGGTACTGCCGGTGTACCGGCCGCAAAATAATTCGAGTAACTGACCCAAGATACTACGAGTTCAATATAGGGTACTATATTAACTCACAGGTGCCCACTACAAATTCTACATTCAAATTGCCCTGGGTATTTTTTTTATCAGTGAAGCCATTTAATTAGGAGTAGTGGGGCACTAGTATACTGATGAGTGCACTTGAGTATACTCCATGTTGCGACCCCAGGGTCGTCGGGTTCAGTCACTGTCAGTGCGCATGATTGCCCTATCCCACACGCCAAGATGATTAACTAACAATCCCAGTCGATCGCCGACCGGGCTTGCAACCGTATATTAAAGCCGTGCGTGTGCACCGTGCCACCGTAGTCCCCATCCGTCGACTACATCCATTATCCAATGCCACGACGATCTTAAATACTGTATATAGCAGATTGTGATGTTTCTGTGCGTGATCGGATCCGCTTACTCAGATATGCTACTGCTACGTGACATGATGAATTGATGATGATCATGCATGATTGCTCTTGTGGTGCCATGCCATGCCATGCATGCACAGCCGAAAAAACAATCAAGACATGATGATGGAGCGGTTGGCTCAGTAGACTCGGACGTTTCTTCCGGGTTTTTTCTTTCTGTTGCTTGACATGATGGCTCTCGTCTTGTGACTTGTACACCGTACTGATCATCCTGGGGTGTAGTGTACGTGGTCGTGGTGTAGGACTGTATGTACAACTGGGGCGTGCTTTTAGTTTGGAAGGGCTGCTCAGCTACCTCGTTGCCATGCCACTCTGTTCGTTCTGCGGAACCAAACGGACAATTTTTTTGAACCAAAGAGTCGTAAAGCTGGCCCGGCCTGAGCGTGCTGCACCAAAGAGAAAAGCAGCGTGTCAATTTCAAATTATCGGCCTGAGACTGAGAGAGACACGGATCTCACTTTGAGGTGAGCCAGCTGGGCTGCTGCTTTAGAATTACAAGTTGTAAAAGGCTGCCTGGCATCGGCTAGAGGTAGTAACGCGTGGGGAAATGGGCTCGCTGCATAGGGACTGCAGTTTTCTCGTGTCTTTCTGGGCTTCCACAAACGAAACTGTTTCACGGACGACAAGTGCAAGCCGATTTTCGCACGATCATGGAATCCAGCGGCTGTTACCCTTTAAGTCGACTGCATGTGCGGCTGGATTTACACCGTCGTGCGTGAATCATCCACCTATTGTCGTCCGTATAACATGATTCTTCCGTCCCCCGCCGGTTGGCGAAATAAGGCTGACTCCAACGCGGCGATTCATTTCATCCGTCCTCGTTCCTTTGGTCCGCGCGAAACTCAAACGAATGGGTGTCCTTTTTTTTTGTCCGCCCGTGATCCATTTTCAGCCCAAATTTAAAATGGGTTTGTGTCAGCGCGGACGCTTGCGATGCCCTCCATAACGCGCCTCGTCTCTCCCTCACACGATAGATTGGAAGAAGGAGACATGGGGAAGAAGGGAAACGGTTGGTTGATAGAGGAGGAAAGTTTGTCGACAAGTTCTGTTTAACATTACAACAATCCACGATGCCCCCATACAACACACTCTGTTGCTTAAGTACTTGAAGAGTGGGTCACGTTGGTGCCACGGCTTCAGTCTTCTGGTAGTCCTCATCACCGTCAAGTGGCCCCGCTTGGTCCTAGGCCCCCTTGGTCATTGGCCTTGTCGTAGTAGTGCTAACATCCACATCCCCCCTCGAAGCTGGCTTTCCCCAAAGCCAATGTTGATGGAAAGCGTCATTGCAGGTCATCCGTTTCTTCCCACGTTGCCATGGATGGAGGAAGGGCCGCCCATTGCACCAGCACGCGATGTTGAAGTCCTTGTGCCGTCTTGATCACGCAGTCACCAAGGATGGCCACTAGCACCTATTCCATGCAGATGATCTCGTTATCTGGAGGTAGCTCCTTCTCCACCTGAACCTCAACGCCAATCGCCCTCTTGAGATGTGAGACGTGGACCACCGAATAGATCTTACTGCCCTTGAGTAGTTGGAGCTTGTACACCACTTTGCCGATGTGCGCGATGATCCGGATATCCGCTAGCCCACTGAAGATTGGACGAACGGTTGCAGTCATAGGAGAACTACATCGCCCACCTCAAATTCTCGATCCGTGCGTTGCTTGTCCGCCAGTTTTTCATTCGATCTTGCGCTTGCTTGAGTTGTTGTATAGGAGTTCCTGTATAACTTCTCGTTTCTGCAACCAAGCTGCCATGTCCGGTACAATGCTCTCATAAGGTGTCCGACACAAGGCAGAGTGAAAGTTCGTATGATATCACGACCACTTGTACCAGTCTTTTGGGCAGGCCTGCACCGAGCAACGCAGATGTGTCTCCGGACACTGGTTGACACACTTTGTTTGTCTGTCAGTTTGCGGATGACAGGACGAGCTCATTTTGAGTTGAGTTTGCGCTAGCTTGAACATGTCATGAACATTTTTGTGAATTCTCGAACATATTTTGAAAGCCCAAACAAAATTTATTTTTTTGAATTTTCCAAACATTTTTTGTATTCATGATCTTTTTTGTGAACATTGCTCGAATACGGGTGAACCTTTTTTTTGAATTCATTACCTTTTGTTTTCGTTTTCGCTATATTTTTCAAATTATAAAATAAATTGACCGAAAAAAAGAAATGAGAAAAACGAAACAAAACAAGGTGCACAATCTTGGCTGGGCGAGGCCCATCGTGCGCGGGCAGACGCCGGAATGATGCACAGCTTTGCCTAAAAAAATGGTAGCCATACACCGCAGCACCCACGCTGTGACTGCATCATGTACCAACCCAACCACTGCAACCTCGTGGACTGCTAAATGAACATCCATAGGTTCTTAAGACAGTGCAGAAAAACACTTTTGATTCAACACAGGTTTTTAGGAGATTACGGAAATACACCAGCATGTCACTAGCACCACAGGTTCTAATTTACCGTTTTCCCCAACACTTTGTCCACTTTAACAACAACAAGTCACTACAGACCGAGCATACAGAGTTAAGATGACAAACAAAACGGATAACAGTGACCCATACGCTGACACGACAGTCCACAAAAGACAAAACTATCACCGCTGGTGAATTCGAGCTTCCTTCAGTAATGAGCTCGAGTGGATCAACCTAATCCCACGCCTCTACACCATAATGTGAGCGTCGCTAACATATAATGGAGAGTCCTCAGCCGTCTCTAGAATTGACTGTCTGCCTGCATAGGATGAATTTGACGATTAAGAAAAAAATGGCATGGTTCACATAATTGGAGACAAATGAACTGCACTGCACGCTAACAGTTTTCGCAAGTCTAAACTTAAAATTTCATTCATAACCCTGGTATCGCACAAGATTATTCATAAAGATATGCAATTGAATGAATGGTTCTCAAGCTTTTCATCGACAATTTAACATAGGAGATTATGTACTTCCACACTACAAAACGAAAAAAATTCGGGGAACTCTCTTCTTTCTTAATGAATTCGAGATCCTTTGGGGCAACTTAAAAAAAAAATACCATAGACAACTCAAATTTCAAGATGCTGGGGAAAATTGAAGAAAGAGCAATACTTTCTAAACTCAATATGTTTAACACCCAATTGAATAAACCTACCAGTCAACTTCAGCAGGGAAAAATAACATGCTATTCTTTTTTTAAGTTATTAGAGAATCAAATCAAATTTACAAACTACCAAAAGTTCTCACTGCTACACAAGGCTGGTTTCTTTTTTTTTTCATAATACGAAGACAATTCGTTGATGTAATCCAAGAAGAAAAGAAAAGCTCACCCAGCTTAAAATGATAACAACAATTAAATTCTAAGAACATGCAGGCCTACTGGGCAACAAGGACAAATGCAGCGACCATGAGAGATCCTACGAGGATTGTAGACAACAGAAAAGTGAGAGCAATAGAGCTGTCCAAACCGAACCAGGGCACCATAATTTGCAGTTGGCTCGTACCTTTTACTGCAAGAGCTCACGTAGCAACTGAACCTAACCGTGCACGATTGCTCTTTGATTTTGGCTTCACAAAAACTCCCCATAAGTAACTCTTTCCGTCTATCCCTGTTACCATGGTACTGTGAAATTAGCACACCACTAAAAATAATCAGTCACTGCATTTGATTTTTGTACGCAGGCATATAAGCAAAACAAAGTAGATGACTTCATCAAATAAAAAGAACATATTATGGGTGGTTCTATTTTTCGTAGAAAACCAAAATATAGAGTAAGAACACTAACACTGACAGTCGGGTGGAAGCACTTCTGAGGAATACATCAACAACATCATGTCATCGATATATGCGTGCATGACAAAACCGCAGCGCGTATCCACGAGACAAGGGTGCTTCTTGTTCCAACTTCAAATACACAGAAGGAATGAAGGAACATTGATTATATGAATGCACATGCCATAAACAAGGTAAAAAAAATTGCAGTCACACATAAACACATTTATTGTACTGAGACAATCATAAACCTACCAGTCAACTTCAGCAGGAAAAAATAACAAGGCAATGTCTTCATAAACTGGAGAGATTTTCTCAAATGTCTTTGGCCAGTAATTCTTTCGAGGTGATATCTTCAATTGCATATTACTAGGCATCTTCTTGGCGATATTACAAACTCTGGGTGATACTACAGATGGGTGGTATGCTTTAAATTCACCAAGATTGAAATTTTCTCCATCAGAGAGAAGAAAGCATCCCCTAAAAAGCGACGAAATGTCAGAGCATAACAAGGTTATCACTGGTTACATCTCAGATCTACCAAAAAAATAAATTTAAATTGTGATGCTAGAAAATTGACAACACTAGACAACTGAAATACATGTTGATCATAAGAGGCCAGTAGCATTTATTCTTATGAAGCCGAAATATGAAAACCCAATGTTACGGGTAGCATATTAAGTACTCTGAGTTTAGTAATCAACTTGGCATGGTCGCATAGTAATAGAGTAAGGAGTTCACAAGGACATAATTTTTGCAACCATGTGGTCAGGCTTAGTGGATATGCTTGCATAAATGAGGGTGTTATGTGACTTGGTCTCTTCTACAACAATAAAGAAGGGATAGTGAGTGGATATATTGCACTAACAACACTCTTAGTGTGTCAAGTACACAAGCATCCTGAATCCTAAATGGCAATTTCTCATAAAATGAATAGGTCCAATTGGCTAATATATGATTCTGTCAAATTAAGAATTATTTACTTATGAAACAGAACCACTCTTGTAGCTTTTGTTAATCTTACTTCACAGGAAAGAATAATCAAATCCATTTGGGCTATTTTTTTGAGCAACTGGCAGGAGCTCTGGCTATTGCCAAGAAAGTATTTGTTTGTTCACTTAATCTCAAAACATAAAATTAAAATGTAATATGCATTCTGTTTTTTCTTTCCTTTCGTAAGGTGAATGTTTATTCACCTATGGTTTGGTTAAATTAATTCTGAAATTGATCTAGAACATTTTTGTGTTGGAACCAGGGAAATCCTCCTCTATTTTATTTTACCTACCAAGAACAATCAGAATAAAAGACAGAATGATTGAAGTTATCTAGCCTGCAAAACAAGTTTTTCCAACACCTACCTAGTTTTCCAAATATCAATGCTAAGCAAGCTAATATACCCTAGCCTAGAATCCAAATACATCCACACTGTTCCATTCATATGTTTCAGAAGTTATAGTTGTACTTGGGATTTCTTTAGGAGATCAACTAATTTCTGGTCAATCAAAACTAACGGTGTGGATAAACTACTCCTACCCATGGAGATGCAGATCCAGTGTGTTTATGAAATGACTTCATTATCATGAGATCATTGGTGCAATAATAAATGAAAATCCGAGCTGCAAGTTCTATGTTTTTTCATACTAAACTTTTTAATATCCCTAGATTTCTATGTTGTCATATTTGTTTTATTAAGCAACCATGGTTGATCATTACAAGTTGAAATGATCCATACATGTTGAGATAAAAAAATGTAAAATAATTAAGGGAGCAAATTGATTACTCACATCCAACAAATTGCTTCTGGTGGAGGGCGTCTTGCATACTCTGCACTTGAGTTGATGATCATTGGCATGTCTATATTGTTGTTCAGACTCTTTGTTCTAGATCCGCATCCATTGTCAGCATTTGTGGTCCCTTTAAAAATGGAATACAATCTGTTAGCAACTGTAATAACCATCAGATTAGTCCTCTTAAATTCTGAAATCCAATCTGATGTAAGACCAATACATATATTTCGTGTCAATCAAGAGTAACAATATATGCATGCTAGGTTTTGAATGCTTGCCAATAATAATCATAATTCTACTTTGACACAAAATATTTATTTTATCAAGAAGTGTAATATTAGATATTAAGCTATTACAAATTATACCTGAAGCACTGAATGCCATTTTTCCAGTAGGCCGATCGCCAACCGAGGAGTTGCATTTTCTTTTATCTGCAGCACTGACTACCTTCTCTTTTTTAGGCTGATCTTGAAGCTGATGGTCATTGATTTTAACTTTTCCTTTTCTGCTGTATGTAATGATAGGAATCGTTGCACCTATTTTTTCAAACTTGATGTCTTCATGGACTGTAATATTTGGTGGAAACAACAGCTATCTGTTCTAAACAAGGAAAAATATGGTACTAGATGCGTGGAAATACCTGGTTGTACTTTCTGTCTCTTGTTCATATCCTCAACTTTTATCTGGTTTTGACTTGCAATAGCGGATCGTTTCAGGCCAAATGCTTGATTTTCACTCCTATTGGGAGAAACACACTTCATCTTTCGTGGAGTGCGTTTATGTCGCACAACAAGCCTTGGCCAATTATGAGTAGTTGGCATACTTAATAGTGCCACCTCTTGAGAGGGAATGGGTTTCACTTCAGAATTTTCACCAACACCAACATTAGGAGGAGATGAGCTTAGTAATAGGATGAAACAAGTGATGATGTTTGTAAAATGTTCTTTTTACCTTCAATAGGTTTTGTGTCCCCATTATCCTTTTTTTGGCATTCATCGCAACACCATTCATGTATCATTTCAAGTTCCACCACAACCAAGCAGTAACTAGAAAAGGAAAAAAATAAAAGGGGGAAAACTTTGAGAGAGGTAAATAAAAGTTCCCCGTTCAATGAACTTCACCTCAGAACTGTAAAAGATAATTCACTTCAACACATTTTTTCAGAGCAAAAAGAAATGGATATACTAAATCTTGGATCATCTAGAAATGCTTTGAGTTTTAGGGGTTGTTTGGTTATAGGTATAGCATTTCCATAATTTGCCACATATCTTTTTTGCCAAGCTACCAAAGGTTAGTTCAACAAAATGAGAGGCACAAGTTGGTAAACCTAAGAGAATCTTGCCATATTTTTCGAGTATGTGATGTGGGGCCCAAGTGTGACAAAAAACATCTTACCTAAGGTGAGCTTTGAACCAAACACCCTCCTAAGATGGTCAAACTTGCCTAACCTTATGTGTGGCAATCTAAAGCAACCTTAGTAACAAACCAAACAACCCCTAAATTAATAGTTTTGGCTCTTTGCGTTGGGTTTTTGTTGCCAAATCCATCCAAGTATCATACAGAAAATACAATCAATTTCTCTTATCCCCTCTAGGCATTCATACATAGAAACTAACAAACGAGACTAAAAGCAGCACAATTTTTGAGTGCTTACCATAGAGATGGAAGCTAAACAGGGTTAAGAAAGAGGAATACCGGTGTCGATAGCCATTGCACTGGGTGCAGTTTACCAAAAGCTCTTGGTACGCTCCACTACCACATTCCTCACACACTGTTGTTGGGCATGCCTGGTCCTGCTGCAAGGTAAGCAAAACTATTATCATGTAGGAAGTCGGAGCCATAACCGCACAAATCTTGCAAGAACTACAACATGAAGCAACCTCCTCGCCTAAATCGGGTTGAGATAAACAGTCGTAGACAACTGACAAACCACGCCTGAAATTAGACCCTACTGTCGTGCAGCGCCTCCCCGACAGCGGTGTTGTGGAGACCGTGTGCAAACCACCGCTCGTGCATACCCGCTTTTATCTGGTGACATGTGTTCATCCATTGCATCCGACGGAATCCTGTTGTCGCATGTTTCTGGCTTTCTTGATCCAAAATTCCAGGAACAATCTTATGTGGCGCTCTTGTCATTCCCCGACTTCCAGCGAGCCACGCTGGTGGCGGGCCTCGGTTATAGCGGAGCTAGGACGCACAATTGCGATATGAGCCGATGGGAACCAGCAGCGTAGAACAGAGGTATTTCGTCGGATGCATCAGAGGAACACATGCCGCCAGATCAAAGAAGGTATGCACGGAACGCTCTTTGCACACCAACTCCATGAATTTTTTAACTTGATAATAATAGACATTTATTTTTCTCTTCTCCCGATAGCCTTCCCCTCTCTTCCTGCCCCCATTCCAATCTAGCGCCGCCATGAGCAGCTTGTGTCGCGCGCCATCGGGACATCGCGTCAAGCTGGTCGCCTCGCCTCCTCGTCCTTCACCTTCCCCTCCCTCTGCCTCTTTCACTTTCGCCGACGAGGATTCTCTACCGCCCTCGACCGAGTTTGACGAGGGAGACAAGAATATGCAACCCGTAGGGAGGGGGTGCGATGCTCAACCATGTCCGCAGGGTGATCGCAGGAGGGGTGGGGGAGAGCTACGCTAGAGAGGAGAAACACAGAGTTAGGTTTCTTACCATTTGCGCTGGCGGCTGCACCGAGATACTATAAATTATGTGTATGGGAGATGGCGGCGGAGGTCGTAGAGAAGGGGGGAAGAAGACAAAGGAGGCTATATATATGGCATGCAAGGAGTAGGGGTGCGAGCATTTAGGGTTATGTAGGCCTGCCCCTGAGAGGGGAGGGGCAGCCACCCTGGGCCCCAAATTGGATGAGGGGCTCAGGTATATAGGCATGTCAATGCTAGGCCTACACATTTGTAATCTAACGGTGAAAAACTGTAGTGCTTTTCCTGGATGGGCCATACCCAAGCAACAGACTAATGGCAGGGGACGAGTTGGGCCTCATGTAACTGGGCTATAGCCCTAGGTGTCAACTAGAGGGCTATATATCCAACAGAAATTTCCCTGAGATCACTAATTAATGAGAGAAACTAATAAGGGGCACCCCTTGCGGGAGCCCCGCACGGGTCATTTTTGGTGGGCTCAAAGTGGGCCACTTGGCACGCTCTCAGCTGCTGTCGCGTGTCGTGTTCTGGGCGCTCCTTTGATTTTTTTTAATTATTTACACATTTTCACGTTTTTAGATGGTATTTTTTGGCTTTTCGGTTTTGCCCAATTTTTCCTAGGTTTTGGAGGGAAAAAATAGTTTTTTGCATGAAAAAATGCTTTTTCGCTTTCTTGTGCAAGAGGCACATATTTGCTTCTCATGTAGGTAAATATTTTCTTCCGCGAGAGGCACAGTTGTGCCTCTCGGAAAGTGAGAATACATGTTTTTTTCTTTCACGAGGGGCACAGTTATGCCTCTCAAAAAGGGAGAAACAAGGCGTTCTTTTCTCTGCGAGAGGCGTAGATTTGCTTCTCATGGAGGCACATGTTTGCTTCCGCGAGATGCACAGTTATGCCTCTCGGAAAGGAAAAAGGTGGGAAAACAGTGCTTTCGGCTCGGTTTTGCTATTCCGGTTTTTCCCAGTATTTTTGTGAAAAAAAATGTTTGTCAAAGCCTATTAACAAAGGATCTTATTTCAAAGATCTCGACACAAGAAATCCAACAGTGAAAATGATTCAAGATTTGGGCGCACGGTTTAAGACCGTGTTTGTTTGGGCTCAGGGCTCATGTTTCTGCTTTGGCTTAAAAGCCAAAAAAGCTCTTAAATAGGGGACTTTTTAGCTTTTAGGTTGATGTCTACTACACAACTTTTATTCTTGTAGACTACGTTGGGCCTCCAGGCGCAGATTTTTGTGGGACAACATAAAATTTCCCTCAAGTAGATTATAAATGCGTGGGAGGTGTAGGATGAAGATGGTCTCTATCAAACAACCCTGTGATCAAATACAAAGAATCTCATGGGTCCCCGACACACACAATACAATGGTAAATTGTATAGGTGCACTAGTTCAGCGCCGAGATGGTGATAAAAGTGTAGTATGGATAGTAGATATAGGTTTTTGTAATCTAAAAAAACAAAAAAAAAACAAGGTAGCAAGTGATAAAAGTGAGCACAAACGGTATTGCAATTCTTGGAAACAAGGCCTAGGGTTCGTACTTTCAATAGTGCAATCCCTCAACGGTGCTAACATAATTGAATCATATAGCAATCCCTCAATATGCGACAAAGAATCACTCTAAAGTTCTTATCAATAGGAGAGAATATAAGATGAAATTGTTGTAAGTAGCAAACCACCTCAAAGTTATATTTTAAAGAAATAGTAATGGAAATTAGTACAAGTTATGAATTTGGTCCTAATATGATAGGTATTCAAGAGGGATATAATAAAAACATTCATATAGATCACTCAATATAATAAGTTTGATTTCTTGCAATAGTTTTGCGATATAAAGGTGGTAATGTGTGGGTTGTGCTAGTGAGTAATTGCGGTGTAGTAAGAATATTGATGTTAAGGTTTGTGATTCCCCAAGCATGCATGTATAGTCTCCCGTTATGCTAAGAAGTTGGAGCATGATTTATTATTGATTCTCTTCCTTATGAGTGGCGGTTGGGGACGAGCGATGGTCTTTTCCTACCAATCTATCCCCCTAGGGGCATGCGTAGTAGTACTTTGCTTCGAGGGCTAATAAACTTTTGCAATAAGTATGTGAGTTCTTTATGACTAATGTGAGTCCATGGATTATACGCACTCTCACCTTTCCGCAATTTGCTAGCCTTTTCGGTACCGTGCATTGCCCTTTCTCACCTTGAGATGTTGTGCAAACTTCAGTGGTGCATCCAAACCCCGTGATATAATACACTCTATCACACATAAGCCTCCTTACATCTTCCTCAAAATAGCCACCATACCTACCTATTATGGCATTTTCATAGCCATTCCGAGATATATTGCCATGCAACTTCCACCATTTCATTTTATTATGACACACATCATCATTGTCATATTGCTTTGCATGATCATATAGCTAACATAGTATTTCTGGTTCAGCCACCGTTCATATTTTTTATACACGTTACGCTAGATCATTGCACATCCCGGTACACCATCGGAGGCATTCATATAGAGTCATATTTCGTTCTAGTATCGACTTGTAATTTTCTTTTGAGTTATAAGTAAATAGAAGTGTGATGGTCATCTATTAGAGCATTTTCCCAAGTGAGGAAAAAAGAGAGGCCGAAAAAGCCCATAAAAAGGCAAAAAAGAGCCCAACAAAAAATGACAAAAAGAGAGAGGGGGCAATGTTACTATCCTTTCCACACTTGTGCTTCAAAGTAGCACCATGTTTTTCATATAGAGAGTCTTCTATGCTTTCATTTGCATATACCTAGTGGGAATTTTTCATTATAGAACTTGGCTTGTACATTCCAACGACGGGCTTCCTCAAATGCCCTAGGTCTTCATGAGCAAGGAAGCTGAATGCAAACCAACTTAGTTTTATTTTTGAGCTTTCATACACATATAGCTCTTAGTGCATCCGTTGCATGGCAATCCCTACTCCTTGCATTGACATCAATTGATGGGCATCTCCATAGCCCATTGATTAGCCTCGTCAATGTGAGACTTTTTTTTATCTTCTCCATATTATCTCCATCAATATACTCTATTCCATCCATAGTACTATATCCATGGCTTGCGCTCATGTATTGCGCGAGAGTTGAAAAAGCTGAAGCGCGTTAAAAAGTATGAACAATTGCTTGGCTTGTCATCGGGGTTGTGCATGATAAATACTTTGTGTTAAGAAGATGGAGCATGACAAGACTATATGATTTTGTAGGGATAACTTTCTTTAGCATTGATATTTTGAAAGACATGGTTGTTTGTTAGTATGCCTTATTATTATTGTTTTTATGTCAAACTATAGACTATTGCTTTGAATCATCGGATCTTGATGTTCATGCCACAAAAGAGATTAAATGATGAACATGTTAGGTAGCATTCCACATCAAAAATTCTGTTTTTATCATTTACCTACTTGAGGACGAGCAGGAATTAAGCTTGGGGATGCTTGATACGTCTCCAACGTATCCATAACTTTTTATTGTTCCATGTTATTATAGTATCAATCTTGGATGTTTTATATGCATTATTATGCCATTATATATCATTTTTTTGGGACTAACCTATTAACTTAGTGCCAAGTGCCAGTTACTGGTTTTTTTGCATGTTTTTGATTTTCCAGAATATCAGTACCAAACGAAGTCCAAATGCCACAAAAATTTTGGAGATTTTTTCTGGGAAAAACACTAGAAGCATTGGGAGGAAGTCAGAAGAAGAAGGAGGTGGCCACGAGCCACCAGGGCGCGCCCTGGTGCCTCGTCGGCCCACCTTTGCTCCATTTATCCTAATTTTACCTCTATAAATTCTCTAAAATCGGGAAACCAACAGAGATACACCCAAAATACTTTTTTCCACCGCCGCAAACTTCTGTACCACGAGATCCCATCTGGAGGCCTTTTTTGGCACTCTGCCGGAGGGGGAATCAATCACGCAGGGGCTCTACATCAACCTTGCTGCCCTTCTGATGATGTGTGAGTTGTTTATCATAGACCTAGGGGTCCATAGTTAGTATCTAGATGACTTCTTCTCTCTTTTTGATCTTTAATACAATGTTCTCCTCGATGTTTTGGAGTTCTATTCGATGTAATCACTTTTTGCAGTGTGTTTGTTGAGATCCAATGAATTATGAGCTTATGATCAGATCATCTATGAATATTATTTGAGTCTTCTCTGAACTCTTTTATGCATGATTATTATAGCTTTGTATTTCTCTCCGATCTACTGATTTGGTTTGGCCAACTAGATTGACTTCTCTTACAATGGGAGAGGTGCTTTGTGATGGGTTCAATCTTGAGGTGATCTATATCCCAGTGGCAGCAAGGGAAAATACATGTATCTGTATTGTTGCCATTAAGGATAAAAGGGGGTTTATTCATGCGTGATTTTAATTTGTCTACATCACGTCATCTTGCTTAAGGCGTTACTCCGTTCTTTATGAACTTGATACTCTAGATGCATGCTGAATAGTGGTTGATGTGTGGAGTAATAATAGTAGATGCAGAATCATTTTGGTCTACTTGTCTTAGACATGATGCCTATATACATGATCATTGCCTTGTATATCGTCATGATTATTTGTTTTTCTATCAATTGCCTAACAGTAATTTGTTTACCCACCGTATGCTATTTTCAAGAGAGAAGCCTCTAGTAAAAACTATGGCCCTCGGGTATACTTTTATCATATATTAAAAATATAAAAATACCTTGATGCAATTTTTTTTACTTTATTTTATTTTGTGTTTTATTTATCTAAGTATCACTACAAGATTTGATCCTTGCAATTAACTGTCAAGGGATTGACAACCCCTTGTTCATGTTAGGTGCAAGTATTTGTTATTTTATGTGCAGGTGCTGCTAACGAGGTGTTGTGTGGTTCTCCTACTGGATTGATAACCTTGGTTCTTAACTGAGGGAAATACTTATGTCCATTGTACTGCATCATCCTCTCCTCTTCGTGAAAATCTCAACGCAGCTCATAAGTAGCAGCCGCCGTGGCCCATCTCGCTGCCGACATGGCGCCGACGGAGGCAGAGGCGGCTGATGCGGCGGTGCGGGTGGCCGTAAAGGAGGAAGCCATCCATGCCTGCATTGTGAAGAAGCGGCAGCGGAGGAACACGCGCACCCTCGCCCGAGAGTAGAATCGGGCAGTCCGTGCCATTACTGGACTGCCACCAAAGGAAGACCACGACAGTGAGGACAGCTCGGCGACGAGCAGATCCAGCTCGATACCTACTTCATCTTCGACTGGTACTTCCGCGAGAAGGACGGCAATTGCGTTGGGAAGGGCAAGAGCGGCCCGGGATGATCTTCTCCACCATAACAAAACATGCCAAATTTTAATAGTTCGATGTCATGTTGTAAATGTAGTAGCCAGATGATGTGTAATGTAGTTGCATGAGTTTGTATGAATCTGAGGTATGCTAATTGAGGTGTCCGGTTGTAGGAAGTGAAATTTGAGGCTTGACCGGTCAGTGCGCCCGGACGCGCCCAGACACGTTTATGGGTGTTTGAGGGGTCGGATTTGCCAATCCTGACTGTAGATGCACACACCCTATCCCTATGAGCACCTCCAAAATACTGAGCCGAGAATAAATGCGAGCATCATGACTTGAACCCTCGTGGGCTGGAGATACCACAGTCCCTCTAACCATCCAACCATAGGTTGGTTCGCGTTGGATCAACAATTTTGTCGCAATATAACACTAGCTTTGAACCTTGCAATCCTTCGCTGCGTTCGTGTCGACTGCACAATTCCAACAACGGACCCCCTTTCTAGCTTTACTCTTGGCCGTGGATTGATCACCCTGCACATGGGGGCACCGTAGCCTACTACAGCCACGGAGTCTTGTACCTGTCCCATTGACATGCTTGTTGGCCTGTCGGAATCCATCCATCAAGAGTTTTATCTTACTGATCATTCTTTGGAAAATATGGGAGCAACAAAGTTTTTTGTTGTCTAGAGGTGAGCAGCAGCAAAGTCATCCGGAACATCACCTCTAACACCACACTGTGGTCTCATAGGCTAACATCTAACTTCATATTCAGCGATGTCATATTCTTGATGTCTAAGGTTCAAGAATATGTAGTTTAGGTGTAATTAACTGAATGTTTTTAGAGTGTATGAAGTGTCAATTAACATTCTGTCCTCAAATCCTAGTGCACCAAGTGTCAACACGTAGTAGTTTGTTCCTTGCTTCTCGTCTCATCAATTTCAGAAATGCCCTCTAATTTGCGATAATTCTACCTCTCCGAGCCAGATTTGATTCAAAATGAATTTTGAAGGATTGAATTCCTTCAGAATTTTTTCCTATGTCAGTCGCTTGACCGAATCCCATAAAAATAGTACATTCCATATGAATTTTAGCATCCTCTCGAACCTCTTGGAAAAAAATCCTTTGATTTTTCTACGACAGCAATCAAACAAAACAAAATCTGGTAGGATTCAAATGGGCATGACATTGCAATTCTACGTTTTTCAAGTCCTGCAAATCAAACATGCCCTGATACTACTCCATGTTGCGGCTCTAGTGTGATCTGCTACTGCTTGAGGAGCTGTGAAAGGCTGGCAGGAACACGTAATGCAGCGAGGAATGCATACACTACTAGGGAAAACCCTATACACAGAACTTTAACAGCAGCGTGGGTCAAGAAAGCACGCTGGTGCTAATTAGCAGTAGCGCGCCTGAGGTAACCGCGCTGCAGATAAAGATATAGCAGTAGCGCGTCTTGCTGTACACACGTTACTACTAAAATTTCCACGGCTTAGCCCATAAGCTACACATAGTAGTAGCGATCTATGACGAATCGTGCTACCGCTATGCTGTTTGTAGCAGTGCGTTTTAATGTAAACTCGTTGCTGCTAAAGGTTATAAAATTAAATGGAAAGGTAATTGAAAATGAAAGAAATAGAATAAGGTGAAAGAAAACAAATAAAATGTGAAGGAAACTAAATGAAAAAGAGAAAAAAAAAGAAAGGAGTAGCGATGGCGTGTATCGTAACAGCTGTAGCTAATGTAGCAGCAACGCTTTTCTCTGAACGTGCTACTGCTACTTCTGACTTAACCACGGGTCGGGTTCGTCCTTCCCCACGCCACACTTTCCCCAAATCTCTCCACTCTCGCCGCCGCCGTCGCCCGTCGGCCGCCGCGTGCTCTCCGCACCCTCTACGCCGCCCTGACCCCCGACCTCAACGCCGACCCCGCCCCCGACCTCAACGCCGCCCCGGACGCCGCCCCGACCCCGACCTCGACGCCGCCCTGCCCCTCCCTCGTCGCAGGCACCCGAGGTGAGCACGCCCGCTCTCCCTCTCCCCTACCTGATCTGCCTAGGTTTTTTTTATATTTTAGTTGTATATTAAGTTTTTTTTATTTATAGTAAGTTTATTTTAGTTGCATATTAAGAACTAGGTACTAATAGTGTCCCACTACTCAGTTTTGCCATTAGAAGTTACAACTGCTCAAAAATGCCATCGATCCGTGAGATGCTTGCTCAAAAATGCCATTAGATATCTAAAAAATGCCACCATCCCGTTAGATGTTTGCTAAAAAATGCAATTAGACATTATTATTTTCATGTCAAACCCGTTGACCATGTTATATGACAAAAATAAGTCTAGACCCATATGTCAGTTCCTAAGTGTATCCCTACTTGTCAGGAGTAACCAAGCGAATAATTTTACAGGAAAATAAGAACGTTGTTAGGATTAAGTGGGCCCCACACTTTATTGTAGTTAGATAGAGGGAGAGCTGGCATGTTGGTTCATAGGTATTTATGTCACTATAACATAGCAAAAGGGTTTTGAGATCACAATAATGGTATCCAGTGGCATTTTTGAGCATGTACCTAACGAAGTGATGGCATTTTTTAGCAGTTGAAATTCTTAGTGGCAAAATTGAGTAGTGAGACACAACCGGTGGCATAAGTGATAAAAACCCTTTTATTTATAGTAAGTTTATTTTTAGTAAGAACTAGTTGAATTAATATAACTAGTTAGTAAGAACTTGTTGCTATTTTTTAGTTAAAGCAATTTTTCCCGCCTCGACGTGGACGATGCCTATCCCGCATCCTCGTCGTCGAGTCGGCGGAGGACGACACCTGCTTGACCAGATCGGCCATGTCCGGGACTGGGCTCCGCCGGGGTGGTACTGGGAGGCGCTACCTACCGGGGGGCGCAGGTTGGTGGAGGAGCCAGCCTGTCGTTGACCCGAACCTTCTTTGGCGGCGGTCGCGTGGGCGGTGGCGATCCGAGGCTTGAGGACTCATGGAGGTGGTGCATCACCGTGTCGGTGAGGAGGACGCGCACGTCCGTCGCTACTTGTTTGCGTTGGAGCACAGGTCGTTCTCTAATACCGCAGGTTCTCCAGGATCTCACCGAGCTATGATCCCGTGATGGTTCCTTCTCAGGTGGTGTCCACCGCCCGCGCCGATACCCGTCGTGGTGCTAGGGTTTTAGTTGTATTAGTGATGTTATATGTATGACACTATTCGTGATGTATTAGTGATAATATTCGACGATGTAGGGACGCATGAGATGATTTACTTTTGCTTATTGAATGCATGCTAATTTGAGTCCTATAAGATATTTTGAAATGTATATCTTGTGTTGCTCAATATCCAAGTGGCCGGTCATGTTTGCATGTTACACCTCCGAGTGGCCTATGTTTTGCCGGAGTGTTGATTCATTTCTGTTCCGGCAAATTTCAGGCGCTCGATATGTCCTATTTTAGCAAAGGTCATGCCGGATTTTTCCGTGAATTTTGGCATGACTTGTGCCAGAATATGTAGGAAATATCGAGTGCCCCGGATCTGTGTGTTGAGTATCTTGGTAGTTGTCTTGATCGATTTTCAATTAATGTTTTAACTATGAACATAGGAAATGTCCGATTTACGAAAAGGATTTCGGTATTTGCAAATACTGCGAAGACGAGCGCGGCCTGTGCGACGGAATCTTTCTAGATGATGATAGGCGCTTCAGCATCAAGCTGGACGAGAACTTCGAAGTGGATACAGTAAGTCATAACGACAGTCTTTTTTCGTAGCTAAGCATGACATCTGTTTCATTTGGTTGAACTTATATTTTTTTACTATTCTACTAGCGTATCCCCTGCCATGCAAGAGTTTTTGTATTGGATAAGATAGGTTTCAGTCATACTGCGGAGGTAAAGAAAGTTTATTTGAAGACCGAGCATGGTTATATTTTCCATGCAAAATTATACAATTCAGACGACTACACCTATTTTGGATGCAAAACATGGCGAGCACTACGCAAGACTTATGCATTTGAGCCTGATATGGTTATCACCTTTGATATTCGTCCGGAAGATGATATTGAAGGTAATACCGACATCTGGATCGATGTGCAGACGCCTCCAGTTATACCATCATGTAAGTTTCTCAACCATATTTATGTCTTTGATATTGTTTATTCAAAAATAGTTAACAACTAATTTGTATTGTCAGCTTATTTTGGTGCAAGCAAACATGTCCAGCGCTTGGTAGACAGGACCTACTACTGTCCCGAGGCTGAACTAAACTGCGAGGAGCTAAGTCATTATGTTTCATGGCTTGAGGATCTTGATACTGTTAAGGCAAATTTTCTTCCTGGATTTATAAATGTTAGTACTGAAAACGTGCGACCAATAGTGTTCGTAATGAACTACGGTCACATCCATTTAGGAAGGATGGTAAGATTTTTACTATTTGTCCTCATTGCATCTTTTTCCATACATTATTTTTGAAGCTAAACTTCATTGCTAAGTATGTTACCATACGATGTTCTTCAACAGGACTCCCGATGAATGTTGTGCCTTATGGGATCGAGACTAAAGGTACCATGAGTATTATCAGCTTACGGCCAAGATATCCTACAGATTACTCTAGTGCATTCAAGATTAGCGACGGATGCTTACTAGTGCAAGACTGGACCAAATATGTGTTGGGGGAGCGCAGAGAAGTACTAGGGGCCAGCAAACAGAGGCGCTTTCCATGATTAGGAGACAAGTTCATCTGCATGCTCCAACTTGATCAAGGAGGAGAGCTACACATGTTTTATGTTGTTTTACCTAAGAGAGAGCAGCAGGAGTGATTAGCTAGCAAGAAATGAGTTTCAGGATGATGATGTGCTACACTATTACTATGATGATAAAATAGCTAGTGTTGGTGGTAATGACTATGATGATTATTATTAGCTAGTGTTAGTGGTGATTAAATAAATACTGTTGATGGTAATGACCATGATGATGATTAAATATCTTGTGCTGGCGGATTAGATTCAAGTGGAGGCAACATGTGGTGCACATCGAAAGTACTACTAGTCCAAACTAGATCAAGTTTGGATTAGTAGTATACTTTTGACATGCACCACATATTGCCTCCACTTGAACCTAATCCACCTTCATTTGACACACTGTTATGGACATAATGATGTAAACCTCATAACTAGTATTGTACCAATATTTGTATGATGACGCATAAATACAATAAAAATAAAAAAATAAAAAAAATACTAGTAGCGATGGGCAGAAAACACGCTGCAAGTAGTTACCTTAGCAGCAGCGTGGTAACGAACAAACGCTGCAGCTATTTGTCCTATCAGTAGCGCGGGCTGGCACGCGCTGCTGCTAAGTAATAACTGCAGCGCCTTATTAGTAGCGCCTATACCCGCGCTACTGATACATCTAAAACCCGCGCTGCTGCTAGTCTTTTCCCTAGTAGTGATAGGCTATCAGGAGGAGCATTTCTCGTGCTTTCTGGGCTTCCAGGAATCGATCCAAGCAACTATACTCCACGCACCTAGTCACTGGCCTATCCTAGTTTGGAGCGGCAAACAAAACAAAAATGCATCATCATGTACGTATTTCAGGGGAGCAACGTCTATAATAACCATACTCCATAGGATAGCATATTAGAATGTGCCAGTTTTCTTCCTAATTTGACAGCCCTCATAATACCTGTATCATCTCCAGCACGTCACTAGCATCACAGGTTTTCTTCCCAAGTCCTAAACACTTGCCCACCTTAGCAGCAATACACCGCTGCAAATCAAAGCATACAGAGTAGCAGTAACATGTTACACTGACATGACAATCTATACAAACTACCAATGCTGGTCCAGTCGAGCTTCCTTCAGCAAGGAGCTCGAGTGGATTAAACCAGTCCGATGCCTCTGTGCCATAATGCGAGCATTGTGGCATATGATGGAGAGTCTGTCCTCAGCCGTCCCTCGAATTGACTGCCTGCCCCTGCACAGGATTAATTTGACGATTAAAAAGAATCTGGCAATGATTCGCATGACTATAGGACAACTGAACTGCACGAACGCTCAGAGATCGCAGCAATGGCCGCATGTCCAAAGTTTAAACGCATTCAGAACCCTAGTTTCACACAAGATTATTCATACAGGCATGCATTTGCACGGTTCTCCAGCTTTTCGTTGTCAATTTAACATTGGAGACTATGTACTTCAATACTACATTGTCATTCATACATAGTGAAAGCATTGCACCGAAACTGCATAACTGTCGTTCAAGGGATCTCCAAGAAAGCTCTCTCTGTTCCTGATTGCGGCGACAAAACCCTACTATTATATACCACCATTTCACAAGTTCATGCCATCGAGATACTTCAATTTCACAATGTTGGGAAAATTAAAGCAAGGACAATACTTTTTAATATCTCACTATATTTTACAACCAATTGAATATATGGTATATCCAGCACAAACCCCTCAGTAGATGATATATCATGCTATTCTTCTTTAATTTATTAGGGAATCAAATCAAACTGAAAAAAGAGAATTATCAAACGAGCACACTGCTACACATAGCTATATTTGTTTTCCTTCTTTTTCATAATACGCGGCGGTTCACTGATGTAATCCCGGGGGGAAAAAGCTCACCCAGCTTACAAGGATAACAGTGATTAAATTCTAAGAGCATGCAAGCCTACTAGGCCACAAGTACAAATGAAGTGAACATAAGAGATTCTAATATTCTACGAGGATTGCAGGTTCTGTGAATAATAATGCAGACACCAGAAAAGAGAGCAACAAAGCTGCCAAAACCGTGTGAAAACAGTATTAACTAAATCTTTCATGAGCACCATAATTTGCAGTTTGCTCGTACCTTTTACTGATGTGTTCACGCCCAAAGAAACCACGAGGTCATGTAGCAACTGAACCTAAGTCCGCATGATTGCTCTTTGCCTTCGGCTTCACAAAAACTCCCCATAAGTAATTCTCTCCGTCTATCCCTGTTACCATGGTATGAAATTAGCACACCACTAAAAATCAGTCACTGAATTTGATTTTTATACGAGGCATATAAGCAATACAAATTACATGGGCCCATCAAACAGAAAGAACATATTATGGGTACTTTTCTTTTTCAGAGATATCCAAATACAGAGTAAGAGCACTAACACTGAGAATCAGGTGGAAGCACTTCCGAGGAATATATCAACAGCATGATGTCATCAATATATGCCTTCATGACAAAACTGTTGTACGCCTCCAAGCGACGAGGATGCTTTTTGTTATAACTTCAAATATAAAAAGGAAAGAAGGCACGATGAGTATATCAACGCATGCTATAAACAAGGTCAAATGTGCAGTTGCACATAAGCCATTTTTTGTACTGAGACCATCATAAACCTACCAGTCAAGTTCAGCAGAGAAAAATATCAAGGCAATGTCGTCATAAACTGGACAGAATTTGTCAAAGGTCTTTGGCCAGTAATTCATTCGAGGTGATATCTTCAACTGTATATTGTTAGGCATCTTCTTGGCGATATTACAAACTCTGGATGATACTGCAGATGGGAAGTATGCTTTAAATTCACCAAGATTAGAACTTTCTCCATCAGAGAGAAGAAAGCATCCCCTACAAAGCGAAGGAATGTCAGAGCATAACAAAGGTTGTCACTGATTACATCAGATACACCTAAATATCAAAATTTAAATTGTGATGCTAGAAAACGGACAACTTTAGACAACTGAAATCCATATTGATCATAGAGACCAGTAGCACTTTTTCTTATGAAGCTGAATTATGAAAA
The DNA here is from genome assembly GCA_021605145.1 of Aegilops bicornis. Classification (NCBI taxonomy): domain Eukaryota; kingdom Viridiplantae; phylum Streptophyta; class Magnoliopsida; order Poales; family Poaceae; genus Aegilops; species Aegilops bicornis. The sequence goes on along the minus strand of CM038673.1, from coordinate 762,457,166 downwards.
CCCAACATTGGGTAGCATATTAAGATGTACTCTCATTTTAATAATTAACTTGGCACAGTCGCACAATAATAGAGTAAGGAGTTCACAGGGACATAATTCATGCAATCAAGAATCAAGTGGTCACTCCTAGGTGGATATGCATGCATAAATTATTGTACTAATAACACTCTTGGTTTCCTCAGTACACAGGCATCCTGAATCCTGAAATGGTGATTCCCCAAAAACTTTATCTCATTGCAAAAAGGATGGAGTATTAGATTACCCAAAATGTCCAACAGACAAATATCTTAATTTATTTTATTTAGATCCAATAGACAAATATCTGATTCTGTCAGATTTTGATTTATTTTCCTCCTGAAACAGACACACTCTTGTACCTTTTGCTAATCATACTTTGCTAGGAACGAATAATCGAGTCCACTTAGGCTATTGCTAGAACAGTATCTTATTTTTTTTTCATAAGGTGAATGTTTATTCACACAAGGTTCGAGTGGATTTAATTCTGAAATTGATCTAGAATATTTTTCTGTTGGAACCAGGGAACTCCTACTCCCCTTTTATCAATCAGGAACAAACAGAATAAAAAACAGAATGATCTGAGTTACTAGCCTGCAAAGCAAGTATTTTTTTACCGCCTACCAATTTGCCAAATACCAATCGTTACTAAGAAAGCTAATATACCCCAGCCAAGAATCCAAACACACCCATACTACTTGAGCAATTTTTTTGTACAAAATCAGCTAATTTCTGGTTAATCAAAACTAACGGTATGGCTAAATGCCTGGGAGATGCAGATCCACTGCAGTTATGAAGTGAGTCAAGTATTCTCGGGTCTTTGGAGCAATGATCAATGAAAACGGGAGCTGCAAATTTTGTGTTTTCCCATACTAAACCATCTACAGCAGATGGAGAAAGTTGAAGCAACAACACTATGGGAATAATCTAGAAGCAGATTTACCTTATAATATCCCTGGATTTCTAAGTTCCTCATATTTGTTTTATTAAGCAACCATGAATGGATCATTACAAGTTGAAATGACCCATACTTTTTGAGATGAAAAATTCGCAAACTAAGAGAGCATACTCACGTCCAGCAATGACCTTCTGGTGGAGGGCGTCTTGCATACTCTGCACTTGAGCTGATGATCACTGGCATGTCTATATTGTTGTGCAGACTCTTTGTTCCAGATCCACATCCACTATCAGCATCTGTTAGCACTTTGGAAATGGAATATAATCTGTTAGCACTTCAAAAATAGACCGTCATAACCATTTGATTAGTCCTCTTAAATCCTCAAATTTTATCTGATGTAAGATCTATACATATATTTCATGTAAATCAAGAATTACAATATATACATGATAGGTTTTGAATGCTTGCCAACAATAATCATTCCGTGAAATATTAATTTTATCAAGAAGTGTAGTATTAACTATCAAGCGATCACGAATTACACCTGAAGCATTGAGTGCACTTTTCCCAGTAGGTTGATCGTCTACCCAGGAGTTGCATTTTCCTCTATCTGCATTGGCTACCTTCTCTTCTTTTGGCTGATCTTGAAGCTGCTGGTCAATTTTTGTAACTTCTCCTTTTGTATTATGTGGAATCATAGGAATTGCCGCACCTGTTTTTTGAAAAATAATGTCTTCATGGACTGCAAAAATAGGAAGTTTTTGGCAGAAGCAACAGCTAGCTGTTCTAAACAAGGAAAGATATGGTACTAGATGCGTGAAAATACCTGACTGCACTTTCTGTCTCTTCTTTGTATCATCAGCTTTTATCGGGTTTTGACTTGCAACAGCGCATCGTTTCAAGGAAAATGCTTGACCATCACTCCTACTGGGAGATACACACTTCATACTGCACGACTGTTTCATACTTTGAGGAGATGGAGGGCGACCCTGTCTACTGGGAAGTATGCTCTTCATACTGGACGAAGGTTTCATCTTTGGGGGAGATGCAGGATGAACCTGTCTACTGGGTGATATGCATTTCATAGTTGGAGGAAATGCAGGCTGGACCTGTCTACTGGGTGATATGCATTTCATACGTGGAGATGCAGGATGAACCTGTCTACTGGGGGATGAGCATTTCAGATTTAGAGGAGATGCAGGATGAACCTGTCTACTGGGTGATATGCATTTCATAGTTGGAGGAGATGCAGGATGGACCTGTCTACTGGGTGATATGCATTTCATGCGTGGAGGAGATGCAGGATGAACCTGTCTACTGGGGATGAGCACTTCAGATTTGGTGGAGATGCAGGCTTAACCTGACTACGTCGCGCGACAAATCTTCGCGTATAATGAACTGCCGGCCTCTCTCTACTCAACAGTGCCGCCTCTTCACAGGGAATGAACTTCACTTTAGAATCTTCATATATTTGGGGTGTTTTAACACCAATTTGATGGGCCACATTCCGGTGACTCTTCTCAGGCCTTTGAAACTCTGTTTTTTCACCTGCACCATGATTAGGGAGGAAATGTACTTAGTTACATGATTCAAAGAATGAGATTGGTGAAAGAACTTAGTAATAGGATGAAACAACTGCTGATATTTGTAATCGTTATGTTTACCTTGAATAGGTTTTGGGTCCCCATTAGCCTTTTTTTTGCATTCAGAGCAACACCAGTCATATCTCATTTCAAACTCCACCATCAGCAGGCAATAACTACAAAACGAAAAAAAAAGGAAAAACTTTCAGAGAGGTAGATAGAATTTTCATGTTGAATGAGCTTCACTTCCTAGCTGTAAAAGATACTTCCTCCGTTCACAATTATAAGATGTTTTGGATATTTCAATATGGACTACACATACGGATTGAAACGAGTGAACAAGGACACTAAATGCGTTTATACACATCCAAATCAGAAAACCGCTAGAACATCTTAATCTTATAATTGTGGAAGGAGGGGGTGGTGCACTTGGGCACAATTTCCTCAGAGCAAAAGAAGGATATAATAAATTTTGGATCATCTAGGAATGCTTCGAGTCTAATTCAACATCTTTGGCTCTCTGCATCAGTTTTCCATTGCAAAATCCATCCTAGTTTCATATCAAATACTCTGCAATTCTCTTATTCCATCCAAGCATTCATACTTTGGCAGAGTGGCAAGCACCACACTTTCCCGGGTGCTTAACAGCTGAACCAAGGTGAAAGCTCAGCAAAACAGGGGTGAAGAAGAAGGGCATACCGATGTTGACAGCCGTTGCACTGGATGCAGCTGAACATAACATGCTGGTTCTCTCCACTCCCACATATCTCACACCTTGCTGCTGGGCGTGCCTCGTCCTGCAGGGTAAGCAGAACCATCATCAAGTATGAAATTGCACAGATTATCTGTCTTGTTCACGGATTCTTTTGCACAGAACCCTGGAAGGCAGTTGGTTTCAAACGCATATGCCACTTGGTCAGACAGATCCAGCCTATCTAGAGGCCTCCAAACCCCCAATTTTACAAGAACCGCAACAACATCGAGCAACCTCCGGGGCCGAATCGGGTTGAGGAGCATACATGAAAGGCGCTGTAGTCGAAATCCGCCCCTTTTTCTCACAAAAGAAAACACGACGCAAGGCAGCTAAAGGAACCACGAAATCATGCCCTAACCAACACCCGGGACGGCGAAATCCGCCGCTCCCGGCCGCCGATTTCAGTGATCGCGACGAGGGGATGGCGAGGACGAGGTCCTTACCATCGTCGCGTGGTCCTCCCCGGCGGCGGCGGCGGCGGCGGTCGGACGGGGCATGCCCTGGGCGAGAGGCGGAGGCGGGGGCGGCGGCATTGCCCGTACAGGGGGGAGGAGGCGATGGCCGGAAGGGAAAGGGGGAGCCGGAGGGGGTTGGGTGGGGTTTTTGGCCCTGCTCTGCTTCTGCTTCTGCTCCAGAGACCGAGGCCGTGACCGAGACACGAATGGGGCGAAAGGCGCGTGCGTCCACGGTAATAATGCTTTTCATAATTTCTTTTCTAGATCTAAAAATTGATGGAAAACATCTCTCACATAAAGGAAGGGATTTGGGGCCGCTGCTTGTACGATACAAGAGAAGTAATGGAATCTTTTTTAAAATTGAGGAGCTTCGCGCCCCTGATTTTATAGTTAGGACGCTGCCAAGCCAAATGTCCGTACAAGACACCTAAATCTGAAAGGAAATTCCCAAAGACCCACCATGAAGAGTCATAAAAGGCAAGTTTTTCCCTTTCCATCCCCGCACTTTAAACCGACGTGGTCTACCTCTTCCCCCGACCAGGCGTCGTCGTCACATGCCTTCTCTTCCACGTGGGGGGTTATTTTCCTTTGCTCCACTCCTCCCAAGACTAAGAGACAATTAATTCACACTTTTAGGCTAAGAAAATCTGCATCAGTGGTATGCCAAGCTCTCATGATGCCATGTAATATGCATGCACAATACGGGCAACAATCTAGGGCGATGCTCCCACGATTACGTGAGAGACATATCTGCATCAGTAATCGAACCTTGCAAAATTAAGGTCGGGAATTGAAACGACTAACTGTACAAAAAAGAATGAAATTATATCGGGCTAGCAGATGGTTGGTTCATGAGCTGCCAGGTTCAATCGAGTTGATTCTAGAAAGATTTTTGAAATGCTAATTATATCGATTGTTCACCCAACATATCCTCGAGAAGTATCATTTCTTTATAAAAAATGCAATCTTCATTCGCGGCGTGCAAAGAATCAGGAACCCTAACCAACACCCCCCAAAAGGCAAAAATCCATTGCCCTAACCACCAATTTTGTGTCAGGAAAGTAACGACGCGGCTTGTGATATATAAGAAGATGAGAGTAATACAACAGTCAACCAGGCGTGCAAGGTGATCACAGACATGGGTGGACAATGCTAGAGAGGAGAAGCGCAAGTCAATGCCCCTTACCATCGCGGTGGCAACGTTCGGATATGGCAAGTCATTAGTAAGAAAAAGAAGCATAGACTGCAACCAAAGGGGATGGGCGGAGGGAGGCTGCATCAAAATCACCGTCATGTACCTTCTCCGATCAGGCATCGCTGTCACGTACCTTCTTTCTCACATGGGGTTTATTTTCCTTTGCTCCACTCCTCCGAAGACTAAGAGGCAATTAGTGCACATTTTTAGGCTAAGTAAATATGTGTCCATTGTATGCTAAGCTTTTATGATGCCATGAAACATGCACAATACGAGCAACAATCTAGGATGATGCTCCCACGATTACGTGAGAAACATATCTTCATCTATAATCAAAACTTGCAAAATTAAGGTCGGGAATTGAAAACACTTGTATAAAAAAGAATGAACTTATATTGGGCTAGCAGATGGTTGGTTCCTGAGCTGCTAGGTTGAATCGAGTTGAATCTAGAAAGATTTTTAAAATGCTAATTTTATCGATTGTTCACCCAACCTATGCTCGATAAGCAACACTTCTTTATAGAAAAATGCAGTCTTCATCGTCGCATGCAAAGAATTAGGATGCCCTAACCAACACCCCAGAAAGGCAAAATCCATTGCCCTAACCACCAATTTTGTGTCAGGAAAGCAACAACGCGGCTTGTGATATATACGAAGATGAGAGCAATGCGACGGGCGACTAGGTGCGCAAGGTGATCATAGATAGGGGTCGACAAGTCTAGAGAGGAGAAGCACGAGACGAGGCCCCTTACCATCGCGGTGGCGACATTCGAATATGACAAGTTATTAGGAATAAGAGGGAGCATACTGCAACCAAAGGGGAGGGGAGGAGGGAGACTGCGTCAATGGCCAAAAGGGGGACGCAAAGGGATTGGGGTATTTAGGTTCTCTTTTTTGCTTCCGATCCTCTCCTCCCAAGACTTAGAGACAAGAGAGGCAAGTAATACATATTGGGCAAAGAAAATTTTTGTCCACGATATGCATATATTTTATGATGTCATGCAAAGAATGTGATAGGATAGTGGTGGTAGTACTCTACTGGTAACAAGCTAGGACAGTGTATGTCGCACAACTACGTGAGAGACATTTTTCATCAATGATCGACCTAGAAAAAATAAAAAAGGGAATCAAATCTGCTGGTTCTATAGAAAATTGTAATGAAACTCTATTGGCTACTGGATGGTTTATTCGTGAGGTGCTCAATAGAAATCTCTCTCTGTGAGGAAAAATAGTAGCCATATCGCACAAAATAAACAAGACATGGCATGCAAGGAACCATGTCTAAAATGTCCTAATTAACACCTAAGTGAAGGAAATATGCCCTAGAGGCAATAATAAAGTTATTATTTATTTCCTTATTTCATGATAAATGTTTATTATTCATGCTAGAATTGTATTAACCGGAAACATAATACATGTGTGAATACATAGACAAAAAGAGTGTCGCTACTATGCCTCTACTTGACTAACTCGTTGATCAAAGATGGTTATGTTGTTGGGGAACGTTGCAGAAAATAAAAAAATTTCTACGGTTTCACCAAGATCAATCTATGAGTTCATCTAGCAACGAGAGAGAGAGGAGTGCATCTACATACCCTTGTAGATTGAGCGGAAGGCGTTCAAGAGAACAGGGTTGAGGAGTCGTACTCGTCGTGATCCAAATCACCGATGATCCTAGTGCCGAACGGACAGCACCTCCGCGTTCAACACACGACGGTTGGGGAAGACGTCTCCTCCTTCTTGATCCAGCAAGGGGAAGGAGAGGTTGATGAAGATCCAAAGACGACGGCGTGGCGGTGGATGCAAAGAATGATCTCGGCAGGGCTTCGCCAAGCGTCTGCGAGAGGGAGAGGTGTAGCAAGGGGAGAGGGAGGCGCCAAGAGCATGGGTGCGGCTGCCCTCCCTCCCCCCTCTTTATATAGGCCTCCTAGGGGGGCGGTGGCCCTAGGAGATGCAATCTCCTAGGGGGGGCGGCGGCGGGGTGGCTTCCCCAGGTGGAGGCGCCCCCACCCCTAGGGTTTCCCAACCCTAGGCGCAGGGGGCCCAAGGGGGGCGCACCAGCCCACCAGGGGCTAGTTCCCCTCCCACTTCAGCCCATGGGGCCCTCCGGGATAGGTGGCCCCACCCGGTGGACCCCCGGGACCCTTCCGGTGGTCCCGGTACAATACCGGTGACCCCCGAAACTTTCTCGATGGCCGAAACCTGACTTCCTATATATAATTCTTTACCTCCGGATCATTCCGGAACTCCTCGTGACGTCCGGGATCTCATATCTATACAACCGTAGCGTCACCGAACCTTAAGTGTGTAGACCCTACGGGTTCGGGAGACATGCAGACATGACCGAGACGCCTCTCCGGTCAATAACCAACAGCGGGATCTGGATACCCATGTTGGCTCCCACATGCTCCTCGATGATCTCATCGGATGAACCACGATGTCGAGGGTTCAAGTAACCCCGTATACAATTCCCTTTGTCAATCGGTACGTTACATGCCCGAGATTCGATCGTCGGTATCCCAATACCTTGTTTAATCTCGTTACCGACAAGTCACTTTACTCGTACCGTAATGCATGATCCCGTGACCAGACACTTGGTCACATTGAGCTCATTATGACGATGCATTACCGAGTGGGCCCAGAGATATCTCTCCGTCATACGGAGTGACAAATCGATCTCGATTCGTGCCAACCCAATGGACACTTTCGGAGATACCCGTAGTGCACCTTTATAGTCACCCGATTCACGTTGTGACGTTTGGCACACCCAAAGCACTCCTACGGTATCCGGGAGTTGCACAATCTCATGGTCTAAGGAAATGATACTTGACATTTGAAAAAGCTCTAGCTAAACGAACTACACGATCTTTGAGCTATGCTTAGGATTGGGTCTTGTCCATCACATCATTCTCCTAATGATGTGATCCCGTTATCAATGACATCCAATGCCCATAGTCAGAAACCATGACTATCTGTTGATCAACGAGCTAGTCAATTAGAGGCTCACTAGGGACACGTTGTGGTCTATGTATTCACACGTGTATTACGATTTCCGGATAACACAATTATAGCATGAATAACAGACTATTATCATGAACAAAGAAATATAATAATAATCATTTTATTATTGCCTCTAGGGCATATTTCCAACATATGTTTCCTAGCCATAGATATGAGTAGTCATTTGATTAACGGGATCACATTATTTGGAGAATGATGTGATTGACTTGACCCATTCCATTAGCTTAGCACTTGATCGTTTAGTATGTTGCTATTGCTTTCTTCATGACTTATACATGTTCCTATGACTATGAGATTATGCAACTCCTGTTTACCGGAGGAACACTTTGTGTGCTACCAAACGTCACAACGTGAATCGAAAGTGATTATAAAGGTGCTCTACATTTGTCTCCAAAGGTACTTGTTGAGTTGGCGATTTCGAGATTAGGATTTGTCACTCCGATTGTGGAGAGGTATCCCTGGCCCACTCGGTAATACACATCACTGTAAGCCTTGCAAGCATTGTAACTAATGAGTTAGTTGCGGGATGATGTATTACGGAACGAGTAAAGAGACTTGCCGGTAACGAGATTGAACTAGGTATTGAGATACCGACTATCGAACCTCGGGCAAGTAACATACCGATGACAAACGGAACAACGTATGTTGTTATACGGTTTGACCGATAAAGATCTTCGTAGAATATGTGGCAGCCAATATGAGCATCCAGGTTCCGCTATTAGTTATTGACCGAAGACGTGTCTCGGTCATGTCTACATAGTTCTCGAACCCGTAGGGTCCGCACGCTTAAAGTTCTGTGACAATCAGTAATATGAGTTTATGTGTTTTGATGTACCGAAGGTAGTTCGAGTCCCGGATGAGATCGGGGACATGACGATGAGTCTCGAAATGGTCAGAGACGTAAATATCGATATATTGGACGACTATATTCGGACTTCGGAAATGTTTCGAGTGATTCAGTTATTTTTCGGAGTACCGGAGAGTTACGGGAATTCGCCGGGGAGTATATGGGCCTTATCGGGCTTTAGGGGAAAGAGAGAGGGGAGGCTGCGCGCACCCCCAAGGCTTAGTCCGAATTGGACTAGGGGGAGGGGCGGCGCCCCCTCCTTCCTTCTCTTCTCTTTTCCCTTTCCTTCTCTCCTACTCCTACTACTTGGAAGGGCTCCTAGTTTTACTAGGAAGGGAATCCTACTCCCGGTGGGAGTAGGATTCCCCTAGGGCGCCATAGAGAGGGCCGACCCTCCCCTCCTCCACTCCTTTATATACGGGAGGGGCACCCCTTGGAGACACAACAATTGATCATTGATCTTTTAGCCGTGTGCGGTGCCCCCCTCCACCATAATCCACCTCGGTCATATCGTAGCAGTGCTTAGGTGAAGCCCTGCGTCAGTAGCATCATCATTACTATCATCACGCTGTCGTGTTGACGAAACTCTCCCTCGAAGCTCTGCTGGATCGGAGTTCGTGGGACGCCATCGAGCTGAATGTGTGCTGAACTCAGAGGTGCCGTGCGTTCGGTACTTGGATCGGTCGGACCGTGAAGACGTACGACTACATCAACCGCGTTGTTCTAACGCTTCCGCTTTCGGTCTACGAGGGTATGTGGACGGCTCTCTCCCCTCTTGTTGCTATGCATCACCATGATCTTGCGTGTGCGTAGGAAATTTTTGAAATTACTACGTTCCCCAACGGTGGCATCCGAGCCAGGTTTATGCGTAGATGTTATATGCACGAGTAGAACACAAGTGAGTTGTGGGCGATACAAGTCATACTGCTTACCAGCATGTCATACTTTGGTTCGGCGGTATTGTTGGATGAAGCGGCCCGGACCGACATTACGCGTACGCTTACGCGAGACTGGTTCTACCGACGTGCTTTGCACACAGGTGGCTGGCGGGTGTCCGTTTCTCCAACTTTAGTTGAACTGAGTGTGACTACGCCCGGTCCTTGAGAAGGTTAAAACAACACTAACTTGACGAACTATCGTTGTGGTTTTGATGCGTAGGTAAGAACGGTTCTTGCTCAGCCCGTAGCAGCCACGTAAAACTTGCAACAACAAAGTAGAGGACGTCTAACTTGTTATTGCAGGGCATGTTGTGATGTGACATGGTCAAGGCATGATGCTATATTTTATTGTATGAGATGATCATGTTTTGTAACCGAGTTATCGGCAATCGGCGAGAGCCATATGGTTGTCGCTTTATTGTATGCAATGCAATCGCCCTGTAATTGCTTTACTTTATCACTAAGTGGTAGCGATAGTCGTAGAAGCAATAGTTGGCGAGATGACAACGATGCTACGATGGAGATCAAGGTGTCGCGCCGGTATCGATGGTGATCATGACGGTGCTTCGGAGATGGAGATCACAAGCACAAGATGATGATGGCCATATCATATCACTTATATTGATTGCATGTGATGTTTATCCTTTATGCATCTTATTTTGCTTTGATTGACGGTTGCATTATAAGATGATCTCTCACTAAATTTCAAGATAAAAGTGTTCTCCCTGAGTATGCACCGTTGCCAAAGTTCGTCGTGCCGAGACACCACGTGATGATCGGGTGTGATAAGCTCCACGTTCATCTACAACGGGTGCAAGCCAGTTTTGCACACATAGAATACTCGGGTTAAACTTGATGAGCCTAGCATATGCAGGTATGGCCTCGGAACACTGAGACATAGTGATGTTCACCATTGAAAACTACTCCATCTCATGTGATGATCGGACATGGTTTAGTTGATTTGGATCACGTGATCACGTAGATGATTAGAGGGATGTCTACCTAAGTGGGAGTTCTTAAGTAATATGATTAATTGAACTTAAATTTATCATGAACTTAGTACCTGATAGTATTAGCATATCTATGTTATAGATCAATAGCTCACGTTTAGCTCCCCTGTTTTATTTTGATATGTTCCTAGAGAAAACTAAGTTGAAAGATGTTAGTAGCAAAGATGCAGACTAGCTCCGTGATCTGAGGATTATCCTCATTGCTGCATAGAAGTATTATGTCCTTGATGCACCGCTAGGTGACAGAACTATTGCAGGAGCAGATGCAGACGTTATGAACGTTTTGACAAAAGCTCGGTATGATGACTACTTGATAGTTTAGTGCACCATGCTTTACGGCTTAGAACCAGGACTTCAAAAATGTTTTGAATGCCACGGAGCATATCAGATGTTCCAAGAGTTGAAACTAGTATTTCATACTCATGCCCGTGTCGAGAGGTATGAGACCTCTGACAGTACTTTGCCTAAAAGATGGAGGAGAATAGCTCAACCAGTGAGCATGTGCTCAGATTGTCTGGGTACTACAATTGCTTGAATCAAGTGGGAGTTAATCTTCCAGATAAGATAGTAATTGACAAAGTTCTCTGGTCACTATCACCAAGTTACTAGAACCTCGTGATGAACTATAATATGCAAGGGATGACCAAAACAATTCCCAAGCTCTTTGCGATGCTAAAATCGGCGAAGGTAGAAATCAAGAAAAACATCAAGTGTTGATGGTTGACAAGACCACTAGTTTCAAAAAAGGGGCAAAGGGAAGAAGGGGAACTTCAAGAAGAACGGCAAGCAAGTTGCTGCTTGAGTGAAGAAACCCAAGTCTGGACCTAAGCCTGAGACTAAGTGCTTCTACTGCAAAGGGACTGGTGACTGGAAGCGGAACTACCCCAAGTAATTGGCGGATAAGAAGGATGGCAAAGTGAACATAGGTATATTTGATATACATGTTATTGATGTGTACTTTACTAGTGTTTATAGCAACCCCTCGGTATTTGATACTCGTTTAGTTGCTAAAAGTAGTAACTCGAAACGGGAGTTGCAAAATGAACAGAAACTAGTTAAGGGTGAAGTGACGATGTGTGTTGGAAGTAGTTCCAAGATTGATATGATCATCATCACACACCCCCTATACTTTCGGGATTAGTGTTGAACCTAAACAAATGTTATTTGGTGTTTGCGTTGAGCATGAATATGATTTGATCATGTTTATTGCAATATGGTTATTCATTTAAGTTAGAGAATAATTGTTGTTCTGTTTACATGAATAAAACCTTCTATGGTCATACACCCAATGAAAATGGTTTGTTGGATCTCGATTGCGATGATACACATATTCATAATGTTGAAGCCAAAAGATGCAGAGTTGATAATGATAGTGCAACTTATTTGTGGCACTGCCGTTTGGGTCATATTGGTGTAAAGCGCATGAAGAAACTCCATACCGATGGACTTCTGGAATCACTTGATTATGAATCACTTGGTACTTGCAAACCATGCCTCATGGGCAAGATGACTAAAACGCCGTTCTCCGGAACAATGGAGTGAGCAACAGATTTATTGGTAATCATACATATTGATGTATGTGGTCCAATGAATATTGAGGCTCGCGGCGGGTTGATGATCCACAAGTGTAGGGGATCGATCGTAGCCTTTTCGATAAGTAAGAGTGTCGAACCCAACGAGGAGCAGAAGGAAATGACAAGCAGTTTTCAGTAAGGTATTCTCTGCAAGCACTGAAATTATAGGTAATAGATAGTTTTGTGATAGGATAAATTGTAACGGGTAGCAAGTAACAAGTGTAAATAAAGTGCAGCAAGATGGCCCAATCCTTTTTGTCGCAAAGGACAAGCCTGGACAAACTCTTATATAGAGAAAAGCGCTCTCGAGGACACATGGGAATTATCGTCAAGCTAGTTTTCATCACATTCAGATGATTCACGTTCGGTACTTTGATAATTTGATATGTGGGTGGACCGGTGCTTGGGTGCTGTCCTTACTTGGACAAGCATCCCACTTATGATTAACTCCTATTGCAAGCATCCGCAACTCCAAAAGAAGTATTAAGGTAAACCTAACCATAGCATGAAACATATGGATCCAAATCAGCCCCTTACGAAGCAACACATAAATTAGGGTTTAAGCTTCTGTCACTCTAGCAACCCATCATCTACTTATTACTTCCCAATGCCTTCCTCTAGTCCCAAATAATGGTGAAGTGTCATGTAGTCGACGTTCACATGACACCACTAGAGGAGAGACAACATATATCTCATCAAAATATCGAACGAATACCAAATTCACATGACTACTAATAGCAAGACTTCTCCCATGTCCTCAGGAACAAACGTAACTACTCACAAATAATATTCATGTTCATAATAAGAGGGGTATTAATATGCATATAGGATCTGAACATATGATCTTCCACCAAATAAACCAACTAGCATCAACTACAAGGAGTAATCGATACTACTAGCAACCTACAGGTACCAATCTCAGGCTATGAGACAAAGATTGGATACAAGAGATGAACTAGGGTTTGAGAGGAGATGGTGTTGGTGAAGATGTTGATGGAGATTGACCCCCTCCCGATGAGAGGATCGTTGGTGATGACGATGGTGATGATTTCCCCCTCCCGGAGGGAAGTGTCCCCGGCAGAACAGCTCCGCCAGTGCCCTAGATTGGTTCCGCCAAGGTTCCGCCTCGTGGTGGCGGAGTCTCGTCCCGAAAGCTTTCTTATGATTTTTTCTCGGACGAAAGACTTCATATAGCAGAAGATGGGCACCGGAGGGCCACCAGGGGGCCCACGAGGCAGGGGGCGCGCCCAGGGGGGTAGGGCGCGCCCCCACCCTCGTGGCCAGGGTGTGGGCCCCCTCTGGCATTTTCTTCGCTTAGTATTTTTTATTATTTCCAAAAATAACTTCCATGGAGTTTCAGGACTTTTGGATTTGTGCAGAATAGGTCTCTAATATTTGCTCCTTTTCCAGCCTAGAATTCCAGCTTCCGGCATTCTCCCTCTTCATGTAAACCTTATAAAATAAGAGAGAATAGGCATAAGTATTGTGACATAATGTGTAATAACAGCCCATAGTGCAATAAATATCAATATGAAAGCATGATGCAAAATGGACGTATCAACTCCCCCAAGCTTAGACTTCGCTTGTCCTTAAGCGGAAGCCGATAACGATAAATATGTCCACATGTTTAGAGATAGAGGTGTTGATAAAATAAAATACGGACATGAGGGCATCATGATCATTCTTATAACAGCAACATAAATATATTTTGTCATATGATTTCTTATGCTCAAGTAATAATCTACTCACAATGTCAAGTATGAATCAGAAACTTCATTGAGAACTAACAAACTATAATCTCAGTCATTGAGGCAATTGCAATTTATCATAACATCGGAAAGAGTCAACATAAGAGCTTTTCAGCAAGTCCACATACTCAACTATCATTTAGTCTTTCACAATTGCTAACACTCACGCAATACTTGTGGTTATGGAGTTTTAATCGGACACAGAGAAAGATAGGGGCTTATAGTTTCGCCTCCCAACCTTTACCTCAAGGGTAATATCAACAGTAATAATTCATGCTAGCTTATATCCAATTGGGTATATATATCAGGATCTTTCCAACACAAGGTGCTTGCCAAAGGATAAAATGTAAAAAGGAAAGGTGAAGATCACCATGACTCTTTGCATAAGGGTAGAAGATAAAAGTAAAAGATAGGCCCTTCGCAGAGGGAAGCAGAGGTTGTCATGCGCTTTCAGGGTTGGATGCACAAAATCTTAATGCGAAAGAACGTCACTTTATATTGCCACTTGTGATATGGACCTTTATTATGCAGTCCGTCACTTTTATTTCTTCCACATCACAAGATCGTATAAAGCTTATTTTCTCCCACACTAATAAGTCATACATATTTAGAGAGAAATTTTTATTGCTTGCACCAATGACAACTTACTTGAAGGATCTTACTCAATCCATAGGTAGATATGGTGGACTCTCATGGCAAAACTGGTTTCAAGGGTATTTGGAAGCACAAGTAGTATCTCTACTTGGTGCGAGGAATTGGCTAGCATGAGGGAGAAAGGCAAGCTCAACATGTTGGATGATCCATGACAATATACTTTATTTCGGATGTAAGAAAACATAATCCATTACGTTGTCTTCCTTGTCCAACATCAACTCTTTAGCATGTCATATTTTAATGAGTGCTCACAATCATAAAAGATGTCCAAGATAGTATATTTATATGTGAAACCTCTCTTTCTTTATTACTTCCTATTAATTGCAATGATGACCAAATCTATGTTTGTTAACTCTCAACAACTTTTAATCATCATACTCTTTATATGTGAAGTCATTACTCTCCATAATATCAATATGATCTCTTTATTTCTTTTTATTCTTTCTTTTCTTTTATTCCCTCAAGATCATAGCAAGATAATCAAGCCCTTGACTCAACACTAATCTTTATTATATAGCTCATGGACTCGATTACATAAAGGGAGCATAAGGCAAAACTCAAAACTAAATCATACTAAATTTTTATTCTACTAGATCAAGATATTACTAAAAGGATTGAACTAAGAAAAACGGTAAAGATATGAGTGTGATGGTGATACGATACCGGGGCACCTCCCCCAAGCTTGGTAGTTGCTAAGGGGAGTGCCCATACCCATGTGATTATATCTGTTTTGCTGGTGAAGGAGATGGAGGTGATGATGGATAGTCGCACATCGAGCGTAAGAGGTCCTCCAACTTGCGGATAATGTCCTTGAGTGCGATGATATGCTCCTTCAACAAAATATTTTCATGTGTGAGATACTTGTTTAGTATATGAGGTAACTCAATCATCTTGAAAGCTTCGATCTCAGTTGGGGTAAGAAATTGTGATCAAATTGAAGGATGTCTTCTGCTGTAGGAGCTTGGTCCTCCGTGGCCTTCTTGATCCCTTCATCCTTGTTGATCTCCATGGGTTCTTCCCTCTTCATCTCTATCTTCATTAGCCAAGCATCATTGTCACCATTGTTGGAGGAGGGGGACGACATGATGCCTGGCCTTGACAAACCTGACAGAAAACAGCTCGAAAAAAGAACAGAGGATATTTGCGTGGTACGGTGGTCAAAACCTTCGGGGGATTATATAATGAATTTTTTACCGACCAAAAGAAGTATCGTGCAAGAAAACGGAGTCCGGAGAGCGCACGAGGTGCCCACGAGGCAGGGGCACGCCCAGGGGGGTAGGGCACGCCTCCCACCCTCGTGGAAGCCTCGTGTCCTTCCTGGACTGCTTCTTATTTTCCTGTTTTTCTAAATATTCCAAAACGGAGAATTTTTTTCCAATAGAACTGTTTTGGAGTCGGTTTACTTACCGTACCACATACCTATTCCTTTTCGGAGTCTGAAACATTCTGGAAAGTGTCTCTTATGTATTCCTCCGGGGTTACGGTTTCAATAATATTAGTTTCAACATTTATGGGATTACCTAAGATATAATGTTTCATTCTTTGACCGTTCACCACCTTCGGATTTGTGCCTTCAAAGTTGTTGATTTTTATGGCACCGGAACGATAGACCTCCTCGATAACGTAAGGACCTTCCCATTTAGAGAGAAGTTTTCCTGCAAAAAATCTTAAACAAGAGTTGTATAGCAACACATAATCACCTACATTAAACTCACGCTTTTGTATCCTTTTGTCATGCCATCTTTTAACTTTTTCTTTAAACAACTTGGCATTCTCAAAGGCTTGGGTTCTCCATTCATCAAGTGAGCTTATGTCAAGTAACCTCTTCTCACCGGCAAGTTTGAAATCATAATTGAGCTCTTTAATAGCCCAATATGCCTTATGTTCTAGTTCGAGAGGTAAGTGACATGCTTTTCCATAAACCATTTTATACGGAGACATACCCATAGGACTTTTATATGCAGTTCTATAGGCCCATAATGCATCATCAAGTTTCTTGGACAAATTCTTTCTAGATCTATTAACAGTCTTTTGCAAAATTAATTTGAGCTCTTTATTACTCAATTCTACTTGACCACTAGACTGTGGGTGGTATGGAGATGCAATTCTATGATTAACATCATACTTGGCAAGCATTTTACGAAAGGCACCATGAATAAAATGTGAACCACCATCAGTCATTAGATATCTAGGGACTCCAAACCTCGGAAAAATAATTTCTTTAAGCATCTTAATAGAAGTGTTATGATCAGCACTACTAGTTGGAATAGCTTCTACCCACTTAGTAACGTAATCAACAACAACTAAAATATGTGTATACCCATTAGAGGAAGGAAATTGTCCCATATAATCAAAGCCCCAAACATCGAATGGTTCAATAACAAGTGAATAATTCATAGGCATTTCTTGACGTCTACTAATATTACCAATTCTTTGACATTCATCACATGATAAGACAAACTTACGAGCATCCTTGAAGAGAGTAGGCCAATAAAAACCGGATTGCAATACCTTATGTGCAGTTCGATCTCCAGCGTGGTGTCCTCCATAAGCCTCGGAGTGACACTTGCGTAGGATCGGTTCCTGTTCATGCTCAGGTACACAACGCCTAATAACACCATCTACTCCTTCTTTATAAAGATGTGGGCCGTCCCAGAAGTAATGTCTTAAATCATAGAAAAACTTTTTCTTTTGCTGGTATGTGAAACTAGGTGGTATAAATTTAGCAACAACGTAATTAGCATAATCAGCATACCATGGAGCAGTACGAGAAGCATTTATGAAATTTAATTGTTCATCAGGAAAGCTATCATCAATAGGTAGTGGGTCATCAAGAACATTTTCTAACGTAGACAAGATGTCTGCAACGGAGTTCTCAGCTCCCTTTCTATCAGTAATATGCAAATCAAATTCTTGTAGCAAGAGAACCCATCTAATAAGTCTAGGTTTAGCATCTTTCTTTTCCATAAGATATTTAATAGAAGCATGATCAGTGTGAATAGTTACTTTAGAATCAACAATATAAGGTCTGAACTTATCACAAGCAAATACAACTGCTAAGAATTCTTTTTCAGTAGTAGCATAATTTCTCTGGGCATTGTCTAGAGTTTTACTAGCATATTGAATAACATTTAATTTATTATCAACTCTTTGCCCTAGAACAACACCTACAGCATAATCGCTAGCATCATACATAATTTCAAAAGGTAAATTCCAATCCAGTGGCTGAACAATAGGTGCAGAGATTAATGCTTTCTTAAGTATTTCAAATGCTTCTACACAATCATCATCAAAGACAAATGGTATATCTTTTTGTAATAGATTAGTCAGAGGCCGAGAAATTTTTGAGAAGTCCTTAATGAACCTCCTATAAAAACCGGCATGACCAAGGAAACTTCTTATACCTTTGATGTCCTTAGGACACAACATCTTTTTGATAGCATCAACTTTAGCTTTATCCACTTCAATACCTCTTTCAGAAATCTTATGCCCCAAGACAATGCGTTCATTAACCATAAAGTGGCACTTCTCCCAATTCAAGACAAGATTAGTTTCTTCACATCTCTGCAAAACTCGATCAAGGTTGCTCAAGCAATCATCAAAAGAAGAGCCATAGATGGAGAAATCATCCATGAAAACCTCACATATCTTTTCACAAAAATCAGAGAATATAGCCATCATGCATCTTTGAAAGGTAGTAGGTGCATTACATAAACCCAAAGGCATACGTCTATAAGCAAAAGTACCGAAAGGGCAAGTAAAAGTGGTCTTTGCTTGATCATCAGCTGACACAGGTATTTGAGAGAAACCGGAGTAACCATCTAGAAAGCAAAAATGTGTATGTTTGGATAATATTTCTAGCATTTGATCAATAAAAGGTAATGGGTAATGATCCTTTTTAGTAGCTTTATTTAATTTATGGAAATCAATTACCATCCTATAACCTGTAATAATTCTTTGCGGAATCAATTCATCTTTATCATTAGGAACGACAGTAATACCTCCCTTCTTAGGGAAACAATGGACATGATTTACCCACGGACTATCAGGAACAGGATAAATTATACCTGCCTCAAGGAGCTTTAGTATTTCCTTTCTTACCACTTCTTTCATTTTAGGGTTTAGCCGTCGTTGATGATCAATAACTGGTTTGGCATCTTTCTCCAAATTTATTTTGTGTTGGCATAGAGTGGGACTAATGCCCTTAAGATCATCAAGAGTATATCCAATAGCAAAGACGGTGCTTCTTCAGAGTTTTCAATAATTTTTCTTCCTCCTTCTCTGAAAGGTTAGCACTAATAATAACAGGATATATCTTCTTTTCATCAAGATAAGCATATTTAAGAGTATCAGGCAACTATTTAAGATCAAACACGGGATCACCCTTGGGTGGAGGAGGATCCCCTAGGATTTCAACATGCAAATTGTGTTTCATAATAGGTCCCTGTTTAAAGAATACTTCATCTATTTCCCTTCTTTCATTCATAAACATATCATTTTCATGGTCTAGCAAATATTGTTCTAAAGGATCACTAGGAGAATGCGACAATAGAAGCAAGACCTATAATTTCATCTTTACTAGGCAATTCCTCATCACGAGGTTGTCTACGAAATTTAGAAAAATTAAACTCATGAGACATATCATCCAAGCCAATAGTAACAACATCCTTCTTGCAATATATCTTAGCATTAACAATATTCAATAAGGGTCTACCAAATATAATGGGACAAAAGCTATCTTGAGGGGAACTAAGAACAAGGAAATCAGCTGGATATTTAGCTTTCCCACACAAGACTTCAACATCTCTAACAATCCCGATCGGTGAAATAGTATCTCTATTGGCAAGCTTAATGGTAACATCTATTTCTTCTAACTCAGCGGGTGCAATATCATGCATTCTTGATATAAAGAAATAGGTATTGCACTAGCACTAGCACCCATATCACACAAGCCATGATAACAATGATCTCCTATCTTATCTAAATTAAGTTGCAGGGCTACAACAGTTCTATGTTTATCTTTAGCACCAGGTTTAGCAATTCTAGCAGTCTCATCACAGAAATAAATAACATGCCCATCAATATTATCTGCCAAGAGATCTTTAACCATAGCAATATTAGGTTCAACTTTAACTTGCTCTTGGGGTTTGTGTGTCCTAATATTACTTTTGTTGACTACAGTTGAAGCTTTAGCATGATCCTTTAATCTAACAGGAAAAGGTGGTTTCTCAACATAAGCAGTAGGAACAACATGATCATAATAAGTGATAGTCTTTTCTTCAACTTTAATAGGTGCAACTACTTTTACTTCAACGAGAGGATTATATTTAAACCACTTCTCCTTAGGGAGATCAACATGAGTAGCAAAGGATTCACAAAAAGAAGCTACTATCTCAAAGTCAAGTCCATATTTCGTGCTAAATTTACGGAAAACATCGGTATCCATAAAAGATTTAACACAATCAAACTTAGGTGTTATACCTGACTCCTTACCTTCGTCGAGCTCCCAATCTTCAGAGTTGCGTTTAATTCTTTCCAATAAATCCCATTTGAATTCAATAGTCTTCATCATAAAAGAACCAGTACAAGAAGTATCGAGCATGGATCGATTGTTGTCAGAAAGCCGAGCATAAAAATTTTGAATAATCATTTCTCTTGAGAGCTCATGATTGGGGCATGAATATAACATTTACTTAAGCCTCCCCAAGCTTGAGCGATGTTTTCTCCTTCGCGAGGCCAAAAATTATATATATAATTACAGTCACGATGAACAAGATGCATAGGATAAAACTTCTGATGAAATTCCAATTTCAATCTCTTATAGTCTCATGATCCGATATCATCACATAGCCTATACCATGTCAATGCATCTCCCTTCAAAGATAAAGGGAAGACCTTCTTCTTGATAACATCATCGGGCATACTTGCAAGCTTAAATAATCCACAAACTTCATCCACATAGATTAAGTGTAAATTGGGATGCAATGTTCCATCTCCTGCAAAAGGATTAGCTAGTAGTTTCTCTATCATACCCGAAGGAATTTCAAAGTAAACATTTTCAGTAGGTTCAGTAGGTTGAGGAGCAACTATTGCTCTACCGGTCGGGGTGAAGATACCCTGAACAAGCCCCTCAAAGGATTACTTTCCATAGTAACAAGTGACAGTACATTTCAGTACACTATATAATTTTTTTTCCTTACCAAATTCCACTTACCAAAGGCGCTTCACTCCCCGGCAACAGCGCTAGAAAAGAGTCTTGATGACCCACAAGTGTAGGGGATCTGCTACTTCTTGAGCACTGCGTTGGTTTTCCCTTGAAGAGGAAAGGGTGATGCAGCAAAGTAGCGTAAGTATTTCCCTCAGTTTTTGAGAACCAAGGTATCAATCCAGTAGGAGGCTAAGCGCGAGTCCCTCGTACCTACACAAAACAAATAAATCCTCGCAACCAACGCGATAAGGGGTTGTCAATCCCTACACGGTCACTTACGAGAGTGAGATCTGATAGATATGATAGGATGATATTTTTGGTATATTTATGATAAAGATGCAAAGTAAAATGAAAGCAAAGTAAAAAGCAAAGGAAATAACTAAGTGTTGGAAGATTAATATGATGAAGATAGACCTGGGGGCCATAGGTTTCACTAGTGGCTTCTCTCAAGAGCATAAGTATTTTATGGTGGGTGAACGAATTACTATTGAGTAATTGACAGAATTGAGCATAGTTATGAGAATATCTAGGCATGATCACGTATATAGGCATCACGTCCGAGACAACTAGACCGACTCCTGCCTGCATCTACTACTATTACTCCACACATCGACCGCTATCCAGCATGCATCTAGAGTATTAAGTTCATAAGAACAGAGTAACGCCTTAAGCAAGATGACATGATGTAGAAGGATAAATTCATGCAATGTGATAAAAACCCCATCTTGTTATCCTCGATGGCAACAATAAAATACGTGTCTTGCTGCCCCTACTGTCACTGGGAAAGGACACCGCAAGATTGAACCCAAAGCTAAGCACTTCTCCCATTGCAAGAAAAACCAATCTAGTAGGCCAAACCAAACTGATAATTCGAAGAGACTTGCAAAGATAACCAATCTATACCTACTAATAAAGCAAGGTGCGTTTCTCCAACTTTTCATCCGTTCACCCATATTATAGTTTTTTTTTCTTTTTTACTATATATACGAGGTGTTTTTTTTAGTAAAATTTGAGGTGGTACTAATTACGTAAAGATTTATGCTATGCTCCATGGGCTTCCCACGTCTGCAACCAAGAAGGAAAAGGCCAAAAGGAAATTGCAGGACTTGAGTTGGGCCTGGCTCTGGAATGTTTTTTTCCAAGCGACCAATGAAGAGTTCGCGGGCCGAATTCGCCCTGTTCTGCGTTTTTCTATGATCAGCGAAAAATATTTCACTCGTGCAGGGAGCTAAGGATCAAACTCCCGACCTCAACTCCAGCCCCCAGTGATGCAACCACCTAACCACACTTATTCACGTGCAAAGTAACGGGTTTCCTGTGTATATCAGGGAAATAAGAGGATTTCAGTCGATGTGCAAATAAATAAGGAAGGAAAGGAATTTTCTTCCTTGTGACAAGAAAATAAGGAAAGAAAAAGGAACTGATTCTTTGTGTCGGAGAAAGTAAGGAATGGAATAAAAAGATTTCAGGTGATGTTCAAAGAAAGAAGGAAGGAAAGGAATATGTAAGGAAGAAAGAAAATAAGGAAGGAGTAATAGTATTTAACGTGGCTGTGGAATAGAAAGTAAGGAAGGGAATAGAGGATTTCAGCTGACGTGCCAAAACATAAGGAAGGAAAGGAACATATACGGAAGGAAGAAAATAATGATGGAGCAATCCATGCATTATATCAACGCACTATGAACACATTATATGAAAGACATTGCACATTGGTGGTTAGCTCTAAACGCATTATATGCACGTCGCTCAATATATACTAATATGGACCTGCAAATTAAAACTAAAATCCCAAATCAATGACATTTTGATCAATTCTCTCGAACAGATACATGAAGCGATTGCATAGTTTTGTTTTGAGCGATTGCATAGTTTCAAGGGGGGATTGAAGGTTGCTTTTGCCAATTGAGATAAAAAATTGTTCACCGTAAAAACAAAGAGGAAAAAATTGTCTACCATCAATGAAGCACGACCGGCATGTCGAACAATGGATGCATTTCCCGCAACCTTTTTTACAATGCATACAGTTATTAGACCTTGTGCAAAGATGATCGTCTTGAAAGAATTCTTCTTCTTCAAGTTAGACATATTTGACCATATTTATTGTTGTTTTTTCAAACCATGTTACCTGATTGGATTAGGAGTGCTGAAGGAGTGAGAGCACTTTGATCTCGTTGCAACGAACGGGCCATTTTTCTATAATGGTAAACTTAAAGCGAGAGAGATGAATTGGGCGCTCATGCCACAGCCACACTTGCCAACGAAATGGGGTTGATGGAGCCTCTCATGCACATGACACAGTTACGGCTGAATTGATTGAATTAAGAGGACAACGACGTGGTCGCGAGATGCCTGTAGGTGGAATATTTAAAAAAAATCCATGTGGTGCACAAACGTTGTTGTCCTTTAGCACCAAGAGATGAACATGGTATGTCATGTTTAATACGTGGTCAAAATTGTTGAATATTGCATTTATTTTATATCTAATAAAGAGTTTGTGACATCTTTAATTGTGTGCACAAGATGATGAACTTGAAGATGTGGATCGAAGGAATTCCAGTATTCTCTCCACTATATAGACGAGAGGCCTAAACCATAAATTCTAGCATCAAGTAGGATGAGTATGCTATTGTCGCGTAATGCATGCCACATGGCTGGCAAATGGTGCAAACAAAACATATGGAGACGACGTGGTCCAAGAATTCGGAGGCGTTCCAATGACATTTAAGTGGCGGCTCAAGCGAGACCTAGACATGGGTTCGTAGATGGAGGCGGCAAGGAGCAAGGATGTCGAGACATTGAAGAATGATGATGCCAATGACGGCTATCTTGGTGGGCACTACTGACCATCCCATGTTCAGTTGCACCACGTTGTCGACCAAGAGAGGCCCCAGAAAGCATGATGAGCAATAACTGGATGACTAATCGTTATTTTGTTCTTTTTTCTTATTCGTTGAAACAAATGAATTCTTTCTATAACGGTTCTTTTGTATTTTTTGGGGAATGTACTAAACACAAGCACTTCACTTACACAAAACGCATGCATTTTGTTCTCTCTCTAAAAATAACACACTCTTTAGCGAGAGTCGACCCACACGTCTCTTCCCGTTCACTACTCTAAAAAGTACTTTCTTTCGAATCCATCTCCCTCACGAGTAAACACCACCGTCGGCCGCCATTCTTGATTGATGCTGTCTATCCTCCACGCCACTCTCCAGCAACGTAAATCGGCCATTTTCTCTTCTGGTGAATCCTCGCACATTCTCTGGACCCCGCCTAGCTTGAGGCTAACCTTCTCCACTCGGATTCCTACCATGTTGTCTCCATGAGCATAAATATGTCAGTTTCTCCGGGGTGAATCCCTATACCATCTCTGTACGCGGCCTTAAGGCTAACTTTATCCACTCGGGTTTCTAGTGCATTGTCTCTTTGGATGCCGGCATGGCTTCCCCAGCTGGGCTTCCTCGATGCCGTCCACGTGGTTCAGGCCATGCATAATAAGCTACAAAGTATTTTTTACTCCCGTTGCAACGCACGGGCATTTTTGCTAGTCATACATAAAAGAATTCAGAGAAGATTCAAATATTGTTCATAGATAATCTTGATCATAAACCCACAATTCACCGGTCTCAACAAACACACCGCAAAAGAAGATTACATCGAATAGATCTCCACGAGAGAGGGGGAGAACTTTGTATTGAGATCCAAAAAGAGAGAGGAAGCCATCTAGCTAATAACTATGGACCCGAAGGTCTGAGGTAAACTACTCACACTTCATCGGAGAGGCTATGGTGTTGATGTAGAAGCCCTCCGTGATCGATTCCCCTTATGGCGGAGCTCCGGAACTGGCCCCAAGATGGGATCTCGTGGGTACAGAAGGTTGTGGCGGTGTAATTAGGTTTTTGGCTCAGATTCGATCGCTTTGGGGTGCGTGAGGTATATATAGGAGGAAGGAGTACGTCGGTGGAGCAACAGGGGCCCACGAGGGTGGAGGGCGCCCTTGGGGTCGGCGCGCCCCCTACCTCGTGGCCTCTTGGAAGCTTCCTTTACGTAGGGTCCAAGTCTCCTGGATCTTGTTCATTTCAAAAATCACGCTCCCGAAGGTTTCGTTTCGTTTGGACTCCGTTTGATATTCTTTTTCCGCGAAACTCTAAAATAGGCAAAAGACAACAATTCTGGGCTGGGCCTCCGGTTAATAGGTTAGTCCCAAAGATAATATAAAAGTGAATAATAAAGCCCAATAATGTCCAAAACAGAAGATAATATATCATGGATAAATAAAAAATTATAGATACGTTGGAGACGTATCAAGCATCCCCAAGTTAATTCCTGCTCGTCCTCGAGTAGGTAAATGATAAAAACAGAAATATTGATGCGGAGTGCTACTTGGCATAATTTCAATGTAATTCTTCTTAATTGTGGTATGAATATTCAGATCCGAAAGATTCAAGATAAAAGTTTATATTGACATCAAAATAATAATACTTCAAGCATACTAACTAAGCAATTATGTCCTCTCAAAATAACATGGCCAAAGAAAGTTCATCCCTACAAAATCATATAGTTTAGTCATGCTCCATTTTAGTCACACAAGAATGCTCTCATCATGCACAATCCCGATGACAAGCCAAGCAATTGTTTCATACTTTAGTAATCTCAAACTTATAAACCTTCACGCAATATATGAGCGCGAGCCATGGACATAGCACTATGGGTGGAATAGAATATGATGATGGGGGTTATGTGGAGAAGACAAAAAAGGAGAAAGTCTCACATCAACGAGGCTAATGAATGAGCTATGGAGATGCCCATCGATTGATGTTAATGCAAGGAGTAGGGAGTGCCATGCAACAGATGAACTAGAGCTATAAATGTATGAAAGCTCAACAAAAGAAACTAAGTGGGTGTGCATCCAACTTGCTTGCTCACGAAGACCTAGGGCACTTGAGGAGGCCCATTGTTGGAATATACAAGCCAAGTTCTATAATGTAAAAATTCCCACTAGTATATGAAAGTGACAAAACAAGAGACTCTCTATCATGAAGATTATGGTGCTACTTTGAAGCACAAGTGTGGCAAAGGATAGTAACATTGTCCCTTCTCTCTTTCTCTCATTTTTTGGGCCTTCTTTTTTATGGCCTTTCTTTTTTTTATTCCTCACTTGGGACAATGCTCTAGAAAATGAAGATCATCACACTTCTATTTATTTACAACTCAATGTTTACAACTCGATACTAGAACAAAGTATGACTCTATATGAATGCCTCCGGTGGTGTACCGGGATATGCAATGAACCAAGAGTGACATGTATGAAAGAATTATGAACGGTGGCTTTGCCACAAATACTATGTCAACTACATGATCATGCTAAGCAATATGACAATGATGAACGTGTCATGATAAACGGAATGGTGGAAAGTTGCATGGCAATATATCTCGGAATGGCTATGGAAATGCCATAATAGGTAGGTATGGTGGCTGTTTTGAGGAAGATATAAGGAGGTTTATGTGTGAAAGAGCGTATCATATCACGGGTTTGGATGCACCGTGAAGTTTGCACCAACTCTCAATGTGAGAAAGGGCAATGCACGCATCGAAGAGGCTAGCAATGATGGATGGGTGAGAGTGCGTATAATCCATGGACCCAACATTAGTCATAAAGAACTCACATACTTATTGCAAAAATCTGCAAGTCATCAAAAACCAAGCACTACGCGCATGCTCCTAGGGGGATAGATTGGTAGGAAAAGACCATCGCTCGTCCCCGACCGCCACTCATAAGGAGGACAATCAAAGAACACCTCATGTTTCAAATTTGTTACATAATGTTTACCATACGTGCATGCTACGGGACTTGCAAACTTCAACACAAGCATTTCTCAAATTCACAACTACTCAACTAGCACGACTCTGATTTTATTACCTCCATATCTCAAAACAATCATCAAGCATCAAACTTCCCTTAGTATTCAACACACTCATAAGAAAGTTTTTACTATTCTGGAATACCTAGCATAATAGGATTATTTAAGAAAATTACCATGCTATTTAAGACTCTCAAAATAATCTAAGTGAAGCATGAGAGATCAATAGTTTCTATAAAACAAATCCACCACCGTGCTCTAAAATATATAAGTGAAGTACTAGAGCAAAATTATATAACTCAAAAGATATAAGTGAAGCACATAGAGTATTCTAATAATTTCCAAATCATGTATGGCTCTCTCAAAAGGTGTGTACAGCAAGGATGATTGTGGTGAACTAAAAAGCAAAGACTCAAATCATACAAGACGCTCCAAGCAAAACACATATCATGTGGTGAATAAAAATATAGCTCCAAGTAAAGTTACCGATGGAAGTAGACGAAAGAGGGGATGCCTTCCGGAGCATCCCCAAGCTTTGGCTTTTTAGTTTCCTTAGATTATCTTGGGGGTGCCATGGGCATCCGCAAGCTTAGGCTCTTTCCACTCCTTGTTCCATAATCCATCAAATATTTTCACCCAAAACTTGAAAACTTCACAACACAAAATCAACAGGAAATCTTGTGAGCTCCGTTAGCGAAAGAAAACAAAAGACCACTTCAAGGTACTGTAATGAACTCATTCTTTATTTATATTGGTGTTAAACCTACTGTATTACAACTTCTCTATGGTTTATAAACTATTTTACTAGCCATAGATTCACCAAAATAAGCAAACAACACACGAAAAACAGAATCTGTCAAAAACAGAACAGTCTGTAGTAATCTGTAACTAACGCAAACTTCTGGAACTCCAAAAAATCAGCCAAAATAGGACGACCTAGGAAATTTGTTTATTGATTAGCATCAATAGGAATCAATATTTTATCACGTTCTGGTGATTTTTAACAATTGTTTTCGTGAACATAAAGTTTCTGGAACTTTCTGCAAGATCAAATAACTATCATCCAAGAAGATCCTATAGGTTTAACTTGGCACAAACACTAATTAAAACATAAAAACACATCCAACCAGAGGCTAGATCAAATATTTATTCCTAAACAGAAGCAAAAAGCAAAAACCTAAAAATAAAATTGGGTTGCCTACCAACAAGCGCTATCGTTTAACGCCCCTAGCTAGGCATAAAAGCAGGGATAGATCTAGGTATTGCCATCTTTGGTAGGCAATTCTTCAATGAGACATCTATCATCCTTAGGAATTTCTTTATTTTTATCAACCATCAAACTTTTAGGCACAAGATAGAAAAATTCATTTGTAGCAAATGGTTTCTTAATGATAGCAAAAAGATTGGGATGAATACTTATAGATTTGAGATCCGCAGTTTCCTTGCTAGAGGATTCGCCCTTATTTTTAGGAACATACATAAGCTTGTCAATTTTAGTAGGAGGACTTGGAGTATTATTTACGGAAGAAAAAGCGGTTCCCAAGTTGGTAATGATATCCTCAAGTTTATCGATCCTAGTGGAATCCTGATTTATTTTCTCATTAACTATGGGTTCCTTCTCTTTAATATTTTTCAAGGTGACTCCTACTTTAGATCCATATCGAGTGATTCGGTTGTGGATCTTTTTATCCAAATTTCAATTAACTCTACGGTAGCAACCTTATTTTCAATAATTTCAAGCCTTTGCATTACATGCTCCAAAGTTAACATAGTTCCATTAACCAAAAGAGGTGGCGAGCCAAACAAATCTATCAAAGCGTTATAAGAATCAAAAGTATGTCTACCCAAGAAATTCCCTCCGGTAATGGTATCAAGGATATATCTATACCAAGGATTAGCACCTACATAAAAATTGCGAAGAAGAACAGAAGTAGATTACTTCCTGGTAGATATAATTTGAGCATTGCAAATTCTATACCAAGCATCTTTTAAAATTTCTCCCTCCCTTTGCTTAAAATTTAGAACTTCATTCTCGGGAGACAACGGAGAAGATAGAGGACTAGCCATAACGACAAGCCAACGAAAAAGAGGAGAACGAAAAAGAGAGGGCGAATAAAACGATACGGGTGAAGTGGGGGAGAGGAAAACGAGAGGCAAATGGCAAATAATTTAATGCGGGAGATAATGGTTTGTGATGGGTACTTGGTATGTTGACTTTTGCGTAGACATCCCCAGCAACGGCGCCAGAAATCCTTCTTGCTACCTCTTGAGCACTACGTTGGTTTTCCCTTGAAGAGGAAAGGGTGATACAGTAAAGTAGCATAAGTATTTCCCTCAGTTTTTGAGAACCAAGGTATCAAACCAGTAGGAGGCTACGCGCGAGTCCCTCGTACCTACACAAAAGAAATAAATCCTCGCAACCAATGCGATAAGGGGTTGTCAATCCCTACACGGTCACTTACGAGAGTGAGATTTGGTAGATATGATAGGATAATATTTTTGGTATTTTTATGATAAAGATGCAAAGTAAAATAAAAGCAAAGCAAAAAAGCAAAGGAAATAACTAAGTGTTGGAAGATTAATATGATGAAGATAGACCCGAGGGCTATCGGTTTCACTAGTGGCTTCTCTCAAGAGCATAATTATTTTACGGTGGGTGAATGAATTACTGTTGAGCAATTGACAGAATTGAGCATAGTTTGAGAATATCTAGGCATGATCACGTATATAGGCATCACGTCCGAGACAAGTAGACCGACTCCTGCCTGCATCTACTACTATTACTCCACACATCGACCGCTATCCAGCATGCATCTAGAGTATTAAGTTCATAAGAACAGAGTAACGCCTTAAGCAAGATGACATGATGTAGATGGATAAATTCATGCAATATGATTAAAACCCCATCTTGTTATCCTCGATGGCAACAATACAACACGTGCCTTGCTGCCCCTCATCGCTTTGGGAAAGGACACCGCAAGATTGAACCCAAAGCTAAGCACTTCTCCCATTAAAAGAAAAACCAATCTAGTAGGCCAAACCAAACTGATAATTCGAAGAGACTTGCAAAGGTAACCAATCATACATAAAAGAATTCAGAGAAGATTCAAATATTGTTCATAGATAATCTTGATCATAAACCCACAATTCATCGGTCTCAACAAACACACCGCAAAAGAAGATTACATCGAATAGATCTCCACGAGAGAGGTAGAGAACTTTGTATTGAGATCCAAAGAGAGAGAGGAAGCCATCTAGCTAATAACTATGGACCCGAAGGTCTTAGGTAAACTACTCACACTTCATCGGAGAGGCTATGGTGTTGATGTAGAAGCCCTCCATGATCGATTCCCTTCAAGTGAGCTCTAACAGGCCCCAAGATGGGATCTCGTGGGTACAGAAGGTTGCGGCGGTGGAATTAGGTTTTTGGCTCCACATCTGATCGTTTGGGGGTATGTAGGTATATATAGGAGGAAGGAGTACGTCGGTGGAGCAACAGGGGGCCCACGAGGGTGGAGGGCGTGCCCTGGGGGGTAGGCGCGCCCCCTACCTCGTGGCCTCCTGGAAGCTTCCTTTACGTAGGGTCCAAGTCTCTTGGATCTTGTTCGTTCGAAAAATCACGCTCCCGAAGGTTTCATTCCGTTTGGACTCCGTTTGATATTCTTTTTCTGCGAAACTCTGAAATAGGCAAAAAACAGCAATTCTGGGCTGGGCCTCCAGTTAATAGGTTAGTCCCAAATATAATATAAAAGTGAATAATAAAGCACAATAATGTCCAAAACAGAAGATAATATAGCATGGAGCAATCAAAAATTATAGATACGTTGGAGACGTATTAGGATCTATCGTAGCCTTTTCGATAAGTAAGAGTGTCGAACCCAACGAGGAGCAGAAGGAAATGACAAGCGGTTTTCAGTAAGGTATTCTCTGCAAGCACTGAAATTATAGGTAACAGATAGTTTTGTGATAAGATAAATTGTAACGGGTAGCAAGTAACAAGTGTAAATAAAGTGCAGCAAGATGGCCCAATCCTTTTTGTAGCAAAGGACAAGCATGGACAAACTCTTATATAGAGAAAAGCGCTCCCGAGGACACATGGGAATTATCGTCAAGCTAGTTTTCATCACGTTCAGATGATTCGCGTTCAGTACTTCGATAATTGGATATGTGGGTGGACCGGTGCTTGGGTGCTGTCCTTACTTGGACAAGCATCCCACTTATGATTAACTCCTATTGCAAGCATCCGCAACTCCAAAAGAAGTATTAAGGTAAACCTAACCATAGCATGAAACATATGGATCCAAATCAGCCCCTTACAAAGCAACGCATAAACTAGGGTTTAAGCTTCTGTCACTCTAGGAACCCATCATCTACTTATTACTTCCCAATGCCTTCCTCTAGTCCCAAATAATGGTGAAGTGTCATGTAGTCGACGTTCACATGACACCACTAGAGGAGAGACAACATACATCTCATCAAAATATCAAACGAATACCAAATTCACATGACTACTAATAGCAAGACTTCTCCCATGTCCTCAGGAACAAACGTAACTACTCACAAATAATATTCATGTTTATAATTAGAGGGGTATTAATATGCATATAGGATCTGAACATATGATCTTCCACCAAATAAACCAACTAGCATCAACTACAAGGACTAATCAACACTACTAGCAACCTACAGGTACCAATCTCAGGCTATGAGACAAATATTGGATACAAGATATGAACTAGGGTTTGAGAGGAGATGGTGCTGGTGAAGATGTTGATGGAGATTGACCCCCTCCTGATGAGAGGATCGTTGGTGATGATGATGGCGATGGTTTCCCCCTCCTGGAGGGTAGTGTCCCCGGTAGAACAGCTCCGCCACAACCCTAGATTGGTTCCGCCAAGGTTCCGCCTCGTGGTGGCGGAGTCTCATCCCGAAAGCTTGCTTTTTATTTTTTCTCGGACGAAAGACTTCATATAGTAGAAGATGGGCACCGGAGGGCCACCAGGGGGCCCACGAGGCAGGGGCGCGCGCCCCCACCCTTGTGGCCAGGGTGTGGGCCCCCTCTGGTATTTTATTCGCTCAATATTTTTTATTATTTCCAAAAATAACTTCCGTGGAGTTTCAGGACTTTTGGAGTTGTGCAGAATAGGTCTCTAATATTTGCTCCTTTTCCAGCCCAGAATTCCAGCTGCCGGCATTCTCCCTCTTCATGTAAACCTTGTAAAATAAGAGAGAATAGGCATAAGTATTGTGACATAATGTGTAATAA
This sequence comes from Aegilops bicornis, assembly GCA_021605145.1. NCBI lineage: Eukaryota > Viridiplantae > Streptophyta > Magnoliopsida > Poales > Poaceae > Aegilops > Aegilops bicornis. The sequence continues at coordinate 762,425,139 of CM038673.1, read as the reverse complement.
CAGCCCATAATGCAATAAATATCAATATAAAAGCATGATGCAAAATGGACGTATCACGGGTATTGTTATTTTCTCACCTTCACAGATAATTTGTGCAGATATGGGTATATCTACTTAATAAAACATAAGTCTCAAACATTTGAAAAGTTCAAAGAATTTCAGAGTGAAGTTGAAAATCATCGTAACAAGAAAATAAAATTTCTACGATCTGATCGTGGAGGAGAATATTTTAGTCACGAGTTTGGTCTTCATTTGAAACAATGCGGAATAGTTTCACAACTCACGCCACCTGGAACACCACAACATAATGGTGTGTCCGAACATCGTAATCGTACTTTACTAGATATGGTGCAATCTATGATGTCTCTTACTGATTTACCACTATTGTTTTGGGGTTATGAATTAGAGACAACTACATTCACATTAAATAGGGCACCATCTAAATCCGTTGAGACGACACTATATGAACCGTGGTTTGGCAAGAAACCAAAGTTGTCATTTCTTAAAGTTTGGGGTTGCGATGGTTATGTGAAAAAGTTTCATCCTGATAAGCTCAAACCCAAATCAGAGAAATGTGTCTTCATAGGATACCCAAAGGAAACTATTGGGTACACCTTCTATCACAGATCCAAAGGCAAGACATTTGTTGCTAAGAATGGATCCTTTCTAGAGAAGGAGTTTCTCTCGAAAGAAGTGAGTGGGAGGAAAGTAGAACTTGATGAGGTAACTGTACCTGCTCCCTTATTGGAAAGTAGATCATCATAGAAACCGGTTCCTGTGACACCTACACCAATTAGTGAGGAAGCTAATGATATTGATCATGAAACTTCAGATCAATTTACTACCAAAACTCATAGGTCAACCAGAGTAAGATCCACACCAGAGTGGTACGGTAATCCTATTCTGAAAGTCATGTTACTTGACTATGACGAACCTACGAACTATGAAGAAGCGATGGTGAGCCCAGATTCCGCGAAATGGCTTGAGGCCATGAAATCTGAGATGGGATCCATGTATGAGAACAAAGTGTAGGACTTTGGTTGACTTGCCCGATGATTGGCAAGCCATAGAAAATAAATGGATCTTCAAGAGGAAGACGGACGCTGATAGTAGTGTTACTATCTACAAAGCTAGACTTGTCGAAAATGGTTTTACAAAGTTCAAGGTGTTGACTACGATGAGATTTTCTCACTCGTAGCGATGCTTAAGTCTGTCCGAATCATGTTAGCAAATTACCACATTTTATGAAATCTGGCAAATGGATGTCAAAACTACATTCCTTAATGGATTTCTTATAGTAGAGTTGTATATGATACAACCAGAAGGTTTTGTTGATCCTAAAGGTGCTAACAAAATGTGCAAGCTCCAGCGATCCATCTATGGACTGGTACAAGCATCTCAGAGTTGGAATATACGCTTTGATGATTTGACCAAAGCATATAGTTTTATACAGACTTGCGATGAAGCGTGTATTTACAAGAAAGTGAGTGGGAGCACTACAACATTTCTGATAAGTATATGTGAATGACATATTGTTGATCAGAAATAATGTAGAATTTTCTGGAAAGCATAAAGGAGTATTTGAAAGGAGTTTTTTCAAAGAAAGACCTCGGTGAAGCTGCTTACATATTGAGCATCCAGATCTATAGAGATAGATCAAAACGCTTGATAAGTTTTTTCAATGAGTACATACCTTGACAAGATTTTGAAGTAGTTCAAAATGGAACAGTCAAAGAAAGAGTTCTTGCCTGTGTTACAAGGTGTGAAATTGAGTAAGACTCAAAACCCGACCACGGCAGAAGATAGAAAGAGAATGAAAGTCATTCCCTATGCCTCAGCCATAGGTTCAATAAAGTATGCCATGCCGTGTACCAGATCTATTGTATACCCTACACTGAGTTTAGCAAGGAAGTACAGCAGTGATCTAGGAGTAGATCACTGGACAGCGGTCAATATTATCTTTAGTGGAATAAGGATATGTTTCTCGATTATGGAGGTGACAAAAGGTTCATCGTAAAGGGTTACGTCGATGCAAGTTTTGACACTGATCTAGATGACTCTAAGTATCAAGCTAGATACATATTGAAAGTGGGAGCAATTAGCTAGAGTAGCTCCGTGCAGAGCATTGTTGACATAGAAATTTGCAAAATACATAAGGATCTGAAAGTGGCAGACCCGTTGACTAAACTTCTCTCACAAGCAAAACATGATCACTCCTTAGTACTCTTTGGGTGTTAATCACATAGTGATGTGAACTAGATTATTGACTCTAGTAAACCCTTTGGGTGTTGGTCACATGGCGATGTGAACTATGGGTGTTAATCACATGGCGATGTGAACTAGATTATTGACTCTAGTGCAAGTGGGAGACTGAAGGAAATATGCCCTAGAGGCAATAATAAAGTTATTATTTATTTCCTTATTTCATGATAAATGTTTATTATTCATGCTAGAATTGTATTAACTGGAAACATGATACATGTGTGAATACATAGACAAACACAGTGTCACTAGTATGCCTCTACTTGACTAGCTCGTTGATCAAAGATGGTTATGTTTCCTAGCCATAGACATGAGTTGTCATTTGATTAACGGGATCACATCATTAGGAGAATGATGTGATTGACTTGACCCATTCTGTTAGCTTAGCACTTGATCGTTTAGTATGTTGATATTACTTTCTTCATGACTTATACATGTTCCTATGACTATGAGATTATGCAACTCCTGCCACTGGAGGAACACTTTGTGTGCTACCAAACGTCACAACGTAACTGGGTGGTTATAAAGGTGCTCTACAGGTGTCTCCAAAGGTACTTGTTGAGTTGGCGTATTTCGAGATTAGGATTTGTCACTCCAATTGTCGGAGAGGTATCTCTGAGCCCACTCGGTAATACACATCACTATAAGCCTTGCAAGCATTGTAACTAATGAGTTAGTTGCGGGATGATGCATTACGGAACGAGTAAAGAGACTTGCCGGTAACGAGATTGAACTAGGTATTGAGATACCGATGATCGAACCTCGGGCAAGTAACATACCGATGGCAAAGGGAACAACGTATGTTGTTGTGCGGTTCGACCGATAAAGATCTTCGTAGAATATGTGGGAACCAATATGAGCATCCAGGTTCCGCTATTGGTTATTGACCGGAGACGTGTCTCGGTCATGTCTACATAGTTCTCAAACCCGTAGGGTCCGCACGCTTAAAGTTCTGTGACAATCGATAATATGAGTTTATGTGTTTTGATGTACCGAAGGTAGTTCGGAGTCCCGGATGAGATCAGGGACATGACGAGGAGTCTCGAAATGGTCGAGACGTAAAGATCGATATATTGGAAGACTATATTCGGACTTCGGAAAGGTTCCAAGTGATTTGGGTATTTTATGGAGTACCGGAGAGTTATGGGAATTCGCCGGGGAGTATATGGGCCTTATTGGGCTTTAGGGGAAAGAGAGAGGGGAGGCTGCGCGCCCCCAAGGCTTAGTATGAATTGGGTGGCAAACCCTATTCGGTGCTGCAGGTGCCGGTTAAGGGCAATTTTCCTAACTGGCGCGTGCAGCCGCGTTAGGTGGGTTGGCCCATTTATATGTTTCAGTCTGTAGGTAGTTTTTTTTTCTGTTTCCAAAAACAACAAAAGAAGAGCGCTTGCGGTGTGAGTCGAACCACTGACCTCATGTGTCGAAACGCAATACACTAATCACCCGGCACTCAACCTTGTCTGGTAGTTTTCAACTTTACCACTCTTTTATTACTTCTACTATTACTTTCCTTTTTTTTTGTTTTTTCTTTCTTTTTCCTGGTTTGATGAACTTTTTCTGTGAAATTGATGAACTTTTCTCAAAAAGTTGATGAATTGTTTTTCAAATTTCAATGAACTTTTTTTCAAATTTAATGAACTTTTTTCAAATTCGATGAATTCTAATTTGATGAACTTTTTTCAAAATTTGTGAACTTTTATGAAAATCGATGAACTTTTTCAGAATTGACGAACTTTATTTCAAAATTGATGAAAATTTTCCAATTTTCTTGAACTATTCTATATTTCGTGAACTTTTTTTTAAATTTTCATGAACTTTTTTGTCCACGAACGTTTTTCAAGCTGGTGAACATTTTAAAATTCGTTAACTTTTCTGAAATTAGTGAACTGTTTCAAGTTTCTGAACCTTTTTCAATTTTCGTAAGCTTTTTTGAACTCGTGAAACTTTTTATTTGGAAACAATTTGGTGAACTTTTTTTATCTGTGAATTTGTCATTTTTTGGGATAAGCGGCAATTTCTTTGGTGTCCTTAAACCTTTTGCTGTATTATTGATCAAGTACTGTGATCTGGGTCTAGTGCTTAGCGAAGAGCGTATGGAAAGTTAGCGTCGCGAGTTCGAATCCTCAACTCATCACGTTTTTCAGGTTTTTTTGCCTGCTGCTGTGTGTTCGTTGGCTGGCCCACCAAAGCGCCACTGTGAGCGCTAGTTTGGTTTGGCAGCGCTGAATGCGCTGGATAGGAGGTCCCGAATTGGACTAGGGGGAGGGGCGGCGCCCCCTCCTTCCTTCTCTTCTCTTTTCCCTTTCCTTCTCTCCTACTCCTACTACTTGGAAGGGCTCCTAGTTCTACTAGGAAAAGGGGAATCCTACTCCCGGTGGGAGTAGGACTCCCCTAGGGCGCGCCATAGAGAGGGCCGGCCCTCCCCCTCCTCCACTCCTTTATATACAGGGGGCACCCCTTGGAGACACAACAATTGATTATTGATCTTTTAGCCGTGTACGGTGCCCCCCTCCACCATAATCCACCTCAGTCATATCGTAGCGGTGCTTAGGCGAAGCCCTGCGTCGGTAGCATCATCATCACCGTCATCACGCTGTTGTGCTGACGAAACCTTCCTTCGAAGCTCTGCTGGATCAGAGTTCGTGGGACATCATCGAGATGAACGTGTGCTGAACTCGGAGGTGCCATACGTTCGGTACTTGGATCGGTCGGATCATGAAGACGTACGACTACATCAACTGCGTTGTTCTAACGCTTCCGCTTTCGGTCTACGAGGGTACGTGGACAACACTCTTCCCTCTCGTTGCTATGCATCACCATGATCTTGCGTTTGCGTAGGAATTTTTTGAAATTACTACGTTCCCCAACACTAAGAAGGATAAATCGGTTGCCCCTAACCCTCCCATTTGCAATAGGAAAGCATGAACATGACATGCGATTTGGGAATGGGGGAGGGGTGCAAGGCTCAATCAGGATCAGACAACGATCATGCAGGAGCTAGGGTATAGGGGAGAAGCGCAAGACAAGGTTTACCATCACAGCGACAACAGTGCTCTAATACAAGAAGTTCTTGGTAATAATAGCAACCAGAGGCGGTAGCCAAAAGGGTGAGACGGGGATGGACAAGCAAGATGAGGTCCCCTGCCATTGTGGTGATGACAATCAAATATGACAAGTTATTTGGCAAGAAGAGGGAACATAGGCTACAAAACAAAGGTGGGGAATGGGGAGGCTATAACAATGGCTAAAAGGGAATAAGGAGGGATTGGGGGTTGATGAGTCCATTTTTTTATATTTTTACCCTTGGTTTTGTGCCTACGTGGTAGGCTTTGCTGGATTTTACCACGCTCAAGCACCTCTTTTTGCCTGTTTTCACCAGGATGTTGCTTCCAGATGTGTTTGAGAGTTTAAGGAAAGAACACCAAGAAAGGATGGTAAAATCACATCAACTAATGTGATAATGCATTACTATAAAGGAGTAAAGCACCCATGAGAGGAAGAAGTCACCAGGAGGCGACCAGAGCGCTCGACAATGCACGGTACTAGCGCACCTGTTCGTACCACGTGTCATCGCCGCCTGGTCAACTATTCACCCTCGTGTGACTGGATCTCGAATTAGAGGCGCAAACACCCCATAAACTCGTTCAGAACAGAGAACCCTAGCCTCCGGAAGGCATCTAAAGGGAGCATTGCCAAAGAGGAATCCACCACCAGCACCTCGTGCAAGGGGACACCAACATCAACCATCATCTTCTCCGCCATCCATCTCCATCTTGTTGTAATACCGAACCCTTGTGGATCCCTATGTGTATTACTCATTATATCATTCGTGTTTTCCATCGCTATTCATATGATGTTTGTCGTCTCCATGTGTGAGTAGTTTCCTTAGTTTTCAGGATATGGATGAACCTTAGTATGTATAGGAGCTAAACGGTTATAATGATATGAGATTCTCTGTTGAGTGTTTGGTTTAATAGCCTCCGTGAATGTTGTGAAGGGGCCCCAACCAGCATTTTTACCATAAGGCGACAAAGTATATTACTGTTGTTTTAAAGGTTAGGATGTTCAGGTAATTCGAGGTGATAGTATAAGTCTCTCAACCTTGCCTTTGGAATTGATAGGGGAGTAACAGAGAACCCTTAGCAAGGCAGCGTCCATGGAAACCCTTAACGTAGTGAGAACGGGAGCAGGGAAACTACGGTAGTGGCGTGCGTGGTATGAAGTCTACCTCGAGTAGAACACATTTTGTACCCGGACCCAACCAATCACAGTGAATCGAGTATCTAGCTTAGAACTATGCAGTGGCATATGTTATGCTAGACACATATCAATGGAAATTCCGGAATCCCTAAGAACTCCTTAATCCTCTGTCGGTTTCAACACTTTATTCGCTATGTTGTTCTCTTTTAATTCATTTACAATATTTACCTTTTCCACTCTCACCTCAAAATCATTACAACCTTCCTCTTTCATTTTGCTTTTGCGTCTACAACTAACTTGCAAGCACATCCCCATAAGTTTATGCACTTGTAGCATAGGCTGCAATCAAAGGGGTGGAGAGAACGGAGGCTGCATCAATTGTTGAGAAGGGGATGCATAGGGATTGAGGTTTGGGTTTTGTCTTTGGCTCTGCTACACTCCTACAAAAACTTAGAGGCGGAAGAGGAAAGTAGTACACATTAGGCAAAGAAAGGTTGTATCCAGGATATGAAAACATTTTTATGATGCCATGAAAACAATGTAGACTGTAAAACCACACATAATCCATGTCCTCTTCTGGTCATCTATTTTGCTGATTGAAGTATTTTTTACCGTCAAATCTGGTGTATATAGCAATCTTCCACACCACTTTTTAATTACTAGCTCAGCTGTCCTAATGGGTTGCTGCTCCAGAAGCTGAATCCGAGGCCTCTGGTAAACTGGGCCTGATTTCTTAGCCCAACAATACTGCATGTGTGAGCTTTTGTAGTCCTACAAGTATTTCCACTGATTTAACAAGTACTATTTTTAATCAAGGCGTACGCCTGATACGTCCATTTGCATCATGTTTTCCTACTGTTATTTACAATGTTTTTATGCATAATAATGCTTTATGGAGTAATTCTAATGCCTTTTCTCTCATAATATGCAAGGTTTACACAAGGAGGGAGAATACCGGCAGCTGGAATTTTGGACCCGAAAAAGCTACATCAGAGTTACCTATTCTGCACATCTCCAAATGAGCTGAAACTTCACAGAGATTTCTATGGAATATTTAAGAATTATTGGAGCAAATAACTACCAGAGGGGGCCCACCAGGTGGGCACAACCCACCTGGGCGTGCCAGGGCACCTAGGAGCGCCCTGGTCGGTTGTGCCCTCCTTGGCCCACCTCCGTGCCTATCTTCTAGTATATAAGTCATTTTGACCAAGAAAAAATTAGGAGAGGACTTTCGGGACGAAGCAATCGCCGCCTCGAGGTGGAACTCAAGGGAGCACTTTTGCCCTCCGGCGGAGCGATTCCGCCGAGGGAACTTCCCTCCCAGAGGGGGAAATCATCGTCATCATCATCACCAACAACTCTCCCATCTTGGGGAGGGCAATCTCCATCAACATCTTCAACAACACCATCTCATCTCAAACCCTAGTTCCTCTCTTGTGTTCAATCTTTGTACCAGAACCTCAGATTGGTACTTGTGTGTGACTAGTAGTGTTGATTACATCTTGTAGTTGATTACTATATGGTTTATTTGGTGGAAGATTATATGTGCACATCCATTATGCTATTCAATACCCCTCTAATGTTGAGCATTATTATCATTTGTGAGTAGTTACTTTTGTTCTTGAGGTCATGGGAGAATTCTTGTTGCAAGTAATCATGTGAACTTGATATGTGTTCGATATTTTGATGATGTGTATGTTCTGATTCCCTTAGTGGTGTCATGTGAACATCGACAACATGACACTTCACCTTATTAGGCCTAAGGTAATGCATTTTGGAGTAGTTATTAGATGATGGGTTGCTAGAGTGACAGAAGCTTAAACCCTAGTTTATGCGCTACTTCGTAAGGGACTGATTTGGATCAAAAAATTTAATGCTATGGTTAGATTTTATCTTGATACTTTTCTCGTAGTTGTGGATGCTTGCGAGGGGGTTAATCATAAGTAGGAGGTTTGTTCAAGTAAGAACATCACCTAAGCACCGGTCCACCCACATATCAAATTATCAAAGTAGCGAACACGAATCAAACCAACATGATGAAAGTGACTAGATGAAATTCCCGTGTACCCTCAAGAACGCTTTGCTTATTATAAGAGACAGTTTTGGCCTATCCTTTGCCACAAAAGGATTGGGCTACCTTGCTGCATATTACTTACCGTTACTGTTACTTGCTCGTTACAAATTATCTTGCTATCAAACTACTCGCCACTTATAATTTCAGTGCTTGCAGAGATTACCTTGCTGAAAACCACTTGCCATTTCCTTCTGCTCCTCATTGGGTTCGACACTCTTACTTATAGAAAGGACTATGGTTGATCCCCTATACTTGTGGGTCATCAAGGCTCTTTTCTGGCGCCATTGTTGGGTAGTGAAGCACTCTTGGTAAGTGGAAATCGGTAAGGAAAAATTATTACTATGTGCTGATATTTATTGTCACTTGTTACTATGGAGAACAATCATTTAAGGGGTTTGTTCGGGGTATCTTCTCCTCGTCTGGAACCACAATTAGTTGCCCCTCAACCTACTACACCTACTGAAAATATTGGCTATGAAACTCCTTCGGGTATGATAGAACAACTGCTAGCTAATCCTTATGAAGGAGATGGAACCAAACATCCTGATATGCACTTGAAATACGTGGATGAAATTTGTGGATTATTTAAGCTTGCAGGTTTACCCAGAGATGAATTTAAGAAGAAGGTTTTCCCTTTATCTTTAAAAGGAAAGCATTGGCATGATATAGGCTATGTGATGATATTGGATCTTGGAATTGGAATCGATTGAAATTGGAATTTCACCAAAAAATCTCCTATGCATCTAGTTCATCGTGATCGAAATTACATATATAATTTTTGGCCTCGTGAAGGAGAAAGTATCACTCTAGCTTGGGGGAGGCTTAATTCAATGTTATATTCATGCCAAAATCATGAGCTATCAAGAGAAATTATCATTCAGAATTTTTATACTCGGCTTTCTCATGATGATCGATCCATGCTCGATACTTATTGTACTGGTTCTTTTATGAAGAAGACCATTGAATTCAGGTGGGATCTTTTTGAAAGAATTAAACGCAACTCTGAAGATTGGGAACTCGACGAAGGTAAAGAGTCAGGTATTAAGCTTGAGTTTGATTGTGTTAAATCTTTTATGAATACCGATGCTTTTCAAAAGTTTAGCACTAAATATGGACTTGACTCAGAGATAGTAGCTTCTTTTGTGAATAATTTTCTACTCATGTTGATATCCCTAAGGAGAAGTGGTTTAAATATCACCCACCTATCAAGGAAGAAATTAAAGAACCGGTAATAGCCAAAGATGAAACTATTATTTATAATGTTGATCCAGTTGTACCTACTGCTTATATTGAAAAAAACACCTTTTCTTGTTAGGATAAAGGAACATGCTAAGGTTTCAACCGTGGTCAATAAAAGCAATATTAGAGCACCTAAAACTGCTCAAAAAATCAAAGTAGAACCTAGTGTTGCTATGGTTAAAGATCTCTTGGTAGAAGATATAGATGGGCATGTTATTTACTTTTGTGAAGAAGTTGCTAGAATTGCTAAACCCGGTGAGAAAGATAAACATAGACCTATTGTTGGCATGCCTGTTGTCTCAGTCAAAATAGGAGATCACTGTTATCACGGTTTATGTGATTTAGGTGCTAGCGTAAGTGCTATTGCTTTTACCTTATATTAAGAAATTATGAATGACATAGCACCCGCTGAAATAGAGGACATAGATGTCACTATCAAACTTGCTAATAGAGACACCATCACACCACTTGGGATCGTTAGAGATGGTGAAGTCTTGTGTGGGAAAGTAAAATATCCTACAGATTTTCTAGTTCTTGGTTCCCCACAAGATGACTTTTGCCCCCATTATATTTGGTAGACCTTTCTTGAACACCATTAATGCTAAAATAGATTGTGAGAAACAAACCGCCAGTGTTAGTTTTGGTGATGAGTCTAATGAGTTTAATTTTTCTAAGTTCAGTAGAAAACATCATAAGAAAGAATTGCCTAGTAAGGATGAAATAATCGGTCTTGCTTCTATGGCCGTGCCTCCTACTGATCCACTAGAACAGTATTTGCTAGACCATGAAAATGATATGCATATGCATGAAAGGAATGAAATAGATAGAATCTTCTTTGAACAATGACCTCGATCTGCTTAAACTCAATTTGCCTATTGAAACTCTAGGAGGTCCTCCTCCACCTAAAAGTGATCTTGTGTTTGAATTAAAACAATTGCCTGACACTTTGAAATATGCTTATCTTGATGAGAAAAAGATATATCCTGTTATTATTAGTGCTAACCTTTCAGAACATGAAGAAGAAAGATTATTGAAAATTCTGAAGAAGCACATAGCTGCTATTGGATATACTCACTGCAACAGGACCCCCCATATAGCAGCACATTTTCCGTATCTAAATGTCCATATATGCGTTGTTAGTGTCTTTACCAACGGTTTGGGATGCGTAGCCTTATCCAGCATTGCTAGCACCTAATGCAACGCTTATACCTCCGTTGGTAAAAGGGACTGTTGCAAGAATGCAACACATAAACCAGACTGGTGCAACACTTTTATATGTTGGTGATTAATTTACATGAATCAAAATCCCATTACCTGGCAACGGAGAATTTGCAACGCTTGAATTGTTGGTACTCACAAAATATGAAATAATAATATTATTATATATATATTGTCAGAAATTAAATTAATGGCCCACTATGTATTGTGAAGAACAAATAGATAATTATGTATTTCAAGTGAAGAAAAACAAAGCGAGGGAGAAATCATATATGAGATAAAATTGTTGGATTACAACAGTTGATATTACAAGAGAAACATCATCCAAATGTGATGCATAATCAAATAGTTTCTTGACATTGAAACTGAAATTGAAAGCATCCATCAACATCCTTAAAACTTAACAAAAACATAACCGAGAAACATCATCCCTAAAACTTAATTAAAACATGAAGCGTCCATCATCATCATCAGGAACTTCATCATAATTGCAGTATACTTGTCACATACCCATATAATGATCCATTTATCTTTTCAATCTACAAACAAAAAGCCAAAACGAACTGTTAACACACAATGCATTGAAATGATGCAAGTAGTGACGGAGGCAGCATAGTAGTCCCGTACAAATATTACTGATGTTGTAACCATGAAAGAATTGCAAAGGTTAGCTTGTAAATACCTAATTTGCAATTTAAGTTCCTAACCTCGTACAAATGGAATCCACAAGTATATCGCTTTTCGACAATGCAAGGATCGTCCTCTCAGCCTTCGCAACATAGCAGACATAATTTTCTTCAAACATCGTAAAAATTATAGTAAGATCATTGTACCATGCATACTGAAGTTCACACCATTCTAAAGCAAATAAATAGTGTTTGTGTTGAATTAGCCTAATCAAACCCTTGAAGAGTTACAAATATATGCATCCGTCATTTATCGAGTTTACTCCTAACAGAAAATTGTGAACTTACTTCCACTAGAAATTTCATCTAGTTTGTATATCAGTATATCACTAACAAGATTTCAATGTCATGGGATCTGGTCAAAGAGATTCGATATGATGTACTTACAATCAAAGCTCCATTTACTGTAGCATTGTAGTGTTGAATAGGCCATTACCATAGATGCAAATCTGGAAGTACGTTAATATGTATGAAATTTACAATCTTACTTATATTTTGTTCTCGCCCCTTTTGTTGATGTACAACATGTTACAATATTTATATTAGGATATATATGTGCAGAGGCAGCAAGTAGCCAGCTAAAAAACAATTAACGCAAGCTGCAAAATATTGATCAGAAATACATATGAGAAGGCACTGACTTTGCACAATTCATTCAGTTATAGATATATAAACTTATCAAACTACATTTAAATAGAAGGACACATATTTTTTTGTGCCATAGCCTTGAATGCATAATTCAATTCAAGAAAATGCAATCACCAAACAGATGTAGAGAAGCAAAAGTTGTAGTCTGAAGTTGCAGTATACCTGATCATATATAATACATGTCATTTCTTAATCACGTGTCCGCACCAATATACCTAAAAAATTACAGTAGCATGGAAAAAAGATAGGGGAGAGATGCAGCCTTCCAGTGAACTGCGTTTTGCAGCTATAAGCAAGCTTTGTAATAGTATATAATTGGGTGAGAGGAGAGTTAGACCAACACTATTTATTACGGGGTAAATTAATAAGTTATGTACCCCCTCCATTCAAAAATAAGTGTCGTGGCAAATCGGGTGAGAGGAGAGTTAGACCAATACTTCTTATTACGGGGTAAATTAATAAGTTATTATGGGGTAAATTAATAAGTTATGTTACCCCTCCATTCGAAAATAAGTGTCGTGGCACGCCACTTATTTTCGAATGGAGGATGTACGATTTATTCTTCGACAGCAAATAGAACTTGTTCCTTCAACACAAGTTGTTTATGGTATGAAAATTGAACAAAGAAACCATGTACAAATATTGTCTTTATTCAGAGGACTATAAATGTTGGTCCTTTTATTGAGTTGTAGAGTAAAGTAGCATCATACATGAATCATCTATCACAAGAACACTAAGAAGACGGTGTGAACCATTAACTTTTATAAGCAACAGTAGCTCAGAATGTGCAATCCTGGTGCAACGGTTCAGTGAGGTTATACCCAAAGAATGATGAACTTCCCATGGGAGTACCTACAATGCTTGGAATCTAGCTACTAGAAGGTGAAAAAATTTGATGGACACCATGGGCTTTTAACATTTTTTCATTGGACTGCACATGAAATAACATTTTCTTAATATTAAATCTGGCCAAGGAGAAGATTGCACTGAACAACGCACTTGGTGCCAAGATTAAAGAAATTATGATTATATGGTATGCTGATTTGAGTGACCATCGAGTGCAATGAAACTTATGTGTTGTATTTTCTCATTATCTATTTGAAACCTCAGTGGCCACCACATATTTTCGGACAATGACAACATTGATCACTAAGATAACGTGTCCATCTTATATAGGATATTACAACTAACCAATGTGTAGACACTGCATTCTATGACAATCATGTACGAGTCTTTGATCTTTAAGCCACATACCTAATAGATGAAGAATAAAAGGCACAAATCATAAGCTTATCTAACTTCTTGAATCGCTTACCAAAAAGAAGTTACAGAAGATGACCTCCATGAGACCGTGACCACGAATTTGGGACAAACCTGACAGATTTCTTCAGTGGGGAAGGAGATCACAATGTGATGGAGCTCGTGGACACGATGGTTTGTCAGTCGTCAATGGGAGGCTGATGGCCGCGTCGACAAGGGGTTGTGCGCTGACTCCATACCTTGCGTGCGTGCTCAGATACCTGACAGGGACGGGGACGGAGCAGATGGCGGAGGAGGAGGATAGGGGAGGCAGCGACGGCGGTGACGACGACGAGACTTGATGCATGCGAGGAGCCGACGGTGGCACATGATAATAGAGCAGGAGGCGGCGGCGGCGGCGAGGAGACCTGGCGCGTGGGAGGAGGCGGCGGAGGCGAGGAGACCTGGTGCATGGATGGAGCCGACGGCGCCATAGGAGAATAGGGGGTAGGAGGCGGCGGCGAGGAGACGTGATGCGTGACCTGGTTCTTTTTTTAGCGAATCATGACCTACTGCTTGGTTGTCAATGCAATATAAGGCTAGGTCATAAACAGAAGCACGGATGGGCTAGACGTTGGGTTGTGCGTTGGGCTTTACTTGGATTTGTGGCCGGTTGTAACATATCTGCAACACATATTCTACAATGCTTTATATGTGTATCTATTACGAATTTTGCATCACATAGTCAAAACGTTGTAGAATACATGTTGCTTAACACCGCGTATCCTTAATGATCTTAAGGGCATTAGTCCCACTCTCTGCAAGCACAAGATTAATATGGAACCTGATGCTAAGCCCGTTGTTGATCATCAACGACATTTGAATCCCAAGATGAAAGAAGTGGTAAGAACTAAAATATGAAAGCTTCTGGAAGCAGGTATAATCTATCCCATAGCTGATAGTAGATGAGTAAGTCCCATTAATTGTGTCCCTAAGAAGGGAGGTATTACTGTTGTTCCTAATGATAAGAATGAACTTATTCCACAAAGAATTGTTACTGGCTATAGAATGGTAATTGATTTTAGAAAATTAAATAAAGCAACTAGAAAATATCATTACCCTTTGCCTTTTATTGATCAAATGTTAGAAATACTATCTAAGAACACACACTTTTGTTTTCTCGATGGATATTCTAGTTTTTCTCAAATACCTGTTTCACAACCTGATCAAGAGAAAACCACCTTTACTTGCCCTTTCGGAACTTATGCTTATAGACGTATGCCTTTTGGTTTATGCAATGCACCTGCTACCTTTCAACGATGTATGAGTGCTATATTCTCTGATTTCTGTGAAAATATTGTTGAGGTTTTCATGGATGACTTTTCCGTTTACGGAACTTCTTTTGATGATTGCTTAAGCAGCCTTGATCAAAATTTGCAGAGATGTGAGCAAACCAACCTTGTCTTGAATTGGGAGAAGTGCCACTTTATGGTTAATGAAGGTATTGTCTTGGGGCATAAAATTTCTGAACGAGGTATTGAGGTGGATAAAGCTAAAGTTGATGCAATTGAGAAAATGCCATGTCCTAGAGATAGTAAAGGTATTCGTAGTTTTCTCGGTCATGCTGGTTTCTATATGAGATTTATGAAAGACTTCTCTAAAATTTCTAGGCCTCTTACAAATCTTTTACAAAAGGATGTTCCATTTGTTTGTTATGATGATTGTGCAGAAGCCTTTGAAACACTTAAGAAAGCCTTAATTTCTGCACCTATTGTTCAACCACCTGATTGGAACTTGCCTTTTGAAATTATGTGTGATGCTAGTGATTATGATGCTGGTGCTATTTTAGGACAAAGAGTTGATAAGAAATTAAATATCATTCATTATGCTAGCAAAACTCTAGACAGTGCCCAAAGAAATTATGCTACTACTGAAATATTTTTTTTAGCAATTGTGTTTGCCTGTGATAAATTAAGATCTTACATTGTTGATTCTAAAGTTACTGTTCACACCGATCATGCTTCTATTAAATATCTTATGGAAAAGAAAGATGCTAAACCTAGACTTATTAGGTGGGTTCTCTTGCTACAAGAATTCAATTTACATATTACTGATAGGAAAAGAGCCGAGAACCCTGTAGCTATAACTTATATAGGTTAGAGAATATTCTTGATGACCCATAAACTATTAATGACAGCTTTCCTCATGAGCAGTTAGCTGCAATAAATGTTTCCCATGACACTGCTTGGTATGTTGACTATGCTAATTATATTCTTGCTAAACATATACCACCTAGCTTCACATACCAACAAAAGAAAAAAAATGTTCTATGATTTGAGACATTACTTTTGGGATGACCCACATCTTTATAAAGAAGGAGTAGATGGTATTATTAGACGTTGTGTACCTGAGCATGAACAGGGACAAATCCTACGGAAATGTCACTCCGAAGTTTATGGAGGGCATCATGCGGGAGATAGAACTGCTCACAAGGTATTGCAATCTGGTTTTTATTGGCCTACTCTCTTGAAGGATGCCCGTAAGTTTGTTTTATCTTGTGATGAATGCCAAAGAATTGGTAATATCGGTAAGCATCAAGAAATGCCTATGAATTATTCACCTGCTGTTGAGCCATTTGATATTTGGGGTTTTGATTATATGGGACATTTTCCTTCCTCTAATGGGTATACACATATTTTGGTTGTTGTTGATTATGTTACTAAGTGGGTAGAAGCTATTCCAACTAGCAGTGTTGATCACAACACTTCCATTAAAATGCTTAAAGAAGTTGTTTTCCCAAGGTTTGGAGTCCCTAGATATTTAATGACCGATGGAGGTTCACACTTTATTCATGGTGCTTTTCCGTAAAATGCTTGCTAAGTATGATGTTAACCATAGAATTGCATCATCCTATCATCCTCAATTTAATGGTCAAGTTGAACTTAGCAATAGAGAAATAAAGCTAATATTACAAAAAACTGTTAATAGGTCCCAAAAGAATTGGTATAAGAAATTGGAAGATGCACTTTGGGCCTATAGAACAGCATATAAAAATCCTATGGGTATGTCTCCCTATAAAATGGTTTATGGAAAAACTTGTCATTTTCCTCGTGAGTTAGAACATAAAGCATATTGGGCAATTAAAGAACTCAACTATGATTTTAAACTTGCCGGTAAAAAGAGGTTATTTGATATTAGCTCACTAGATGAATGGAGAACCCATGTCTATGAAAATGCCAAGCTATTTAAAGAAAATGTTAAAAGATGGCATGACAAAAGAATCCAAAAGCGGGAATTTAAAGTTGGTGAATATTTTCTTTTGTACAACTCTTGTTTCAGATTCTTTGCAGGAAAGCTCCTCTCTAAATGGGAAGGACTATATATCATCGAGGAGGTTTATCATTCTGGAGCTATTAAAATACTCCCTCCGTTCCTTGATATAAGGTGTATAGATTTTTGAGAAAAAATCCAAAATATAAGGTGTATCGCATTGCACCACTCGTTTGAATAATTTTTTAAGGGATTTGATTACATTTCCTTATATTAGGCAATCTCCTCTATTTTCTCATGTCAAATAGTCAGGAGTAATATTGCCCAAAACTTATGAAATTTTCCCTCCACTTGTGTTCTTTAATTTTCGTGCCAAAAACTATACGCCCTATATTTAGGAATGGAGGGAGTAAATAATTCCGATGGTTCTAACCTGAAGGTTGTCAATGGGCAAAGAATAAAACACTATATCTCAGGTACGCACTTTAATTTTGAATGGAATATTATCTAAACTATGACACCGGAAGAACACATAAGAAACTTGCCAAAGCACTCCAGAATAACCGAAAAAGAGGTGGTACATGATACGGTAAGTAAAAAACTCCGAAAAATCTGCAAAAATATTTTCTGTCAGTTTTGGAATATATTAAAAATTAGGAAAATAAGAAACAACCAGGAAGGTAACCCTGGTGGGCACAAGACACCAGGGCGCGCCCAGGTGGGTATTTCCCACCTCGGGTACCTTCCAGACTCTGTTTTTCCCCCGTTTGCTTGTTTCCCAAGATAAAAAATCTTTATATACCCCCCGAACGTATTGACCACCGTATCGCGGAGAAATCTTCTATTCTTCTTTCTTGCTGTTTTCTGATAGATCTAGGTCGCCATGGCTGCTTCGAGTTCCTCCAAGGACATGTTCTTAGAGAACGTCATCAACTCATATTTGCAGGAGGTGATGCAGCACCCTCAAGCCATTGAGATGCGTGAGGGGGTGCTTGACATCCGGGACGTCCAGGGTCCCAAGGAACGGAGACCGTGGAGGCCAGGCTCGAAGCTATCGAGCAGGAAGTCTTCAAGTGCAAGGGGATGGTGGAAAGTGGACTCAATGCCAATCACCACATGATCACGGACTATACCCGTGATCTCAAGGTGGATGGAAAATCCATGAAGGACATCGTCTTCATGTTCAATGAGCAAATCAAATTTTTGCAAAGCCAAATCTATGATCTCCAAAACCAAGTCTTTGAATATGAGGCGAGGTTTAAAGGTATGAGTTTGGCTGCCAGTTGTAGGACTCGCGAGACTTGCTCCTCTTCTTATGATGGTGAGCCATTGCCATGGAAATCGGAAGACAAGATCGCTACTACCTCATCACCACCACCTCCACCTTCTTCATCACCAAAGGAGACTTGAGTTCATGGTATGGACACTCCCATTGGCTTGTTCCAAGCTTGGGGGAGGTGTCCCGGTATCGTATCACCACCACTATCTTTGCCTCTATCTATTTTAGTTCGATCCTTAGTTATCTTTTGATTTAGTTGAATAAAAGTATAGTTCTATCCTTTCTTTTCGAGTGCTTGCTTATTCATCTTTCAATGTAATCGTGTGCAAGATATATAATAAATAGTAGTTTGAGTTTTGTTTCTTTACTTTCAAGTCTCAATAAAAAGAAAGGAAATAAATAAAAAAAGATCATATGCTAATCTTATGGTAAGTAATGACATGACATAAGGAAAAGTATAAGTGGTAAAAAATTTGGAGATTGACAAACATAGCACTAGTCAGTGATGCAATTCATGAAAGAATTAATAAGGAAAGAGAAGATTCACATGCAAATACACTATCTTGGACATCTTTTATGATTGGTAGCCCCCATCAAAATATTATATGCCAAATTTTTTGACGTTGGACAAGGAAGACAACGTAAAGATTTATGTTTGTTCATATTCGCATACAAGTTATATTGGCATAGATCCTTTAACATGTGGTGCTTGCTCAATATCTTTGCTAGCCAAAAATTCCACACTAAGTAGAGATGCTACTTGTGCATCCAAAACCCTTAAACCCAAATCTTGTTTTGGGAGTCCACTATACCTACCTATGGATTGAGTAAGATCCTTCAAGTACGTTGTCATTGGTGCAGAAAGGCAATACAAATTGCTTCTAAATGTGTTAGATCATTTAGTGTAAGAGAAAATTGAGCGTTGTACGAACTTATGATGGCAAAATAATAAAGGCGACAAACTTCATAATAAAGGTTGCTATCACAAGGGGCAATATAACGTGACGTTCTTTTGCACTAAGAGATTGAGCATACAAACAAAAAGCACATGGCAACCTCTGCTTCCCTTTGCGAAGGGCCTATCTTTTACTTTTATTTACTTTTATGCAAGAGTCAAAGTATTCTTCCCTATTACTTTTTATTTTCTCTTTTGCAAGCATCATGTATTGAGGAAATATCTAGGCACATATATCTAGTTGAATATGGGTGAGCATGAGTTATTATTGTTGACATCACCCTTGAGGTGAATAAGTTGGGAGGCGAAACTATAAGCCCCTATCTTTCTATGTGTCTGGTTGAAACTTTTTGCTCATGTGTATGCGGTGAGTGTTAGCAATCATAAAAGACTATATGATGGTTGAGTATGTGGACTTGCCAAAAAGGCTCCGATACGTGACCCTTCCTGAAAAAATGATGGATTGTAGTCGCATAGTTGACTGAGAACGTAGTTTGTTGGTTTTCAATAGAATTTATGCTTTATAATTCGATGTTGTGATGAATTGTTACTTGTTCGTGAGAAGTTTATGATAAAAGTTATGTGATAAAAGTTCTATAATAAAGTTTGTTGCTATTATAATATTATACATGATGCTTCTATGTCCATATTTTGTTTTTATCGACGCCTCTCTCTCTAAGCATGTGGACATGTTTTTCGAATTTGGTTTTCGCTTGAGGACAAGCGAGGTCTAAGCTTGGGGGAGTTGATACGTCCATTTTGCATCATGTTTTCCTACTGTTATTTATAATGTTTTTATGCATAATAATGCTTTATGGAGTAATTGTAATGCCTTTTCTCTCATAATATGCAAGGTTTACACATGGAAGGCGAATACCGACAGCTGGTATTCTGGACCTGAAAAAGCTACGTCAAAGTTACCTATTCTGCACGGAGATTTTTTATGGAATATTTAAGAATTATTGGAGAAAATAACTACCAGAGGGGCCCACCAGGTGGGCACAACCCACCTGGGCGCGCCCTGGTGGGTTGTGCCCTCTAAGGGAGTCCTGGATTAGGGAGTCCTCGGGCGTCCGTGCTGTGCATCATGGGCCGGACAATGGGTCGCGAAGATACAAGATAGAAGACTTTCCCCCGTGACCGGATGGGACTCCCCTTGGCGTGGAAGGCAAGCTTAGCGTTCGGATATGAACATTCCTTTCTCTGTAAACCGACTCTGTACAACCCTAGCCCCCTCCGGTGTCTATATAAACTGGAGGGTTTATTCCGTAGAGGCAATCATAATCATAAAGGCTAGACATCTAGGGTTTAGCCATTACGATCTCGAGGTAGATCAACTCTTGTAACCCATATACTCATCGAAGTCAATCAAGCAGGAAGTAGGGTATTACCTCCATTAAGAGGGCACGAACCTGGGTAAACATCATGTCCCCTGCCTCCTGGTACCTTTGATCCTTAGACGCACAGTTCGAGACCCCCTACCCGAGACCTGCCGGTTTAGACACCGACATTGGTGCTTCCATTGAGAGTTCCACTATGCCGTCGTCGAAAGGATCGATGGCTCCATCAAGCATCTACGATGATGCGGCCGTAAGGGAGACTTTTCTCCCCGGCCAAATCTTTGTATTCGGCGGCTTCGTACTGTGGGCCAACTCGGGTTGCCACCTGGAGCAGGCCGACAGCTACGCCCCTGGTCATCAGATCAGTTTTTGGAAATCTGAACTATGTCGCTGATATCCGAGGAGACTTGATCTTCCAAGGGTTTGCAGCCCCAACCACCGCTCCGTCCCTAGACCCGGAGCCCACCAGCAGGTCCGAAGACGGGAGTCTAGAGCCCGCCGGACTCCCTGCGGCCATAAAGCTCAACACTAGAGAACCGGAGAGAATAGCGTCTCCAGCAGTCATCACAAAGCCGAACTCTTCTCTGGACACTAGCTCCGGACCCTCGAAGTCCGCGTCATGTGAGCTCAGCCAGGAATCTTCTGTCTCCGTCCAAACCTCGCTCTTAAACGAGGCCTTGGACTTAATGTGATCCCTCGCCATCACAGAGGAACCGCTTCCGAATTACGCCTAGCTTGGACTAGGGGCTGACAACAAGGGATTTTACTTCCCACCCACCACCCACTTCATAGCCACTATCGAGGACTTAACTGACATGCTCGACTACGCTTCCAAAGACATCGACGGCATGGACGACGATGCTGGAGACGAGCAAAGCCAGAACCCGTCGTTCACCGGACGCTGGACGACCACTTCCTCATACACGTATACATGGTGGACACGCCTAAAGAAGGCGATGACGATGAGAGGACCCAGTCAAGGATGAACCTCCTGAGATACCACCAAAGCGTCGATGTCAGCGGCGCCGCTCTAAATTGCGTCGCGGAAAAGATAGCAATACCGGCACCGGAGACAATGATACTCTGGAGAATGCCGAAGACCAATAAGACCCCATCGAACCAACATCCGAACAGGATGACCGGGAGGACAGGCAAGTTGACCCTGACGAGCAAGCAGGGAACGAAGACTCGGAGGATAGCAACTATCTACCACTCTCCAAGGACTACGTGAGCCTCGGCGACGAAGATTTTATCGTGCCAGAGGAACCCCTCGAACAAGAGCGCTTTAAGCGCTGGCTAATAGCCACTGCAAGAAGCCTAAAGAAGAAGCAAAAACAGCTTCAAGCTGACCAAGATCTACTCAATGACAGATGGACTAATGTCCTGGCAGCCGAAGAATACGGCCTCAAACGCCCAACAAAGAGTTACCCGAAGCGGAAGCTGCTACCCCAATTCGACGATGAGGCCATAGAGCCTACACCGTCAACGTGTAATGCCGCTGACGAACCCAACCGACCACCACGTGGCCGGACAGAGCGGCAACTCAAGCCGAACACCAGCCCGCACCACCTCATCGTAGAGGCAGAGAGGTAACGGCGACAGGATACACCTATGACCTACGACAGGAGCTGGAGAATAGAGCCGGTCAAACCAGATCAATCTACGGATCGCGGGGGTGTGCCCCGGCGCGAGAAGACGGCTATCAAGCCTGGCGCGACAAGCATAATCACGCCCGAGCCGAAAACCGCATACGGACTTCATCCAAACTACGTCATGACATGGCCCGATACAGAGGCACCGCACACCCCCTATGTTTCACCGATGAGGTAATGGAGCACCAGTTCCCAGAAGGGTTTAAACCCGTCAACACTAAATCATATGACGACACAATAGATCTCGCAGTATGGATTGAAGATTTTCATCTTCACATTCACATGGCTCGCGGGGACGATCTACACGCCATCAAATACCTTCCCCTAAAACTTAAGGGACCAGCTCGACACTGGTTAAATAGCCTCCCAGAAAACTCTATTGGAAGTTGGGAAGACTTGGAAGATGCCTTTACAGACAACTTCCAAGGCACTTATATCCAGCCTCCAGATGCCGATGACTTCAGTCATATAGTCCAGCAGCCCAGAGAGTCGGCCAGGAAATTCTGGACCATGTTCCTAATTAAAAAGAACCAAATTGTTGACTATCCGGATGCCGAAGCCCTAGCGGCCTTTAAACACAGCATCCATGACGAATGGCTCGCCCGACACCTCGGCCAAGAAAAGCCGAAGTCCATGGCAGCCCTTACAACACTAATAACCCACTTTTGCGCGGGCAAAGATAGCTGGCTAGCCCGTAGCGGCAACAATATCAGCGACCCTGGCACTTCCGAAGCTAGGAACGGCAATGAAAGGCCCCGATGCAACAAACATAAGCATCGAAGAAACAATGATAATACAGAAGATACGGCGGTCAACGCCGGATTCTGTGGCTCCAAATACGGTCAACGGAACAAGCCATTCAAATGAAACAAAGATGGTCCATCAAGCCTGGACCGAATACTTTATCGACCTTGCCAGATCCAGGGCACTCCTGACAAGCCTGCCAACCACACCAATAGAAGCTGTTGGGTCTTCAAACAGGCCGGAAAGTTATGCCGAACTTAAGGATAAAGGGTCGCCCAGCGAGGACGATGACGAGGAGCCTCGTCCACCAAACACAGGGGGGCAGAAGAAATTTCCCCCCGAAGTCAAAACGGTGAAAATGATATACGTTACTCATATCCCCAAGAGGGAGCGCAAGCGCGCGCTAAGGGTCGTCTATGCGATAGAGCCAGTCGCCCCAAAATTAAACCCATGGTCGGCCTGCCCGATCACCTTTGATCGCAAGGACCATCTGACCAGTATCCGTCATGGAGGTTCGACCGCATTGGTCCTCGACCCAATT
This sequence comes from Aegilops bicornis, assembly GCA_021605145.1. Taxonomy (NCBI): domain Eukaryota; kingdom Viridiplantae; phylum Streptophyta; class Magnoliopsida; order Poales; family Poaceae; genus Aegilops; species Aegilops bicornis. Next base: position 762,401,792 of record CM038673.1, on the reverse strand, counting down.
ATTGACGGACCACCTCACGCGAGTCCTCATGGACGGCGGCAGCAGCCTTAACTTGCTCTATCAGGACACAGTCCATAAGATGGGTATTGATCCGTCAAGAATCAAGCCCACAAAAACTACCTTTAAAGGAGTAATACCTGGTGTAGAGGCTCGCTGCACGGGCTCAATCACACTGGAGGTCGTCCGGTTCGCCGGACAACTTCCGAAGCGAAGACTTGATCTTCGACATCGTCCCCTTCCGTAGTGGCTACCACGTACTGCTCAAACGAACTGCGTTCGCTCGCTTCAACGCGGTCCCACACTACACCTATCTCAAACTCAAGATGCCCGGACCACGCGGTGTTATAACAGTCAATGGAAACATGGAACGCTCCCTCCGTACTGAGGAGCACACTGTAGCCCTGGCAGCGGAAGTACAGGGCGGCCTCATCAAACCGACTATTACATCGGCGGTCAAGTCCCCGGATACTGACAAACGAGTTCAGACTACCCCACAGTACAACATTCCAGCTCGTCAGGAGCTCGATTAGCAATTCGGCCTCCATCTCAACTCCTATCAAATTGTGGCATATGTACCACGCGTACATAATTACGCACTAAAGATACCATGCGAACAAATGGAGGCATAATAAAGATAAAGTCCACAATACGGCTAGACCCTATCTGGCCACTCATATTTCCTTTTTCTCTTCTTCTTGTTTCCAGGTTCCTTACAACCCACATCACCTTTTCGATGGTACCAAGGCCACTTTTCGAGATCTATCATGAAAACATCGATCGATGATCCTCTCGAAGGACAATACACTAATACGTCTCCAACGTATCTATAATTTATGAAGTATTCATGCTATTGTATTATCCATCTTGGATGTTTATGGGCTTTATTATGCACTTTTATATTACTTTTGGGACTAACCTATTGACCCAGAGCCCAGTGCCAGTTTCTATTTTTTCCCTTGTTTCAGTGTTTCCAAGAAAAGGAATATCAAACAGAGCCCAAACGGAATGAAACCTTTGGGAAAGTTATTTCTGGAAAGAAAGCAATCCGGGAGACTTGGAGTGCACGTCAGGGGATCAACGAGGAAGGCACGAGGCAGGGGGCGCGCCCTCCACCCTCGTGGGCCCCTCATGGCTCCCCTAACCGACTTCTTTCGCCTATATATCTCCATATACCCTAAAATAACCGGGGAACAGAATAGATCTGGAGTTCCGCCGCTGAAATCCTCTGTAGCCACCAAAAACTAATCGGGACCCTGTTCCGGCACCCTGCCAGAGGGGGGGATCCCTCACCGGTGGCCATCTTCATCATCCCGTCGCTCTCCATGACGAGGAGGGGGTAGTTCACCGTCGGGGCTGAGGGTATGTACCAGTAGCTATGTGCTTGATCTCTCTCTCTCTCTCTCGTGTTCTTGATTTGGCACGATCTTGATGTATCGCGAGCTTTTCTATTATAGTTGGATCTTATGATGTTTCTCCCCCTCTACTCTCTTGTAATGGATTGCGTTTTTCCTTTGAAGTTATCTTATCGGATTGAGTCTTTAATGATTTGAGAACACTTGATGTATTGTCTTGCGTGGGATAACCATGGTGACAATGGGTTATTCTATTGATTCACTTGATGTATGTTTTGGTTATCAACTTGCGGGTTCCGCCCATGAACCTATGCATAGGGGTTGGCACACGTTTTCGTCTTGACTCTCCGGTAGAAACTTTGGGGCACTCTTTGAGGTTCTATGTGTTGGTTGAATAGATGAATCTAAGATTGTGTGATGCATATCGTATAATCATACTCACGGATACTTGAGGTGACATTGGAGTATCTAGGTGACATTAGGGTTTTGGTTGATGTGTGTCTTAAGGTGTTATTTTACTACGAACTCTAGGGCTGTTTGTGAGACTTATAGGAATAGCCCAATGGATTGATCGGAAAGAATAACTTTGAGGTGGTTTCGTACCCTACCATAATCTCTTCGTTTGTTCTCCGCTATTAATGACTTTGGAGTGACTCTTTGTTGCATGTTGAGGGATAGTTATATGATCCAATTATGTTATTATTGTTGAGAGAACTTGCACTAGTGAAAGTATGAACCCTAGGCCTTGTTTCCTAGCATTGCAATACCGTTTACACTCACTTTTATCGCTTGCTACCTTGCTGTTTTTATATTTTCAGATTACAAAAACCTATATCTACCATCCATATTGCACTTGTATCACCATCTCTTCGCGAACTAGTGCACCTATACAATTTACCATTGTATTGGGTGTGTTGGGGACACAAGAGACTCTTTGTTATTTGGTTGCAGGGTTGCTTGAGAGAGACCATCTTCATCCTATGCCTCCCATAGATTGATAAACCTTAGGCTATCCACTTGAGGGAAATTCACTACTATCCTACAAACTTCTGCACTTGGAAGCCCAACAACATCTACAAGAAGAAGGTTGTGTAGTAGACATCAAGCTCTTTTCTGGCGCCGTTGCCGGGGAGGCTAGGTAAGCGACACTCACACCCCGTCAACTAAGCTCTTTTCTGGCGCTATTGCAGGGGAGGTGAGTGCTCGAAGGTATATCTTTAGATCTTGCAATTGAATCTTTTTGTTTCTTGTTTTAGCACTAGTTTAGTTTATAAAGAAAACTACCAAAAAATGGTATTGAGTTTGTCTCATACGCTTCATATTTTTAATATCTTTCGTGAGAATGATGGAAAGGAAAATTGTGTCAAAGTGTTAGAAGAAGAATGCATTAAAATGTTTGGCACTAAATCTTTGAATGATGAGCATGATTGCATTGTTGTTAGTATGAATTCTTTGAATATCCATGATGCTAATGATATGCAAAGCCACAAGCTTGGGGATGCTATGTTTGATGAAGGTGATATGTTTAGTCCCCCAAGTTTTGATGAGCAAATTTATTATGATGAAAGCATGCCTCCTATTTATGATGATTATTGTGATGACACGTATGCTATAAAGAATAATGATAACCATGAAAATTTTCATCTTGATCTCATTGTTGAGGAAATCGTTAACTAGTAGCTGCTCGGTTGGCTGGCGAGTAGGGGATTAATCGGCTAATCGGCAAGTTAATCGGCCATTCAATCAATTAATCGGACGATTTTTCAGTTTATCGGCTACTCGGTAACCCTACAAGTAGGGATTAATCGGCAAGTTAACTGATTAATCGGATGAATTCTTGAACAGGGCTTGATCTTAATTTTCAATCACATGATAGTTATTTTGTTGAGTTTGCTCCCACTATTATTCATGAGAAGAATTTTGCTTATGTGGAGAGTAATAAAATTTCTATGCAAGTAGATCATGAAAAGAATGTTTTAGGTGCTTGTTATATTCTTGAATTAATTCATGATGCTACTGAAAATTATTATGAGGGAGGAATATATGCTTGTAGGAATTGCAATAATATCAAGTTTCCTCTCTATGTGCTTAAAGTTTTGAAGTTATGCTTGTTTTTCCTTCCTATGCTAGTTGATTATTATTCACATAAGTTGTTTGCTCACAAAATCCCTATGCATAGTAAGTCAGTTAGACTTAAATGTGCTATTCATATTCTTCATGATGCTCTCTTTATGTTTCAATTCTTATGTCTTATGTGAGCATCATTGAAATCATCATCCCTAGCTAGGGGCGTTAAACGTTAGCGCTTGTTGGGAGGCAACCCAACTTTATTTTAATTTCTTGCTTTTTGGTTCTGTTTAGGAATAAACAATCCATCTAGCTTATGTTTAGATGTGGTTTTGTGTTTTAATTAGTGTTTGTGCCAAGTAGAACCTTTGGGAAGACTTGGGTGAAGTCTTTATGATCATGCTGTAAAAAACAGAAACTTTAGCGCTCACAAGATTAGCTCAAACTTTTTACTGGAGAGTGATATTTAGTTGATTCTTTTTGAAGATGAAAACTAGACAAATTCCTCAGGTCCACCATTTTATTTTATAATTTTTGGAGTTCCAGAAGTATACGTTTGATACAGATTACTACAGACTGTTATGTTTTTGACAGATTCTGTTTTCTATGTGTTGTTTGCTTATTTTGATGAATCTATGAGTAATATCGGAGGGTATGAACAATAGAGAAGTTGGAATACAGTAGATTCAACACCAATACAAATAAAGAATGAGTTCATTACAGTACTTTGAAGTGGTGTTTTGTTTTCTTTCGCTAACGGAGCTCACGAGATTTTCTTTTAAGTTTTGTGTTGTGAAGTTTTCAAATTTTGGGTAAAGATTCGATGGACTATGGATGAGGAGTGGCAAGAGCCTAAGCTTGGGGATGCCCAAGGCACCCCAAGGTAATATTCAAGGACAACCAAGAGCCTAAGCTTGGGGATGCCCCGGATGGCATCCCCTCTTTCGTCTTTGTTCATCGGTAACTTTACTTGGGGCTATATTTTTATTCACCACATGATATGTGTTTTGCTTGGAGCGTCATTTTATTTTCTTTTGTTTTGCTTGCTGTTTGAATAAAGTACCAAGATCTGAAATTCTTAAATGTTAGAGAGTCTTCACATAGTTGCATAATTATGCAACTACTCATTGATCTTCACTTATATCTTTCAGAGTAGTTTGTCATTTACTCGTGTGCTTCACTTATATCCTATGAGTAAATGGTTGAATAATTTGAATATCATAAATCTGAAATTATATATGTTTCATATGCCTTTCCCATGGGGAGTAATACCTTCACATATAAGAAGTAGAGGTGGTACATTTATTGAAGGTTAGCAAACATTGTATTGGTCACTTGAACAATTCATGAAAGAATATTGAAGGAAGAGAGATTTCACGTATTAATATACTATATTGGACATCTTCTATGATTGTGAGCCCCATTAATTATTTTCAAACCTGAGAAAATTAATTGAAGTTGGACAAGGAAGACAACATAATGAGTTATGCTTGGGTATATTTGTATAGAAGTTATATTGTTATGGATCCTCTAACATGTGGTGCTTGCTATTTAGAATCCTTTGCTAGCCAAACTATCTGTACTAAGTGGGAATACTGCTTGTGCATCCAAATTCTTTGAACCAAGTTTCTTCCATGAGTGTCCAACATATCTACCTGTATGCGGTATTTACCTACCGTTCCAAGTAAATTTGCATGTGCCAAACTCTAAACCTTCAAATAATAATCAGTTTTGTATGCCCGAATCGCTCATGTAGCGACTAGGGGTTAGCAGTATCTTCCATGCTAGGTGGGTTATTCTCATGATGAGTGGACTCCGCTCATCATTCGCGAGAAAAATGGCTAGTAACTGGGATGCCCAGTCCCATGATCCAAAGATCGAAATCAAATCAAAAATAATTGCAAACAAAACTTCCCCAGGATTGATGTTAGTTGGAGGCACCCGTTGTTTCGGGCAAGCCATGGATTGATGATTGTTGGTGGAGGGGGAGTATAATCTTTACCTTTCTTTTTGGGAACCGCCTATAATGTATGTAGTATGGAAGATATTGGGAACTCTTGGTCGTTATGTTGACAATGAAAGCATACCTCTCAAAATTATTTTCATCTCTGTTTTTGCTTTGAGCTCTGGCACCTCTGCAAATCCTGCTTCCCTCTGCGAAGGGCCTATCTTTTACTTTTATGCAAGAGTCAGTAGTATTCCTTCTCATTCCAACCTACTCTTTAGTTGGCAAGCATCATGTGATGGAAAGATCTGAGCATATACGGCCATTCAAATATATTTGATCATGAATTATTATTGTTGACAATTATCTATATTGTAAATGAGTTGGGAGGCGAAACATTAAGCCCCTATCTTTCTCTGTGTTCGATGGATGCTATTTGTTCCAAAAATATGATTTGAGTGGTAGCAATCATGGAAGACTAAAAGATAGTTGAGTATGTGAAGTTTGTTGAATCAAAGCTCTGACATAGACTCTTCCTGAAAATAAGATGAATTGTAATTGTTTGATGACTAATAACACGGTTTGTTAGTTTTCAAGAAAGTTTATGATCTATACTTTAACATGTGAATAGCTTGTTAATTGACCATGAAAAGTTCTATGAGTTGAACTACTGTTATGACATATAATGATGCTAGAAAAGGTAATTGAAATTATCATTGATCAAACTTATGCACCTGCTAGCATTCACACTTCATAAATTCTTTCTTTTATCATTTACCTACTCGTGGACGAGTAGGAATTAAGCTTGGGGATGCTGATACGTCTCCAACGTATCTATAATTTATGAAGTATTCATGCTGTTATATTATCCATCTTGGATGTTTATGGGCTTTATTATGCACTTTTATATTACTTTTGGGACTAACCTATTGACCCAGAGCCCAGTGCCAGTTTCTGTTTTTTCCCTTGTTTGAGTGTTTCGAAGAAAAGGAATATCAAACGGAGTCCAAATAGAATGAAACCTTCGGGAAAGTTATTTTTGGAAGAAAGCAATCCGGGAGACTTGGAGTGCACGTCAGGGGATCAACGAGGAAGGCACAAGGCAGGGGGGCGCGCCCTCCACCCTCGTGGGCCCCTCGTGGCTCCCCTAACCGACTTCTTTCACCTATATATCTCCATATACCCTAAAACCACCGGGGAACAGAATAGATCTGGAGTACCGCCGCCGGAAGCCTCTGTAGCCACCAAAAACCAATCAATACCCTGTTCCGGCACCCTGCCGGAGGGGGGATCCCTCACCGGTGGCCATCTTGATCATCCCGGCGCTCTCCATGACGAGGAGGGAGTAGTTCACCCTCGGGACTGAGGGTTTGTACCAGTAGCTATGTGTTTGATCTATCTCTCTCTCTCTCTCTCTCTCTCTCTCTCTCTCTCGTGTTCTTGATTTGCCACGATCTTGATGTATCGCGAGCTTTGCTATTATAGTGGGATCTTATGATTTTTCTCCCCCTCTACTCTCTTGTAGTGGATTGAGTTTTCCTTTGAAGTTATCTTATCGGATTGAGTCTTTAATGATTTGAGAACACTTGATGTATGTCTTGCGTGGGATAACCGTGGTGACAATGGCTTATTATATTGATTCACTTGATGTATGTTTTGGTGATCAACTTGCGGGTTCCGCCCATGAACCTATGCATAGGGGTTGGCACACGTTTTCGTCTTGACTCTCTGCTAGAAACTTTGGGGCACTCTTTGAGGTTCTATGTGTTGGTTGAATAGATGAATCTGAGATTATGTGATGCATATCGTATAATCATACTCACGGATACTTGACGTGACATTGGAGTATATAGGTGACATTAGGGTTTTGGTTGATGTGTGTCTTAAGGTGTTATTTTACTACGAACTCTAGGGCTGTTTGTGACACTTATAGGAATAGCCAATGGATTGATCGGAAAGAATAACATTGAGGTTGTTTCGTACCCTACCATAATCTCTTCGTTTGTTCTCTGCTGTAAGTGACTTTGGAGTGACTCTTTGTTACATGTTGAGGGATAGTTATATGATCCAATTATGTTATTATTGTTGAGAGAACTTGCACTAGTGAAAGTATGAACCCTAGGCCTTGTTTCCTAGCATTGCAATACCGTTTACGCTCACTTTTATCGCTTGCTACCTTGATGTTTTTATATTTTCAGATTACAAAAACCTATATCTACCATCCATATTGCACTTGTATCACCATCTCTTCGCCGAACTAGTGCACCTATACAATTTACCATTGTATTGGGTGTGTTGGGGACACAAGAGACTCTTTATTATTTGGTTGCAGGGTTGCTTGAGAGAGACCATCTTCATCCTACGCCTCCCATGGATTGATAAACCTTAGGTCATCCACTTGAGGGAAATTCGCTACTGTCCTAAAAACCTCAGCACATGGAGGCCCAACAACGTCTACATTAAGAAGGTTGTGTAGTAGACATCATACACCAAGGAGAAAAGCAACATAGACGCATGGCAGAGTACCTAAAAAGGTTCTTTAAAGATCACCTCACCCGTTTTCAGGACGCACACACAACTTTCCCTTGTGCTCGACATGTAAAATAGCCTTGTTGCTTGCCGCATTCTTTGTACCAATACGTTTTGACGTACCAATCAGACTATAATGGAAACAGTTTCTGGCCCAACCTATGCAGTACTGGCCTACCTCTGAATCTGTATTTCCCTATTTCTGTTCGATTGTCGTCGGTACGACTTAAATCGCGAGGGGCTCTATTGAGCCACGTGAAGGAAATATGCCCTAGAGGCAATAATAAAGTTGTTATTTATATTTCCTTATGTCATGATAAATGTTTATTATTCATGCTAGAATTGTATTAACCGGAAACTTAGTACATGTGAATACATAGACAAACATCGTGTCACTAGTATGCCTCTACTTGACTAGCTCGTTGAATCAAAGATGGTTAAGTTTCCTAGCCATAGACATGAGTTGTCATTTTATTAACGGGATCACATCATTAGAGAATGATGTGATTGAGTTGACCCATTCCGTTAGCTTAGCACTTGATCGTTTAGTATGTTGCTATTACTTTCTTCATGACTTATACATGTTCTGCGGCATGCAAGATTGCAAAGGTGTCAAAATTCCTATGCCTACAAATGGCCATCTATGCACTGATGAAAATGGTATTGACTTCGATCACAAGGTATACCGCTCCATGATTGGTTCTTTATTGTACTTATGTGCATCTAGGCCAGATATAATGCTTAGTGTTTGCATGTGTGCCCGATTTCAAGCTACACCGAAGGCATCACACCATAAGGCTGTGAAGCATATTCTTCGATATCTAGCTCACACACCAACACTAGGATTACGGTACCCCAAGGGCTCTACTTTTGATCTCATTGGATATTCTGACTCTGACTATGCTGGTGATCGTGTGGACCGCAAGTCAACATCTGGTACTTGTCATTTCCTCGGAAGATCTTTTGGTCTGTTTGTCCTCGAAGAAACAGAATCACAGATCACTGCATCATGGAAGCTGAATACATTGCTGCTTGGCTCATGTTGTGCTCAATTGCTGTGGATGAAGCAAACTCTCAAGGACTACGGCATCAACGTGAAGAATGTGCCTCTCATCGTGACAATGAGAGTGCCATCAAGATTGCTCACAACCCAGTTCAGCACTCAAGACAAAGCACATTCAAATTCGTCATCATTTTCTTCGTGATCATGTGTTAAAGGGCGACATCTCCATCGAGCATGTGAAGACTGAAGAACAGCTAGCCGATATCTTCACTAAGCCCTTGGATGAGAAGAGATTTAGCAAGTTGCGGTGTGAGCTAAATATCTTAGAATATTCAAACGTTCTTTGAAAAGGACACACATCCTGACAGTTATGCAAAATTGATGACTTAGATGTGCAGCACATGAAGAAACGTTTTTTCTTCAATCAATGAAGAATAGCATTCTAAGTGTGAAGAAATTAATGAAGAATTTGATTCTCAGAACCCTACGACAGTTGTACGCGGTGTCTGAAATCATTATTCTTATACAGTGGGTCACGCCACCACCAAAGTTGAAAATCTTCAATTTAAGTTTTTCCTCAGTGTTGAAATTCTTCAGTTTTTCAAATTCTTCAACTTTGCAAAATTTTCACTGTTTCCGTCGTTTTTCTTCATTGGCAATACATATATATATATATATATATATATATATATATATATATATATATGGGTTTATGTCCTCTACAGCATTCACTTATGGCTATTTCTTCAAGTCGCTTTTTCTGCTAAGTGAATGTGATCGGACCCTTCCCCCTCTATGCCATACTCAACCTAATCTATTTACAAATTCTTCATGTGCGTTCTATTTGAAACTCGTTCAAAATCTTCACTGTGTCCTTGTCAGCTGAAGAAATTGTGAACGGAACTTTAAAACTGATCTTATCCAAACTTTCGTTTTTGCCATTAAAACCGTTCCGCATCCCATGATGCATTATTTTACTCACCCACGATCGTACACGATCTCCACTACACAGTACGTGGGTGACACATGTCGTGAGAAGGAGAATTGTCAGGGGCACGTTCGTCCTAAATCTTCGGGCGAACAGTTTTTCACTGCCTCTATAAATACCCCTCTCTCCATCCTCACTTCTTTTACTCCGCTCGACCTCTCTCTCCCGTTCGAGCTCCTCAAACCCTAGCATCGCCGCTACTCCATCGTCGCCGGTGAGGAAGAGCTTCACTGCCTCGACCTCGTCGCCGACGTACTCACGCCGACTGCAGAAATCCTCACTCCGCCGCCGCCGTAGTTGTCTTCCTCCGCCAAGTTAGGGCGTGGAAGATCTGAATGCATTTAGCTTCACATCTACAACACCCAGTTCATCGTGTTCTTCATTTAGGGTAAATAAAAGTTACTTTTACTACCCTCGTTGATCCAAATCTTACACTACAAAATCTTCAAAGATGTTTTATTCTTCAAATCATCACACACAAACTCCTCACAAAGTTATATGCTCTTGATTCGTTTCTCTAAGCAATCATTTTCTTCAAGATTCCTCAATTGTGTGGATCCTCGATCTGTACAACTCTGGAACCTAAGACAAAGAACGCTTAGTGAAATTCTTCAAGGCTCATCTGGTCAAAATCCTCAAAACTTGTTCTTTTGAAAACCTTCCGAGAACGAGCATATGACCTCTCCAAATTCCTCGCAACTATACTCTGCTCACGGTACTCATGTCCGCCTCTTTTGAATCACTAGGTTCTCATCAACTTAACTCATTTGCAGCGTTCCTCGAAGAAAAGTTGCATACTTCTTCAGAGAATTCATCTGCTCAAATTCCTCACCTGAAGAATATGGCGTAAAGAAAGAAGCCACGTAAAGGAGGAAAGAGGCCCGAGGTCATGACCACGCTTGAAATCCTCGAGGAAATTTATGCTGATTATTGCACACTGATGAAGCCGAAGTTCGCATAGAGAACAAAAAATCAGCGCAAGGTGCGGATCCAAAGGATTGAACGGAGATGGGCACGGGAATGGAGGGAGTACAGATATGTAACTCCAAAGTACATGAAGAAATTCGCACTCAATCCTCCATGCCCAAGAGCTCCGTTGGCACCTAGCCAAGAAGCTGACCCCACCAGCATCAAGCGTGGTGAAGTCTTTCCTTAAGAATGGGCCAAGCGCCAAGCCAAGTTGGCAAGACAAGCCAATGAAGCAGTGAGGAAATTCAATGAGGACTCTGCTACTACTGCTGCCCATGAGGCCTCTGTTAAGCCAAGAAAATCTATGCCAAAGAAGCCCGCTCACAAGCCAAGTCAAGGCCACTCAACAGTGCCCTCACGGCCAAGTTCTTCAAAGATTGCCCTCACGGCCAATTCCTCATGCTGCTCCTGCTCCTCCAACATCCTCGCCTCCTTCAAAGTCCTCAGCAGCTCCTCCCAAATCCTCGGCAGTTCGAAAAAGTCCTCAAGACTGCGGCATCTGGCCACGTGCCAAAGGACTGCTGGCTTCTCCATTGCCTCTGGTGTCTCGGCAAGTTCCTCAGCTGCACCAAAGTCTTCATCTCTGCTGAAGACTAAGGCCACAGATGGACGAGGTCCTCGGCCAAGTCCCAAGAAGAAACAGGTTGCTTTCCAAGAGCCACCTGAAGATGATGAGGCTGATGATGATGAACTTGCGGAAATCATCAGAGATCGCCAAGAAAGGGCCGCTAGAGCCAAAGGCACATCTGTGCCTCTGCTATTGGATCCGAGGAAAATCCTCGATTATATTGATCTCTGGCACAAGGATCCAAATACCCCTTTGCCTGATTTTCATCTGACCCCTGGACAAAGTCATATGTTGACTCATTTCATCACAAAAGAGAAATGGAAGTTTGAAAAGGCAAGAGAGATCAAGAAAGATCAATACAGAAATGAGAAGTTCCTGAAGAAAATCGTTGTCAAAATGACACCTGAGGAACTTCTCAAGGTCCAGAATGAAATCCTAGCCCTCAGCAAAAACTTCGATGCTTATTATGCTGATTGGCAAGGAGCCAAGGTCAGATTCGTCAACCTGACGAAGAAGTTCACAAATGTTGCTGCCCCAACGCAACATGAAATTCCTCAGCCGGAGCCTCACCAGCCAATTGAAGAACATGCCAAAGACCCATGATGAAGTTCAGGCTCGAAGAAAATGCCGCCTGGCTGATGATCCCATTCCAGCCAACAAGAAATTGCCGTGGCATCCACGTGGGGCTATCGCGACGATGGTTTGATGATCTTGGAGGGCAAGTTCGAAGGACTCGAAGAGCTACGCTTGTGGGCGGATGACCAAGAGTCATCGCGCAAGCTCTACATCGACGATGCAGTCAGGGCCCCGAGGACGGCTCGATTGAGTACGGGTACCGGTCCCCTTTGGTGGCATACACGCTTTCATCGGCAAAATCGGTGAGCCAGTGGCCCGAGCCGGACATCCGCACCAACCTCGCCGAGACGGCTCAGCAGGCGAGACCTGCCCGAGCTAAACCGGCCAGAAGCGTGCCTTCGTGGGAGTCATCCACGGAGGAAGTTATGAGGACGGATCATAATCTGGTGGCGAAAACCGCTGCCGCCTTCGATGATGAGTCGTCAATCGGAGAAACCGAGTCTCTATATCAGCTACAAGATGACCGGATTGGGGCTGTTCCGACGGTGATGATTCCGGACCCCTCTCGATCTGCCCAACCGGGTTGGAATATTCATGGCGGTACACAAGCAATGCTTCACTCTTCGACCGCCGCGATAATGGTTGCCGCTTCAACAAGGCGGCGGCAAATGGGCAGGAGGCCCCGGCGCCCGCCGCTCAGTTTTATCGTAACTATTCGATGCGCGCTATCGTGCTCATGGCAGAGGTTAACCCGGCGGACCAGGACGCCATAACGCTGGAGATTGCGAAGGTGAAGGAACAAATCACTCGAGCTAAAGTGGATCTGGCATTGCAGACGCCGTGGATGGCGGCAGTGGGCCGCTTTGGATGCACAAAGCTTATAGGCTCATGCCGGATCGAGCGCGTCACATGAAGTCATGAAGAGGAAATACAGATCCCGCTTTGCCTTTCAGTTTTCGAGGGAAGAGATCTCTTCAACACCCGTGAGCGGGACCAAGAATCCGCCGGTGGTAAACCGGGCGGAAGCACCTGGGACGGGCGCGCCGGTTCAGCCCCGTGTAATAGATCTACCTCGCTATAATACCAGCATGCCTCAGGCTGTGCAAACACCTCCAGGTCACTACTCCAACCCGATGAATAACCTTGTCGCAGCTGCGGCACGGCTGGAGGCAATTCCAATTGAAGGCGATTCACCACATGCAGTAGAGACGCGCCGGGTCAAGGAGTTCCTTAGGACAACTACGACCATGGTGCAGTCGGCGCCTCGCCGGCGCGCGGGAGAGGCGTCCTCGGCGCCGGAGCCGCAAGAAGAGCTGCGGGCGCCAGCCGACGGCACAGACTCGAGGCGGCGCCACAAGACGTCCCGAAAGTGGACGCCCAGCGGTGGAACGACCGAGCTGAACGTGGCGGCGCAGGAGGTCCGCCGCCGGCTTCAGACCCAGGCCGCCTCATTGCAACGGTACACCCAGGAGTTCCTCGCTACGCGTGCGGTCATCCGGATGAGTCTTCTGGCCCTAGTCGATTTCTTTTTTGATTTCTTCCGTGGGGGCGCGTCAGCGCACCCACTGGGTGTAGTCCCCGAGTTTCTAGTCGGCTGCTGAGCAGGCGGCTTGGACTTCTTAGCAGGCCTTGGCGGCAATCTCGTTCTTATTTGCACTTCGTCTGATTTCCTGGAGTATCACAATCTCCGCGCGGCCGCCTTCAACTCCTGTGCCTGTGAGCTGAGCCAAAAGGCCGCCGACCGATTTAATAGCCGGAGTGAGTACTTTGTTTCTTTTATCTCATGTGGGCGTCAGCACTCCACTGGGTGTAGTCCCCGAGATTCGGGCCGGTCACGAGCAGCCGGGTCGGATCTTCCCCGATGACCTCTTCCTTATTGCTTTTTCCTTTTTCTCCATGCTTGCAGAGGCTAATGCTGACTTGAGGGAGCAGCTCAAGGGACCTGCACCGCCCTTCACGCCAAGGAGGCTGAGTGCAACGCCTTGGCCCAGAACGCGACCGCTGCCAAGAGACTGGCCGACCAGGAGGAGAGCCATAAGGCGGCCCTGAAGAAGGCGCAGGACAACGAGGCCGCCCTTAAGGCCGAGTTCGAGACCAAGGCAGCGGGCTGGGCTGAAGCAAGGCAAGCGCTGAGAGAGGGCTATGGACAGGTTGAGGATCTGATCGATGGTAAGCCGCCTTCCTTTTCACCCCTTTGCCTGCTCCTTGCCCTCTTGTTCATCTTCTGATTTTTGTGCTGTTTCTTTATTCTTCACGCAGATTACTTCCCTGGTTACTCCGTCGCCGCCAGCCAAGCCATCGAGGCCCATCATGAGACGCTACGGCAAGGGGGGTTGAGATTACCCTGCACGCCACCGGACACTTGAGGAGCAGCTTTTTGGCGATCCAGTTCGGCCGCAGCCGGCTCACCGCATGCTCCGCCGGGCCAGCGTGCGGGCGCAAGTGCTGGCCGCTCTGGCTCGGGCGAAGTGATTCCCCTGCACTCTGATGGGACTGCCGACTGGCTGGAGGTTGCGGTTGGTCGCTTCGAGGCCTGGAAGGCTTCCGCCACTCGGTCCGGCATTGGGCGGGCGCTGGAGTTCGTCCGGGCCTGGTATCTTCGGCTGAGCTTGCGCCAGCTGAGCACTTGGAGGCAGGAGGTTGACGAGGAGCTGGTGGCGGTGCGGCCGGCTATCATCCAGCGCACCTCGGCTATCGCCGAGTACACCGACACCAGCATTTTTGCTCCTGAAGTGAATGACAGCAGCGTCGCCCAGCCGGAGGAATGGTTCAGGCTGAACCCGACGGAAGGCGAGGACTCGGCGGAGGAGATTGCTTCCAGCGACGAAGCTGAAGACGAAGAAGAGGAGGGCGGCGAAGACGTCGTGCCTGATGGCAAAGCGAGCAGCCAGCTTCAGCCTGATTGTGCCTCCAGCAACGAGGCGCGCGCGAGCGCGCCGCCTGCCAGGGGTGATGATCAGGCCGAGACTCGCTAGTCGGCCACTCCTCCAGCCAGCACTGCCGTCTCCGCCGACCTGCCCGACTCGCCTGTTGCTCCCTTGGCCTGATCTGCCGCTCTTGCTTTTCTGCTGTTGCTCCTTGGACAACTTTTATTAAATTTGCGCAGTTCCACCCACCGGGGGTGTATTCAAACTATGTTGAATTTCGGCCTTTCGGAGGCTTTTGTGTAAATATAATTATGCATGTGTTTTGTTTCCATTCGAATTTGCTTTTTATCCTTAGGTTGTTTCCTTTGCCGCCTTCCCTTGATTGCCGTCTTCCCTGTACCAATAACAGCTGCTGCGATCTGTGGTCGGGGAGGAACTTGGCTATTTGTGGGAAGGCAAGTACTTGAGCTTTCGTGGATTGTGGCAAGGTGGAATGGGAAGCCGGCCGGCCGGCTATTCTGTTAGCCGGTCGGCAATGGGGGGAAGCTGGCTTTTGTTATATAAGTTCATTAGTACTTAGCCGTTTTTCGTGTGGGCATCCTTTCCTGCCTTTGACTCTTGCCAGCCGGACAGTCGGTTCTTCGAGCTGCGGCTTTTGACAAGAGAGGGCTTGGGTGCTGGCACATTACTTATCTGACTGCAGGTGGAACTTTGAATATAACTCAAGGCCGCCAGTCCCCGGGCCGACTAGTTGAACCCGGTGCCGGACGAGGAGGAAGAGTGTAATGGCACAATCATAAGCATGATACTCGTCATTCATAGATAAAAGGTGGCAGTCCCCGAGTGTTCCTCGGGGGGCCCATTGTCTCATACTTAGTACAAAAGGTAGCGTGATACATACTGCATTCTAACTGTAAAATCTTCGGAGGAGGTTGGCGGTCCATGGTCGTTCCGACTCCTTGCCGGAATGATCTCTCTTTCGTGCCTTCGGCTTCTGTGCGTTGATAAGGTAGTAGGAGTCGTTTCCCAATGCTCTGCTGATGACAAAGGGACCTTCCCAAGGGGCCGAGAGCTTGTGTTGGCCAGCTGTTCGCTGGATCAGCCGGAGCACAAGGTCGCCCTCTTGAAAGGATATTGGCTTGACCTTCCGGCTATGGTAGCGGCGCAAACCCTGCTGGTAGATGGCGGACCGGCTGAGGGCTAACAGCCGGCTTTCTTCCAGTAGGTCAACGCCATCTTCCCGTGCTTCTTTGGCCTCTGCTTCCGTGTACATGGTCACCCGAGGCGAGTCAAACTTGATGTCGGTTGGGATGACAGCCTCGGCACCATATACCAGGAAGAAAGCGGTGAAGCCGGTTGACTTGTTTGCGGTAGTGCGCAGACTCCAGAGGACGGCCGGCAGCTCGTCGAGCCAACAGCCGTCCGAGCGCTCCAGCGGCTCGACCAGCGGGGCTTGATGCCAGAAAGGATAAGGCCGTTGGCTCGCTCAACTTGGCAGTTTGACTACGGGTGGGCAACGGACGCTAGGTCCAGTCGGATTCCCTGCGTCACGCAGAAACGTGCCAATGCCCCCTTGGCAAAATTCGTGCCATTATCGCGATGATGTCAGGTGGCACGCCGCATCGAAGTTGTAACGCTTATGGCGAATGTCACGGCAATCGTCTGCTCAGCTTCTTAATCGGCTTTGCTTCGATCCACTTGGTGAATTTATCCACGGCGACAAGCAAGTGTGTCATGCCGCCGCGCAGCCTTGAATGGGCCCACCATGTCCAAATTCCCCAGACGGCAAAAAGGCCGTGAGGGGAATGGTCTTGCGTCAAGCCGGCAGGTGTTGCTTGGAGCTGAAGACTTGGCAGCCTTTGCAATGTTTGACCAACTCCTTAGCGTCGTCCAAGGCAGTCGGCCAAAAGAATCCATGGCGGAAAGCTTTGGCAACGAGGGATCTTGATGCTGCGTGGTGGTCGCATTCGCCTTGGTGAATGTCCTTGAGGATTGCTATGCCCTTTTCTGGCTCGACGCAGTCACTGAAGACTCAGTGACACTGCGTCGACGAGCTCTCTGTTAGCAAATGTATATGCTCCGGCTCGGCGTTGGACTTGTCTTGCCGCGATCTCGTCAGCCGGCAGTTCTCTGTTTACCAGGAATTTGAGGATGGGCTGAGCCCATGATGGAGCTGTGACTTCTTGTATAGCCAATACGGCTACTGCAACCAGGGCGGGTGGGCTGGGTGGTGAAGAGCTAGAGCTGGCCGCCGCCTGTGGCGTTGAAGCAGTCCCCGGGCGACTACCGTAGTCCCCGGTCCGGGTTCTGAAGTCCCCCGGCCGGGTGCGACTATGGCAGTCCCCGAGTTGCCTATCGAAGTCCCCGGGCCGCCTGCTTGGCTCCCCAAGCCGGATCCGCCACATCGGGTTAAGCGGCACGAAGATGGAGTCGGATTCGAGACGGCTTGATAGACGGCTTGAGGAGGCGTTGGAGAGACGCTGGTTGGTATAGCTTGTCGGGTTGGGCCTATTCGTGCTGTGGCATCCGCTTGTTTCGTTGTCGGCCCGTGGCACGTGGAGGAACTCGCACCCTTCGAAGTAGCCGCTGATTTGCTGAACGAGGAAGCGGTAGCTTGCCATGTTTGCGTCCTTGGCGTCCCAGTCACCAGATGACTGCTGGTCCACCAAATCCGAGTTGCCATAGCACAGGATCCGGCGGATGCTAGCTCTTTGGCTAGCCGAAGTCCGTGTATGAGCGCCTCGTACTCGGCCACGTTGTTGGAGGCGGCAAAGTGAATTTGCAACGTGTATCTGAGTTTGTCGCCTTTGGGAGAGGTGAGGACGATGCCGGCTCCCAAGCCAGTGCACATCTTGGACCCGTCGAAGTGCATCCGCCAATGAGTGGAGTCAGGGGCCAGTGGCAGGTACTGGGTCTCGGCCCAGTCGACGAGGAAGTCGGCCAATGCTTGCGACTTGATGGCGGTGCGAGGCTGGTAGAAGATCGTGTAAGGGGCCAGCTCAATGGCCCATTTTGCCACCCGGCCGGATGCGCCCCGGCTGCTTATGATCTCGGCGAGCGGGGCAGTGCATACGACCGTGATGGAGTGCTCTTGAAAGTAGGGCTTCAGCTTCTTGGTGGCAAAGTACATGCCATAGCACATCTTCTGGTAATGCGGGTAGTTCTGCTTCGAGGTGGACAAGATTGGCTTAAGTAGTAGACCGCCTCTGGACCGACCGAGCCCGGCCTTCTTCTCGGGCGCTGGACCACGATGACGGTCTTGACCACCCTACTGGTGGCGGCAATGTAAAGGAGCATGGGCTCTTTCTCGGTCGGCGCCGCCAAGACAAAGCGGCGCGTGGCAAGCATCTTCTTCAGCTCATGAAAAGCTTGGTCGGCTTGGTCGCTCCACTGAAGTGAGTGGTTTTCTTCATGAGTCGGTAGAGGGGAGAGCCTTTTCTCCAAGCCGGTGATGAAGCGGTTCAGGAGGCTGCACCGGTAAACTTCTAGATGTCTCGCAGCTTGGTGGGAATCTCCATTCTCTCAATGGCTTTGATCTTTACTGGGTTGCATTCAATGCCGCGTTCAGAGACCAGGAAGCCTAGGAGCTGGCCGGCTGGCACTCCGAACACGCATTTCTCGGGGTTGAGCTTGACCTGAAACCGGCGCAGGTTCTCAAATGTTTCCTTGAGGTCTTCCAACAAAGTGTCGCGCTTCTCTGTCTTAACCACGATATCGTCTACATATACGTGGGCATTTCTGCCGAGTTGCTTGAGGAGGCATTTCTGCATGCAACACTGAAAAGTGGCACCGCATTTCTCAAGCCGAATGTCATAGTCGTAATGTAAAAGCTCCGAATGGCGTGATGAAGGCGGTCTTCAGGCGGTCAGCCGGGTCCAACTTTATCTGGTGGTAGCTTGAGTAGGCATCCAAGAAACTCAGCAGCTCGCATCCGGCTGTGGAGTCTATCACTTGATCAACCCTGGGCAAGGCGAAGGGGTCTTTGGGGCAGGCTTTGTTGAGGCTCGTGTAGTCTATGCACATGCGCCACTTGTTGTTCTTCTTCAGAACGAGCACCGGGTTGGCGAGCCACTCCGGAAAGAACACCTCCATTATGAAGCCGGCCGCCAGGAGCCGGGCTATCTCTTCTCTTACAATTCTTCTCTTCTCCTCCGACAGCCTCCGGAGGGGCTGCTTGACTGGTTTTACGTCCGCTCGGACGTGTAGCTTGTGCTCGGCGAACTCGTTCGGAACACCCGGCATGTCCTTGGGGGACCATGCAAAAATGTCCCGATTCTCATGGAGGAAATCGACGAGCTCGCCTTCCTATTTGTTATCCAGGTTTGCCCCAATGACGGCAAACCTTTCCGGGTGCTCTGGGTCCAGAGGTATCTTCTTTGTTTCCTGGCCGGCTGGAAGGAACCTTGAGCATCACATTCCTTGGGGCCAGGGGACAGGGCTGGCTGCTTGCCGGCCATGGCCACGACTCGGTCCAACATCTTCTTCTCTTCGGCGACCACGAGGGACCCGGCCAACCGGCTACTGGCTGCAGCGCACTCGGAGGATTTCTTGTAGTCGCCGGCTATGGTGAGGATGCCCTTGGTACTCGGCATCTTCATCTTGAGGTAGGCGTAATGGGGTACAACCATGAACTTGGCCAGAGCAGGCCGGCCAAGCAGCGCATGGTAGGGGCTCTCAAGGTTCACCACTTCAAACCAGATTGCTTCTTGGCGGAAGTGATCCTTGTCTCCGAAGAGAACATCTATCTTGATCTTGCCGATTGGTGAACAGGACAGGCCGGGTACGATGCCATGGAACACGGTCCGGCTTGGCATGAGGTGTTTGGCCTTGATGTTCAGCTTCTCCATGGTATCTCAGTACAGGATGTTGATGCTGCTCCCGCCGTCTATCAGTACGCGGGAGAATCGGGCAGCAAGCCTGTCCGTTGCTAGGGTTGCCTCCAAAACCAATGCATAAGAGCTCGGCGACGGCATCACCTCTGGGTGGTCGGCCCGGCTCCACCGATAGGGCCTCTCGACCAAAGGCATGTAGTCGGGGTTGTTGGAGGCGACCGCGTTGACTTCTTGGTGCTGTCGGCGCCGGCTGCACCGGTCTTCGGGCTGGCTTGTGAAGACGACGTAGGCGGCATGCTCGTTGGGGAACTCGTCTTGGACGGCCCCGATAGGTGGTCGAGCGGCCGGCTGTCCAGCTGGCGGAGGCGGCACCAGCCCTTCGCCTTTGGTGATCCGGGTGAGCCAGTGGCATTTCCGGGTCGTATGGTTGGACGGCTTCGCGCCGCTGTGGAACTTGCATGGGGAGTCGAGGGCTTGCTCGTAGGAGAAAGCCGGTTGCCAGGCCGGCTTGCCGCCCTTCGGTTTCTTGGGCGCCGGCCGCCCCTCGGGTTGCTCGTCTTCGACGGTGGCCACCTGCCGACTGGCTGGAGGCGACATTGGGCCTTTGCGCTCGTTGTCGTTCTGGTACGGATGTCGGCTAGAGTCGCCAGCCGGCGTTTTGGGAGCCGGGTTGAGTACCTTCCCGGAGGCGTCTACTCGGAGCTCGGTCTTCATCGAGGAGTCGGCGGTGGCGTACTTGTCGGCTATGACTAGTAGCTCTTCGAGGGTACTCAGCTCGTCGCAGAGAAGCTTGTGCTTGAGGAGGGTGCCTTCTCGGCACCCGGCGGTGAAGTACTCTATGGCTTGAACCTCGTGCACCCCCTCGCAAGAATTGCGGAGCTCGGCCCAACGCGTGAGGTAGTCGCGAGTCGACTCGGTGGGTCCTTGTACGCATAAGGAGAGCTGCCTGGGCTTGGGAGCCCGCTTGTAGGTGCTGGTGAAGTTGCGGATGAAGGCTTCGGTGAAGTCTAGCCAGCTGTTGATGCTGTACGGCTTGAGGCTGTTGAGCCAGGTTCGCACCGTGCCCTGAAGCATGAGGGGCACATATTTTACGGCAACGCGCCTGTTGCCGTTCGCTATGCTGACTGCGGTCGAGTAGTCGATCAGCCAATCCTCCGGCTTCACAGAGCCGTTATACTTGGGCGTGTCTCTTGGGAGCGAGAACCCTTTAGGGAAGGGCTCGTCGCGGATGCGGGGGCCGAAGCAAGGCGGACCGACATCGTCTTCTTCTTCCAACGCCAGGGATCACGCCAGGCGGTCGATCCGGTGGCGGGCGTCGTTACCGACTCCTTCATGGCGGCCTAGTCGGTCACCGAGAGTCGGATGTCCGACAGCGGCGGGTGGGATATCTTTCCCGTGAGGTGGAGGAGGGGCGGGTTGCCTTGCCGCTCCACGGCTCGAGGGCGGCCTTCGCGGCCGCGCCGATGGAGATCCGGTTCGGCTGCGGCCGGCAGCCGGCTTTTTCCGCCGTGGCGCCGGCGTTGCCCACAATGGCCGGCGTGGACGCTGGCGCTGCGTTTCGGCCAGGGAGGGCTTTCGCTGCCGCTGTCTTCATGCCACCCGCTGCTGCGCCAATCAGCCGGATGCGCCTTAGCCATATAGGGAAGCTCGTCGGCCCCAGCCCGTTCAGTTTTCTCTACCGGGCGGCGTGCAGGTTCTCGAGGGGCGTGGCGTAGACGGGGCGGTCCATTCCCAGCATGTCGGCGATGGCCGCGCCGCATTTCTTGACAATGCCGATTCGGCTCGGTCCTTCGGGAGGCGGCATGCCGAAGGCGGCGCGGTGGACTTCGCGCTGGTGGGCCTCGGTGAGGCATCTCATGGAGGCTATCCTCCGACCCTCCGCGTGGAGGGCGACGCGGCGCGCCTCCAGTGCCTCGGCGTCGGTGTCAGCCGGGAGAGGGGCGGACAGGTCTTGCAGCGCCGCTTGCAGGGCGTCGTGGGCGTTCTCGCCAGAGGGGCCGCCGTGACTGATGACCAGCACCTCAGTGATCGCGTTGCCGCAGCTGTCGGCTTGGGGAAGAGGGTCGTTGAAGACCACAACGTTGGTGGGGAAAGCGTCGAGCGATGCTGTGTCGGAGTCGACAAGCATCGGGTCGGTGGAGCCAACCGACTCCAAATCCACGGCTCGGCCGGAGACGTGGAGTTGGTCGAGGAGGCTGACGAGGTCGCTCTCGAGGCAGCCTGTGCCCGCGTCGGATGCGGGCTCGTCGGAGATGCGAGCCTCGCCAAGGAGGTCGGCGAGGCAGCTCGCAGCGCAGGCGTCAGCGATGCCTTGCAGTGCGTCGGGGCAAGCGCCATCGGGCTTGCCGGGCTGGCTACGCCCGCGGGGGAGGAAGAGGGTTCCCGTACAGAACAGGTCCCCGGACGACGATGCACCTGGCCCACGGTGGGCGCCAAATGTCGGGTGGTAGGTGCTACATATGCCAACGGGTGGCTAATCATAGTGGGAGCCAATAAGACGTCGCCAGTGCCTGGAAACGGGATGAGGCGAAGACATGCACGCCTACGAGTCTTACCCAGGTTCGGGGCTCTCCGTGGAGATAACACCCCTACTGCTGCTCTGCGGGGTCTCCGCATGATCACTAGATGAACAAGTTGCTACAAGAGGCTCCTTGAGCTGTTCGGTGTGAGGAAGAAGAAGGGCACGACTAGCTCCCCTTTTCCCTATATGTGGTGTCTAAAACTCTAAGAGATCAACCCTTTGCATGGGTGCTCTGGGGGGCTTATATAGGCCTACCCCCCAGGGGTACAATGGTAATCCGGCTGGGCGTGGGCCCTAGCCGTCGATGTCAAGGCCGCCCGGCTTCTTCGGCCGGGCCACTGGGCCCGGCTGACCGGTGGGTCCCGCCACGCTACCGGCTTCTTGGTCGACAGTTTGGCCCCACCGTTGAGGGCCTTGTCGGGCTGGTTATCTGTTGCCTCAATCTTGTTGACGAGGGCTTTGTCGAGGTAATCATGGCTACAGGTTGCCGCCTTTGGCGGGCGATCACTGTAGCCTCACCTCGTCTTGTCTCCTTAATGAGGCGCTTCCCTCGAGGGAGGGAGTAAGCCGGCTATGGGAGGTCGGCCATGTTTCAGGCCGACTAGGGGAGGCCGAGCCACCTTCGGGCATCTCTCTGACCAGAGGGGCCCACCGCCTGCGGGTCATAATGACAGCCTGTCGTGGGTGATGCCATGGCAACAGTGCCGCGCCGGACGGGTGATGGCTGCCCCAGACGGGCGCATCAGAGCCACGCTCCGGGATGCGGGGGTGGCAGGCTTCACTCTAGCCATGCCCCGTCTCATCACCGTTATGTGGGTGCAGATTCTGAGGGTGCGGCCTTGGCCGCCTGTGGGGTGGCCGGCTTCTTGGAGTTGGCCTTTTCGTGGCCGGCTACGTGGAGTCGGCCCTCTGGTAGCCGGCTCCTTGTTAGCCGGCCCTCTTGCGGCCTTCTGCCTGTAGGTCTTGGGGCCGGGCCGCCTCCTGACAGCCGGCCCGAGTGACAGCCGGCCGGGAGAAGGCGGCCCAGCGTCTCGGATGCTGGATGGCTTGATTGGCTTGTAATTTTTTCAGAAGTCCCAGGGGGAGCCGGCTGGGCTACCCGTGGTCATTTACTCCGACACCCTGATACCTGTGGCGGCTTAAATATCATTGCAAGGCCCTGTCTTAAGCCGCCATTTTGAATAAACTTAAAAATACTTTCCTTCCGGATTAAAGTTGAACTGGAGCTTCTTATCTTGTCATAGGCTTCCACTTACGCCATGGCACCTAAGGCTCCCAAGGCTCCTGTGACATGTAATTGGGTCCAATCCATTGTCACAGAAAGCAAATTGTCTTAATTTGTGAAGTCTGGTCACCTGCCCAAGAAGGAGGTCATGTCTTATCGTGCCCCTGACCCGTCCGAGGAAAAACCTCAGCCCAAAGAAGGGTAGGTGATAGTTTTTACGGATCATATGAGACGGGGATTTGCTCCACCCGGTTCAAAATTCTTCAGGGATGTTTTGCATTTCTTTGACCTCAGACCTCAAGACATCGGACCCAGTTCCGTGTCAAATATCTGCAACTTCCAAGTATTCTGCGAAGTGTACCTAGGAGAAGAGCCCAATCTGCTTTTGTTCAGAGAGCTATTCTATTTAAACCGGCAGAACGAACGTGCCAACAGGCCCAATCTAGAACTCTGCGGCATCTCAATTCAGTGGCGGAGAGACTGCCTCTTTCCTTATCCTGAACTGCCTAGCCACCCAAAGGACTGGAACCAGACGTGGTTTTATTGCCATGACGCTTCTCCGACTGACGAGAACCCTCTGCCCGGCTTCCGCGCTCTGCGCCTTGAACCAAATCACCCGCTGCCAGATAAGCTAACCGCTGTTGAATGTCTATCACTTGCCCCTACCATCAAGAAGATCAAAGCCCTCTTAGGCAATGGCTTGAGCAGTATTGATTTAGTGCGAGTCTGGGTCTCCTGGCGGGTGATCCCGTTAAGCCGCCGCCCCGGCTTAATGTGCTCTTACACTGGCGAGAAGGATGACCCGCTGCGCCACAGTTCTGATGATTTACTAGATGATATGATTGAAGTTACGACCCAGACCTTGTTGAAAGAAGGCATGGTGACTAGTAATGCCTTTGGCTTACTTCCCTTCTGCAAGAAGAACCCGGCCCCCGCAGTGAGTCATCAACCTCAATGAATACTCTTTACTATATTACACCTTGCTTTTACTCATACCCCCTTATCATTCTTCACAGGCCGATGACAACTTCTGGAAGGTCAAGTACAACCATGAGGCGGCCAAACAAGCCAGAGCGGCAAAAAGAGCCGAAAGGAAAACTGCCAAGACTGGAACTTTGAAGAAGAGGAAACCAAGCGCTTCAGATATGTTTAAACTTGACGATACTGATGATGATGAATAAGAGGTAACTTCTAACTCCCTTGACTCTTTGGCATGACCTTACTGACATTAAATCTTTCCAGGAAGACACAAGGAATAGCCAAGCCGTCGAGGAAGAGGTAACTATAATCTCCTCCGACTCCGAGCCCCTACCGCGTCAGAAAATCCGAAGAGTAACCCGGAAAGTAAGATTTTCACATCCTTTGGCTTACCAAGATCCTCAATTTCTTTTGAAGCAATAGCAATTTGAAAGCTGGAGGCAGACCCGGACCAGCAAGGATGTAGAGCTCTCCTCCGGCTTACCTGACGTAACCAGGAAGCGTCGGACTGAGTTTATTTTTGATTTACGTTCTGTCTTACCTTTGGCGGGTTTAATTCGCCAACCTCTCAATTCATCTGACTCCAATTATCAGGATACCTCTCCTTCCTCCGGCGAGTCTATGCAATCTAACATGCCGGCTTTCAAAACTGCCCCCGGGTAATGTAATTTTGG
Source organism: Aegilops bicornis (assembly GCA_021605145.1). Classification (NCBI taxonomy): domain Eukaryota; kingdom Viridiplantae; phylum Streptophyta; class Magnoliopsida; order Poales; family Poaceae; genus Aegilops; species Aegilops bicornis. The sequence goes on along the minus strand of CM038673.1, from coordinate 762,376,698 downwards.
TTACCTTATGCTTTACCTTACCCATGCTTTTGTACTCATCCTTCTGCCTTTGTCCACAGCGTGCAAGTGAAACCCTGTAAGAGGGCAAAAAAGAGTAGGCCGTCCCAAGACCCGGTCACGACTGAACCAGAGCTTGGTACAGCTGCTCCTGACAGTTCTACCCATCAGCCGCCGTCTGAACCAGCCTATGACATTCCAAAGACCAACTTCGATCCACCACCAAGATACTCTCAACAGCTCGATAACCTGAAGCTCCTAGCCCAGCCAAAACAATTGATCCGGAAGTTGAGATTCAAGACTCAGCTTTGTTGAGCTGTATGCCCACTGTCCTTGCCAAGTGCTCTGCTAAGGAGGAGCTTCTGGAACACCGAAAGGCCAAGCTAGACATTGCTGACTATACTCATTTGAGTATTGGAGAGATAGTCTCTGGCTATCTTAATCAAGTACACAATAGCCGTGACCTGGAAATTGATATGGTGAAACAAATACAACAAAAATCTGAGGTATAACTTATGCTGCTTTTCTTAATCATACTTACTCTATCAGCCCCCAAGTCTATTGCTTATGAATAAATATGTTGTAGACTTAGAAAAACTGCTTAGCACTACTTTGTCCGGTTTAGAAAGAAGATATTTAACCCAGTTGTAACATGGTACCTTGAACTTGCGATACACATTAGCCCCCAAGTGTCAAGTATCTTTGCTTGCAAAGTGCTTGGGACTTAATGTTATCTTACCATAATTCTGACTATAACCCGGCATCAATGCAGACCACCATAAATCAATTTGAGTCAGAGATTGCTGACCTGAAGAGCCATCTGACAGCTCAAGAACTTGAAATTCAAAAGGCCAACTCCAAATTTGAATTCAGCGTCTCTGAACAAGAGAAGTTGAAGAAGAATTTTGAGGCGGAGAAGAAAATCTAGGCTGATGAAAAGGCTTCACTGGTGACCCGGGCCGAGACGGCAGAGGCATTGCTTGTAGAAGCAACAGCGGAGCTGTCCGGCTTAAAGCGCCAGATATCTCAAATGGTCTCAGCGATCTTTGGTAAGTTACTCATATAAACTTTAAACTTTGCAAACCTTCTTTCAATGATTTACTTCAATTATCACCTCCGGCTCATCTTATGTTTAATAACGCAGGCCCCAGGAGCACAAACCTCAAGCAGAACATGTTGATCAAGATGAAAGCGGTTTATACTCTGGTGAAACAGCTTTACAATGGGTCACAACGTGCTTTGGCCATTGTAGCTTTATCAAATGGCACTCCTCACCTTCTGCAAGACATGCTGAAGCGGCTTGTTGTGTTACCACAGCTGATCCAAGAACTAAGGCGGGCATCCGCAAGAGCCGGGGCCATAGCCGCGTTGAGCCGGGCTAAAGCATGGATTCCAGAACTAGACCCGGCAGATCTCGCTCTTGGATACCCGAGTCTGAAAGAGGATGGGACCGTATTTGATGAACAGGATTTCACCGCCTGTGTCAAAGTTATACGCCCTGTGGCTACTCTTATTGGGAACGATACTAATCTTACCAAATATCAGCCGGGCTATGACAGCGAGAATCAGAGAATCCCGACACCTCTTTATGATGACGTCAGCCTGATCCCTCCAATCCGTAAGCATACCTTTACCCTTGAAGTCGACCCAGCCGGTTTAATAGATGACGAAGCTGAGTTTGAAGCTTTGAGTGGCATTGACTGGGCATCGTCCACCTTCCAGGACAAGGCAGCCGACGGAGAGGCGAAGAAGGATAACCCGGATTCTTCAAGCCAACCAAAGGAGTGAACCGCCAGGCGTCATATGTTTATGTCTTTGTGGAAACACTGCTTCATTATTCAGAGTGGGGAGTCTTGTAATAGGGTAGAATAAACCTCTCGACTCTTGCCATGCCCTCGCGCATGTTTATGGCGCTCAATACTTTCTTAAACCGCCATCGCTATATCCTTCTAGCTTATATTGATCTTCTATTTCCTTTAAACAAAATATTGCTTGCCTTGTCATGTGATCCTTTTGATAATCTTGCCGGCTTATATGACCCCACCATGCGGGTAAATTTAACTCCTGAAAGTTGGAATTCACCTAGCACTTAACAACCTGGGGTGATCAATATTAAGCCGGAAGAACAAAAACCATCTCACAGTGCTTTCAAGAAAATCTCAAGATAGTTAGGTAATTCTGCTTATGAAGTATAATAGAAAATAAACAATATTCAAAGGCTTTTGATTCGGATACGATCAGTAAACCGTTCCAAAGGGGTTAACCTAAGATTCAGATATTTATCATATAGCCCCCAAAGGGTTTTGGCGATGCCGATCAAGTGGGTATCGACAGCTATGTTCTCTTTGGTTCGAATACGACCTATGTTTGAACAGGAAGCCCCCAAGTGACCATAAGAGTTGTTTAATGACGCTGATTCGAATATGATCCACGTCAGACCCAAAGGGATTAAGCTATGATTCAAATATGATCAAGAAGCCCCCAAGTGGGTTTGACAGTATGCCGATCAAGCGGGTATCGACAACTATGTTCTCTTTGGTTCGAATACGACCTATATTTAAATAGGAAGCCCCCAAGTGATCATGGCTAGATTCTGATATGATCATAAGCCGGACCAAAGGGAAAGCCGGATTCAGATATGATCCGCCCCCTGTTGGTTGTTTTCACCACCTGATAAAGAAGACATATAAACCTTTGAGGGTGAAAAAAGGACAGAGGTCCTGCTTTATTGCTTTATATAATATATACATCTTCGAAATATATACATCCTAAGAGCCGGTGGCTCAAGTATAATAAGGCCGAAGATGACCGATATTCCACGGTCAGCAGGTCTCCTCCTCCGATTTATGTGAGTCTTTGTGCTCTCGAACATCAATGAGGTAGTATGACCCGTTGTTCAGATTCTTGCTGATCACAAAGGGTCCTTCCCAAGGAGGGGACAACTTGTGCATATCAGACTGATCCTGGATGAGCCGGAGCACTAAGTCGCCTTCCTGAAAGGTTCTGCTTCTAACCCGGTGGCTGTGATAGCGGCGCAGGTCTTGCTGGTAAATCGCCGAGCGGGCTATTGCCAAGTCTGGCTCCTCATCCAATAAATCAAGTGCATCCTGACGAGCTTTTTCGTTATCAGCCTCAACGTAAGCCGCCACGCGGGGTGAGTCATGCCGGATGTCACTTGGTAGGACTGCCTCTGTTCCGTAAACCATGAAGAAAGGTGTGTAACCCGTAGATCTGTTAGGTGTAGTATTGATACTCCAAAGCACAGAGGGTAACTCCTCCACCCAACAACCCGGCGTCTGTTGTAAGGGGACCAAGAGCCGGGGTTTAATACCCTTCAAGATCTCCTGATTAGCTCTTTCTACTTGACCATTGGATTGAGGATGAGCAACAGCCGAAACATCAAGCCGGATATGTACTCGTTGACAGAACTCTTCCATGGCACCCTTGGAGAGATTAGTGCCATTATCAGTTATAATACTGTGTGGAAAACCAAAACGGAAAATCACCTTTTTCATGAACTGAACCGCCGTGGCTGCATCACACTTACTGACCGGCTCTGCCTCAACCCACTTTGTGAATTTATCGACTGCCACCAGGAGGTGTGTCTTTTTGTCTTTAGACCTCTTGAAAGGTCCAACCATGTCAAGCCCCCAGACTGCAAACAGCCAAGTAATTGGAATCATCCTCAACTCTTGAGCCGGCACATGAGCTCGTCGTGAGAATTTCTGACATCCGTCACATTTACTGACCAGATCCTCCACATCAGCATGAACCGTTAGCCAATAAAAACCATGACGGAAAGCCTTGGATACAAGAGATTTTGAGCCGGCGTGATGACCACAATCCCCTTCATGGATCTCGCGAAGTATCTCCTGACCCTCCGCAGGCGATACACAACATTGAAAAGCTCCAGTGACACTGCGATGATGCAACTCGCCATGAACAATTGTCATGGATTTGGACCGCCGGATGATTTGTCTCGCCAAGGTCTCATCCTCAGTCAACTCTCCCCTAGTCATGTAAGCCAAGTATGGCACTGTCCAATCCGGGATAACACGAAGAACTGCTACCAGGCCAGCCTCCGGTCCGCAATCGCTAGGTCCTCCTCCGTGGGTACCTTTGATGTAAGGATTATGCAAAACATCAAGAAAGGTGTTAGGCGGCACCGGCTTTCGCTGAGATCCCAGCCGGCTTAAAGCATCAGCCGCCTCGTTCTTCCTTTGATCAATGTGCTCCACTTGATAACCTTTGAAGTGCCCAGCCACAGCATCAATTTCACGAAGGTAAGCCGCCATTAAGGGATCCTTAGAGTCCCACTTGCCTGATACCTGTTTCTTGACAAAGCTTCTGACTCCATGTGCCTGCTGTAACTCGGACTCCGGTTCGGACAAGCCGGGGCTAACCAAGGTGGAGGAGTTGAATGAATCTTGTCCCGACTGTAAGAATAAGTATCTTGATGAGCCAGGGCAGTCTAGACGAGGTCTCTGATCCTTTGGGTCTCTACTGCTGTTGGATCGTCACCGTCCACCGGGAGAGCCGCCAAACGTGCGATGCTACGATCAAGTTCTCCATGGGGTTCGGAAAGTGACCCGGCGGTATCGGTACGTAACGGGGCGGTGCCATGTTTCCATGAGGAGGTGCCATCTCCCGAGGCTGAGCCGGTCCTCCTGTTCCGGCTGTCATAAATTGATTTGCATCTGGCGGGTTACTTGGGTCGGCTCCAGGTGTAGCGAAAAGATCCCGAGGATCATAAACCGGAGGTAAAAGGGATTGGGTTTTCTGATGCCTCCTCCTCATCACCTCGTTAGATGCGCTCGTGCTCATCGTAGTCGGAAGGCTTCGATCAGAAGCTGTTGTGCCCGTGCATCCAAAGCTGCTCGTTCTGTGGCTAACCTGGTGTCCTCAGCTGCCAAGGCCTCCTTGGCCCGAGCTATCTCCTCACGCACCCGTGCCACCTCCGCGTTATGCTCATCTTGATTCGCAGGGATGACTGTGGTGGTTAACAGGGCCGCTACCTTATCCATGAGATCCATCAAGACCGAGCCGGTGGGCGACAAGGCCTCCCCGCCCGCCGCCTCGACCCGGACGTTATTGCTGTTGCAGCCGTTGAGTTTTGACCGGTTGGGTACCAGCCATGAAGACTCTCGCCCAGCTTGGCGGCTCATAGGGGTCCGTAATACTAGAGTCGCTTAACAGCCCCTAAGCCTGCCATCCCGTAATGTATACAACGAATATGTTGAACCGGGCGACGAATCACCGTCGGAGAGGACGGCCGCCTCACCACCATCTATAGATCCTTCAGAATTTCTCCTCCGTGGATGCAACCCACGAAGGCACGCCACACGACGGGTTGAGCTCAGCGGGTCTCGTGATGTCGAGCCATTTCGACGAAGTCGGTGCAGCAGCCCGGCCAGGTCCGGCCACCAATCCGCCGATGAAGACGCTGGATTACTGCCAAAGGGGACCCGATACCCGTACTCAATTGAGCCGGCGTTGGGGCCCCAGCCTTTCGTCGTCGATGTAGATCTTGCCGCGATGACTCTTGGTCATTCGCCCATCACAGATCCCTTGAGCCCTTCAAGTTGCCCTTCAAGAACTCAAATCTACTGCGCTGGCCGGCCCCACGGTGGGCGCCAACTGTCGTGGGATTGTCACGGGAGATGTCCTCTTGCAAGGACTTAGTCGTGGAGCCATCGCAACTAGGAAGCTTAAAGGGGTTAATCGGGACAAAGGACACGAGAGATTTATACTAGGTCGGCCCCTTACGGTGAAGGTAAGGCCTACGTCTAGTTGGGTTGGTATTGCTTAATGTTTCGATGACCAAGGAGCGAGATACGCTATGTCCGGTTCTTGATGAGTTGTTTCTTGCCCTAAACCGCCAGTGGGTCGTCCCCTTATATACACGGGTGGACGCCCTGCGGCCTACAGAGTCCAGGCCGGCTCATAGATAGTGTCCGGCTCGGTGACTAGTTAATTCTACCTTCTGTTACAAGTCATGTCATCATGGCGGTTTACCACTATGGTCCTTAAGCCGCCTGTGGGCCTTAGACCCTTTATTGAACCGCCATCTTCATGCTTGGTCTTGGGCTTCTTTCTGGTGAGTCTTCTTTGCGTAACCCGGCCCCTCCTGGGCGGCTTACACAAATAGTTATATCCCCAACAAACCGCGTTGTCATAACGCTTCCGCTTACAGTCTACGAGCGTACATGGACTACACTCTCCTCTCTCGTTGCTATGCATCACCATGATCTTGCGTGTGCGACGACGAGGAGCCTCGTCCACTGAACACAGGGGGCGGAAGAACTTTCCCCCGAAGTCAAAACGGTGAATATGATATACGTTACTCATATGCCCAAGAGGGAGCGCAAGCACGCGCTAAGGGACGTCTATGTGATAGAGCCAGTCGCCCCAAAATTCAATCCATGGTCGGCTGTCCGATCACCTTTGATCGCAAGGACCATCCGACCAGTATCCGTCACGGAGGTTCGGCCGCACTGGTCCTCGACCCAATCATTAACGGATTCCACCTCATGCGAGTCCTCATGGACGGCGGCAACAACCTTAACTTGCTCTATCAGGGCACAGTCCATAAGATGGGTATTGATCCGTCAAGAATCAAGCCCACAAAAACTACCTTTAAAGGAGTAATACTTGGTGTAGAGGCCCGCTGCACGGGCTCAATCACATTGGAGGTCGTCTTCGGTTCGCCGGACAACTTCTGAAGTGAAGACTTGATCTTCGACATCGTCCCCTTCCGCAGTGGTTACCACGCACTGCTCAGAAAAACTGCGTTCGCTGGCTTCAACGCGGTCCCACACTATGCCTACCTCAAACTCAAGATGCCCGGACCAGGTAGTGCTATAACAGTCAATGGAAACATGGAACGCTCCCTCCATACCGAGGAGCACAACGTAGCCCTGACAGCAGAAGTACAGGGCGGCCTCATTAAACTGACTATTACATCGGCGGTCAAGTCCCCGGACACTGTCAGACGAGTCCAGACTACCCCACAATACAACAGTCCAGCTTGTCAGGAGCTCGATTAGCAATTCGGCCTCCATCTCAACTCCTACCAAATTGTGGCATATGTACCACGCGTACATAATTACGCACTAAAGATACCATGCGAACAGATTGAGGCATAATAAAGATAAAGTCCACAATATGGCTAGACCCTATCTGGACACTCATATTTCGTTTTAATCTTCTTCCTTTTTCCAAGTTCCTTGCAACCCACATCACCTTTTCGACGGTACCAAGGCCGCTTTTCGAGACCTATCATGAAAACATCGGTCGATGATCCTCTCGAAGGACAACACACCAAGGAGAAAAGCAGCGTAGACGCGTGGCAGAGTACCTAAAAAGGGTCTTTAAAGATCACCTCACCCCTTTTCAGGACGCACACACAGCTTTCCCTTGTGCTCGACATGTAAAATAGCCTTGTTGCTTACCACATTATTTGTACCAATACGTTTTGACGTACCAATCAGACTATAATGGAAATAGTTTCTGGCCCATCCTATGCAGTACTGGCCTACCTCTTAATCTGTATCTCCCTGTTTCTATCCGATTGTCATGTACACCTCGGTACGACTTAAATCGCTAGGGGCTCTATTGAGCCACGTGAAGGAAATATTCCCTAGAGGCAATAATAAAATTGTTATTTATATTTCCTTATATCATGATAAATGTTTATTATTCATGCTAGAATTGTATTAACCGGAAACTTAGTACATGTGAATACATAGACAAACAGAGTGTCACTAGTATGCCTCTACTTGACTAGCTCGTTGAATCAAATATGATTAAGTTTTCTAGCCATAGACATGAGTTGTCATTTGATTAACGGGATCACATCATTCTCTAATGATGTGATTGACTTGACCCATTCCGTTAGCTTAGCACTTGATCGTTTAGTATGTTGCTATTGCTTTCTTCATGACTTATACATGTTCCAATGACTATGATATTATGCAACTCCCGAATACCGGAGGAACACTTTGTGTGCTACAAAACGTCAAAACGTAACTGGGTGATTATAAAGGTGCTCTATAGGTGTCTCCGATGGTACTTGTTGAGTTGGCATAGATCGAGATTAGGATTTGTCACTCTGATTGTCGTAGAGGTATCTCTGGGCCCTCTCGGTAATGCACATCACTATAAGCCTTGCAAGCAATGTGACTAATGAGTTAGTTGCGGGATGATGCATTACGAAACGAGTAATGAGACTTGCCGGTAACGAGATTGAACTAGGTATTTAGATACCGACGATCGAATCTCGGGCAAGTAACATACCGATGACAAAGGGAACAACGTATGTGTAACGCCCTCGATGCGGCTATATCTCCCACGTGTCGAAGCATGACTTAGAGGCATAACCGCATTGAAAGCAATGTCACAAGTGAGGTAATCTTCACACAACCCATGTAATACATAAGGGAAAGAGATACATAGTTGGCTTACAGTCGCCACTTCACACAATACATAAATAAACATCCATCATCCAGATTACACTCAAGGTCCGACTACGGAACCAAAATAAAAGAAGACTACCCCAAATGCTACACAGATCCCCGATCGTCCCAACTGGTCTCCACTATTGATCATCGTGAAAAGACACATAGTAACGACCATGTTCCTCGTCGAACTCCCATCGGAGCTCGGTTGCGCCATCTGACCGGCATCTTCGGCACCTGCAACTGTTTTGGTAGAATCTGTGAGTCACGGGACTCAAAGCAATCTCACACCATGAGATCAAGACTATTTAAACTTATGGAAGGACAGAGTTGTGAGGTGGAGCTGCAGCAAGCGACTAGCATATATGGTGGCTACATTCGCAAAAGAGAGCGAGAAGAGAAGCAAGGCGCGGTCGTGAAGCTAGTAGCGATCAAGAAGTGATCCTGAACTACTTACGCCAAACATAACTCCAACACCGTGTTCACTTCCCGGACTCTGCCGAGTAGAGACCTTCACTGTTTCTCACGCGCTTGATGTGTTTTAATTAAGGTCAACTTCGGGTTTTCTACAACCGGTCATTAACTAATTGCCCTCTGCCTCACAACCATGCACGGCTTTCGAAAGATAATACCCTCGCAGGGTGTCCCAACTTAGCCCATAATAAGCTCTCACGGTCAACGAAGGATATTCCTTCTACCGAAGACCCGATCAGTCTCGGAATCCCGGACTACAAGACATTTCGACAGCAATAAAACAAGATCAGCAAAGCCGCCCGATTGTGCCAACAAATCCCGATAGGAGCTGCACATATCTCGTTCTCAGGGCACATCCGGATGAGACAGACTACGAGTAAAACCAGCCCTCGAGTTTCCCCGAGGTGGCCCCGCAGGCGGCTCGGTTCGGGCCAAGACTCGAAGGAGCACCGTCCGGGGTTAAAATAAAGATGACCCTCGGGCTCGCGAAAACCCGGGGGAAGAAGGCTTAGGTGGCAAATGGTAAAACCCTTTACCAAATATATAGATGCATTAATTATAGCAGATATATTGTGATATCCCCAACAAGTAAACATGTTCCAACAAGGAACAACATCTCCATGTTCCAACAAGGAACAAACTTCATCTTCACCTGCAACTAGCAATGCCATAAGAGGGGCTGAGCAAAGCGGTAACATAGCCAATCAACGGTTTGCTAGGAAAGGATGGTTAGGGGCTCGACATGGCAATATGGGTGGCATGATATAGCAAGTGATAGGCATCGTAGCGTAGGCATAGCAAAAGAGCGAGCATCTAGCAAGCAAAGATAGAAGTGATTTCGAGGGTATGGTCATCTTGCCTGCAAAGTTCTCAGAGTTGTCGAAAGCTTGATCCTCGTAAGCGTTCTTAACAGGTTCCTCATTCGCGTACTCGTCTCCCGGCTCTACCCAAAGCAAGAACACAAACAAAGGAACCACAATAAATCACGGTGCAATGCACAAGCAACATGATGCAATACATGGCATGATATGCGAGATGTGATATGCAATGCGTATGCGTGCTCCGGAAGGAAAATGATGAACCAGGCATCAACTTGGCAAACCAAGTATGCCGCTGAAAGGTGAGATGATTTCGGTTGAAATCGATATAAAGATCACCGGAATCGGATGCACGGTTTGCAAATGACAAGCAAAACAAGAATGACACAAATCTGCCATTAACAGCATGATGCCACATAGCAAGCAACAAGAAATTAAGCTACTGCACCCAAACGTACCAGAAACGCATATGGCAGTGATCTACTCAAGATTCTTGACAAAAGATGAACACTGAGCTACGGATAAATCACACCATAACAGGTCCAAATAAGCATGGCAAAAGTGCAAAATATATCAGCTGCAGACTTGGTGAAAATACTGAACATGGCAGAATCAGCATCAGGAAGCAATGTTCAGAGCAAGCAAACATCATGCTACAGGAACTTATAATAGCAAAACAAGGCATGGCATGAATCTACTCAAAGCATACAAGAAAATTCCCTTACTGACCATGAGCCAAAAGGGATCAGAAAATGCAATAGCACCCATGTCAACATAGGAAGTTTTGTTAACAGATTCAGCAACAGGGCATGACAAAAACAGATAACAAGTAGGCATGTTTAAGAGGTCGATACACTCACTACAGAGCATATCATGATAAACTAAGCATACATACATCAAGAAGACATGGCATATAAGCTATACATGGCAAGAACAACATCATAGCATACACGGATCAACTACAACAACCTTGGCAAAATTGAATAACATTTAACAATCTGCCAGGAAACATTTTATAGAAAAAGTAGAGCTCGATTGACTCAAGCTATGGCACTCCATAATTGCAAACAAGGGCATGGATGGATAGATCATAACCATATTCTCAAAACATCCTTACTGAAGTATCTCAAAATATACATGGATCTCTCGGTAGCATCAAGCTAAGATGGCATAAAAATATCAGCAAAACAGGGGCTGAAATCAGCAACATCATGAAGCCTAGTTTGCATGCTTGTGCTAGTCACCATAGAGATCATAAAAATACATGGCATACACCCCTGTAAAGATGGCATGGCATATTACAAAACACATGTAGGACTCAAGTTCATAGGATGCACACATCAATCATGGCAAAAATGACAAAAGTGCATGTTCTGTTAAGAAACAGAAACTAACATCACATAGCCCTCTTCTAACAGCGTTTAGCGCATCAAGATGAGCTCAAATGTAATTTATGCAATGGAATGAAATTATCTACTCATCGAGTCGAACATTTCGGTATGCTATACGCCCAAAACGGAGCAACAGGTGCAAAGTTATGGCATGATAAAAATGCAACAAAAATATTGACAGAAAATGACGGAGGAAATCGGGGCTCGGGGAAAGTCAACCGTTCGCTGTTTTGGATCGGATCTGGCTGGATCTCCGAGGTTCGCCGGAGCAGGAGCAGCTCGCCGGAGCTGGAGGGAGGAGAGACCGGGGACGAGGAGGAAGGGGGCCGGCCGGGCGCGGCGCCGGGCGGAGGCGCTGCCGAGCGGCCGGCGGCCGGGCGACGGCCCGGTGGCGCGGGCGGCGACCTCCGGTGGGCGGCGACGGACGGCGGCGACGCTGGTGCGGCGCGGCGGCCGAGCGGGGCGGCGCGGGCGATGAACGGTTTCGGGGTTTCCCGCTGTTTCGCGGCCGGGCGGCGGCGGCGATGTGGGCGCGCCCACGTGGCGCGCCAAGGTTGGCGGGCGCGCGGCGACGCGGCTCCGCCGGACGTGTCCGCGGGCGCGAGAGCAGCGGGCTAGGGTAGGGTAGGAATGATCCGGGATTTGGAAATGGGGGGTCTTTAAATAGAGGTAGAGGAGGCTAGGGAGCTCCAAATTGAGCACGGTTTTCTCCCACACGATCGTGATCGAACGGCGATGGACATGGGAGTGACTTAGATGGGTTATTGGGCTGTTTTGAAGGGGTGTTGGGCTGCAACTTAAAAGAGGCCTTTGCGGATATGCGGATAACCGTTGGAGTACCAAACGAGCTCCAAATGACCCGAAACTTGACAGGTGGTCTACCGGTGGTGTACCAAGGCCACTTGGCAAGGCTCGGTCCATTCCGAGAAAGTTTAGTTCCCGCTCACGGAAAAACATAAAAGGGGACGCCGGGGGACATAGGAGTGCCGGATTGCAAAACGGACAACGGGAAAAATGCTCGGAATCATGAGAAGAACACGTATGCAAAAGAGATGCACATGATGACACGATATGAGATGCATGACATGAACAAAGTGCAAAAAAAAGACAAAAACCCAACCACGGAGGGAATATCATATCACAATGCCGAAAATGGCAAGAGTTGGAGTTACAAATATGGAAAGTTACATCCGGGGTGTTACAACACTCCACCACTACAAGAGGATCTCGTCCCGAGATCTAGGACTGAAAGAACTCCGGATATTCGAACGGAGGTGATCCTCGTGCTCCTGTGTGGCTTCTCGGTCGGAATGGTGTGACCACTTCACTTTCAGGAATTTGATTGACTTGTTGCAGTCTTGGCGCTCGGTTTCTTCAAGAATAGCAACAGGGTGCTCATGATAAGAGAGATCTTCTTGGAGGTCAATCTCTTGAAGTTGATAGTGCGCCAGGAGTCTTGAAGCACTTGCGAAGCTGTGACACATGAAACACATCGCACGCTCGCTGAAGTTGGACGGGAGCTCAAGTTGATAGGCGAGATCGCCTCTTTTGCCAATGATCTTGAAAGGACCCACGTATCTAGGGGCAAGCTTCCCTTTGATACCGGCGAATGAGTGCCTTTCATTGAGAGACGCGGAGGTAGACATGGTCTCCGATTTCAAAAGCCACATCACGGTGCTTGTCATCATAATAGCTCTTCTGGCGCGATTGCGCGGCTTTGAGATTCTCACGAATGACTTTGCACATTTCTTCGGCTTCTATGATCAAGTCGTTGCCAAGAAGTTGGCGTTCACCTGTCTCGGACCAATTGAGAGGAGTACGGCACTTTCTGCCATAGAGAATTTCGAATGGGGCCTTGCCTGAACTCGCTTGGAAGCTGTTGTTGTAGGAGAACTCGGCATATGGAAGACAATCTTCCCATTTCATATCGAAGGAAATGACACAAGCCCCGAGCATATCTTCAAGGATTTGATTGACTCGCCGACTTGGCCACTTGTTTGAGGATGGAAAGCTGTGCTGAAACGAATGTTGGTGCCCATGGCCTTCTGAAAAGAATCCCAAAACTTGGAGGTAAAAATGCTGCCACGGTCTGAAGAGATCAATTGTGGAATGACGTGCAAGGAGACAATCCTGGATGTGTATAGCTCTGCCAACTGAGCTGTTGTGATAGATTCTTTGATAGGAAGAAAATGAGCCACTTTAGTAAGCTTGTCAATGACAACGAAGATAGCATCATTTCCACGCTTGGACTTTGGAAATCGATCCACGAAGTCCATTTCAATATGATCAAACTTCCATTACGGAATGGCAAGAGGTTGGAGGAGACCAGCTGGTCATTGGGGTTCTGCTTTCACCCTTCTGCAGACATCACATTCATTCACGAATTGAGCAATTTCTCGCTTCATTCGAGTCCACCAATACGACTGCTTGAGGTCATGGTACATCTTTGTACTTCGGGATGAATGGATAGAAGGGAATTGTGCGCCTGCTCATAATGACTTTACGTAGATCACCCTTAGGAACCACAATCCGGTCCTCGAAGAAAAGAGTATCTTTGTCATCAATGTGGAAGCACTTGTATTTGAAATGCCCTTGTCGATACCACGCTTTCACATTTTTCACCATGGTATCCAGGAGTTGAGCCTCACGAATTTGGTCTTCCAAAGTAGGAGAGACTATGAGGTTGGCAAGAAAGCCTTGAGGAACAACTTGAAGATTCAGCTTGCGGAAAGCTTCACAGAGATCCGGTTGAAAGGGCTTGAGGATTAAGCTGTTGCAGTAAGCCTTCCTGCTCGAAGCATCTGCAATCACATTGGCCTTGCCCGGAGTATATTCAATACTTGGGTTGTACTCTTGAATCATCTCGACCCATCGAGTTTGCCGGAGGGTGAGGTTGGGTTGAGTGAAGATATACTTGAGGCTCTTGTGATCGGTGAAAATGTCCACTTTCCTTCCCAACAAGAGATGTCTCCATGTTATTAATGCATGGACAATCGCCGCCAACTCAAGATCGTGAGTGGGGTAGTTCTTTCGTTGGGCTTCAATTGATGAGAGGTATAGGGCACAACTCTCTTCTCTTGCATTAACACAAAGACCGAGACCTTGAAGAGAAGCATCACAGAAAACTTTGAATGGCTTGGATTCATCAGAGGAGTCAAGACAGGAGCTGTGACGAGTTTCTCTTTGAGAGTATTGAAAGCAACGTCACACTCGTGAGATCAGACATACTTCACATGCTTCGGAGGAGGTTGGAGGAGGCTTTGCAATCTTGGGGAAATTCTCAACGAATCTTCGCAATAGCTTGCAAGACCAAGAAAATCATGGAGCTGCTTGACATTCTGAGGAGGTTCCCAATTCACAACTGCAGACACCTTCTCGGGATTAATAGCGATGCCCTTGGCGGAGATGATGTGACCAAGGTAAAGAACTTCATCAAGCCAAAATTCACATTTGGAAAATTTCGCATAGAATTGATGCTCTCTGAGCTTGTCGAGCACCAATCGCAAATGTTTGGCATGATCCTTCTTATTCTTGGAGAAGACCAAAATATCATCAAGATAGACCAAGACGAATTCATTGGTGTAGGGGTTGAAGATGAAGTTCATCATTCGAGAGAATGTTGGAGGAGCATTGACAAGGCCGAAAGACATGATAGTATATTCATAAGAACCAAAGCTTGTTCTGAATGCTGTCTTGGGAATATCTTGTTCACGAATGCGAATTTGATGATAACCCATACGAAGGTCAAGCTTGGAGAACACTTTAGCACCTTTGAGTTGCTCGAAAAGATCATTGATGTTGGGAAGTGGATACTTGTTCTTGATTGTCTTCTTATTCAATGGACGGTAATCGACGCACAGTCGGTCCGTGCCATCCTTCTTCTGGACAAAAAGAACACCACAACCCCAAGGAGATGAACTCGGTCTGATCAGACCCAGACGCTCTTGTTCATCGAGCTGCTTCTTCAATTCCTTCAGCTCATTAGGTCCAAGCTTGTATGGACGCTTGCAAACGGGTTCCGTGCCAGGCTCAAGATCGATAACGAACTCAACTGGCTGGTGAGGAGGCATTCCTGGAAGCTCTTCAGGAAAGACATCTTGGTACTCACAAACGACTGGAATCTGAGAGATAGCATCCAATTCGCCCTTCTCATTGAGAGAAAACAACCGAATGGTTTCATCACGAGCGGCATAAATGATCACATCATTAGAAGAGTGAGTTATTTGAATTTCCCTGGCAGCACAATCAAGCTAAGCTTTGTGCTGAGAAAGCCAGTCCATCCCGAGAATAAGATCAATATCCGAGTCACCAAGAACAATTGGTTTAGCCAGAAATCTATAGTCGCCCATCTTGATACCGACATTCGAACTAACATGGTAGATCTCAAACGCTTAGCCGAGAAACAACTTGCAATGCTCTAGGTAATGCCTCTCAGATCAAAATTGTGCTTCGATGCAAAAGGATATGACATGAAAGAATGTGATGCACCAAAGATCAAATAAGACTTTTGCAGGAATATCATTAATCGAGAGATTACCCATTATCACATCAAGAGATTCCTCCGCTTGAGCTGCATTCATCATATTCACCTTTGCAGACTTGGGATTATGCTTGACCACCGTGACATTCTTGGAAGATCTCACAGGAGGAGGAGGCGGAAGGCGCCTTTGGTTGAAGCACTTGTTCGCATAGTGACCTTTCTCACGACATTTGTTGCAAGTCACCTCGAGAGCGGACGGTGATAAGGAGCATTTGACCTTGGAGCTTGAGAATTAGACTTGTTACGATAGCTTTGGGTTGGGTGGGTGGGAAGATCCACGACCACCTGAGTTCTTCTCACGATAAGGCCGATTTAAACGGAGGAGGAGGAAGGTAGAACTTGCTGCTTAGTTGCCACTTGAGAGGAAGAAGAAGACTGAAGCTGCATCCCTGATTCTCTTCTTAGAAGCCTCCCATTTGAGCTGGGCAGCTTCTTGCTTCAAAGGCCATGTTGTAGAATTCATCATACTTTTCTCGCTCAAAAAGCACGAGAGCTAATTGCAGATCTTCTCCGAGACCACCTCTGAATTGATAGATCATACTCGTTTCATCGTGGACGCCTTGCTTAGCGAAGCGAGCGAGTTTCTGGAACTGGATATTGTATTGATACACAGACATGTTGCCTTGCTTGAGATTGTGGAACTCCTCACGCTTGCTCTCAACAACACTTTAGGAATGTGGTGAGCTTTGAAGTCTCGGCGGAACTCATCCCAGGTAATTACACGACCTCCTCTGGAATCTTTGTATTGTTGAAACCACTCGGCAGCTTGGTCCTTGAGTTGAAACGAAGCAAACTTGACAAAGTCCTCAGGTCTGACATTGCTACATTCAAAATGTTTGTAGATGTCCACAAGCCAATCCTCGGCGTCTGTGGCCTCGACTACGTAAACCGAAAGACTTCGGCTGATTAGCGAGGAACCGATTGAGGGTAGCAAAGTGCGGCTGGTTGTTGCCTTGGCCTTGATTTCCTTGATTGCCTTGCCCTTTGGGTACGCTCTTGCAAGAGATGCAAAATCATCTGAGCATTGGCATTGTAGGCTGCCATGATAGCATACCATGCCTCCGGAGGCGGAGGAGGAGGTGGAGGGTTCGACTGACTCCCATCATTGCGTTCCGGATTCAGACGCGTTGGCGGAGCCATCCTGAAGAGGGTGACATCCGTTAGCACTTTGATAGACAGCTAGTCAAGTTGAATCAATGGATAGAAATTGCAACATATAGTCTTCACAATAAACGTTCGAACAAGGATGAACGAATGAATTCCAAAAGCTGACATCACACGTCCATTAAGGTGAGAAGCCGCTTGATAAAGGGTTGATGAAAAAAATAACAAGGTACGACTGGAACAAATAAGTGGTAAGGATTACCCAATCACAAACCAAATATCTCAAGGGAAGAAATGCTAGGAGCTACTTGAATCCCACCTATAAACTCGAAACTTTCTCGGTTATGCAACTGGTGTTGGGGATACAGGGACACAAAATATATCACCCAAACTAACAATACCTAGATCCAGCTGTATCCATCCGTCAACACATAACCAAGAAACCTTCGAAATCGTGGTACCTCGACCTTGAAAAGCATCCGTTATACGAGTCATGGCAATACTCCCGAGCTCGCCTCAAAGATCTTTGGGTTATCGGGTTATCTCACCAACAGCTGCACAAAAGAGATTTTCGATGTCGGCAAAGCTCGTATTCCAGAACTGCAACGATAAAATTGTGACGACAACACCTCGGAGCTCAACTCCCGGGACACCGCCACAACCCCTAAATGTCGGGAGGCACCAAGAACAATGTTCTCGCCACAAAACCATCGGAACGATTCTAAGATACCCGCGTGATCCTAAATTTTTTTTAGTGAAATTTGAGGAGAGGAGAGTCAAAACTTCTACGTCAGGAGGCCTCACCAGAGCGACGAAGGGACTGGGGAGTAAAAAGAATCCTACTCTCCGATATATATAATCCTAAGACTCAAAACATTTTTTTTCTAGACTCAACAACGCCAGCAAACAATCAAACAGGGGGCTCCTAAGTCGGGGATGGCTCTGATTACCAACTTGCAACGCCCTCGATGCGGCTATATCTCCCACGTGTCGAAGCACGACTTAGAGGCATAAGCGCATTGAAAGCAATGTCGCAAGTGAGGTAATCTTCACACAACCCATGTAATACATAAGGGAAAGAGATACATAGTTGGCTTACAAATGCCACTTCACACAATACATAAATAAACATCCATCATCCAGATTACACTCAAGGTCCGACTACGGAACCAAAATAAAAGAAGACTACCCCAAATGCTACACAGATCCCCGATCGTCCCAACTGGGCTCCACCATCGATCATCGTGAAAAGACACATAGTAACGACCACGTTCCTCGTCGAACTCCCACTTGAGCTCGGTTGCGTCATCTGACCGGCATCGCCGGCACCTGCAACTGTTTTGGTAGAATCTGTGAGTCACGGGGACTCGGCAATCTCACACCCGTGAGATCAAGACTATTTAAGCTTATGGAAGGACAGAGTTGTGAGGTGGAGCTGCAGCAAGCGACTAGCATATATGGTGGCTACATTCGCAAAAGAGAGCGAGAAGAGAAGCAAGGCGAGGTCGTGAAGCTAGTAGCGATCAAGAAGTGATCCTGAACTACTTACGTCAAACATAACTCCAACACCGTGTTCACTTCCCGGACTCACGAGAAGAGACCATCACGGTTACACACGCGGTTGATGTGTTTTAATTAAGGTCAACTTCGGGTTTTCTACAACCGGACATTAACAAATTCCCATCTGCCTCACAACAAGGGCACGGCTTTGAAAGATAATACCCTGCAGGGGTGTCCCAACTTAGCCCATAATAAGCTCTCACGGTCAACGAAGGATATTCCTTCTACCGGGAAGACCCGATCAGTCTCGGAATCCTGGACTACAATTCATTTCGACAGCAATAAAACATGACCAGCAAAGCCGACCGATTGTGCCGACAAATCCCGATAGGAGCTGCACATATCTCGTTCTCAGGGCACATCCGGATGAGACAGGCTACGAGTAAAACCAGGCCTCGAGTTTCCTCAAGGTGGTTCTCAGCGGCGGTTTCGGTTCGGGCCAAGACTCAAGGAGCACCGGTCCGGGGGTTAAAATAAAGATGACCCTCGGGCTCGCGAAAACCCGGGGAAAAAAGGCTTAGGTGGCAAATGGTAAAACCAATGTTGGGCCTTCTTTGGAGGAGTCTTATTCAAAGCGAATCGTCAAGGGGGTCCCATAAATCACCCAACCGTGTAAGGAACGTGAAATCAAGGAACATAACACCGGTATGACGGAAACTAGGGTGGCAAGAGTGGAACAAAACACCAGGCATAAGGCCGAGCCTTCCACCCTTTACCAAATATATAGATGCATTAATTATAGCAGATATATTGTGATATCCCCAACAAGTAAACATGTTCCAACAAGGAACAACATCTCCATGTTCCAACAAGGAACAAACTTCATCTTCACTCGCAACTAGCAACGCTATAAGAGGGGCTGAGCAAAGCGGTAACATAGCCAATCAACGGTTTGTTAGGAAAGGATGGTTAGGGGCTCGACATGGCAATATGGGTGGCATGATATAGCAAGTGATAGGCATCATAGCGTAGGCATAGCAAAAGAGCGAGCATCTAGCAAGCAAAGATAGAAGTGATTTCGAGGGTATGGTCATCTTGCCTGCAAAGTTCTCAGAGTTGTCGAAAGCTTGATCCTCGTAAGCGTTCTTAACAGGTTCCTCGCTCGCTGCATTTCGCCTCCGGCTCTACCCAAAGCAAGAACACAAACAAAGGAACCACAATAAATCACGGTGCAATGCACAAACAACATGATGCAATACATGGCATGATATGCGAGATGTGATATGCAATGCGTATGCTTGATCCGGAAGGAAAATGATGAACCAGGCATCAACTTGGCAAACCAAGTATGCAGCTGGAAAGGTGAGATGATTTCGGTTGAAATCGATATAAAGATCACCGGAATCGGATGCACAGTTTGCAAATGACAAGCAAAACAAGAATGACACAAATCTGCCATTAACAGCATGATGCCACATAGCAAGCAAAAATAAATTAAGCTACTGCACCCAAACGTACCAGAAACGCATATGGCAGTGATCTACTCAAGATGCTTGACAAAAGATGAACACTGAGCTACGGATAAATCACACCATAACAGGTCCAAACAAGCATCGCAAAAGTGCAAAATATATCAGCTGCACAGACTTGGTGAAAATACTGAACATGGCAGAATCAGCATCAGGAAAAGCAATGTTCAGAGCAAGCAAACAGCATGCTACGGGAACTTATAATAGCAAAACAAGGCATGGAATGAATCTACTCAAAGCATAGAACAAAAATCCCTTACTGACCATATGCAAAAAGGGATCAGAAAATGCAATAGCACACATGTCAACATAGCAAGTTCCATTAACAGATTCAGCAACAGGGCATGACAAAAACAGATAACAAGTAGGCATGTTTAAGAGCTCGATGCACTCACTACAGAGCATTTCATGATAAACTAAGAATACATCCATCAAGAAGACATGGCATAGAAGATATAAATGGCAAGAACAACATCATAGCATACACGGATCAACTACAACAACCTTGGCAAAATTGAATAACATGTAAACAATCTGCCAGGAAACATTTTATAGCAAAAGTAGAGCTCGATTGACTCAAGCTATGGCACTACATAATTACAAACAAGGGCATGGATGGATAGAACATAACTATATGTTCAAAACATCCTTATTGAAGTATCTCAAAATATGCATGCATCTCTCGGTAGCATCAACTTAACATGGCATAAAAATATCAGCAAAACAGGGGCTGAAATCAGCAACATCATGAAGCCTAGTTTGCATGCTTGTGCTAGTTACCAAAGAGATCACAAAAATACATGTCACACACCCATGTAAATATGGCATGGCATATTAAAAAACATATGTAGGACTCAAGTACATAGGATGCACACATCAATCATGGTAAAAATGACAAAAGTGCATGTTCTGTTAAGAAACAGAAATGAACATCACATAGCCCTGTTCTAATAGCATTTCGGGCATCAAGATGAGCTGAAATGTAATTGATGCAATGGAATGAAATGATCTACTCATCGAGGCGAACATTTCGGTATGCTATACAACCAAAACGGAGCCACGGGTGCAAAGTTATGGCATAATGAAAATGCAACAAAAATACTGACAGAAAATGACTTAGAGGAAATCGGGGCTCGGCGAAAGTCAACCGTTCGCTGTTTTGGATCGGATCTGGTCGGATCTCCGAGGTTCGCCGGAGCGGGAGCAGCTCGCCGGAGCTGGAGGGAGGAGAGACCGGGGACGAGGAGGAGGGGGGCTGCCGGCGCGCGGCCGGGCGGAGGCACCGCCGAGGGCGGCCGGGCGGCCGGGCGGCGGCCCGGCGCGGCGGCGACGGCGGCGACAAGGTGCGGCGGCGAAGCGCGGGCGGCGCGGGCGCATTTAACGGCTCGGGGGTTTCTCGGCCTGAGCCGCGGCGGGCGGCGGCGATGTGGGCGCGCCACGTGGCGCGCCAAGGTTGGCCGGGGGCGCGGCGGACGCGTCCGGCTCCGCCCGGACGTGTCCGGCGGCGCGGAGAGGAGCGGGGCTAGGGTAGGGTAGGAATGATCCGGGATTTGGAAATGGGGGGTCTCTAAATAGAGGTAGAGGAGGCTAGGGAGCTCCAAATTGAGCACGGTTTTCGCCCACACGATCGTGATCGAACGGCGATGGACATGGGAGTGACTTAGATGGGTTATTGGGCTGTTTTGAAGGGGTGTTGGGCTGCAACTTAAAAGTGGCCTTTGCGGATATGCGGATAACCGTTGGAGTACCAAACGAGCTCCAAATGACCCGAAACTTGACAGGTGGTCTACCGGTGGTGTACCAAGGCCATTTGGCAAGGCTCGGTCCATTCAGAGAAAGTTTAGTGCCCGCTCACGGAAAAACGTAAAAGGGGACGCCGGGGGACATAGGAGTGCCGGATTGCAAAACGGACAACGGGGAAAATGCTCGGAATCATGAGACGAACACGTATGCAAAAGAGATGCACATGATGACATGATATGAGATGCATGACATGAACAAAATGCAAAACAAAAGACAAAAACCCAACCACGGAGGGAATATCATATCACAATGCCGAAAATGGCAAGAGTTGGAGTTAGAAATATGAAAGTTACATCCGGGGTGTTACAGTATGTTGTTATGCGGTTTGACCGATAAAGATCTTCGTAGAATATGTGCGAGCCAATATGAACATCCAGGTTCCGCTATTGGTTATTGACCAGAGATGAGTCTCGGTCATGTCTACATAGTTCTCGAACCCATAGGGTCCGCACGCTTAATGTTCAATGACGATCGGTATTATGAGTTTATGTGTTTTGATGTACCGAAGATAGTTTGGAGTCCTGGATGTGATCACGGACATGACTAGGAGTCTTGAAATGGTCGAGACATAAAGATTGATATATTGTATGACTATATTCACACACCGGATGAGTTCCGGGGGTCACTGGATAATTATCGGAGTGCTGGGGGTTATCGGAACCCCCGGGGGAACTAATGGGCTAACATGGGCCTTGTGAGAGAGAGAGAGGAGGGGGCCTTAGGGCTGGCCGCGTGCCCCCCTTGAGGAGTCCGAATTGGACAAGGAGGGGGCGGCGGCTCCCCCTCTCTCCCTCTCCTTCCTTCCCCCTTCCCCCTCCTAGTTGGACTAGGAAAGGGGGAGTCCTACTCCTACTAGGAGGAGGTCTCCTCCCCTCCTTGGCGCGCCCTAGGGACGGCCGACCTCCCCCCCTTGATCCTTTATGTACAGGGGCAGGGGGGCACCTTAGAACACACAAGTTGATCATTGATCTCTTAGACGTGTGCGGTGCCCCCTCCACCATAATCCACCTCGGTCATATCGTTGCAGTGCTTAGGCGAAGCCCTGCGCCGGTAGATTCATCATCACCATCACCACGCCATCGTGCTGACGAAGCTCTCCCTTGACACTCAGCTGGATCGAGAGTTCGTGGGACGTCACCGAGCCGAACGTGTGCAGATCGCGGAGCTGCCGTACTTTCGGTACAAGGATCTGTCGGATTGTGAAGATGTACGACTACATCAACCGCGTTGTCGTAACGCTTGTGCTTACGGTCTACGAGGGTACATGGACTACACGCTCCTCTCTTGTTGCTATGCATCACAATGATCTTGCGTGTGCGTAGGATTTTTTTTTGAAATTACTGCGTTCCCCAACAGTGGCATCCGAGCCAGGTTTATGCGTAGATGTTATATGCACGAGTAGAACACACGTGATTTGTGGGCGATAATAGTCATACTGCTTACCAGCATGTCATACTTTGATTCCGCGGTATTGTTGGATGAAGCGGCCCGGACTGACATTACGCGTACGCTTACGCGAGACTAGTTCTACCGACGTGCTTCGTACACAGGTGGCTGGTGGGTGTCAGTTTCTCCAACTTTAGTTGAATCGAGTGTGGCTATGCCCGGTCCTTGTTGAAGGTTAAAACCACACATACTTGACGAAAAATCATAGTGGTTTTGATGCATAGGTAAGAACGGTTCTTGCTCAGCCCGTAGCAGCCACGTAAAACTTGCAACAACAAAGTAGAGGACCTCTAACTTGTTTTTGCAGGGTATGTTGTGATGTGATATGGTTGACATGATGCTAAATTTTATTGTATGAGATGATAATGTTTTGTAACGGAGCTATCGGCAACTGGGAGGAGCCATATGGTTGTCGCTTTATTGTATGAAATGCAACCGCCATGTAATTGCTTTACTTTATCACTAAGCGGTAGCGATAGTCGAAGAAGCAATAGTTGTCGAGACGACAACGACGCTTCGATGGAGATCAAGGTGTCAAGCCGGTGATGATGGTGATCATGACGGTGCTTTGGAGATAGAGATCAAAGGCACAAGATGATGATGGCCATATCATATCACTTATATTGATTGCATGTGATGTTTATCCTTTATGCATCTTATTTTCCTTAGTTCGACGGTAGCATTATAAGAGGATCTCTCACTAAATTTAAAGGTACAAGTGTTCTCCCTGAGTATGCACCGTTGCGAAAGTTCGTCGTGCCGAGACACCAAGTGATGATCAGGTGTGATAAGCTCTACGTTCACATACAACGGGTGCAAGCCAGTTTTGCACACACAGAATACTCAGGTTAAACTTGACGAGCCTAGCATATGCAGATATGGCCTCGGAACACTACGACCGAAAGGTCGAGCGTGAATCATATTGTAGATATGATCAACATAGTGATATTCACCATTGAAAACTACTCCATCTCACGTGATGATCGGACATGGTTTAGTTGATATGGATCACGTGATCACTTAGATGATTAGAGGGATGTCTATCTAAGTGGGAGTTCTTAAGTAATTTGATTAATTGAACTTTAATTTATCATGAACTTAGTACCTGATAGTATTTTGCATGTCTATGTTGTTGTAGATAGATGGCTCGTGCTGTTGTTCCATTGAATTTAATTGCATTCCTAGAGAAAGCTAAGTTGAAAGAAGATGGTAGTAACTACACGGACTGGGTCCATAACTTGAGGATTATCCTCATTGCTGCACAGAAGAATTACGTCCTGGAAGCACCGCTAGCTGCCAAACCCGCTGCAGGAGCAATGCCAGATGTTATGAACGTCTGGCAGAGCAAAGCTGAGGACTACTCGATAGTTCAGTGTGCCATGCTTTACGGCTTAGATCCGGGACTTCAACGACGTTTTGAACGTCATGGAGCATATGAGATGTTCCAGGAGTTGAAGTTAATATTTCAAGCAAATGCCATGATTGAGAGATATGAAGTCTCCAATAAGTTCTACAGCTGCAAGATGGAGGACAATAGTTCTGTCAGTGAGCATATACTCAAAATGTCTGGGTATAACAACCACTTGATTCAACTGGGAGTTAATCTTCCTGATGATAGTGTGATTGACAGAATTCTTCAATCACTGCCACCAAGCTACAAGAGCTTCGTGATGAACTATAATATGCAAGGGATGGATAAGACAATTCCCGAGCTTTTCGCAATGCTAAAGGCTGCGGAGGTAGAAATCAAGAAAGAGCATCAAGTGTTGATGGTCAATAAGACCACCAGTTTCAAGAAAAAGGGTAATGGGAAGAAGGGGAACTTGAAGAAGAACGGCAAGCACGTTGCTGCTCAAGTGAAGAAGCCCAAGTCTGGACCTAAGCCTGAGACTGAGTGCTTCTACTACAAAGGGATTGGTCACTGGAAGCGGAACTGCCCCAAGTATTTGGCAGATAAGAAGGATGGCAAGGTGAACAAAGGTATATGTGGTATACATGTTATTGATGTGTACCTTACTAATGCTCCCAGTAGTACCTGGGTATTTGATACTGGTTCTGTTGCTAATATTTGCAACTCGCAACAGGGACTACGGATTAAGCGAAGATTGGTTAAGGACGAGGTGACGATGCGCGTGGGAATTGGTTCCAAAGTTGATGTGATCGCCGTCGGCACGCTACCTCTACATCTACCTTCGGGATTAGTTTTAGATGTAAATAATTGTTATTTGGTGCCAGCGTTGAGCATGAACACTATATCTGGATCTTGTTTGATGCGAGACGGTTATTCATTTAAATCTGAGAATAATGGTTGTTCTATTTATATGAGTAGTATCTTTTATGGTCATGCACCCTTGAAGAGTGGTCTATTTTTGATGAATCTCGATAGTTGTGACACATATATTCATAATATTGAAGCCAAAAGATGCAGAGTTGATAATGATAGTGCAACTTATTTGTGGCACTGCCGTTTGGGTCATATTGGTGTAAAGCGCATGAAGAAACTCCATTCTGATGGACTTTGAATCACTTGATTATGAATCTCTTGGTACTTGCGAACCATGCCTCATGGACAAAATGACTAAAACTCCGTTCTCCGGAACAATGGAGCGAGCAACAGATATGTTGGAAATCGTACATATTGATGTATGTGGTCCAATGAATATTGAGGCTCGCGGCGGGTATCGTTATTTTCTCACCTTCACAGATGATTTGAGCAGATATGGATATATCTACTTGATGAAACGTAAGTCTGAAACATTTGAAAAGTTCAAAGAATTTCAGAGTGAAGTGGAAAATCATCGTAACAAGATAATAAAGTTTCTACGATCTGATCATGGAGGAGAATATTTGAGTTACGACTTTGGTCTTCATTTGAAACAATGTGGAATAGTTTCGCAACTCACACCACCCGGAACACCACAACGTAATGGTGTGTCCGAACGTCGTAACCACACTTTATCAGATATGGTGCGATCTATGATGTCTCTTGCTGATTTACCGCTATCATTTTGGGGTTATGCTTTAGAGACGGCTGCATTCACGTTAAATAGAGCACCATCTAAATCCGTTGAGACGACACCTTATGAATAGTGGTTTGGCAAGAAACGCAAGTTGTCATTTCTTAAAGTTTGGGGCTGCGATGCTTATGTGAAAAAGCTTCAACCTGATAAGCTCGAACCCAAATCGGAGAAATGTGTCTTCATGGGATACCCAAAGGAGACTGTTGGCTACACCTTCTATCACAGATCCGAAGGCAAGACATCAGTTGCTAAGAATGGATCCTTTCTAGAGGAGGGGTTTCTCTCGAAAGAAGTGAGTGGGAGGAAAGTAGAACTTGATGAAGTAACTGTACCTACTCCCTTATTGGAAAGTAGTTTTCATCAAAGAAATTTGTTCCTGTGACTCCTACACCAATTAGTGAGGAAGCTAATGATGATGATCATGTAACTTCAGATCAAGTTACTACTGAACCTCGTAGGTCAACCAGAGTAAGATCAGCACCAGAGTGGTACGGTAATACTGTTCTGGAGGTCATGTTACTTGACCATGACGAACCTACGAACTATGAGGAAGCGATGATGAGCCTAGATTCCGCAAAATGGCTTGAGGCCATGAAATCTGAGATGGGATCCATGTATGAGAACAAAGTGTTGACTTTGGTTGACTTCCCGATGATTGGCAAGCCATCGAGAATAAATGGATCTTCAAGAAGAAGACTGATGCTGACGGTAATGTTACTATCTACAAAGCTCAACTTGTTGCGAAAGATTTTCGACAAGTTCAAGTAGTTGACTACGATGAGACATTCTCACCCGTAGTGATGCTTAAGTCCGTCCGAATCATGTTAGCAATTGCTGCATTTTATGATTATGAAATTTGGCAAATGGATGTAAAGACTGCATTCTTGAATGGATTTCTGGAAGAACAGTTGTATATGATGCAACCTGAAGGTTTTATCGATCCAAAGGATGTTAACAAAGTGTGCAAGCTCCAGTGATCCATTTATGGACTGGTGCAAGCATCTCGGAGTTGGAATAAACGTTTTGATAGTGTGAGCAAAGCATATGGTTTTATACAGACTTTTGGAGAAGCATGTATTTACAAGAAAGTGAGTGGGAGCTCTGTAGCATTTCTAATATTATATGTGGATGACATATTGTTGATTGGAAATGATATAGAATATGTGGATAGCATAAAAGGATACTTGAACAAGAGTTTTTCAATGAAAGACTTCGGTGAAGCTTCTTATATATTGGGCATCAAGATCTATAGAGATAGATCGAGACACTTAATTGGACTTTCACAAAGCACATACCTTGGTAAAGTTTTGAAGAAGTTCAAAATGGATCAAGCAAAGAAAGGGTTCTTGCCTGTGTTACAAGGTGTGAAGTTGAATTAGACTCAATGCCCGACCACTTCAGAAGATAGAGCGAAAATGAAAGTTGTTCCCAATGCTTCAGCCATAGGCTCTATCATGTATGGAATGTTGTGTACCAGACCTGATGTGTGCCTTGCTATTAGTTTAGCAGGGAGGTACCAAACTAATCCAGGAGTGGATCAACGGGCGGTGGTCAAGAACATCTGAAATACCTGAAAAGGACTAAGGATATGTTTCTCGTTTGTGGAGGTGACAAAGAGCTCGTCGTAAATGGTTACGTCGATGCAAGCTTTGACACTGATCCGGATGACTCTAAGTCACAAACTGGATACGTATTTATATTGAATGGTGGAGCTGTAAGTTGGTGCAGTTCTAAACAAAGCGTCATGGCGGGATCTATGTGTGAAGCAGAGTACATAGCTGCTTCGGAAGCAGCAAATGAAGGAGTCTGGATGAAGGAGTTCATATCCGATCTAGGTGTCATACATAGTGCATCAGGTCCAATGAAAATCTTTTGTGACAATACTGGTGCAATTGCCTTGGCAAAGGAATCCAGATTTCACAAGAGAACCAAGCACATCAAGAGACGCTTCAATTCCATCCGCGATCACGTCAAGGAGGGAGACATAGGATTTGCAAGATACATACGGATCTGAATGTTGCAGACCCGTTGATTAAGCCTCTCTCACGAGCAAAACATGATCACCACCAAGACTCCATGGGTGTTAGAATCATTACTGTGTAATCTAGATTATTGACTCTAGTGCAAGTGGGAGATCAAGGAAATATGCCCTAGAGGCAATAATAAAGTTGTTATTTATATTTCCTTATATCATGATAAATGTTTATTATTCATGTTAGAATTGTATTAATCGGAAACTTATTACATGTGTGAATACATAGAGAAATAGAGTGTCACTAGTATGCCTCTACTTGACTAGCTCGTTGAATCAAAGATGGTTAAGTTTCCTAGCCATATACATGAGTTGTCATTTGATTAACGGGATCACATCATTAGAGAATGATGTGATTGACTTGACCCATTCCGTTATCTTAGCACTTGATCGTTTAGTATGTTGCTATTGCTTTCTTCATGACTTCTACATGTTCCTATGACTATGAGATTATGCAACTCCCGAATACTGGAGGAACACTTTGTGTGCTACCAAATGTCACAACGTAACTGGGTGATTCTAAAGGTGCTCTACACGTGTCTGCAATGGTACTTGTTGTGTTGGCATAGATCGAGATTAGGATTTGTCACTCCGATTGTCGGAGAGGTATCTCTGGGCCCTCTCGGTAATGCACATCACTATAAGCCTTGCAAGCAATGTGACTAATGAGTTAGTTGCGGGATGATGCATTACGGAACGAGTAAAGAGACTTGTCAATATCGAGATTGAACTAGGTATTGAGATACCGATGATCGAATCTCGGGCAAGTAACATACCGATGACAAAGGGAACAACGTATGTTGTTATGCAGTTTGACCGATAAAGATCTTCGTAGAATATGTAAGAGCCAATATGAACATCAAGGTTTCGCTATTGGTTATTGACCGGAGACGAGTCTCGGTCATGTCTACATAGTTCTCGAACCCGTAGGGTCCGCACGCTTAACGTTCGGTGACGATCGGTATTATGATTTTATGTGTTTTGATGTACCGAAGATAGTTCGGAGTCCCGGATGTGATCACGGACATGACGAGGAGTGTCGAAATGGTCGAGACATAAAGATTGATATATTGGATGACTATATTCGGATACTGGATGAGTTCCGGGGGTCACCGGATAATTATCAGAGTGCCGGGGGGTTATCGGAACCCCCGGGGGAACTAATGGGCCAACATGGGCCTTGTGTGAGAGAGAGGAGGGGGCCTTAGGGCGGGCCACCCCCCCCCCCCCTTGAGGAGTCCGAATTGGATAAGGAGGGGGGCGGCGCCCCCTCTTTCCCTCCCTCTCTCCCTCTCCTTCCTTCCCACTTCCCGCTCCTAGTTGGACTAGGAAAGGGGGAGTCCTACTCCTACTAGGAGGAGGACTCCTCCCCTCCTTGCCGCGCTCTAGGGCCGGCCAACCTCCCCCTTGCTCTTTTATATACGGGGGCAGGGGGGCACCCTAGAACACACAAGTTGATCATTGATCTCTTAGCCATGTGTGGTGCCCCCTCCACCATAATCCACCTCGGTCATATCGTTGCAGTGCTTAGGCGAAGCCCTGTGCCGGTAGCTTCATCATCACCGTCGTCACGCCGTCGTGCTGATGAAGCTCTCCATCGACACTCAGCTGGATCCAGAGTTCGTGGGACCTCACCGAGCCGAACGTGTGCAGATCGCGGAGGTGCCGTACTTTCAGTACTAGGACCGGTCTGATCGTGAAGACGTACGACTACATCAACTGCGTTGTCATAACGCTTCCGCTTAAGGTCTACGAGGGTACGTGGACTACACTCTCCTCTCTCGTTGCTATGCATCACCATGATCTTGCGTGTGCGTAGATTTTTTTGAAATTACTGCGTTCCCCAACACCACATACATCTCTTAAATATTAAATAAAGTCCGAACACTTTTATAGTATAGTACGGCATCCCGAATATAGCATTATATGCATCGGCTCCGAATCATGTCTTTGGTCAATAGTTGGGTTGCCCGGCTCCTGTGGTTACTACCTTACGTTCCGTTTGTTCGGCTAAGGTAGTAAAGGGAGAACTACTGCGATTGTGTTTCCGGTTCATCCGGACAAACACCTCAGTAGAGAAAGCCGAAAACTGACTGTCATGATGCGGCAAGAGCTGGTCAGCTTTTCGATGACTAAGTATAAATCTCTTGCAATTTTTTCTGCATTACGCGACAGGCTGGCCTTCACCTGGTTAGGCATCCATAGCACCCAAGTTTGGATAATTGAACAATACTAGGGGCTGCGCCCACACTCCTATTGTAAAACTCCTATAGCTAAGTGAGAGTGATTAAGCCACATAGTCCAATTGCCTGGTTCGCCGCGCTAACACCTCCTTCATGGACCAAGACGTTGGGTCAAGTGTGTTTAAGTGTTATCCCGAACACCCCCATACTACCTACGTGGGGGCTGAAGCCGACGACTGACCAACTCTCAGATGTCGTAAACGGCCACACAGGAGGAGATATTTTAAAATAAAACAAGCAGCATATCATACATAAGCCTTGTTTCATAATACATGATTGGACATCATAGATACATTTATTCAAAAATGATGTCCTTCAAACACTGGCCCTCTACAATGTGGGATCCTTCCAGGACATCATCGAAATACCGCTCCGGTGTGTGGTGCTCTTCACCTACGAGCGGTCCCTCGGTCGCAAGCTTGACGGCGTTCATTTTCACCCACTGCACCTTGACACGGGCGAAGGCCATCCGTGCACCTTCGATGCAGACCGACCGCTTTACGACATCAAGTCGGGGGCAGGCATTGACCAGCCGCTTCACGAGTCCTAAGTAACTACTGGGTATGGGTTCGAGAGGCCACAGACGGATTATAAAATCCTTCATGGCCAATCCGGCCATCCTATGTAGTTCGGTCAGCTGTTTCAGCTGATCGTTGAGGGACACTGGATGCTCTGGCGCAAGGGCAACCAGAACAGCTTCTCCATTGTGCTACCCTTTCCGGCTCGGAACAACTCCGCAGCGTCAGCAACACTCCAGGGCAGATCCGCAAACGCTCCTGGAGAACTCCAAACTCGGGTCAGTAAGATGTATTTCCTTCTCATAAATTTGCTTTGCATATTAAAGGCCTTACCAGCCGCAATCTTCTTCGCCTCTTGGATCTCCCGGCAGGCGTTTTGGGCTTTAGTCCGGGCCTCTTGTGCACTTTGAAGGGCCTTAGCAAGTTCGAATTTTTTATCCGAAATTTTCCGCTCTAAGGACTCACATTTGCTTATGGCATCCTTGAGCTCTTGCTGTAGTTCCTCCACCCTTGACTCATGTTTTAGGCGGGCGGCTCGTTCCTCCTTCGCCTCCTTCTTGGACTCGGCCAGCGCGCCCTTGAGGGTCTCGACCTCAGACGCGTCAGCTATGAGCAAAGTTATAACACTCATAAAGATGACAAATTACTGCGGATATTATTCCAGACGCATTTTTGATATAACATACCTTGCTTTTCCGCTAACTTCCGCCTCAGCTCAGACGCTTCAACGGCATGGGAAGCTGACGCCTGCATCGCAGCCTGTTTGATTCAAATAGATAGGTATGTTAATCTCCTGTACGAGTCATTAGATCCTTTGTTCGGCCTTTCTTTGTGAACACCGAACAGAGTCTCAGGGGCTACTATCTATACACAGACATCTTTCTTAGCTAAAAGGCATTGTATTAAAAACCTCAAAGCCTCTTAGAAGGCTGGTGTAAGCCTCGTTCAATCCACATTCTGCGGACCGAAACCTTTCAACCACCGTACCCATAAGGGTACGATGTTCTCCCACAATGGTGGCATTCTGAAGCACCTCCGCCAAAGTATCCGGCGCCTCTGGATTGACAGAGGTCACCGGTGGGATTGGCGCACCCTCTTCTTTCGAAGAAGGCTGCTCACCTGATTCCGGAGCCGTACGGCTCTCCGGAACAATGTCCGGTTGGAGGCCGAACTGGGCATGGCCCCCGTCGTCAGTCTCCATGGGGGTCAGTACCCCCATGTTTCTGGAAGCAGAGGTATCGCCCTCTGGCGCCGCCTCGGCGGCTTCCCACACCTCTCCCTGACCCGGAAGGGTCCTTCGGGACAACACTTCGGCATTGCCCGTAGCTTTGGGGGAGGAGGCCGACGGAGGCGACTCGCTATCCATCACATTCAGATCCAGCGAATTCCCCGAAGATGAGGATTGCTGGAGGAGGACGCGAGCCGGACTGCATCACATGATCAGTATATTAAAATCACAAAGGCGGAAAACCGGATAGATATATAAGTACAAGTGCTTCTGGGGTACTTACTGTCCAGCCAGGGGCTTCGGCCTGGAGTGCCATTCATCGGCGTCTGATTCGGAGTCATCCGTGAGGGAGATTCTCCCTTTCTTGGACGCCTCCGCCTCCAGATCCGCGGAAGCTCCCCTTTTCTTCTTCCCCCCTTTAAGGGGAGAATTACTCTCTTCCTCCCCCCTTCGTATTTGTCGGGGGAGGAGTGAGTCTCGGTGTCTTTGGACACTACGTCCGAAGCACCTTTACAGTGGAGGCCACTTTTGGCCTCCTTGCCCTTCTTCTTGGCCTTCTTTTCCAGCGCCTGGTAAGGCACCGGAACCAGCATCCTCGTTAACAGAGGGATGGCTGGGTCTTTGGGCAGCGGAGCCAGACAGCGAATCTGCTCCGCCTTCTTCGTCCAGCCCTGTGGGAAGAATAGAAAGCTTAGTACTCCCCTTGGATTTACAAATAATAAAATTATCATGAAAACTTACGGGAGATGCCGTATGAGTACAGTCGAGGCCGAGGTCATCGGTCGTTTTCGGCCACGACTTTTGGGTCTTGAACAGCAGCTTCCACATGTCTTCGTGCTTTGTGCCTACGAACCGCTACAGGGTCCGGGGACCGACTGGGTCGAACTCCCACATGTGTTGAGTCCGGCCTTGACGGGAGAATCCAGCGGAAGAGCATTACCTGGATCACGCTGGTGAGGCTGGTATCCTTGTCTACCATACTCTTGATGCGCTTCTGCAGCATCGTCACCTCGTTGGATGACGCCCAGTCCAGACCCTTGTTGAGCCAGGATGTCAGCCGCAGTGGAGGCCCGGACTTGAACTCGGGAGGAGCGGCCCATGTGGAGTCACGGGGTTTCGTGACATAGAACCACTCCTGCTGCCACCCCTTCACGGTCTCCACGAAGGTGCCTTCGGGCCAGGTGACATTGGGGAGTATGCTCACCATGGCGCCGCCGCACTCCGCGTGTTGACCATCCACCACTTTTGGCTTCACATTGAAGACCTTGAGCCATAGGCTGAAGTGGGGAGGGATGCGGAGGAATGCCTCACACACGACGATGAACGCCGAAATGTTGAGAAAGGAATTCGGGGCTAGATCATGGAAATCTAGCCCGTAGTAAAACATGAGGCCGCGGACGAAAGGATGGAGGGGAAACCCTAACCCGCGAAGGAAATGAGGAATAAATACTACCCTCTCATGGGGCTCCGGTGTAGGGACGATATGTTTCTTGGCCGGAAGCCGGTGGGCAATTTCCTTGGCAAAATACCCCGCCTCCCGGAGCTCCTTGATGTTCTCCTCCGTGACAGAGGAGGTCATCCACTTGCCCTGCGTTCCAGATCCGGACATGGCTAGAGTGTTTTCTCAGGACGGAAGGGATCGAAGCTTGGGCGCTGGAGCTCGAGAGCGGATGGGCTGAGGAACAAGAAGGCGTGGGGTGAAAAGGTGAACTCTTATCTCCTTATAAGGGCAGTGAATATAGAGCGTCCCCCCATGAGCCTTAAAACTCGCCTATTCCCAAGGAGTCCTGCGAACGGCATGGTTGGATTACCCAAACCCGTATTGATGATAATCCCGTGATAAGGGGACACGATCTCTATTTTGACAAGACATGTCACCGAAGGCTGCGTCTCGGAACGCGAATCGGGGGATTGAAAAACGATTCGAAATAATAAAGAGGCCAGACGTGACGTCTCGCCAATGAAACTGTCAGTAAGACATATTATGTTTTTTTATTAAGTCTTATGCCCTTGTGGTAGTGGGTTGTAACTGTTAAACAGAGCCGGATATAGTTCTCGTGGATCAACTACTTTGAAGTATTCGGAGGAGGAACCCGCCTTGCAATGCCGAAGACAATCTGCGTGCCGGACACATCGTCATTGAAGCCTTGTTCAGGGGCTAGTGAGGGAGTCCTGGATTAGGGGGTCCTCGGGAGTCCGGGTTGTGCATCACGGGCCGGACTACTGGGCCGCGAAGATACAAGATAGAAGACTTTCCCCCATGACCGGATGGGACTCCCCTTGGCATGGAAGGCAAGCTTAGCGTTCGGATATGAAGGTTCCTTTCTCTGTAAACCGACTCTGTACAACCCTAGCCCCCTCTGGTGTCTAAATAAATTGGAGGGTTTAGTCCGTAGAGGCAAGCATAATCATACATGCTAGACATCTAGGGTTTAGCCATTACGATCTCGAGGTAGATCAACTCTTGTAACCCATGTAATCATCAAAGTCAATCAAGCAGGAAGTGGGGTATTACCTCCATTAAGAGGGCCCGAACCTGGGTAAACATCGTGTCCCCTGCCTCATGTTACCTTTGATCCTTAGACGCATAGTTCGGGACCCCCTACCCGAGATCTGCCGGTTTTGACATCGACACCCTCCTCGGCCCACCTCTGGTGCCCATCTTCTGGTATATAAGTCATTTTGACCTAGCAAAAAAATTGGGAGAGGAATTTCGGGATGAAGCGCTGTCGTCTCGAGGCGGGAGCACTTTTGCCCTCTGGCGGAGCAATTCCGCCAGGGGAACTTCCCTCCGAGAGGGGAAAATCATCGTCATCATCATCAGCAACAACTCTCCCATCTTGGGTAGGGCAATATCCATCAATATCTTCAACAACACCATCTCATCTCAAACCCTAATTCATCTCTTGTGTTCAATCTTTGTACCGGAACCTCAGATTGGTACTTGTGGGTGACTAGTAGTGTTGATTACATCTTGTAGTTGATTACTATATGGTTTATTTGGTGGAAGATTATATGTTCACATCCACTATGCTATTTAATACTCCTCTGATCTTGAGCATGATTATTATTTGTGAGTAGTTACTTTTGTTCTTGAGGTCGTGGGAGAAATCTTGAGCATGATTATTTTGATGATATGTATGTTCTGATTCCCTTAGTGGTGTCATGTGAACGTCGACTACATGACACTTCACCTTATTAGGTCTAAGGAAATGCATTGTGGAGTAGTTATTAGATGATGGGTTGCTAGAGTGATAGAAGCTTAAACCCTAATTTATGCGCTACTTTATAAGGGATTGATTTGGATCCAAAAGTTTAATGCTATGGTTAGATTTTATCTTAATACTTTTGTCGTAGTTGCGGATGCTTGCGAGGGGGTTAATCATAAGTAGTAGGTTTGTTCAAGTAAGAACAACACCCAAGCACCGGTCCACCCACATATCAAATTATCAAAGTTGCGAACACGAATCAAACCAATGATGAAAGTGACTAGATGAAATTCCCGTGTACCCTCAAGAACGCTTTGCTTATTATAAGAGACCGTTTTGGCATGTCCTTTGCCACAAAAGGATTGGGCTACCATGCTGCATATTATTTACCATTACCGTTACTTGCTCGTTACAAATTATCTTGCTATCAAACTACTCGTCACTTATAATTTCAGTGCTTACAGAGAATACCTTGCTGAAAACCACTTATCATTTCCTTCTGCTACTCGTTGGGTTCGACACTCTTACTTATAAAAAGGACTACGGTTGAACCCCTATACTGGTGGGTCATCAACGCCTCTATTAAAAATATTTGTTTGGATAATTTTTTCCTGTCCTAAAACCATCCCAAATATTATTAATCAAAGTTGATTGATCGTGCCAAGTTGCCTATATGATGAAATGGCCCGTATCATGGCGACATAAACTTAGATGCAATGTTTTCAAAGGATATATTCAAAATTGGGTAACCAACTTTGTTTGGGACCCTGGTTTATGAAAAGAAGGTGATATTTTAATAGATGTGTACTTTGTAGCCCTGCCCCTGAAAAAGGAAACATTTTGTCTAACGCATCTACATTCCTACCTTGAAAAGAATGAGCGCACTTCATGGAAATTTTATATTTTCACGCTGTAAATTCCTATCATTCTATTGTTAAAGTCGACGAAGCTGACAGCAGCAGCTTCATTGATCTAGTGATAGTGACGCTAGTACTCTACTAACAACAAGATAGGGCAATGTATTTCCCACAATTATGTAAGAGAAATTTTTCATCAATGACTGAGCCTACAAAATTTGAGAAGGGAATCAAAGCTGCTAGTCGTGGAAAAAAAATGTATTGAAATTTTGTTGAGCTAGCGGATGGTTGATTCATGAGGTGCAAGGTTGAACCGGGTTGAATCTTGAAAAAGAATGAAATGCTAATTGTGTTGTTTCTTCACTAAATCGCGCTCAATCTGAAATCCCCCCCTGAAAAAATGCAGTCATATTTCTCAAAATAAGCAAGACTTGGACATGCAAGGAACCACATCCTGAAATGTCCATATTGAATACATTTTTTTAAATGAATTGGACCTTACAAATGGTGTGGTCAAATTTTAATATGAAAAAATAGAAAGTATGTTCAACATTAGTCTTGTTTTAAACAACTCATCAAAACAAAGATGATGGTCAAACTAGGTCTAAATTTGGATATATGGTTCAACATATATGGTCATTCCTATGTTTGAAGAAATATATATATTAAAATATGCATTTAATGATGGAGAGAAAAAATGGTGGAGGGCGGGTTGATTTTGATAATGCGTAAAGGATTTTTCGCTCATGTGCCAAAAATCCATTTACCAGTCAGACCACATCCGTCAGATAACCATCCCATGGACCAAAATAGCCTGGTGGACCTGATGCGCATATTTCTTCGGTGCACTGGATACATCTCAGTGATTAGACGCATGAAATACCATGAAAACCCATATCCTTCCGAACACCTAGCGCTATTACAAGGGTTGGCCCATATTGCTTTATCTGTACAGTTTCCACCGATTTTAGGAAGGTTTTGGAACCTTTCTGAACAAGTTTTTCTGGATTTTTTTTTCATTTTTCGCATTATTCACCGTTTTTAATCCATGATTTTTTGGATATTTTGGACATTTTTGGATTTCCCAAACAATTTTTAATTCACAATTTTTTTTGAAATTTGTGTATTTTAAAGTTTACAAAACATTTTCTAAGATTCTGAATATTTTTTAACCTATGATTTTTGGAGTTACTGAACATTTTAAAATTCATGAACTTCTTTAATTCTTTACCTTTTTTCAAATTCATGAACATTATTCGAATTCATTAAAACATTGTGAATATTTGTTTAAAAAAATCAGGAACAGTTTCTAACATCCATGAGCAATTTATGAAAATCTTTGAACATTTTTCAAATTATCAACCATTTTTTAGAAAAAATTTAATTTTAATTTTGGTGAACATTTTCTGAATTGTTGAAAATTTTAATTTTGGTGAACATTTTCAGAATTTCATGAACGTTTTTTTAATTCTGTTGAAAGGAGAAAAATAAACAAAATAAAAAGACGGAAAAACCAGGCGCCCTGCACTACGCCCCGTACTGGGCTGACACAAAGACGCATGGTGCGGAGCATGTTTGGCGCACGCCAACCGCGCGACTATATATGTCGCCTGTAGCAAGACGGAAGGACATCTCGCCTTAAGCATCCAGTACACCTTTTTTTAAACGAAATAGAGATGAAAAATGAGAGATCCCACAGTTTGAACATGGGTCTGCTGGTTGTGGGCAGCATTGCTAGCTATTGAGTAAGCGTCGGGCTTATGGTGAATACTAGGACGCGACCTAATTGAGGGGAAAAGAGTCGGTATTCTATTGGTTTCTCGTGTTCTTTCATTTTCGTTTTTGCACCGGGTTCTCTTCATTTCTTTCTTTGCTTTCACTAGTTTTTCTATTTTCTTTATTTTTATTCGGTTTCATTTATTTCTTTTCTCGGTTCTCACTTTTTTAATTTTCTTTCTTTTTTTCTTTGTCTTACTTCGGTTTTGTTTGTCTCTTTCTCGTTTTCACCGTTTTTTCTTGTTTTCCTCTATGGTTTCACTATTTTTTTAAATTCGGTTTCAATGGTTTTCTATGCATATGTTTGGTATATATCTAATACTCCATTCGTTCGTAAATATAAGTTTTTTTTAGATATTTCAATAAGGACTATATAAGGATGTATATAGATATATTTTAGAGTGTAGATTCACTCTTTTTGCTCCGCATGTAGTCCGCATTGGAATCTCTCGAAAGACTTATATTTAGGAACAGAGTGTATACATTTTTTAATACATGTTTAACATTTTTCAAAGTCTTGATTAACATAACTTTTTTAATATATGGTTAACATTTTTTCTATAAACATTTAACATTTTTCAAATTCTTGATTAACATCTTTCAAGTAGAAGTCTAAGATTGAATGCATGACCAACATTTTTTCTATACAAGTTTAACATTTTTCAAATACAAATTGAACATTTTTTAATACATTGTCAACATTTTTCCTATACATATTTAACATTTTTCAAATACAAGTTTAATATTTTTTAATACATGGTCAATAATTTTCTATACACCTTTAACGTTTTTCAAATGCTTAATTAACATTTTTCAAATACTTGTTTAACATTTTTTCGAATGTTTGGATTAATATTTTTTAAATACATAATCAATTTTTTCACACACACATTGTATATTTTGTGTAAGTGCATCTAGTGCACCTTAGTGATTTTGGTGTATTGAAGACTTATAGTTAAGGATCTAATGCGTTTGTTAGTGTACACAGGTCTATAAGTCTATGAGGAGTTTGATGTTTACAGAGAAAGTCGACCCCTAAAAATGAAGTTCTTCGACTGAAGACTTTGTTATTCTGAAGACTTTCTGAAGACTTTGAAAGTGAAGAAATTGGTGTGACCTTGAAGACTTAGCATTCATTTGAAGAACATGAAGCGTGAAGACTTGACACTTGTCATTTGAGAGCAACCCATCCTCTGAGGACTTTGAGCAAAAATCATCGAGTGAGGAAAAACCCAAAAACCAAACCCCTACAAACCCAAAGTGATTGAGCATCACTGAAGAGATTGATCCTGCGTGGATCCGGCGCTTGTTACCTTTGAAGACTGTGCTTCTTCCAGAGGGTTAGGTCTCATGGTCTAGAGCATCCAAGAGGAATTGTGGATCGCCGAGTGACCAAGTCTGTGAAGGTTTGGAAGTCACGAAGACTTACCACGAGTGATTGGACGAGGTCTGTGTGACCTTAGTTCAAGGAGAATACGGTGAGGACTTGATGTCACCGAGCTGCGTGCTTTCGCCGATCGGGTGTCCGGGACTGTGTGTCCTTGAGTTTAAATACTCGGCCGCTCAACCAGACGTACAAGCGGGGCATGATTGGGCTGGTCTACCAAATCATTGTCTTCACCAACCTTACTGGTTCTCTCTCCTCAACCCTTTCATTTCCTCATTCTTGTGTTGAGTGTTTATTCATATCTGTGTTTGAAGACTTTGGTGAAGACTTTCTCAATTTCCTCGGTTCAATTTCTTGATCTGTTTGTCTTCATCTTGAGCTATCATGTGTTTACGCTTTTACGTACTCTTTGTTTGTCTTCATTTCATCATGATGACCATGCCCGCGATTCTCGTTATGCTTACTTGAGTACTTATTCCGCTGCAAGTAGTTCTTCGCTAAGGAATTTCCTCACCGCAAATTCCTCCTTGAAGAATTCATAAAACTCGCCTATTCACCCCCCTCTAGTCGATATAACGCACTTTCAATTGGTATCGAGCAAGGTACTCCCTTGTTACGTGTGATTTTAGTTTAACCACCGGAGTTTTAGTTATGTCGACCGCAGTATGATCAAGGTCTCAGCAGGTGTCCTACCTTTGAGGGACGGACTACCCCTCTTGGAAGAACAAGGCGAATGCATCTTGAAGCAATTTACAACGATCTACGGTATGTTGTGGAAAATGGTGCTCCCTCGGTCACACCTTCTCACGAATCTGCTGATGTGAAGAGATTCAAGCAACTCGATTCTCAAGCGAAGAATATCATATGTGTCCATCCGAGCAAAGGTCAATATGGAAGAGTGAGCGCTTTGGAAACGCCAAGCTCATCCGGGACATCTTGTCCAAAGTAAATGAAGGAGTCGCAACTCTGCGTGACTCCCGAGTTGATGTTCTTCGAAATCTCTTCAACCGCTTCAAAATTCTCGACAACGAAAATGTTCAACAAACCTTCGATCGCCTCACTGACATCTCAAATGAGCCTCAAGCACTTGGCGCCACTGACATCACCGACCATGAGGTGGTGAAGAAATTGTTAAGATCGCTTGATTCCTCATTTGATACTCTGGCACTGATGATACAAGAGCGTGCTGACTACAAGTCACTTGATCCAGTTGATATCCTCGAAAGGCTAAATACTCATGAGTTCCAAATTCTTTGAAAAGAGAGATCTCTATGGTTCTAGCTATGGAAAAACACGTGCCACGAAGGCCAAGGCTGTGTCTGCGAATCTGAGTGTGAAGACTCTGGTAGTAGCCTTGGAGATCCTGAAGAATTAGGCCAGGAGCTAGCACTGCTCGTGAAGAAATTCCAGAAGTTCTCAAGACGTGGTCGCTTTGGAAAATCCTCAAGAAGCAGTGATTCCTCATCTTGTGACTATAAGACAAGACTTTGTCACAAATGCAAGAAACCTGGTCACTACATCCAAGATTGTCCTCAGTGGGAAAAGGAATTAAAGAAGAAGAAACACAAGGATTACAGTTCTGATGACGCGAAGAAGAAGAAGAAATCATCGAAATCTTCATCATCAAAATCCTCAAAGCCTTCTTCTCACAAGAAGAGCATCTCCAAAAAGGCTCGGGCATTCATTGGCAAGGAAATGGACTTTGAAGCTGAATCTGAGGAACATGAGGAAGAGGAGGCATCAGAAGAATCTGAGTGCAGTGTGGCGAGTCTAGCTCTCGCTCTTGCTTTAAATCGACAAGTCCATCTTCAACTCTGAAGAAAATGACCTCACCAACAAAGCTGATGAAGATAGTGATGATTACGCTCCCACCTATTGCTTCATGGCAAAGGGTGCCAAGGTACTCAATATACCTCCTCTGAATCTAGTGAAAATGAATCTGATGAAGATCTAAAGCCCAGTTACTCAAAACTTTCTAAGATTGTTGTAAAACAACAAAGGGCTTTGGAAAAGGTTCAAAACATGCTAGATAAGAGTGATGATATGTTAGGTGAAGAAATGGATCGCACTAAAGCCCTGACTGAAAATCTTCAGAGACTTCAGTGTAGGTTTGACAGCCTTCAAGGTCATCATAAAGCTTATCTGATCATTAGAAACTTTCTTATGAATTTCTTCAAAGAAAGCAAGATCTTGAGAAGCTAAGAGTGAATTATGAAGAT
Organism: Aegilops bicornis; assembly: GCA_021605145.1. NCBI lineage: Eukaryota > Viridiplantae > Streptophyta > Magnoliopsida > Poales > Poaceae > Aegilops > Aegilops bicornis. The sequence goes on along the minus strand of CM038673.1, from coordinate 762,335,151 downwards.
CTTCTGAAGGAGCGCGATTCATTACTTGCTCAACAAATCAGCGCTTCTCAAGAAGAATTTGTTCCTCCATGCTTAAAGTGCATTGAACGTGAATCGCTAATTCTTCACTGAATGTTCAAATGCTTCAAGCTGTTACAAATTCTTCACCTGCCTCGCTATCACTAACTCCTCATCCGAGGACATTGCTAGTATCCTTGACAATGCGAAATTTGAAGGAATTGTATATGAGGCATGTACAAAAGCCTCAAAGGGCATCAGACTCTTTGTGATGTGCTTAAAAGCAGATCCTCAACAGAACCCTAGGAAAGAGGGTATTGCCTTTGAGAGGAAACTCAATGCTGATAGAACATATTGGAAGCCCGAGCAAGATCCCAAAACCTCATGGGTTGCTGCAAAGGGACCTCGATTGATCCATCTAACTTATACGGCTTTACATGCGAATCTCCTCATTCTTCTGATGAGTCATTTGACTCCAACTATAAACTGTTCAAAAATTAGAATGGTGAAGTATTTGCTAGATATGTTGGCACTAACTGCAGGAACGGTTCTCCTATGAAGAAAATCTTGGTTCCCAAGAAGTGCCTTGAAAGTCTTCAGGTGAATGTCCTCATGACACCACCTGTGAAGAATAGGAACCCCAGATCAAATTCTTCATATGGGCCAAATTCTTCATATGGATCCAAGTTCTCATACGGACAAAATTCCTCACCTGGATCAAATTCCTCAAAAGGATCAAAGTCCCCATATGATTATCATCGTGCTAATAACTCTGTTTCGCAGGGTAGAGCTAAGGGCTATGAATATGTGCATTATTCTTCAAACCAATATGTTCATAAGTCCTCGAAGAAATTCTCCGCTTATTCATATGCTTACCCTAACCCCTCTTATGTGAAACGAAATGGATTGGCCTCTATGCCACCATTCTCATATGGTGCTCATGAGTGATGAAATCTTTGCCACCCCTTCAGATGTGGGTGGTAAAGAAAAGAACTAACCTCTTCTGCGGTCAGGTCTCGGGCGTGCATTGAGCGTCTGAAGAAGAATTTCTTTGAGGCCTGCCAAAAATGCTGAAAGGGCGAGGCTAATCATGATGAAATGAACTTTCATTTCACACGTCCTCATCTTGCTTATCTATTAATCTTGGTGATGAAATTCATCCGATGAACTTTATATCATATTCTTCACCGATGAAGTATATGAGATCGTAAGTTGTACTAATTCATCTGCAGGATGATCAACCCAAAGCCACCGAGTGGGTTCTCGATAGTGGATGTACAAATCACATATTTGGTGACAAGAATCTATTGATGGATGCTCCCTTATCACCGTCACATCTGAAGCATATCATCTTCTTGACAAAGGCAAAAGTCAGTATTGGGTCTTGGTAAGGTTGCGATCTCTAAGGACATACACATGGACAAAGTCATGCTTGTTGAGTCCTTAGGATACAACCTCATGTCGATCTCAATGCTTTGTGATCTTGATATGGTTGTTATCTTTGGCAAGTATCGTTGTGTTGTGATTATGGAAGCTGACAATTCCAAAGTCTTGAAGGCTTTAGGAGAGGAGACTTGTGTATTGTTGATTTCTCTCTGACCACAACCAGCCGTGTGTCTACTTGCAAAAGCTTCAAAAGGCTGGCTATGGCATCGGCGACTTGGTCACGCAGGCATGAGAAATTTGAACACGCTTGCAAAGAAGAAGCATGTCATTGGCATTGAGAATGTCAAATTCCTCAAGGATCACTTGTGCGGAGCCTGTGAAGCTGGAAAAATGACCAAGGCCAAGCATCCAGCGAAGACTATCATGACCACTCATGTCCTTGAATTGCTTCACATGGACCTCTTTGGTCCTAATCATTACTCATTGTCGTTAATGATGCATCTCTATATGGCTTTGTTATTGTTGATGATTACTCTCGTTACGCATGGGTACACATTGTTACTTACAAAAATCAAGTGCAGGAAGTCTTCAAACAATTTTCCTCGAGGGCTTCAACTAACTTTGGTGTGAAGATCAAACACATCAGGAGTGACAATGGAACTGAGATCAAGAATTCCGGTCTTGATGCCTATCTTGATGAACTTGGTATTACTCATGAGTTATCTGCTCCCTATACTCCTCAGCAGAATGGTGTTGTGGAGCGCAAGAACAGAACTCTTGTTGAGATGGCTCGCACTATGCTTGATGAATACAAAACGCCTAATCGTTTTTGGATTGATGCAATTGATACTGCGTGCCACATCATCAACGGAGTATATCTTCACAAATTCTTCAAGAAGACTGCCTATGAACTCCTCACTGACAAGAAACCCAATGTAAGTTATTTCAAAGTCTTCGGTGCTAAATGATGGATTAGAGATCCTCATCACAATTCTAAATTTGCACGAAAGCACATGAAGTTTTTATGCTTGGTTACGGAAAGGACTCGCACACCTACAGAGTCTTCAACATCGCTCTTCACAAGATTGTTGACAATGTAGATGTGCGGTTCGATGAAACTAATGGCTCGCAAAGAGAGCACCTACCTTACGTGTTAGATGAACCAAAGACCGAGGAATCTATCAAGTTCAAGGCATCCGAGGATGTCATTCCTCTTGAAGAATCTCTTTGAAGAATTCATTCCTGTCTGTGAAGAGCTGACGAGCTGATGCACTCAAGATAATGCTGAAGACAATGGTGCTAAGGAAAATGATCAAATTCCTCGACGACAACCAGCTCATCCTCGCGTTGCAAAAGAAGTACAAGTTGACAAGATCATCAATGACATTGAAGCGCCAGGTCCTCTCACACGCTCAAAAGCTGCACATTTATCTAACTTTTGTGGGCACTATGCTTTTGTCTCTATCACAGAGCCCACTAAGGTAGATGAAGCATTTCTGGAACCTGAGTGGATTCAGGGCCATGCAAGAAGAATTACATCGATTCGAGCTCAACAATGTGCAGGGACTGGTCAAACGTCCAGATCCTCGCAATCATAATATCATTGGCACAAAGTGGATCTACCGCAACAAGCAAGATGAAAATGGCCTTGTGGTGAGGAATAAGGCACGACTAGTAGCTCAAGGCTACACCCGGGTTGAAGGAATTGATTTCGATGAAACTTTTGCACCTATTGCTAGACTTGAGTCTATTCGCATATTACTACGCCTATGCTAACCATCACAATATCACTTTATATCAAATGGATGTGAAAAGTGCATTCCTCAATGGTAAGCTTGAGGAAGAAGTATATGTTGCTCAACCCCAGTGTTTTGAAGATCCAAAGAATCCCGACAAAGTCTTGAGACTCAAAAAGGCCCTCTATGGTCTCAAACAAGCCCCACAGGCGTGGTATGATACATTGAAGGAATTCTTCGTGAAGAATGGCTTCACACCAGTTCACTCGACCCTACTCTCTTTACTAAATCATATGATGGTGAACTGTTTGTGTGCCAAATGTATGTTGATGATATTATCTTTGGCTGTCTTGACCAACGTTATAGTGATGAATTTGCCTATATGATGAGTGAAGAATATCAAATGTCTATGATGGGAGAGTTGAAATTCTTCTTAGGTCTTCAAATTAAATCAACAACACAATGGCATATTCATATCTCAGGAGAAATACCTCAAAGATGTCTGAAGAAATTCGGCATGCAAGATTGCAAAGGTGTCAAAATTCCTATGCCCACAAATGGCCATCTATGCAATCGATGAAAATGGTATTGACTTGATCACAAGGTATACCGCTCCATGATTGGTTCTTTATTGTACTTATGTGCATCTAGGCGGATATAATGCTTAGTGTTTGCATGTGTGCCCGATTTCAAGCTACATGAAGGAATCACACCATAAGGCTGTGAAGCATATTCTTCGATATCTAGCTCACACACCAACACTAGGATTATGGTACCCCAAGGGCTCTACTTTTGATCTCATTGGATATTCCGACTCGACTATCTGGTGATCGTGTGGACCGCAAGTCAACATCTGGTACTTGTCATTTCCTCGGACGATCTTTTGGTGCATTGGTCCTCGAAGAAACAGAACTGCGTATCACTATCTACTGCGGAAGCTGAATACATTGCTGCTGGCTCGTGTTGTGCTCAATTGCTGTGGATGAAGCAAACTCTCAAGGACTACGGCATCAACGTGAAGAATGTGCCTCTCTCTTTGTGACAATGAGAGTGCCATCAAGATTGCTCACAACCCAGTTCAGCACTCGAAGACAAAGCACATTCAAATTCGTCATCATTTTCTTCGTGATCATGTGTTAAAGGGCGACATCTCTATCGAGCACGTGAATACTGAAGAACAGCTAGCCGATATCTTCACTAAGCCCTTGGATGAGAAGAGATTTAGCAAGTTGCGGTGTGAGCTAAATATCTTAGAATCTTCGAACGTTCTTTGAAAAGGACACACATCCTGACAGTTATGCAAAATTGATGACTTAGATGTGCAACACATGAAGAAACGTTTTTCTTCAATCAATGAAGAATAACATTCTAAGTGTGAAGAACTTAATGAAGAATTTGATTCTCAGAACCCTACGACAATTGTACGCGGTGTCTGAAATCATTATTCTTATCTGATTGGGTCACGCCATCACCAAAGTTGAAAATCTTCAATTTAAGTTTTTCCTCAGTGTTGAAATTCTTCAGTTTTTCAAATTCTTCAACTTTGCAAAATCTTCACTGTTTCTGTCGTTTTTCTTCATTGGCAATACATATATATATATGGGTTTATGTCCTCTACAGCATTCACTTATGGCTATTTCTTCAAGTCGCTTTTACGCTAAGTGAATGTGATCGGACCCTTCCCCTCTATGCTATACTCAACCTAATCTATTTACAAATTCTTCATGTGCGTTCTATTTGAAACTTCGTTCAAAATCTTCACTTTGTGTCCTTGTCAATTTGAAGAAATTGCGAACGGAACTTTAAAACTGATCTTATCCAAACTTTCGGTTTTGCCTCTCAAACCGTTCCGCATCCCACGATGCATTATTTTACTCACCCACGATCATACACGATCTCCACTACACAGTACGTGGGTGACACATGTCGTGAGAAGGAGAATGGTCGAGGCACGTTCGTCCTAAATCTTGAGGCGAACAGTTTTTCACCGCCTCTATAAATACCCTCTCTCCATCCTCACTTCTTTTACTCCGCTCGACCTCTCTCTCCCGTTCGAGCTCCTCAAACCCTAGCGCCGCCGCTACTCCATCGTCGCCGGTGAGGAAGAGCTTCACTGCCTCGACCTCGTCGCCGACGTACTCACGCCGACTGCGGAAATCCTCACTCCGCCGTCGCTGTAGCTGTCTTCCTCCGCCAAGTTAGGGCGTGGAAGATCTGAACAGACGAGCTTCACATCTACAACACCCAGTTCGTCGTGTTCTTCATTTAGGGTAAATAAAAGTTACTTTTACTACCCTCGTTGATCCAAATCTTACACTACAAAATCTTCAAAGATGTTTTATTCTTCAAATCCTCACACACAAACTCCTCACAAGTTATATGCTCTTGATTCGTTTCTCTAAGCAATCATTTTCTTCAAGATTCCTCAATTGTGTGGATCCTCGATCTGTACAACTCTGGAACCTAAGACAAAGAACGCTTAGTGAAATTCTTCAAAACTCATCTGGTCAAAATCCTCAAAACTTGTTCTTTTTGAAAAACCTTTTGAGAACGCATATGACCTCTCCAAATTCCTCGCAACTATACTCTGTTCACAGGTACTCATGTCCGCTGCTGAATCACTAGGTTCTCATCAACTTAACTCATTTGCAGCGTTCCTCGAAGAAAAGTTGCATACTTCTTGGAGAATTCATCTGTTCAAATTCCTCAGCTGAAGAATATGGCAGAAAGAAAGAAGCCACAGAAAGGAGGAAAGAGGCCTGAGGTCATGACCGCGTTTGAAATCCCTGAGGAAATTTATGCTGATTATTGCACACCTGATGAAGCCGAGTTCGGCAAAGAGAACAAAAATCAGCGCAAGGTGCGCATCCAAAGGATTGAACGGAGATGGGCACGGGAATGGAGGGAGTACAGATATGTAACTCCAAAGTACATGAAGAAATTCGCACTCAATCCTCCATGCCCAAGAGCTCCGTTGGCACCTGGCCAAGAAGCTGACCCCACCAGCATCAAGCGTGGTGAAGACTTTCCTAAAGAATGGGCCAAGCGCCAAGCCAAGTTGGCAAGACAAGCCAATGAAGCAGTGAGGAAATTCAATGAGGACTCTGCTACTACTGCTGCCCATGAGGCCTCTGTTAAGCCAAGAAAATCTATGCCAAAGAAGCCCGCTCACAAGCCATGTGCTTCACCAACAGTGCCCTCACGGCCAAGTTCTTCAGCATTGCCCTCACGGCCAATTCCTCATGCTGCTCCTGCTCCCCCAACATCCTCAGCTCCTTCAAAGTCCTCAGCAGCTCCTCCCAAATCCTCAGCAGTTCCGACAAAGTCCTCAGCACCTGTGCATCTGGCCACGTGCCAAAGGACTGCTGGCTTCTCCATTGCCTCTGGTGTCTCAGCAAGTTCCTCAGCTGCACCAAAGTCTTCATCTCTGCTGAAGACTAAGGCCACAGCTGGACGAGGTCCTCGGCCAAGTCCCAAGAAGAAACAGGTTGCTTTCCAAGAGCCACCTGAAGATGATGAGGCTGATGATGATGAACTTGCGGAAATCATCAGAGATCGCCAACAAAGGGCCGCTAGAGCCAAAGGCACATCTGTGCCTCTGCTATTGGATCCGAGGAAAATCCTCGATTATATTGATCTCGGGCACAAGGATCCAAATACCCCTTTGCCTGATTTTCATCTGACCCCTGGACAAAGTCATATGTTGACTCATTTCATCACCGAAGAGAAATGGAAGTTTGAAAAGGCAAGAGAGATCAAGAAAGCTCAATACGAGAAAGGAGAAGTTCTGAAGAAAAGCGTTGTCAAAATGACACCGAGGAACTTCTCAAGGTCCGAATGAAATCCAAGCCCTCAACAAAAACTTCGATGCTTATTATGCTGATTGGCAAGGAGCCAAGGTCAGATTCGTCAACCTGACGAAGAAGTTCACAAATGTTGCTGCCCCAACGCAACATGAAATTCCTCAGGCTGGAGCCTCACCACCAAACTGAAGAACATGCCAAGACTGGCGATGAAGTTCAGGCTGCTGAAGAAAATGACAGTTCGAGGACTGATGATCCCATTCCAGCCGCTGAAGAAATTGCCAGGGCATCCACTAGTGGTGCGCCTGAAGAAACTGAACAAGTCAGGGCAACTGCATCAGTTGCGCCTGAGGAAAATCATCCAGATTCCTCAGCTCCTCCTGCGCCAACACCCACTCCAATTCTTCCATCTGCCTCTGATGTGAAGAAGACCAAGGCTGCAGAACGAGCTGCTGTGAAGAAACGGAAAGCATCAGCTGCGTCAAATTCTTCGGTTGCGAAGAAAATGAACCCAATGACGAGCTCCTTTGAAAATCCAATTGATGCTGTTCCAATTTCCTCAATTCCATCAAAGGACCTTGTTCCTTTTGATGAAGATTATGTGATCCCAAGCGGATCTGATGAAGAAAATCATTCTGCTGCTTCGTCGGAAGCGGATAGATGAACAAATTGAAGTGGAAGCAATCCCTTCAACCCCAGTCATTTCCTCACCTATTCCTCAGTTCACAGCTGAAGAGGCCGGTGTTGAGGAACTTGAAGAAGATGTGGATATTGGAAGCACAACGCTAGTAATGAATGATGACTTTTGGGAAAGTCGGCATCCAAATTCTCCACTCTTCACCCCAATCCAACAGATACCTCAGTCCCCTGCTCCTACTGTTCAAATGGGCTCTGAAGAAACTCATCCCACTTCATCTGTCCCTGAAGAAATTCCAGCCACTAGCGCTGATGAACCTGCTGCTGCTGATCCTCAGACTGCACCTATTGAGGAACAAGAAATTCCTTAGCCTGAAGAACCTGAAATTGCGATTCCGGAGGTCGTGATGCAACTCACTGACACTCCACTGCCAAAGCCCAAGGATCCCTTCTCAACAAAGCAAAAGTTCAAGGCTGAAGACTTCTTCAGCGAGCATGTATTCTTCACTGATTACAATCCATATGATTACGCTTTCGCATAAGGAAGAGGCGTTTACGGACTGCCACCAAGCCAATTTCTATTCCTCGGTGCTTTTCAATAAAGACAGAGTCTTCGATCATGCTCATATTCATCATGTGGACATGGAGTCTCTGCCGGGCTTTGAGCCAGTCCTCGGTGTTCTTCACGACGCAGGACTTACGAATTTCTGACCGATATACATGTTGGAATGAAGAACTCATTCTTCAATTCTATGCAATGCTGCACATCACCGGAGACGCTGAAGACGTGAACTCATGGGTGCTAGACTGGATGTCTGAAAACACTCACTACAAGGCACCAGCAACTGAATTGCTTCGTGCTCTACCACTCAGTCCTCCACTTGACGGTGCTCGGTGTATCTACAACGAACCAGAACTTTCAAATCACTGTATGCAAGTGCTGATGAAGCCTTTGAAGCCAAGGCAGGCCCCAAGAACCAAATTCCTCGTCAAGGAATTATTGTATGTGCCTCAGACTGTTTATCGGATTCTAACAAAGACAATGAGTCCTATCAAAGGCCACGACTCGAATGATGAAGAAGTCGTTGGCATCATGAAGAATATGCTTTTCAACATAATCCATGGCGTTCCCGTCAACTTCCATGATTTCTTCATGAGGACTCGCAAACATTGCTATGTCACCATTTGAGCTGAAGCCTTATGCGCCTTGGATAATGAGATTCATCAGGACAAGGTCTTCACTCAATTACAAGGCTGATACTACGAACCACTGCGATTACTTGCCCCGATTGAAGTCCTCAAGCGGACATTTACCTCGGTGATGACAAGGGCAAGGCCCTTTGCTGTGATCGATGAAGGCATTCGTCCATTGGATGGACAGTTTCACAAAGCTGCATCCTACTCCACCAATGATGACTACGCCACACATGACTCTGCCATAAATACCTCAGTCAAGCAAAGTCCTCAAGCTAGTGCACCCAGGGTGATGACTGATCGTGACTTACTCCTCAGTCTTCATCAGAAGGTTGATCGCAATCATTAATGGTTCAATCGTCAGTTTGGTTGAATTCTTCACAACATGACCTCAACACACAATGCGGTGAAGAAAAACCACTACTACCTCCATGAAACCTTCAAACGCACTGGGTTGTTCTTTCACATGTCTGATGCGGAAGAAGCGGCGACAATGGGACTCAAGGAAGAATTTGACTGGTCTGCACCTCCTACGAAGAAATACAAGAAGGTCAAAGTTCCTTCCTTGGTGGCCAGCTCCTATTCTTCCTCGCGCGACACTGGTGAAAATGAAGACTTGGACGACACCGCGGCAGGCCCTACTACAACAACCGACCCCAACAACGCTGGCGCTCCTTCTTCAACTTGAAATTTTAGGGGCGTTAGTCCTCAGTTTCGATCCTTTTGGTCATTCGATGACAAAGGGTGAGAAATTTGAGTTAGTCTTCAAGCGGGTCTATTATATGGGCAATTTATTTTGTTAAGTTACAACTCTCGTTCTTACGAAACTTTTATTGGATCGAGTTGTAATCTTAAACCCGATGGTGCTTTGATACTTTTGATGCCTTTGTGCTCTTGCACTATGCTCGATTCTCTTGAGCTTCTTGAGCTCGATACTCTTGATGCGTTATTTTGCATGCTTGTTCCTCATTAATGTTATCGCATACGCATGCTGAATTACGTCAAGCACCATATCTCATCATGCATTTCAAATTCTTCATGTTATATGTCAAATGTGTGTATGAATTACAAGATATAGGGGGAGATCTCCATGATTCAACTCTTCAAATGTGCATTGCCTCAAAAGCAAATTCCTCACTATGCACATCTTGAGGGAGTTCTTCTATATCTTGCAATCAAATTCCTCATTATCAGTATTTACACTTCATATGTTTATCCCGTTTGAAAACTTAACCTATATTGTCATCAATCACCAAAAAGGGGGAGATTGTAAGTGCATCTAGTGCCCCTTAGTGATTTTGGTGTATTGAAGACTTATAGGTTAAGGATCTAACGCGTTTGTGAGTGTACACAGGTCTATAAGTCTATGAGGAGTTTGATGTTTCTGAGAGAAAGTCGACCCTAAAAATGAAGTTCTTGTTGAAGACTTTGTTATTCTGAAGACTTTCTGAAGACTTTGAAAGTGAAGAAATTGGTGTGACCTTGAAGACTTGGTATTCATTTGAGGAACATGAAGCGTGAAGACTTTCGTTTTGGTTGTTTCATTTTCTCTTTCTTGAGTCATAGGAAACACCGTCTTTGTTAAAGGGGTCGAGGAAATACTAAGGAAAAATTTCCATGTGATGCTCAACTCAAGATCCTACACCTACCAATCCCTTCGAGTGAAGCCTTTGGAAATCTCATACAGTCCGATCAATTTCTTCAAAGGATGTAGACGAAGTTCTTACAGTGTTGAGGAATTTGTTACGGCCGAGGAGTTAGGAATTCGCCAGTCTGGATTGCCTACACAAAGTGAGGAACATGATAGCCACGAGGAATTTGAGATTCAAATTTCCGACCGTTCTTGTGTTGGCGCCACTGTCCCAAAATATCTTATCCACCTAACGGTCATATCATTGAAGGGCATTTATGTCTTATCATGTCGGGCTGCTTCCTAGGCTATAAATAGCCGCCCCCTACAACCACTAGCTGGTTGGCTGCTCCGAGAGAAACTTGACACTTGTCATTTGAGAGCAACCCATCCTCTTAGGACTTTGAGCGAAAATCATCGAGTGAGGAAAAACCCAAAAACTAAACCCCTACAAACCCAAAGTGATTGAGCATCATCAAGAGATTGATCTGCGTGGATCCGGCGCTTGTTACCTTTGAAGACTGTGCTTCTTCCAGACGGTTAGGCGTCATGGTCTAGAGCATCCAAGAGGAATTGTGGATCGCCGAGTGACCAAGTCTGTGAAGGTTTGGAAGTCACCCGAAGACTTACCACGAGTGATTGAACGAGGTCTGTGTGACCTTAGTTCAAGGACAATACGGTGAGGACTTGGTGTCCTGAGCTGCGTGCTCGGCGACTGGGTGTCCGGGACTGTGTGTCCTCGAGTTTAAATACTCAGCCGCTCCAACCAGACGTACAACTGAGACAGCAGTTGGAACTGGTCTACCAAATCATTGTCTTCACCAACCTTACTGGTTCTCTCTCCTCAACCCTTTCATTTCCTCATTCTTGTGTTGAGTGTTTATTCATATACGTGTTTGAAGACTTTGGTGAAGACTTTCTCAATTTCCTCAGTTCAATTTCTTCAGTCTGTTTGTCTTCATCTTGAGCTATCCTGTGTTTACACTTTTCTGTACTCTTTGTTTGTCTTTATTTCATCATGATGACCATGCCCGCATTCTGTTATGCTTACTTCTGAGTACTTATTCCGCTGCAAGTAGTTCTTCGCTAAGTAATTTCCTCACCGGCAAATTCCTCAGTGAAGAATTCACAAAAATCGCCTATTCACCCCCCCCCTCTAGTCGATATAACGCACTTTCAATTGGTATCAGAGCAAGGTACTCCCTTGTTATGTGTGATTTTGGTTTAACCACCTGGAGTTTTAGTTATGTCGACCGCAGGTATGATCAAGGTCTCAGCAGGGTGTCCTACCTTTGAGGGGACGGACTACCCCTACTGGAAGAACAAGACGCGAATGCATCTTGAAGCAATTGACAACGATCTCTGGTATGTTGTGGAAAATTGTGTTCCCTCAGTCACACCTTCTCTGAATACTGCTGATGTGAAGAGATTCAAGCAACTCGATTCTCAAGCGAAGAATATCATATGTGGCCATCTAAGCAAAGGTCAATATGGAAGAGTGAGTGCTTTGGAAACTGCCAAGCTCATCTGGGACAGGCTGTCCAAAGTAAATGAAGGAGTCGCAACTCTGCGTGACTCCCGAGTTGATGTTCTTCGAAATCTCTTCAACCGCTTCAAAAGACTCGACAACGAAAATGTTCAACAAACCTTCGATCGCCTCACTGACATCTCAAATGAGCCTCAAGCACTTGGCGCCACTGACATCACCGACCATGAGGTGGTGAAGAAATTGTTAAGATCGCACTTTCATTTTGTCTATACATTTTGCATACACATGAGAAACATTTTCCCTATACATATTTAACATTTTTCAAATGCTTGGTCAACGTTTTTTCAATGTTTATGTAAAGTGTTTTTTGTAATATATTTATTTAGAAAAACTGGAAGTATAACAAAAATAAAAAATAAAGTAAAAAGGTGGAAAAAACAAGGTTGTAGCGTCCCACGTGCCTGGACCGGCCCATGTCGTTCTCACTTTCAACGAGGATTCCCCTACCTCTCGCTATAAGCTAGACATACGAGGTGCCCCATGCCTACACGCTCTAGCTAAGAGCACTTGAAACTTTGAATCGTACTGTCCTGGCACGCTAGCCGCCATGTCGTGTCGTGCTATGTCCTTCACCATTTTGTCGGGTCTTGTGCCGCGCCTAAACAACCCAACCCAAGTCCTTGAAGTGGGAGTGGGTGTGTGGGTGCTTAGGTAGGCAGAGACCTAGTGACCAGTTCACATGAGTATGATGTACTAAAGAATCTCTTGTCATGTGGGTATTGATTAGCGCGTGTGAGAGAAACTGAGATCAACATTAGTTGTTAATGTATGTTGTTATTATTGATTCATTATTTGATGCATTATATAGGCAACTAAATTGTTATGTCTAGCAATATCAATGACTCAAAAATATTATTAATATTAAGGTAAACATTTCTCATATAATTTTCATATTTCTCACTACCAATACACTTTGTAGTGCTAAACTAAACTTGTGTTTTGTTGCAACAATCTTTTGTATAATTATTTAGTTTGTGGTGTCTAAGAATTATTATTTTTCGCTAGAGTGGTTTGCACTACTATATATATATATATATATATATATATATATAAGAAAATAATCTTTTAGCATTATTCCACCAAAGAATTTATGAGCACCGATGTGTTATAATGTGTTCATGCATGCATGTTTTTCATGATACTATATATCTTTGCAGATTGCATTTAGAGAATATGGATCTAACCAACTTGTAGTGATGCCTGGAGTTTAATACTATAAAGTCTACATGTAACTAAACTACTAAGGAGACATTTCTGGAGTGTATGAAGTGTCAATTTGTCATTTGTCCTCAAATTCCCTCCTTTGCTCTCGGTTCTCAGTTTGCCCATTTTCAGAATTTGCCTTCCATTGGCAAATAAATGACCTCTGCCTACCACCACATGCGCGATATGCGGCTAGGTTTCACTTGCATAGTCTCTAACCGACGTCACCGTAACCAACACCTCTCATATTTTCCACTGTTGCTTCCTAATATCCTCATCTCCTACATGCCTAATAAGATCCTAAGCCAGTAGATCGACGTTGCCAGATCGATGGAGGTCCTAGAAAAGTTTCAGCATTTCACCCCCTTTATCGTCTCTGAGCCAGTTTCGTGTCGGATCGTGCCCTTGCCAGCCCACCACATAATACCAGTCAGTGCTGCTCGTCTGCTTTTTTTAAAAATAAATTCAGCATGTTTCCTAGTGGGCATCCAATCCAATGGACCGTGGGTAGCACTCGGGGTTGGTCACCATGTTTGGTTAGGCCAACCCGGGGAACTTTATTTTTTACCTGTAAATGCTTTGATATGAATAAAGCTTAGTGAGTTCGTCTAAAAAAACTATGATCATAGCGAGTGATATTTTACAAAATGGTCAACGTGAAATATTATATTTACTAGTTTTCAAAGTATAAAAAGCGAAACAAGTAAATAAGAAATATTAGTTATAATAGTTATATACCACAAAATATCAAATTATGTGTATCCTCCTATTTGTACTCTACAAGTATGTTTTTTCTCCATAATTTCAAATCTTTGAAATTTGATTTTTTCTTCTTCTAATTACTTATATATCTTATGATCAATATAATCCTAGGACCTGTTTGAGTGCATTCGTCCTTGTATATGACTATATGTTTTACTTGGTCTTTCTTAATAAAGCAAGTAAAGAAACAGTTATTGATGCTCTTTTTACTGTTAAAAGCGCAAACATCCTGAAAGAGTATTAGATAGCACAAGTATATGCTATGCCATTTAAATCCTTAACATAAAAAACATGTGACAAAAATAAAGAGGTGGCGGTGAAAGAAGGAGGCGACCAGGTGGTGGTGTTCATGGAAAGCTTTCGAGCTCTAAGAAAGAGGAGTCCACATATTACTTGTGTGTTGTATGAACTTATTGCATTACCAAAATGTTGTTGATAAGTGTTGCATGTGATGCGAATAGGCTTGTTATGCTTATGATTGTATGTTGCTAATTGATTGAGATGCAAATACAAATAAAATACTGCTGAAAGTTCAAATATATGTTGCGAAAAATGCAGAGCCAGAGTTATGTTTGTTCAAAATTGTACACCATATACACATGGGGGGTAATCTCACCATTCCTATGAAAAAGTGAGTTAAATCAATACCATTCTAACTCTCTAATGAAAGAAGCAACATAAAGTTCCATTCGTTTTTTCGTCTCTAATTAAATGTAGAAATGCAACTAACACATTCGTGTGGAATGAAACAACGGATTCTATTTCATTTGGTTCTCGACCGAACACACCTTCAGACTGTCAGACATAGATGGACAAGAAAACATGGCCCACTTATGTAAATCTCAAGGTTCCCCCACAACATACAATAACTATTGTAACTTTTTTTTGCGAAAACTTGTATTACTCAAACTCAAATGTTACAATCACGACGTATGATGTCAATGACTTCCTCTGGACCAGATCCAAGACACACAACTGTTCGAACTTGTGACCTCCCAAAGTTGGCCATAAAATGACTAGCTAGGTTTTGACTACGCCGTATATGAGTAATACAAGAACTACGTTCCTCTAGATTATCCTTGATTTCCTTCATTAAAAAGGCATACTTTGATTTGTTTGTTTCACCGCACTGCACCATCTTTACTGCTTCCACACAATCCGACTCCACATCTATTGGCAGACTACTCCATTGAGAGGCCAACATTAGCCCTTCCTTGATAGCTAGAATCTCAGTTTCCAGCACGTCACTACATGAGAATAGGTGGCGGCATGAACTGAAGATAATACTCCCATTGTGATCTCTAAGGACCATACCTGCGCCTGCTATACCATTGAGCACCGATCCATCAGTGTTGAGATTAACTCGCCCGGCCGCAGACGGAAACCATGGAATACTGGGAATCACCTTAGAGCATCTCCAACAGCCGCGCTAAACTAGCGCCGCGCCGCAAATTAGTCTGTTTTAGCGCGCGCGCAACGCGGTGGGTCGCTCCAGCGGGCGCGCAAAAACGGCGCGCGCGCTATAACGAGTTGGGCGCGCGGTCGAAAACACTGTCCCGCGCGGTGTATTTGGCGCCACATACAGCGCGGGCACACTCGGCGCCGCGCACTCTCTCTCCTCTCCTCCTCGCCCGCAAGGCCGCGCCGGCGCCCTACCACCCACCCATGGACGCGCACACCGGCACCCTGCTCACCCCATTGTACAGCCGCGACCCCCCGCCGCCGCCGCCGCCGGAAACCCTAGCGTGGGGAGCGTTGGCGTCGCCACCGCCGGAGCTCCGTCGAGCGTCGGCCTCGCGCGCAGCCTCTTCTTGCCGCCGCGGATGACCACGGCGCCGGGTGACGTCGCGCCGGCGCCGTCCCGTGCCGCTGCCGCACCGTCGAAGGTCCCCAATGCTGCGCGTCCGAAGAAGGGCAAAACATCCGCGAAGAAGAACAAGGCGGCGGACGGCTCCGGCAGCACGAAGGCGAGGGGAAAGAAGCTTGCAGGGCGTTCGACGGCCGCGGCGGCTACCGAAGCGCCGCCGAGCTCACTCGTTGAGCCTGCCGCCGACGCGCACCACGTGTTCGACGAAATGCCCCAAGATGAAAAAATTTCCAACTTTTCTTTTCTTGTTATTTTTTCAATGCATCATCACATATAGATAGCTTATTTGCATTGTTCAAAAAACTTTGTAGTCTCAACGATGATGCATACATGTCAACTATGGGTGTTGGGTCCAACAATTCGCATTGGTCTCAAACCAATGACATCCATTACGAAGACCATGAGTTTGAGGTGGACGAGGAGGGGAGGGCATTGTCGGCGCCGAAAGGAAGAGCGGGCAATTACACCACCAACGATGACAAGTTACTATGCTATACTTATTTGCAAGTGTCGAGGGATCCATCCATTGGAGGTGATCAAAGTAGAGACGCGTATTGGGGCCGAATGAAAGAACACTTTGATGCTCACAACGTGAGTGGAATTGACCGCTCCGAGAGATCACTTCGGTCCCGATGGTCGACAATCAACTCGGATTGTCAAAAGTGGGCGGCTTGTCAAAAGGCGGTTGACAAGATTAACCCAAGTGGCACAAATGAGGATGATCGAGTAAGTGGCATCTCATATATGTTCATCATACTTGTTTTTGGTGACCGAAGTGCTAACTTGTTTTGTTTTTCTTGTAGTACAACATTGCACAAAACTTGTTCAAAGAAGAGACGAGGACAACCAAGAAGGGGAAGATCAAGAAAGGAAGGGTCTTTACCTTGCCTCATTGCTATGAATTGTTAAAGGATGATGAGAAATGGAAGAAGCGTGATGGTTTGGATGATTTGCATTTGAGCAACAAATGCAAGCGAACAATTGAGTTGAATGATGATGAGGAGGAGGATGATGCATCAAGCGATGAAGGCAAGAGAAGCCCCACACCCAACTCGGTTTCATACTCGAAGCCAAAACGACCGGATGGGTGCAAGAAAGACAAAACCGAAAAGAAGAAGAGGAAAGGAGATGATGAGCTCAAAAATGCTATGGAAGCTATTGTGAAGGCAAGGGTCGAAGCCAACAAGGTGAGGAAAATGGCAAGGAAGCAAGATGCCGCGGCCGAGGAGAGGAGGTTGGTGGCTGAGGAGAAAAGGGTGGCGGCCGAGGAGAGGAAGGTGGCTTTGGAGGAGAGGAAAGTGAGCAATGAGGAGCGAACTAGATTGTTGGAATGGGAGAAACACTTGTTCTTCTTGGACACATCCAACCTCAATGAAGCGCAAAAGGAATATGTCAATCTTGCCCGTGAAGAAGTGTTGATCCAAAAAAGAGCCATGATTCGCATGAGTGGCGGTGGCCTTGGCGGCATGGGTGGCGGTGGCCTTGGCGGCATGGGTGGCGGTGGCCTCGGCGCCATGGGTGGCGGTGGCCTTCGCGCCATGGGAGGCATGGGTGGCTTCGGAGCCATGGGAGGCATGGGTGCACTCCGACGCTATGGCCGCCATGGGAGGCATGAGTTTTGCTTCTCTCATGGGAGGCATGGGTGCACCTCCGGCCGTCATGGGTGAAATGTCTTTCGATGTGCCTTCTCACACACATTCTCATGAAGATGCCGTTGAAGATCTTGCCAACACCGTCGGAGCTTCACGTGATGCGGGTGCGTGATGAGGAGAGGGAGGAAGATTCATCTTCGGAGGCGGAAGAATCGTCTTCGAAAGATGAGGACGAAGACGAGGAAGATGATTGATGTGTCTTTCATGTCTTGAACTTTAGTTTGCATTTGAACTTGGTTGGATGAACTTGTGGGCATGATTTTGAACTTGTAGGCATGAACTTTTATTCATCAACTTGTTTGTGTCAAATTTCACATGTTCATTGCATTTTGATGAATGTTTCAAACTCATTTTGTGTCTAAAATATCATATACGTTTAAATGCCCGGCGAGTCGCGCGCGCTGTATTTTTACGCGCTGCTAGAGCGGCGCGTGCTGCATTATAAGCCTTGATTCTTTGGAGCCAGTATTGGCGGCGCTTAAACATGTAGAAAGCGTCTTGGCAAACAGATTTTTTCTTGGCGTGGCGCTTTTCTTGGCACTGTTGGAGATGCTCTTAATATTGCGTGTAGCCGACATGAGAGGAAAGCATGTTTTGGCCGGAGCCTTTCCTTTGGACAAGTCTGCTTCTGGCTCCAAGGCAGTGGACTGTAGGGATTCTAAATAGAATGCATCCAACACCTAAAAAATATAGTCGAATGATCATGAAGATCACGGGTAGTTTACCCATAAACTATTGTTGGTTGGCAACTTGAAATATCTCTTCCCTATACTACTCTCTTCGATTCCATAATAAATGTCATAGTTTTGGTTCAGTTTAAATTTAAACTAAAATCACCACACTCATTGAACGGAGGGAGTACTTTAGCATCTCATCCCGTAAAGCTCCGTTGATGTAGCAAAGCCGCGTAAGAAATTGTGTTGAGAACTTGAGATACTACTAGCTGCTCATGCCGTTGTTATATTTGTTTGGTTTTCTACATGTACATACACGTGTCAACAGGCACAGTAACCACATTTAGAGAACTAAAATGGGAGCCTAGCCTAGCCTAGCTACGCGGCCGACACGCACGTCGGAACTGCATGCGCGCACCGGCCGTCACGTACCGACTCCCCCTCCGGCCGGTTTATTCTGCTCACCAGGCGACGTCCTGGTGGGCGTGTAGGCCGGAGATGGCATCGGAGCGCGCACCACTGTATTCTCTACCTCCTCGTCCGCCGGCGCCGAGGTCGGGTCATTCCTCCGGTCGTACCGCTGCACCACGAGCACTGACGCCGTCGCCGAGAACTCTGTTGTCGCCAGGTAGCTCCCCACGGGTCCAAGCTCCGGGCAGTCGGTCTTCTCCATCAGCGGCATCGCTTGCGCCGACCGCCCGGTCACCACCAGATTCTTCCCCCGCCCAAATGCCTTGATGGCCGCCGCCACCTCCAGCCTCTCCCGCGCCACCACCTCCTCGTAGCTCACCGACTCGCCGGGGACGACGTGCCTCTGTATGGCCTCCTCGTCGACGTCGGCGAGCTCCGCCGCCGCCGCAGCAGCCGCGCTGAAGCGTACCACGGTGAGCACGATACCGGGGTGCTCGGCCATGCGGGCGGCGTAGGCCAGTGCCTCGCGGTCGTCGGGCCCGCCGAAGAAGAGGAGGAGCACGGTGTAGGAGACGTCGGGCGCCGACACCTGCGCCATGCCGCCGAGCGCCCGGTCCACGAGGATCGCCACCGTGCACGGCGCCTTCCGGAGCACCCGCACGTTCACGTGGTGGTACGCCCGGTCCACGCACGCCTCCATCGTCCCGTCGTGGCAGAGTATCTTGTGGAACGGGAGCACGATGACGGCGGCGCGTTTTTGCACCGCGGAGTTGACGATGTCCTCGTGGATGGTGGCCAGGTCAGAGATGGCCGTCATCGGCTTCACCGTCACGGCGCTCAGCCTGTGGAACGCCTCGAACGCCACCTGCACCTCCTCCCCGCCCACGTCCTTCCGCCCGAGCCGGCCCGAGAACGGCAAGCCGTTGCGGCGTGCGCGCTGCACCATGGAGATCGCCGACGACCGCTCCGAGAGCTCCACCAGGTGCATGGCGTACATGGTGAGCTTGCTCCGCCGCGTGCCACGCGACGCCTCCACCAGGTTGATCAGCGTCGGGATGCCCCGGCTGGCGTGGAAGCACGCGAGCACCCGCAGCTCGCTGTCGGCATCGGCGTCATCGCGCTCCATGGTGCGGTGCGTGTACGACGATTGCCGCCGGGCCGGCTTGTACACCGCGGTGACGGCCGGCGTCGTCAGGAAGGTGGTGACGAGCGCCATGAGCACGAGGATGGCGAATGCCTCCTCGTTGAGGACCTTGCGGTCGCGGCCGATGTTGAGCACGATGAGCTCCACGAGCCCCTTGGTGTTCATCATCAGCCCCAGCGCCACCGCCTCGCGCACCGGCACCCGCATCAGCAGCGACGTGAGCACCGTGCCGCCGATCTTGCCGACGCACGCCGTCATGATGACGAGCACGAGGAGCCCCCATGACTTGGCGCCGGTGATGGTGGCCACATTCGTCTTGAGCCCGCTGGAGACGAAGTAGAGAGGCAGGAACAGCGACGACACGATGTCCTCGATCTTCTCGGTGAGCGCGCTGGCGAAGGCGCCTTCCTTGGGGACCAGCACGCCGATGACGAACGCGCCGAACAGCGCGTGGATACCGATGGTGTCGGTGGCGAGTCCGGCAGCAAGAATGATGGCCATGGCCCCGCAGACAAACGACTCCTTGACCGGCTCACCTTCGGGGGACCGGCGCGCCATGTACAGGAGCAGCGGCCTGATGAGCAGGGTAGCGAGGCCAACGAAGGCGGCGCCGGAGAGGAGCACGTAGATCGACACGAACGGCGAGCTGTTGCCCGAGAGCGAGATGGCGAGCGCGAGCAGTATCCACGCCGTGATGTCGTTCACGGCGGCCGCCGACATGGCCATGCGGCCGGACTCGGTGGTGAGGAGCTTGAGCTCCGCGAGGATCCGGGCGAGCACCGGGAAGGCCGTGATGGAGAGCGCGACGCCCATGAAGACGATGAACGGGAGACGCGGGGCGTCGGGCGCGATGGCGGCGCGGAGCACGAGGGAGGAGCCGACGCCGAGCGCGAAGGGAAGGGACATGCCGGCCACGGCGATGGCCAGGGCGCGGCGGCCGGTGCGGCGGAGCGACGCCGGGTCCAGCTCCAGGCCGACGAGGAAGAGGAAGAAGAGCAGGCCGATGGCTGCCAGCGTGTCGAGCACCATGAGGCTCTCCCTGGGGAAGACGTTGTGGAGGAAGACCTTGCTCCGGCCGAGCGCCGACGGCCCGAGGAGGACGCCGCCCTGCATTTCGCCACCAGTAGCAGTAACATTAACATGAGCTTGCATTGCTATAATCGGAGATAGATGATCATGATGTAGAAATTCTGATCAAGTTATTTGACTGATTTGATAGTGATTGAGCATGGAAATCTACTTTGATTCCCTACGTGACATGGACTATTTCCCGATTAATTTGGGCATTAGCAGCACCATTCGGACTACGTATATACAAACGCACAAATGCACAAACACAAGAGTCACACTGCTTCCCGCAGAAAAAAAACAAGAGTCACACTGCATTTAAACGGTGGTGTCGTCTCAAAATCAAACTTTGTGTGCATCTTTTGAAACAACACTAATTAAGATAACTTTAAGCAAAATTCTTAAACTATTCTTGGCTCCTGCTACCATATCTTGAGAATAAAATACTTCCTTCGTCCGAAAATACTTGTCATCAAAATGGATAAAAAAAGATATATCTAGAATTAAAATACGTCTAAATACATCCCCTTTTATTTATTTTGATGACAAGTATTTCCAGACGGAGGGAGTAGCACCTAATGTTTCTATAAAAATAACAGGAAAAAATAGTTCGGGTAGTATCTGGGGCAGAGTATCCACACTACCAATACACAAGAAATAGGTTCCTTCTTCCCCCTCATATATGACTCAAATACACGTACTTTAAGCCCAATTTGCAACAACTCCGATGGCCTCTATGCCATGGAAGTGCGGAGGATCTCAGCTCCCCGCCAGCGGGAGGGATCCCATTCTCGTTTTTATTAGGTTCAGCGTCTTGGTTGGGGCTGTGTGGCAGCGGCGATGTCCCTTAGCAGGAATAATGTCTCCCACGTTCTATCCTCGTCTCGATGGTGCATCTAGCATTGTTAGATGGCGTGTGGAGGTGTGTCTCCTTCGGGTCCCGCGGGATCCGATCGGTGCTGGTCTCGGTGTATCTGTTTGAATCCGGTCTTCGTTCGTCTTGTTTGGGTGTTTACAGGTTTGATCCTTCTAATCTACAATTTTTTTTCATTAGTGATGGTTGCTACTCTGGTGCGCAGGTCCTATGGGGCCTTAGCACGACGACTTCTCGACTGTCTACTACAACAAGTTTTGTCTGGCTCCAATAAGGGAGGGACGATGCCGGCGGCGCACCTTCGGCTCGCTCCAATGCTTGTAGTCCTCTCCAGATGATCCACAGACAAGGTTGTAATTTTTATTACCTCTGTTGTTCCTTGTACTATCATATTTGAAGATGAATAGATTGGAAGTTTCTCGAAAAAAATACACTTCACCCAACAATCTATATTAAAAAAAAACAGAGTTTTTGAAAACTTAAGGTAATAATTAGTCTTTCCAACAACAGTTCGACGAAAAAAGAGATAGTATAACTAAATAGTTTAGGGGAGGGAGCTGAACTTTTCATCTCGGAAAAGGACGTGGAGTTCTTGTAGTAGTAAAATTATCAGGAATACTACTGGTTTTTTGTATGCATTTTTTGTGTTGCTATGAATATAAGCTTTAGTCTGTACGTGTTTACCTTAATTTTAGAAAAAATGACAGGGTTTGGGATCAAATCTCTATGGATAGTTGTCGGTCCAAGTATACACTTCTAGAAAATAGCTACAAGTATACACGTCTACTCACATATTTCTCAAGATCCTTATTTTTAAAACTAATTTTAATTCTTAGTACTCCCTCCATAATTAGGTATTGCATTTGGCTACCCTACTTACAGTACTAATTATGTGAGTATGTAAAGCACTACCCCAAACTCAATTACTGGTAGTATATATTACTCGCATTCCAAAATTAGGCAAAGACAAAAGTAGAAGATGTCTAATTGTGGGAAGGGGAGTTCTTTTCTAGCTATATTCCCTCTGAGAAAAAGCTTGACCACTTTGAATATCCCCCAAGAAGATCAGGCTTAATCAAACACATCCCTGCTGAAATAACTACTCATAATACAGTGTACCACAATGAAAATTAACAGTGATCGGATAGATGGGTACACTCTGTTTTTACACTTGCAAAAGCATACAAGAACTAACAACAGAGAGAAGAGTAACGTCTTATATCAGTTTACAGAGGAAATACTGTTCAAAGTGCTACTTAGAAGATCATTAATTACTTAATTTAGTACCAAATGATCATCCGACTAGCAAGATTTGATGGATGAATTCCCATGGAGCTGCAAATGATCACTAATTCAAGCTACGGAGTATCTAACATCAAGCTTGTCCTTCAAGAAAATGTTTGTCTTAACCAAATTATGGAATGTTCATGCACTAATTAGCGTGCAACAACAAAAATGAGTGGCGAAAGTAGACGAGATGAGAATGTGACTTATTAAGCGCGCGGAACAATATACAACTCAAACGACGGCGAGCGAGAGACGATGAGGAATGGACTTACGATGATCTCGGCGATGACGCGCGGCTGGCGGAGCGGGCGGAGGGCGAAGGCGAGGCCGCGGGTGACGGCGAGGACGAGGCAGATCTGCAGGATGAGGAGCGGCAGCGAGAAGTGCAGCGGGTTGTCGCCCTGCCACACCCCCTCCGACGTCGCCTTCAGTGGCCGGTAGGGCTGCACATCATCGTCTGCCCCGCCGTGGCCGCCCCGCGCCACTCCCGGCAACCTCATCTCGCCACGCACTCACGGTGGCTGGCGTCTGACCGGAGACGCGCACGCATGCACCCGCGCGGTGGTGGCCTCCAGCTGGTTCGGGGCCGGACCCCGGACGGCATGCGTTCAATCGTCGATCGCCAGTGCATGCATGGCAATAAGCTGGGAGAGCTCGGCCAAGATCCTCGGGGGAACAAGTGGAGACGGGGGGAAGTGAAACCAGTGTTAACCTCACACCACCCGTGTGTCGAGTATGTCTGTGGCTGTGTCACCAGGTCTTCAACCGTCTCTCTCACACACATACACGTGAGTTGAGCTTGGACAAATATAGCCGGTGAGCGGTGAGGTGATCGATGGAGCTCTGGGCTCTGGAGATAATTAGATAAGAGAGTCAGTTAATCGTTGGGAGAAGTTATGAACTTATGATAAGCCTCCTCACTGGCTCGTCATTTCTTATTTATAGCCGGGCAATACCAATGGCTGTAATATGACCAATTCTCATTCTTTTCACAAGCAGTTTTAGGTGGCGCGCCGCTAGGCACCGGCGGAGCCGCCAGGAACCTCGATCGGTGGCCTCCCCCACCGTCTGATGCGCCGAATCAGGCCGATTCTTCCTTCCCCTGCCTCTGCGACTCGCACCCCTCCCCTGCTCCCATCTCCATCTCCCCAACCGCCCTGCTCCCAATCCTCATCTCGCGTGCCACATGCCTCGTGCAACATTCAACCCTTGCAGGTTGCAGCAACCTCAACGACGCCGACACCTTGTCACAAGGTCCCCGCATCGCCGGTCACAACTCCCACCACTGGAGTCGCAGCAAAGTTTTCTCGCCTCCTAGGAGCAGCTCACGATGACATCCGGTCATAGCATCGGGCATGACCAGCTGCAACATACTCTGACTTGTTCTCTGTCCGCAGGCGGTTGCGGCTCCGTCTCCCACTGTGGTTGTAGCATCGGTGCTCGCCATTGCTATCTATTAGACAAGGGTTTTAGGGTTTGTGGCACACCTCCAAATATGGGGTGACCTTTTCATTATATAGAGAGGTACATAATGATGTACAACATAATTACAAGTGGGGCCCAGTATATACAGAGTCTAACACCCTCTCTCAATCTTAACCGTGCTCAGAAGAATTCATCAGGTTGAGATTGCGCCTACACCCCTCAAACTGAGGAAGAGGCAGTGGCTTCGTGAAGATGTCAGCAAGTTGATCTTTCGAGGAGATGAACTTGATAAGAAGCAGTTTCTGGGCAACACGTTCCCTGACAAAATGATAATCAACTTCGATGTGTTTGGTGCGAGCATGAAAGACTGGATTTGAAGACAAATACGTCGCCCCAATGTTATCACACCAAAGCACAGGCGGCTGCTTCTGAGGAATCTTCAACTCTCTGAGCAAAAACTGTATCCAAATAAGCTCTGCTGTGGCATTTGCAACTGCTTTGTACTCAGCTTCAGTGCTACTGCGGGACACCGTTGCTTGTTTACGAGCACTCCAGGCGATCAAGTTCGAACCAAGGAACACTGCATATCCCCCCGTTGATCGTCTGTCATCCGGACTCCCAGCCCAGTCTGCATCAGAGAACGCAGAGAGAACTCCAGAGGGGGCCGGTTGCAGATGCAAGCCATAAGAAGAAGTGAACCGGATGTAGCGCAAGCTGCGCTTAACCGCAGCCCAGTGAGAGTCTCTAGGAGCATGAAGAAACTGGCAGACACGGTTGACTGCATAGGAGATATCAGGACGAGTGATAGTCAAGTACTGCAAGCCGCCAACAATACTGCGATACTCAGTAGCCTCATCAGCAGGGAGGAGAGAACCATCGACAGCAGAGAGTCTGTCAGTGGAGGACATAGGTGTAGTAGCTGTCTTGCACTGGAGCATACCAGACCGCCGAAGAATATCAAGAGAATACTTGTGCTGAGTGAGAGTCAAGCCAGAACCGGAGGACAAAACTTCGAGGCCAAGGAAATAGTGAAGCTGCCCAAGATCCTTAACCGCAAAGTCAGCACTCAAAGCAGAAACCAAGCGATCCGCAGCATAGTCCGAGGAACTGACCAAGATGATATCGTCAACATAGACCAGTAGGTACATAGTAACTGTAGGTCGCTGAAGAAGAAATAACGAGGTATCGGCCAGAGAGGGAACAAATCCATGAGCCCGAGGAGTGGTGCCAAGACGCGCATGCCAAGCACGCGGAGCCTGCTTCAGACCATAGAGTGCCTTAACAAGACGACACAGATGCTGCGGACGAGCTGGATCAACAAAACCGGGAGGCTGACGCATGTAAACCTCCTCCTCAAGGACACCATGAAGGAAAGCATTCTGAACATCAAGCTGACGAAGAGACCATCCACGGGTAATTGCCAGTGAGAGCAGAAGCCGGATCGTGGTAGGTTTGACCACTGGACTGTAGGTGTCCTCATAATCAAGGCCATGGCGTTGTTTGAATCCTTTAGCAACCAGTCGAGCCTTGTATCTCTCGATAGAACCATCAGCATGTTTCTTTACCTTGAAAACCCACTTTGAATCAATGATGTTGACACCGGCCTTGGGAGGAACCAGTCGCCATGTTTCATTCTTAAGAAGAGCGTGGTATTCTTGTTCCATCGCAGTACGCCAGTGAGGGATACTCAGGGCAGCCTGAAAATGCCGAGGCTCAGCAGTAGGGTCGGACTGGGCCTGCGCCATGCAAGTCGCAAGCCAGGCCACCGTGCCATCCTTGCGTTCCTTAGGACGAAACACCCCACTTCTGTTGCGTGTATGAGGACGCAACACAGGGGGCGGAGCAGGTGGCGAAACCGACGGTGAGGATGATGAAGTGGACGCAGCATCCGTCATGGCAGAGGCTGATGCCCTCGGTGGCGGCGACGAGGAAGACACAGCAGGAGACGCCGACCCACTCGAGGGCGACGCCGATCCAGGCGAGCGGGACAAGTGCCGCACAGGCGACGAGGAGGACGGGGGACTCCCAGGCGGAGACGGCCCATGCGCCGGTGCAGGTGACGGCCCAGGCGGCAGGGGACTCCCAGGCGAGGACGGCCCAGGCGTCGATGGCGGGGACGCCGGTGCAGACGAGACGGCCCGCTGGGCCGACGCGCCAGTCAGCAGAAGCGGCAGCTGGGCCGGAGTGGTGACGCGCGGTGCAGCAGCCGCGGTCACGGGCGCAGGCGGGCTCGTTGCATGGGACATGCACGAAGCCAGCCGATCGACGTGAGCGGGCGGTGATGACGTAGCCGTCGGGGACGAGGGAGCCGGAGTGTCAACCTCATCCAGGAGCTCCAGCCGCGCACATCTCCCAATACCTACACCATGGTTAGACAACAAAGAGGGCGAATGTGCAACATCTACAAATTGATCAGGCAATATAGTGGATGGGTGCACTGGCGGTGTGGAGCTTGTGTCAGGTGAGGGAAGAGCAGCAAAGGGAAAAACGTGCTCATCAAAAACAACATCTCGGGATATATACACACGATTAGACGGGACATGAAGGCACTTATACCCTTTGTGAACAGAACTATACCCCAGAAAGACACACTTCTTTGAACGGAACTCAAGCTTGCGATTATTATACGGACGGAGATGCGGCCAACACGCACAACCGAACACTTTAAGAAACGTGTAATCAGGAGTCTGACCAAGCAAGAGTTCAAGTGGAGTTTTCATATGAAGGAGCCGTGAAGGAAGCCTATTTATAAGAAAATAGGCTGTAGTAAAAGCATCACTCCAAAAACGAAACGGGACAGATGCATGAGCAAGCAAGGTTAACCCAGTTTCAACAATATGACGATGCTTACGTTCAGCTGAACCATTCTGCTGATGTGTATGTGGGCAAGAAACACGATGAGCAATTCCAAGTTTTTCAAAGAAGGTACCGAGGTTGCGGTACTCACCCCCAGTCTGACTGTACATGAATGATTTTATGATTTAGGAGTCTCTCAACATGTGCTTGAAATTGTAAAAACACATTAAACACATCAGACTTATGCTTAAGAAGATAAATCCAGGTAAAGCGACTACAAGCATCAATGAAACTGACATAATATTCGTGACCACTAACGGACAGCTGGGCAGGACCCCATACATCTGAAAACACAAGCTCAAGAGGAGTTTTGACTATATGTGTTGAAACAGAAAAAGGTAACTGATGACTCTTGCCTTGCTGGCAGGCATCACAGACGGCGGCATCTTTATTACTAGACTCGGACGGTAGCTCATGACGATGGAGGACATGGCGTACAATGGGAGAAGCTCGGTGACCAAGACGAGAGTGCCATAGTGATGGAGACACACGGACGCCACTGAAGACTTGGAACGCAGCAGCAGGAGCAGGAACGTTGGTGGGGGCATCAAGAGCATATAAACCATGGCGGTAGCGACCTCTAAGAAGTATATTCCTCGTAGCACGATCCTTAACAAAGAGATGAAACGGATGAAACTCACAGAAAACATTATTATCCTGTGTAAATTTAGGAACAGAGAGTAAATTACGTGCAACTGTGGGAACACGAAGAACATTTCTAAGATGCAATGTCCTAGAGGTGTTTGTGAGAAGTGATGCCTGACCAACATGCGAAATGTGCATACCTGCCCCGTTAGCTGTGTGAACCTTGTCATGCCCGCGGTAAGGCTGCTGGACAGTTAGCTTGCCCAGCTCGTTCGTGACGTGCGTGGTTGCGCCAGTATCCATGTACCAAGAAGGATCAACAGGATAAGAAGGGGTGTGGCCCTGTTGCGCCATGTTAACTTGACGCTCGTTGCCCTTGCCATTATTGCTGAGGCCAAGGAAGTCCGTCTTGAACCGGCGATGACAGCGAGAGGCGACATGGCGAGGCAGGCCACAGAGCTGACATGGCTGAGCCGCACCACAGGCAGTACAGCAGGCGCAGGCGCGGCCGTCAACGACAACTACCGGGGCGCCAGGACGCGGGGCCTGCTGCTGTTGTGCCGAGGGCGCACCACCACCGGACTTGCCCCCTCCTCCCGAGGAAGAAGCTGCAGAGGGGCCACGGCCACCGCCTTTGCCGCGGTACACGGCGTTGACGGAGGAGTCGATGGAGACGTCGGGGCGGCGCGCGTTGAGCCGTTGCTCCGTAGACAAGAGACGGCTGTAGAGTTCCTGAGGACGAAGAGGCTCCTTGCGTTCATTAATCACCTCGGCAAGCGAGTCGTAGTCGCTGTCGAGGCCGGCTAGGATGAAGGATGTGAACTCGCTGTCACGAAGGGGCTCTCCAATGGAAGCAAGAGTGTCGGCCAACTTCTTGATCTTGTTGTAGAAGGTGGTCACCGTACCATTGTCCTTGCGAGTTTCACCAAGCTTGGCACGGATGGCCATGGATTGAGCAGTAGACTGAGACGAAAAACTCGACTCCAGGATGTCCCACACCTCATGAGAGGACGAAGCAAAGAGGACGAGCCCGGCCACACCCTCACCCAGAGAAGACTGGATGGCTGAGAGGATGGCTTGGTCCTGAGCGATCCACGCACGGAACATCGGATGATGTGGCGGTGGACATGGCAGTGTACTGTTGACGAACCTCTCCAAATAATGGCTGCGAAGGAGAGGAAGCACTTGAGCACGCCAGTATAGATAGTTGTCCGGTTTAAGCTTCACCGGAAGGATGTGCGAGAATAAAAACGGCGGCGAGGAGATCGCGGCCAGAGCAGCTTCGGCATCCACATATGGCGTCGGAGAGGGCATCGACGCAGATGGCACCGCAACCGGTGCGTACAGGTGCGAGGGGCCGTACAGGTAGGGCGCCCCATAGGGCGTCGGAGCCGGATACGCGCCCTGGCCAGGGTACGCGCGCCATAGGAAGGACACGCAGGTGGCGACGGGCCGTACGAGGCCGCGTACAGTGGGTAGCCGCCGTGATTGGCATGGGCGGCATCGGCAACAGCGGGGCCAGTTGCAGTGTAGATGGAGGCAGCCGGAGCAGGCGCGATCGCACGCATCTGGTGCGACGCAGTAGGTGGCGGCGGCGCGGGCACAAGGGAGTGCACGGCAGCCGGCGGCGGCGACGGTTGCTGGGACCGGGCCGAAGCAGCAGGCGATGAAGATGAGACGCCGGCGTACAGCGAAGACACCGGGCCGGCGAAGAGAGACCCCGCCGATTGGGTCTGCAGGGGGCCGAGCGATCCGTCCACCGTGTAGGGCGCAGTTCCGACGTTGAGGAGACGCGCGAGGGACGGCGGGAGGAACGAGTGATCCATGTGGACGTGGGCCGGCGGCAGAAGGGCGGGGAAGGAAACCGCGGTGCCAGCGGCGCTTGAGGCGACGGCGGCGGCTGGTGGCGGAGGCGGAGCGGAAGACATCAGATCGTTAGGTCGGATACCATATTAGACAAGGGTTTTAGGGTTTGTGGCACACCTCCAAACATGGGGTGACCTTTTCATTATATAGAGGTACATAATGATGTACAACGCAATTACAAATGGGATCCAGTATATACAGAGTCTAACACTATCCCAGCTCTAACCGTAGGTGGTTGCAGCTAGCTGTCTGTGGTCGCAACATTGGTAGTCGCCGTTGCTAGCGTCGCGGCTCTGGCCGTAGGCGTCTGTATCTCTAGCCACAGGCATGCGCTGCACGGCTCGGACGGTTGCAGCATCGATGGCACGCCATTCCAGCACCACCGCGCCATGGTTCCAGCATCATCATGTGCCATCGCTGGCTCACCACAAGTGATTGCATCATCGAAGACACTCGTTCCAGCACGAGCGCATGCCAATTCTAGCAGGGCCACACACCGATTCCAGTATCATCATATGCCGGTTCCAACACGGGTGCACACCATTCACAACATTGTGCCTTGCTGGTTCCAACAAAACTATCATGCAGTTTGAGTCACGCATGGTTGGCGGAAGGCACTAGTGACCGACCGTTGCTAGCTATTTGACGGAAGGTTGTTGTTGTTTGGAAGCGGACATTTGAGGTATATGGCTGCATGGTTGGCTCTTGTATCTATGTACGCAGACGCGTCTGCGGGCGGATAGTGAGTCTTATTTTGGGAACGATGTTCGAGATACCCTGATATGCTTTCCATTGTGTTCAGCCGACAAGGTAAGGTCAAACAAGCTTCTTTATATTGGAGTCAATCAACTTTTTTTTAGCATCAGTACAGACACAAGCGCTCATATACACGCGTATACACTCATCCCTATGAACGCACACACGCACACCCTATCCCTATGAGCACCTCCGAGAGACTGAGCCGGCATATCATCTTGAGATTTACGAAGTCATCGTAGGCGCCTCGTCACCGACGGAAACGTCTCCCACTGAAAGCGCATCGCCGGAAATCCTGAAATAAATTCAGGAATAATGCGAGCACCAGGATTTGAACCCTGGTGGGTTGGGGATACCACTGTCCACCTAACCAACTCAACCACAGGTTGATTCGCATTGGAGTCAATCTACTGATATTGTTTATAGGACACGTCTAGCGGGTGGCCGTTGGCCCGCTAGCGCTCCGGAGTGGCCGGGCGAAAAAGGAAATATTTTGTCCCCTAATCCATATTAGGAAAAGTAAACAGGTGTGAACATGTTTAAACAAGATAAATAAAAAAATAATTGCAAAGCACCCACATGAACAGATGTGAATGCACTTAATTCAGGTTTTCAAATTTTTAAAAAACCATAACTTTCAAACTGCGCATCAAAATTAAGATCCGTTTTCATTTTTGGAACCCTCGTGGCATGCTCTTCAAAACTAGATCCCGCATGGGCATGTTTTAACGGAAAAAAATTTGTGCAATTTTCTCCCCATTTTGTGCAACTGCCTAGCCTTCAGTGTGCAACTACCTGACAAAGATGTGCAACTTTTTGTTATACCGTAAACGCACAGTTTTCAGTGATCATATCTCCACCCCCAAACTACCTCCTTCCAATGGGATGTGCAACTTCGTTTGTTGCGCATGCCAACTGTATAGTAGTTGATGTGCAATTTTTCCCTACTCGTGGATGTAATTCACTGTTTGCTACATCGTCCAACAGCCTAACAGTGGGTGTGCAACTACGGATACTGCCACGGCCAATTGTCTTACAATGATTTGCAACTTTCTCCTATATCCCCATGGATGTGTAGTTTCCCTGCTAGCACACGATCCAAAGCACCCCTGCTAGTGAGATTCGCAAGTTTATACTCTGTTTATATGTAACTTTTCACAACTCTCATGAATATCAATTTTTTACCATTCAACATCCTTGCCTGTGAGATGTGCAACTTCGTATGTTGCCCTGGCCAACTACCTAGCAGACTATGTGCAACTCTGTTTGTTACCCCCGCCAATTGAAAATACATGTCCATAAATAGGAAGGGGAAGGAGTTGCACATTGACTAATAGGCAGTTGGCTTGAACAATAGACTAAGTTGCACAAATTGCTTACAAGGGAGGTGGGAGTAGGGTGTGCTGACAGTGAAAAACTACGCATCCACAAGTAGGGAGGAGGGTTGCACAATGATTACTTGGTACTTGGTCGGGACAGTAGAGTAGTTGCACATCAAAGTTGTCATGGTTGCTAGATTGCAACCTCATGAAAGTTGAATCATGCAGATTCAAAAATTGGTTTTGGAAAAAGTTGCACAATGTAGTACTAGAGTTGCACAATACAGTACTAAAGTTGCATCATATAGCACGAAAGTTGGCATGAAAAAAAATTCGTCGAAACATGCCCATGCGGGATCTAGTTTCAAAGATCTCGTCACGAGGAATCCAACGGCAAAGATGGATCTGAATTTCGACGTGTGGTTTGAAAGATATGACTTTTTAAAAAATTGAAAATCCGAAATAAATACACGTGAATCTGTTTCTTCCATTCACATGTGATAAGTCTGACCGCATTTAATGTCACCAATCACATGCACTAAGAGACAAAACATGCCCATGCATGCATGCGTTAAGTGACGGAGGCTTCGTCTGTGATGTGCGGACAAGAGCCGACCACTCGATTGGTCTAAATAGTGCTTATGCACTTTTTAGATTTCAGGTTGTTTATATATATATATATAAGTATAATTAAAGGAAATTTGTGTAAAATTGTGGGGTCCTTGCCGGCGGGAGGGCTCCATTTTTAGGTCTCCTTTTGAGTTTAAGTAGGGTTTGTGTCCTAGTCAGGAGGCAAATTTAATAATTTCGACCTGTGGACGCAATCAATTCATAAAATAAACTGGGTGTGAAACTATTTCACACCCATGACCCTTTAATGGCGCCCAGCGGCCGGGCGCCACACCCTACGGTGCAGCGCCTAGCTAGCGGGTGTTGCACGTCAGTCCACCGCGGCAGCCCTGGGCCCCGCACCCAGCTGTGCAACGCCTCCGTGCTAGGCGCCACACACAGTGCAACGCCTCCATAACCCTAGCCCTAAACCAAACCCTAGCACCAACATAAGAACACCCATAAGAATAACCCTAATATACTAACAAAGCCTAATCATAGGAAAATGGCAAACAAACATCTCACATCTCCATGCAAATCTCTAGATCCAAACAAAACTAGGGTTTCCCCTAACTAGCAAGAAATGGGCAATTTGATAACATTACTTGGATCAAAAGAAGGGGATCGGAGAAGATTACCTTGAGGGAGGGTTTGACTTCGAAATCCACGGACAAATTCTTCAGATTTGCAAGATTTGGGAGAGGATTTGAGAGGGGGAGAGAGTGGGAGAGGGGGCAAAGCTCGGGGTTGGGGGTGGGAGAGTGTGTGGTGTGGGGGGAGGGGGGGCCCAGCCGGATAAGTCACAGTGCAGCGCCCAAGAGCTAGGCGCTGCACATTAAATGTGTGGCGCCCGACGGCTAGGCGCTGACCTTGTGTGTGGCGCTTAGCACGGAGGCGTTACTGCACAACTGGTGCGGGCCTGTGGCTGCCATGGTGGATTGGCGTGCAACGCCCGCTAGCTAGGCGCTGCACCGTAGGGTGTGGCGCCGGCGTCGCGGGCGCTACACAAAAGGGTCATGGGTGTGAAATAGTTTCACACCCAGTTCATTCCGTGAATTGATTGCGTCTACAGGTCAAAATTGTCAAATTTGCCTAGTCAGGAAGGCAAGGCTACAGTGGCTTTCTGAAGATGGAATAAGGTTCTCCCTACCTAGCCCCCATCCCAGTGGTGCTTATAGCATCATCGGAGAGCTTGTGGAGGTTTGCCTCCAACAAATCTCGTGGGATTCGGTTGGCGTTTGTCTTCGATGGATCCACTTGGATCTGGTCTTCGTTCGTCTACTTTTGTATGTCTACAGGTCGGATCCTTCCGATCTACGTTTCTCTTCATCAGTGGTGGTTGTTGTTCTGGTGTGATGGTTCTCTAGGGCCTTACCACGACGACTTCCCGACCGTCTATTACAACAAAGTTTGCCCGGCTCCGGTGATGGAGGGGCGATGATCGTAGAGCGCCTTCGGCTCGTTCTAGTGCTTGTAATCATCGCTAGGTGGTCTAAGGACATGGATATAATTTTTACTTGTGGTGTTATTCGTGTTGGGGAACGCAGTAATTTCAAAAGAAATTCCTACGCACACGCAAGATCCATCTAGGTGATGCATAGCAACGAGCGGGAGAGTGTGTCCGTGTACCCTCGTAGACCGAAATCGGAAGCGTTATGACAACACGGTTGATGTAGTCGTACGTCTTCACAATCCGACCGATGCTAGCACCGAAGGTACGCCACCTTCGCGATCTGCACACGTTCAGCTCGGTGACGTCCTACGAACTCTAGATCCAGCTGAGGTCGAGGGAGAGTTCCGTCAGCAAGACGGCGTGGTGGCGGTGATGATGAAGTTACCGGCGCAGGGCTTCGCCTAAGCACTACAATGATATGACCGAGGTGAAAAATCTGTGGAGGGGGGCACCGCACACGGCTAAGATAACTGTCAACTTGTGTCTCTTTGGGGTGCCCCCCTCCCACGTATATAAAGGAGGGAGGGAGGAGGAGGCCGGCCAAGAGGTGGCGCGCCCATGGGGGGGGGGGGAGTCCTACTCCAAGTAGGTTTGGCTCCACCTGTTCCTATTCCTATTAGGAGAAGGGGGAAGGAGATGGAGAGAAGAAGGAAATAGGGGTGGGGGGGGGGGGGGGGGGCCGCCCCAAAACCCAAAACCAATTCGGTTTGGGCCTAAGGGGGCGCACCCCATCACTTGCCCGCTGCCTCCTATCTCCACTAGGGCCCATTAAGGCCCATTGGCTCCCCGGGGGGTTCCGGTAACCTCCCGGTACTCCGAAAAATATCTAATACACTTCGGAATCCTTCCGGTGTCCGAATATAACCTTCCAATATATCAATCTTTATGTCTCGACCATTTCGAGACTCCTAGTCATGTCCATGATCTCATTTAGGACTCCGAACAACATTCGGTAATTAAAACACACAAACTCATAATACAAATCGTCATCGAACGTTAAGCGTGCGGACCCTACGGGTTCGAGAACTATGTAGACATGGCCGAGACACATCTCTGGTCAATAACCAATAGCGGAACCTGGATGCTCATATTGGTTCCTACATATTATACGAAGATCTTTATCGGTCAAACCGCATAACAACATACGTTGTTCCCTTTATCATCGGTATGTTACTTGCCCGAGATTCCATCGTCGGTATCTCAATACCTAGTTCAATCTCGTTACCGGCAAGTCTCTTTACTCATTCCGTAATGCATCATCCCGTAACTAACTCATTAGTCACATTGCTTGCAAGGCTTATAGTGATGTGCATTACCGAGAGGGCCCAGAGATACCTCTCCGATACACGGAGTGACAAATTCTAATCTCGATCTATGCCAACCCAACAAACACCTTCAGAGACACCTGTAGAGCATCTTTATAATCACTCAGTTATGTTGTGACGTTTGATAGCACACAAGGTGTTCCTCCGGTATTCGGGAGTTGCATAATCTCATAGTCAGAGGAACATGTATAAGTCATGAAGAAAGCAATAGCAATAAAACTTAACGATCATTATGCTAAGCTAACAGATGGATCTTGTCCATCACATCATTCTCTAATGATGTGATCCCGTTCATTAAATGACAACACATGTCTATGGTCAGGAAACATAACCATCTTTGATTAACGAGCTAGTCAAGTAGAGGCATACTAGGGACACTATGTTTTGTCTATGTATTCACACATGTACTAAGTTTCCGGTTAATACAATTCTAGCAATAATAATAAACATTTATCATGATATAAGGAAATATAAATAACAACTTTATTATTGCCTCTAGGGCATATTTCCTTCATTTCGTACTACCTTGACAGTTGATGAATAGATCAAAAGTTTTCCCGAAAAAAGTTGTGGGGGTAACTGACCCCAAAACTTTTACAAAAAATCGCCACAACTACATGTGATCCAGGTGATATCAACGGAAAAATTCAAAACTCAGCCTATTCTGCCTATCAACATGATACTTTCTTTTTGTGTGATCCGGTAACAGAATAAAAAGTACCCCACACCTATTTCACAAAAGAGGTGAACTTCGGTTATCGAACCCACGGGAGGAAGGTTCCCTTGAAGCGATGGTCTCTAGCAAGCTTTTGTCAAAGAAATAATTCCAGCTTTTGACCGGATCAATCAAGCTAATTGTGATGAAACACTTATAATAAAAAGAGGTACGTGTATGAGGTATCAATGCTTACAACCATGTATTTGTGTTGGGACCAAATATGATCTTAATTTGTGCGCTGGAAGTCACCCATCAAGATGTGCTTGTTTCGAATCGAAGTGGGGGATGTGTCCAAATAACATCTTGACCGGCACGCGTCCTACATCAAGACTCATTTGTCCAACTGAAGACCCTATCCGTCTCGTGGGGTTGCCTCGATAATTAAGATTATTATAATCAGACAAGACCTTTGGGCGTTTAATGACTACACCTTGGATCCGTGTTACCGTACTAAGCCCTTCTGTCACTGGTGTTAAGAATAACACTTCACTTTCTCCCTGCCCTTAGCCTCTCCGTGGCTCGATCTCCATGGTCCTAGGTACCTGCAGGGATGAAGATCACGAACAAGAAAAGAGACATCTACGAAACAATTTTATTTCACACATATGAGACGTTAATTCAAAACCCTTCCATTGATCCCCACAACAAATACAGAGGGTTGCAAGGCCTATGCCTCAACCCATATCTTACCGAACTACTCACACATGGAGATCAGATCGCATGAAAAACACATCTTGGATCGATTGATTGATAATATGTCTTACAATGGATGTCTTGTGCGATGCACACTTACAAGTATGAACTAGAGGGATATGGACTATGGTGGTGATCGTGGCTATGAAGATGGAAATGGCGGAGGCTAGGGTTGATGAGAGGGGATGAAGATGGCTCTATTCTGGCTTGACTCGCGGACGTTCTGTTAACATTTTGGCGTGGACCCCCTTATAAAAGTTGTTCAGGTGGACGAGGAGTCACGGATTCCACGCCATATGACTGAAACACCATATTTTGCACAGTTCCTCTGGTGCGCCTCCTGATGATTTCTTCTATCTCCTTTCCCACTCCTTTCCATGTTCACACGTGATTTCTTCCCTTTTTAGCCCATTTTCCATGGAAACACATCAAAGAGAGGATTTGTGGAATTCTTTGCATTCATTAGTCATTAGTAGCAATATCGGG
This sequence comes from Aegilops bicornis, assembly GCA_021605145.1. Lineage (NCBI taxonomy): Eukaryota > Viridiplantae > Streptophyta > Magnoliopsida > Poales > Poaceae > Aegilops > Aegilops bicornis. The sequence continues at coordinate 762,298,187 of CM038673.1, read as the reverse complement.
CTAATATATCAGTTTTAATGAAATATCTCGGTTTAAACAAAGGGTGAATGAGTGTAAAAATATCGCTCATCACAATAGCTAGAGCCTTGTTGTGCTCATGTTAGAGAAGACCTCAGTCAAATACTATGTTAATAATTTCTCCACCATGCAAAGGGATTGAGGGTTCTTCATTTTCTATATCTGGGGTGCAGTTATCTATGCGGAGGGGGGGGGGGGGCACCGCCCCCAGCCAGGGCAAATCAATAAAGATTTTCTTTTTGTGGGACCCAGCCAGGGCAAATCAATAAAGATTTTCTTTTTGTGGGAACATAGTTGGAGGAAACATTCTGACTAGCTCCCCCCCCCCCCCCCCCCACACACACACAAACATTCATACTTTGTGTATTTTACCATCCTCCTCTACAAGGCACTGCACGCTAAGCGTCACACGCAGCTCTACCACGAGTGCCGCATTGAGGGCACCGTGGACCTCGTCTTCGGTGATGAGAGTGCACTGTTCCAGAAGTGTACTATCATGGCACGTCTTCCACTCAATAGACATGAAAGAACACCATCACGGATCAGGGGAGGCTAACGGCCGATGACAGTGGTTGGTTTTCCATTCCAGTTTTGTTATGTGTCTGCCGTCGACGAGCTCACTAATATGGCTTTGTGGTGGCGACTTGCCTCGGTTGTTCATGGCAGGTTAACTATCGTGTTGTGTTCTTGTAGTGCACCCCAAGGGCCTATTATACGACGAGTACAAGAGTGTCGGAGCCGGAGCTGATATGAGCGGCCACGTCAACTAGCCGGGTTATCACATCATCCAAGAAGTATATGAGACCATCGAGTTCACTCCTCAAAGTTTCATCCAGGTTGATGAGTCATGCCAGTAAACACGGTTCATTTGCGCATAAAAGAGCTTGGGGTGGGGGTGGGGGGAGAATGACGCCCCTCATGCAAAAAGAAGTATTAGTGAGTTGAGGGGTATGCCCCCTGTTGGGCTTGTACATAGCTCTGCCACTTCTTACTACACTCATCTGATCAGGAAAACATGCTCCATCTCTTTTGTTAGGTGCATCAAAGAACATGTTCCATTTCCCTTATTGCGCAACTCACTCACCATGTTCATTTGATCGGCCAACTATCTTTCTACTTGAAATCACAAGCAACGCATAACTCACTCACCATGTCCCATTTTCCTAGCTTGCATACTTGGTTCTATCGGCAAAGAGAAGGGGCATTTGCAGATGTAGCGGGCGACGCGCTAGTGGCATTGGAAGATAACGACAAGTACATGATGATGGTGGATGCTCTTGCAGCTGCCCCACGGTCGCAAGATGAACCGCCACATGATCTAGTTGAGAATAGTGTGTACAAGGTGGTGGAGCCTAGTTTCATCGTCGAGGATATGTGGAACATGATGTTGGCCGACGAAGGCATCAACATGACCGCGAGCTACGACGATGGCTATTATACTCGTGAAACGGGGAAGCTAAGTAAGTAGGACGTATACCTGGTCTTGGTCGCTCGCTTTCATGCATGGATGCAATGACGGAGCGACGTCTGGGCCAAACCATGCTCTGGAGGCCTTCCCAGCCCCCCAAAAAAGGGTGAAGAGTATTTGTTGATTTGGCCCGTCCAGAGAAGTGCCAGCTCGTGTTAGTGTTCGGTCGCCATGGATTAGGTCACCAATATGAAGAAAATATCATCTGACTGCCTGGAACCTATTAATATGAGAAAAGAATTTGGGGGCTTTGGTATTACTGACCTAGGGGATATGAATCTGGCTCTATTAGCCTCTTGGGTCAGTAGATACTACAATGCTGAAGGTAAAATTTGGAAGAATATTATTGACTCCAAGTACAAACCTCAGAATAGCAACATCTTTGCTTGCTCTACTAATGGAGCCTCCCCTTTCTGGAAAGGGGTGATCTGGGTGTTGGGGAATGTAGCAGAAATTCAAAATTTTCTACGCATCACCAAGATCAATCTACGGAGATACTAGCAACGAGAGAGAGGGGAGTGCATCTTCATACCCTTGAAGATCGCGACGCGGAAGCGTTACAAGAACGCGGATGAAGTAGTCGTACTCGTAGCGATTCAGATCACGGTTGATTCTGATCTAAGTGCCGAACAACGGCGCCTCTGCGTTCAACACACGTGCAGCCCGATGGCGTCTCCGTGCCTTGATCCAGCAAGGGGAGAGGGAGAGGTTGGGGAAGACTCCGTCCAGCAGCAGCACGACGGCGTGGTGGTGGTGGAGGAGCGCGGTACTCTAGCAGGGCTTCGCCAAGTACTACGAGAGACGAGGAGGAAGAGAGGTAGGGCTGCGCCAAGAGAGAGATCATCTCGTGTGTTTTGCAGCCCCCAATACCTCAAGTATATATAGGGGAAGGGGAGGGGCTGCGCCCCCATCTAGGGTTCCCTCCCTAGGGGTGGCGGCAGCCCCCAAAACCCATCTAGGGTGCGGCCAAGGGGGGAGAGAGGGGGGCGCACCTAGGGTGGGCCTTAAGGCCCATCTGGACCTAGGGTTTGCCCCCTCCCACTCTCCCTGCGCCTTGGGCCTTGGTGGGGGGCGCACCAGCCCACCTGGGGCTGGTCCCCTCCCACACTTGGCCCACGCAGCCTTCTGGGGCTGGTGGCCCCACCTGGTGGACCCAGGACCCTCCGTGGTCCCAGACGCTACCGATAGTACCCGAAACTTTTCCGGTCACCAAAACGGGACTTCCCATATATAAATCTTTACCTCCGGACCATTCTGAAACTCCTCATGACGTCCGGGGTCTCATCCGGACTCCGAACAACATACGGTAACCGCGTACATACTTTCCCTATAACCCTAGCGTCATCGAACCTTAAGTGTGTAGACCCTACGGGCTCGGGAATCATGCAGACATGACCGAGACATCTCTCCGGTCAATAACCAACAGCGGGATCTGGATACCCATGTTGGCTCCCACATGTTCCACGATGATCTCATCGGATGAACCACGATGTCAAGGATTCAATCAATCCCGTATACAATTCCCTTTGTCTACCGGTATAGTACTTGCTCGAGATTCGATCGTCGGTATCCCGATACCTTGTTCAATCTCGTTACCGGCAAGTCTCTTTACTCGTTCCGTAACACATCATCCCGTGATCAACTCCTTGGTCACATTGTGCACATTATGATGATGTCCTATCGAGTGGGCCCAGAGATACCTCTCCGTCACACGGAGTGACAACTCCCAGTCTCGATTTGTGCCAACCCAACAGACACTTTCGGAGATACCCGTAGCGCACCTTTATAGCCACCTAGTTACGTTGTGACGTTTGGTACACCCAAAGCATTCCTACGGTATCCGGGAATTGCACAATCTCATGGTCTAAGGAAATGATACTTGACATTAGAAAAGCTTTAGCATACGAACTACACGATCTTGTGCTAGGCTTAGGACTGGGTCTTGTCCATCACATCATTCTCCTAATGATGTGATCCCATTATCAATGACATCCAATGTCCATGGTCAGGAAACAGTAACCATCTATTGATCAACGAGCTAGTCAACTAGAGGCTTACTAGGGACATGGTGTTGTCTATGTATCCACACATGTATCTGAGTTTCCTATCAATACAATTCTAGCATGGATAATAAAAAATTATCATGAACAAGGAAATATAATAATAACCAATTTTTTATTGCCTCTAGGGCATATTTCCAACACTGGGCAGCTCAAGCTGCTAAGCTTGGCTTTTCCTGGAAGATAGGCAATGTCAAAAGAACTAGGTTTTGGGAAGATCACTGGTTCGGCAATGCTACTTTAGCCACCCAATATTGGGACTTGTACAATTTAGCTTATGAACATAATGTCACTATTGACAAAGTCTGGGATGGATACAATCTGAAGATTACTTTCAGAAGGTGTTTTACTCAGGAGCAATTAGCTGGCTGGTATGAACTTGTGGACATAGCTAGCTCCATCAGTTTTGTGGATGAGGATGACACCCCCATTTGGAATCTGAATACTAAAGGGGTATATACTGTCAAATCCTTCTACAAGTTTATAAATTTTAGAGGGGTTTTACCTACTTCCACTCCTGCTGTGTGCAGTATAAAAATTCCCCCCAGGATTCAGATTTTTCTCTGGCTGTTGGTTAACGATAAACTTTTAACCAGAGATAACTTGAGTAAGAGATAGGAGGTGAGAGATATCAACTGTGTGTTTTGCTCTGAACAAGAGTCCTGTTCGCATTTATTTAGCACCTGTGCTGTTGCTGCTGAGTTTTGGAAAGCCGTCTGTGTCATTACTGGAGTGAATGAAGATATTAATATAATGTCCATTACTTCATATTGGCTCAGGGGAGATAGGTTCGCTGCTGTTAACATAGTACATGCAGCTGGCCTGTGGGCGGTCTGGAAAACTCGCAACAACATGGTTTTTAATAACGTGTGTTGGCCTGGCTTGCAGGATATTTGGAGAAGAACAGTGTTAAATCTGTCTACATGGGAATGCCTGTCCTCGGGAGGTGCCAATACAAAGCTGAAGTGGGCAGCAAGAGAGCTAGAGGCGAAAGCAAGAAGTCCTCCGCTGTTGCCGTGGCCAGACCCTGGTTGAAGAGAGGCTTTTCCATCTAGATCTAGTTTTCTATCGAGTGGCCGATGGGCCTGAAATCTCTGTCGTTTTTGTAATGGTGCTCTAGCACTTCTAGCTTAGTTGCCTATCAGTCTCTCTACTCTTTACACGGGCAGACTATATGCTGTCCGTCGTGAGATTCAACTTTGTACCGCACTTCGGAGACCTTTTCGTTTCGTTTCTATGAAATGGAACAGGGGCGCAACCCTTTTCTTCTAAATGGTTTTATGAAGATCAATGTTGATAGTGTAATAGGAGACATGGTGATAGAGGTGATGCGGCTGTTATTTGTCGTGATCAACTAGCTAATTATATGGGTTCATCGACGTTCAATTTCATTGGCATTACCGACATGGCAACCTTGAAAGACCTAGCATGCCATGAGGATTTGAACATCTCCTGGGTCATTTTCTCTTCGGATTGCTCCATGGTGATAAAAAATATTGAGGCAAACCAAGGTGGGAGGCATGCAACTATTATCGAGGAGATTTGTGCAAGTAAACTAGAATTTTCAGACTATGATTTTATGTATGAGAGAAGTGGAGGAAATATGCCCTAGAGGCAATAATAAAGTTATTATTTATTTCCTTATATCATGATAAATGTTTATTATTCATGCTAGAATTGTATTAACCGGAAACATAATACATGTGTGAATATATAGACAAACAGTATGTCACTAGTATGCCTCTACTTGACTAGCTTGTTAATCAAAGATGGTTATATTTCCTAACCATAAACAAGGAGTTGTTATTTAATTAACAAGGTCACATAATTGGTTGAATGATCTGATTGACATGACCCATTCCGTTAGCTTAACACTTGATCGTTTAGTATGTTAATGCTTTCTTCATGACCCATACATGTTCCTGTAACTATGAGATTATGCAACTCCCGTTTACCGGAGGAACACTTTGTGTGCTACCAAACGTCACAACGAATCGGGTGATTATAAAGGAGTACTACAGGTGTCTCCAAAGGTACTTGTTGGGTTGGCGTATTTCGAGATTAGGTTTTGTCACTCCGATTGCTCGGAGAGGTATCTCTAGGCCTTCTCGGTAATACACATCACTTAAGCCTTGCAAGCATTACAACTAATGAGTTAGTTGTGAGATGATGTATTACGGAACGAGTAAAGAGACTTACCGTAACGAGATTGAACTAGGTATTGGATACCGACGATTCAGTAGCGACCCGACCTCGCACGGTCAAGCCTGCGTATTCTTGTGCCATCCACCGGATCAGTATCTGGCACACATAGTACATCAATGTATATATCAAAGTGCAATCACATGCATAAATAACGTAAACTGATATATACCTCATAATACTCGTGGAAACAAGTCAAACGGGTGTGGAGTCCCATCAACGCCATCGGCGGGTTGAGTGTAGACCGTAACCCTGTACCGTACTCTTTCTCGTCGAGGAAATATCTGCAACATGATACGTTGCAGCCGTGGTAGGTCGATTACATTGAATGTACCGGCAAGATCACAATATGAGAAAACAGATGATAAAACTATACTATATGCAATATGGCTTTATGGCTCAGATTCGAGTTTTGTTTGCATAAAAGCTGATTTTATTTTCCCTACATCAAAGGAATAAATGAAGTCTGTACTATGGAGTTTTCTATCATGACATGGTTCCGCCAAACGATGTCTCATAGCCCAAAATCATCATAAGTTGCCCACAATTAAGTTATCATCCGGTGTTGAGAGTTCCGAGATAGATCCAAGTCCAGATGCTCAAATTGTCCGTAGAATCGGGACACGGCTAATCGATTAGGTTTGAACCCTCTGCAGAGGTTTGTACACTTTACCCGCAAGATTCGATCCCTCTCTTTACGTTCTCGCACTTCGTGGTGTTTGAGAACAAGATGACCAAACATGGTCTTCCAAAGAGTTCCTCTGACCACTGTCCGGTACCCATCCAATCCTACCGTCATTCTACATCTGCTAGTACCGTCCCAGCCAGAGTCACAACTAAGGTCAACCAAGCGAGCCCATAATGACTTGCGGTTGCACAGGGTAAGCTTCGGCGTGAAGTATTCTTCCGTCTCTTTGAGTCTGGGTGAAGCTTTCCAAGATGTCATGGCGCTTCTCCATGCATCCCGCCAACCACTGGGTTCTCCAGTGGTGCCCGTCAACCGTCCTTCACCCAAAGAGTGTGTATTGAAAATCCTGTCTCGAGTCTTGAAGTCTTGAGGTCTTGAAGATGCAGTCCTTGCAGATTCCATCATGGAGTTGTCGTCATTGACGTAGAGTCCTCCTTCTTCACACCACTCTCGTGCACTCATACCAAACCCCGTCTACTATAGCGTAGCATTAAAACAAATAACGTCCCGGGCTTGGTAACAGGGTGATGGGTTCCTACCTCATGCATACTACTCAACTACAAGGATTCAATAACACTCCTGAGGGGTGGTTGCAATGGTGCCACTAAATGCAATAAAACATAGGTAAGAAAAGCATGGTCAAGTGAACTTGCCTGGTTGACGATCTTCGAAAAACTAGGGTCTCGTAGTAGAAATCTTCGCACTCCGGAAATTCTACCGAGGCAAACAATAACTATAATAAGCACATAGCAATAGGATCACATAACACAACATAACAAAAGTAACATAGCACAACAAACAACCAAAACTCAAATCCAAAAGAAAAACTCAAATAAAGGCCACTCAAAGTTTTCCCTACTTCAAACAATAACAAAAATAGTTTTATATAATAAAAAATTTCTTAATATAACCAAATCATGGTTTTAGGTTAACTTAATAGAAAAGGTTTCACTAAGCAACTAGGGGCAAAAAGAATTAATTAAAAAGCTATTATAAAACTCATTTTAGGCCTAATCCAATTTCTATTAAGAAAAATAATTTAAAACTTTTATTAATTATAAATAAAAGTTCATCTACTAGAATGACAGAAACTAACCTAGAATAACTAATCACAAGTTAAAAATAAATTATTTTACTAATTAATTAATTAGGAAAACAGGAACTAGTTAATTAATTAGGATTAATAGGATTCTGTCTAAAACTAATTATTTATTAATCCTAAAATACCAAAGTTAATTTCTAGGGTTTGACAATGTCAAAATAAAGTGATTACAAAAAGAATCATGCAAAAATAATTTTTTTTAACTAAAGTTATAGCAGATTTACTATTCTGACTAAAACTAAATTAAAGCATTTTTAATTATTTTTAACATAGCTAAATATATATTCTACAGAAACTACATAAAATTTGCAATCCAACAAAAAAAGAATCATCTAAAAATAATAAACAGAATAAAAGATATGAATTTTTGAAAACAGAAACTATTCTGCTAAAACAGAAAATCAAATTAAAAAGAAAAAGGCCTAATGGGCCTATACTGTGCCCTGTGCGTAAAATAACCTAAACGGGCCTAATGGTTTAAACTAAAACGGGCCGGCTCAAAAAGAAAAACCCTAACTAAAAATAAACCGTGAACTAAACCGGGCCGGTCCGGTTTATATTAAAAGGGATACCCCTTCGGGGGCGATCTAATCTAGACCGTTGGTGGCGCATCGGACGGGGGAGGGGGCTTCCGGTGACTTACCGGCGTCCGTGGCGGCGGGCAGGCGATGAGGCGGCGAGGGCTCCGGGCGTCGGGGAGGTCGAGGCCGGAGTCTTGGGGGGAGCTCGGGAAGGGTTTGGTGGAGTCGGGGTGGTCGGGAGGGGTAGGGCGTCGCCAGCGGCGACAATGGCGGCAGCGAGCTTGACTCCGAGCACGAGCGGGAGGGAGAGGAGGTCCCATGAGGCGAGGGGGAACGGGTGCGAGGGGTTTATAGGGCGGGGGCCTCGTCGGGAAGGAAGGGGATCGGGCGATCGGGATCCCGGATCTTCGGGATCCGCGATCTCAGCGAGGTCGGCGTGGCGTGGGGCGGGGAGAAGAGGTGGGGCCCACGGGTGGTGAGAGGGGAGGGTGAGGAGGAGGCGGTCGGCCGTGGCGTGGCGAGGGGGCGAGGGGTGAGGCGCTGGGCTGGCCTGTTGGGCCGGCTCGGCTGGGCCTGGCGCGGGGCTGCGGAGGGGAGGCGGCGCTGGCTGGGCCTGGCCAGTGGGGTTTCGGCGCTGGCTGGGCCAGGGGGTCTGGCTGGCGCCTGAGGGGGGGGTTTTCTTTTATTTTTTTAAATAAAACTAAAACAAAAATAAAACCAAATCTAAAAATAATTTATATAGGGTATATATATACCAAAATGATCAGGGGAATATTCCCTTTCATTTGAACATTTTTCCGAAGCAAAATCCAAACTTCATAAAAATCTATTTTTTCAAATTCAAATAAATTTCAGATTTGAATCCAAATCTTTTGGCATTGTTTCCTCCGATATTTTTGGAGTGTCATGTTTGCTCCTCTCATACTTTTGATCAAGTATTTATCGGGCATAGTTTTGAAATGTTTCCCACATGCTAAAGTTTGAAATTCAAATTCAAAACTCAAAATTTGAAAGAGGGTTCCAAAGCACCTTCAAATGATTTTCAACTTGATTCATTATAACTTCCAACTCCTATTTCATATAATTGAAGAAGTCATTTTATCTTCCCTCATGAAAATCATTGAGTTGCATAAAGCTTTGAATTTGAAAACTTCCCAAATGAAATTCAATTCTTTTTTTCCAAAACCCTATTCATTTCAAAATGGAAGAAGTCATGTCATCTTCACTCTAGGTTTTGGTGTTGCAATGAACTTGAGTTCAATTGGGATCCAAAATGCAAAATGGAAAGTTTGGGAAAGTCATTTCATTCCCTCTCATTCAACTTTCAAAAGTTTCAATTTCCACTCAATTCCATTCAATCAATCGGTCAAACAATCGGACAACAACCATAGTTATTTATTTATTATAACATTCCAAAATTTAGAATTTTGGGATGTTACAAACCTACCACACTTAAAATGAATCTCGTCCTCGAGATTCAAGAGGCTAACAAGAAAAGGTTAGGGTTGGGGGTCTTCTAGCAAATGTTCAGTCGAGAAAGGTCAGGTGGGCTACCACACTTAAAATCAAGGTTACGGTTCCAATAAACTCAGATACTTCCTCTGGAGTGCTGACAATGTATGTATCTTCAAATATCTTACAATAACTCCTTCATTAACGCTCTTCTGTTAGGAGCGTAAAGTTTTCCTCGAAACCTTGGGTCGGTTCTTCAAAGTCGTGGTTCGTCCGAGACTGGATCTTCATATCTGACGGGTCTGTCGCCAATACTAAACAACTATCGAAAATCTCATGGTGGTCGACAATTCATGGTTTCTCCTGCAGGAACGGGTGCAGGTTGAACCTCACCGTATAACCTACGTTTGGCAACGGTTGCTGTAATGGGGTTCCATCGTCCTACCATTTTATGGTTTTATGGCTTATCGCGTCGACACTCTTCTAAGGTTTTCAAGGCTCTCTGATTTTCCATCAACATATGATAGTTCATGATAGAAGTCTTAGGTATGGGGCCAATCCATCCCGTGCATTTGAATCATTACCACATACGTAAGCAGTGAATCACGTATTCTAACACTTGGGCATACTCACAAGCATTGCAGAATTTCTTTTGTTGACGAACCGGGTTCGAGTAAATCCATTGATTCTGCAAGCTGAACAAAACATCTATCGTTCTTCACAACTCTTAGGTTTTTACGTAATCTCCTATGAAACGTCACGATCAAATCGCAGTCTTCCCAAAATTTCTTTCTCCATTGGGTACTTGATCCTTATCAATTCTTGGGCCTGTGGGTCATGGCCCACTTCAACACTAGTGTAGCTTTAGCTCATCCTTGGAGTAACTCTCATGTTACACCTCCTTAAATCCAAAGAGTACTGCTTTCTTCATACCATCATATCAAAACAAAACTCCAACTTATTTTGTCCAAACTTCACTCCGTGGAATATCATTATCATTTCCATGGGTCAAGTGTCCTCACAGGTACTACCACCCTTAAATGCACAAATTCTTCCATAGACCATATTTTTCTCATATCCTTGAAAATGGTCAAAACTCTTTGTTCATGGAGTAACAACTCATAAAATTCAACATATGAAATCATCACACCTTAACTTTATTGATTCTTGCATTCATTACAATCTACGAGCACCCATTACATAACTCAACTCATCGAACTCATAAAAATGAAATTGCTTCGACTACCAATATCAAAGTTCCAACTACTCAGCTCCAGCTTTCATCTTGTCGGGACATTTGGTAGCATAATGTCCTGCTTCCTTGCAGCGAAAACAAATAACTTTCGATAAGTCTTTGGGCTTCTTGGAGATGGTGTCTACTCTTTGGGCTCTTGGCTTCTTCTACGGACATTTATTAGCGTAATGACCTAAATCCTTGCACCTGTAACAAGTGATATGACTCAGGTCCTTCTCTGCAGAAATTGGATTGTTCTGAAGATGCCTTCGTCTTCTCTTCATGGATTTCTCCGTAATGATCAGAGCTTCTATTTCCTGAGGGTCAAGTTCACTTCTGCTGTCGGGAAGTCTCCGAGATACTCTTGGCTTTCCTTCATGCAATACTCTGAAAAATGTCCTTCTTCTCCACATGAATAGCAGGCTTGTGCGAAAAATCTGTTTAGGCCTTCACCATCAGGGTCTTCAATAACTTCCTTCATCACAAGTTCTTCTAAATTTTTCCTGCGGGCTTCTTTCTGCTGCTTCATAACTTCTTGTACCTTGGGGTAAATCGACATTGAGCAGGGTAGTGTGTATTTCCTTCACACGAAACAAGTAACCTGCCCAATCGGGCATTCTTGGTGAGTGATTTTCCTCACAAGGAGGGTATCCATCCTTGTGTTCCTCCTGGGTGTGTCCTATTTCTCCGTAGATCTTGCAGGCACAAGGTTTATTTCTTGGTGTATCATGGTGCTTCCGGATGAGACGTGATCTCAACAGGGTCTTCTTGAATTCCTCCCAAGTTCTTGCTCCTTTAAATCCTTGTATGGATTGATGCATTCTCCACCAGGTTGCAGCACTTTCTGTAAAGTAATCTTGAAAGAGCGTATTGGACCTCATACTTCCTTGAAACCAAATTGTTCGAAGTGATTCTCCATGTTCTGCATCCATAGCTCCGCCTCATTTGAAGTCTTCGGTCCAGAGAATATCAGTCCAACTTCATTCATCATCTATGGGGTTCAAGGGTTTTAAGGTGAGATGAGAGAGAGGTGGGGAGGGATATACACACAATACAAACAATAGTTTTTTTGATGAAACAAGTTTTACTTTGTGGCTGTCGGAAAAACATCAAACAAATGACAGCTCACACATCGTCGCATCTAACGTAAGTGTGTAACAGGGGTTTGGTCTTCTAAAGGTCAAATATTTCTTTAGGAACTTCAAATCTTCGGAGTCTTCAACTGTTGTAGCTTCTAATACATGGTGAAATCCTCTTTACTTGGAAGAGGTCATCAGTCCTCAGATATCTTTCTTGGAGTGGCTTCAGTTGATCCTTCATGTGGTCAAAAGGGAAAAGGGGTATATCCTAACTATTTTGAGGTGAGAGTGTCTATTCAATAAAATCAGAAAGAGATGAGAAGTAATAGTCTTTTTGAAAATAAAGTTTTAGAGATATCCTGTCCTAGGGCTTTCCGATTTCTAGGGTCATGTCCTACAGTCAACATGTGCTCTGATACCATCTCTCATGGCGACCCGACCTCGACGGTCAAGCCTACGTGTTCTTGTGCCATCCTCGGATCAAGATCTTTGGCACATACAATACATCAATGTATATATCAAAGTGCAATCACATGCATAAATAACGTAAAACTGATATATACCTCATAATACTCAGCGGAAACAAGTCAAACGGGTGTGGAGTCCCATCAACGCCATCGGCAGGTTGAGTGTAGACCGTAACCCTGTACCGTACTCTTTCTCGTCGAGGAAATATCTGCAACATGATACGTTGCAGCCGTGTAGGTCAGTACATTGAATGTACCGGCAAGATCACAATATGAGAAAGCAGATGATAAAACTATACTATATGCAATATGGCTTTATGGCTCTGTATCTGAGTTTTGTTTGCATAAAAGCTGATTTTATTTTCCCTACATCAAAGGAATAAATGAAGTCTGTACTATGGAGTTTTCTATCATGACATGGTTCCGCCAAACGATGTCTCATAGCCCAAAATCATCATAAGTTGCCCACAATTAAGTTATCAGTCCGGTGTTGAGAGTTCCGAGATAGATCCAAGTCCAGATGCTCAAATTGTCCATAACCGGGGACACGGCTAATCGATTAGGTTTGAACCCTCTGCAGAGGTTTGTACACTTTACCCGCAAGATTCGATCCCTCTCTTTACGCTCGCACTTCGTGGTGTTTGAGAACAAGATGACCAAACATGGTCTTCCAAAGAGTTCCTCGACCACCGTCCGTACCCATCCAATCCTACCGTCATTCTACATCTGCTAGTACCGTCCCAGCCAGAGTCACAACTAAGGTCAACCAAGCCAGAGCCCATAATGACTTGCGGTTGCACAGTAAGCTTCGGCGTGAAGTATTCTTCCGTCTCTTTGAGTCTGGGTGAAGCTTTCCGCAAGATGTCATGGCGCTTCTCCATGCATCCCGCCAACCACTTTGGGTTCTCCAGGTGCCCGTCAACCGTCCTTCACCCAAGAGTGTGTATTGAAAATCCTGTCTCGAGTCTTGAAGTCTTGAGGTCTTGAAGATGCAGTCCTTGCAGATTCCATCATGGAGTTGTCGTCATTGGCGAGAGTCCTCCTTCTTCACACCACTCTCGTGCACTCATACCAAACCCGTCTACTATAGCGTAGCATTAAAACAAATAACGTCCGGGCTTGGTAACAGGGTGATGGGTTCCTACCTCATGCATACTACTCAACTACAAGGATTCAATAACACTACTGAGGGGTGGTTGCAATGGTGCCACTAAATGCAATAAAACATAGGTAAGAAAAGCATGGTCAAGTGAACTTGCACGGTTGACGATCTTGAAAAACTAGGGTTTCGTAGTAGCAATCTTAGCACTCAGGAAATTCTACCGAGGCAAACAATAACTATAATAAGCACATAGCAATAGGATCACATAACACAACATAACAAAAGTAACATAGCACAACAAACAACCAAAACTCAAATCCAAAAGAAAAACTCAAATAAAGGCCACTCAAAGTTTTCCCTACTTCAAACAATAACAAAAATAGTTTTATATAATAAAAAATTTCTTAATATAACCAAATCATGGTTTTAGGTTAACTTAACAGAAAAGGTTTCACTAAGCAACTAGGGGCAAAAAGAATTAATTAAAAAGCTATTATAAAACTCATTTTAGGCCTAATCCAATTTCTATTAAGAAAATAATTTAAAACTTTTATTAATTATAAATAAAAGTTCATCTACTAGAATGACAGAAACTAACCTAGAATAACTAATCACAAGTTAAAAATAAATTATTTTACTAATTAATTAATTAGGAAAACAGGAACTAGTTAATTAATTAGGATTAATAGGATTCTGTCTAAAACTAATTATTTATTAATCCTAAAATACCAAAGTTAATTTCTAGGGTTTGACAATGTCAAAATAAAGTGATTACAAAAAGAATCATGCAAAAATAATTTTTTTTAACTAAAGTTATAGCAGATTTACTATTCTGACTAAAACTAAATTAAAGCATTTTTAATTATTTTAACATAGCTAAATATATATTCTACAGAAACTACATAAAATTTGCAATCCAACAAAAAAGAATCATCTAAAATAATAAACAGAATAAAAGATATGAATTTTTGAAAACAGAAACTATTCTGCTAAAACAGAAAATCAAATTAAAAAGAAAAAGGCCTAATGGGCCTATACTGTGCCCTGTGCGTAAAATAACCTAAACGGGCCTAATGGTTTAAACTAAAACGGGCCGGCTCAAAAAGAAAAACCCTAACTAAAAATAAACCGTGAACTAAACCGGGCCGGTCCGGTTTATATTAAAAGGGATACCCCTTCGGGGGCGATCTAATCTAGACCGTTGGTGGCGCATCGGACGGGGGTGGGCTTCGGTGACTTACCGGCGTCACGGCGGCTCGGCGTCGGGGAGGTCGGGGAGTAGCCAAGGCGAGTGGGAGCTCGGGAAGGGTTTGGTGGAGTCGGGGTGGTCGGGAGGGGTAGGGCGCCGACGGCGGCGATAATGGCGGCAGGAAGCTGGCTCCGGCGAAAGCACGAGCGGGAGGGAGAGGAGGTCCCATGAGGGGCGAGGGGGGAACGGGTGCGGGGAGGGGTTTTATAGGGCGGGGCCTCGTCGGGAAGGAAGGGGATCGAGGCGATCGGGATCCGGATCTTTCGGGATCCGGCGATCTCCCATGAGGCGTGGCGTGGGGCGGGGAGAAGAGGGGTGGGGCCCACGGTCGGTGAGAGGGGAGGGGTGAGGAGGAGCGGTCGGCCGTGGCGTGGCGCCTCGGGCGAGGGGCGAGGTGAGTTGGCTGGCTGTTGGGCCGGGCTGGCAGCGGGGGTCATGGAGGAGGCGGCCGGGCTGGCCTGGGGTTTCGACCTTGGCTGGGCAGTCTGGCTGGCGCCTGAGGGGGGTTTTTTTTTTTAAATAAAACTAAAACAAAAATAAAACCAAATCAAAAAAAAATAAATATAGGGAATATATATACCAAAAAGATCAGGGTAATATACCCATTCATATGAACATATATCAAGAAGCAAAATCCAAACATCAGAAAAATCTATTTTTTCAAATTCAAATAAATTTCAGATTTGAATCCAAATCTTTTGGCATTGTTTCCTCTGATATTTTGGAGTGTCATGTTTGCTCCTCTCATACTTTTGATCAAGTATTTATCAGGCATAGTTTTTGAAATGTTTCCCACATGCTAAAGTTTGAAATTCAAATTCAAAACTCAAAATTTGAAAGAGGGTTCCAAAGCACCTTCAAATGATTTTCAACTTGATTCATTATAACTTCCAACTCCTATTTCATATAATTGAAGAAGTCATTTTATCTTCCCTCATGAAAATCATTGAGTTGCATAAAGCTTTGAATTTGAAAACTTCCCAAATGAAATTCAATTTTTTTTTCCAAAACCCTATTCATTTCAAAATGGAAGAAGTCATGTCATCTTCACTCTAGGTTTTGGTGTTGCAATGAACTTGAGTTCAATTGGGATCCAAAAATGCAAAATGGAAAGTTTGGGAAAGTCATTTCATTCCCTCTCATTCAACTTTCAAAAGTTTCAATTTCCACTCAATTCCATTCAATCAATCAGTCAAACAATCAGACAACAACCATAGTTATTTATTTATTATAACATTCCAAAATTTAGAATTTTGGGATGTTACACGATCGAATCTCGGGTAAGTAAACATACCGATGACAAAGGGAACAACGTATGTCGTTATGCGGTTTGACCGATAAAGATCTTCGTAGAATATGTAGGAACCAATATGGGAATCCAGGTTCCGCTATTGGTTATTGACCGAGAATGGTTCTAGGTCATGTCTACATAGTTCTCGAACCCGTAGGGTCCGCACGCTTAACGCTTCGATGACAGTTCATTATGAGTTTATAAGTATTGATGCAATCAAGTTTGTTCGGAGTCCCGGATGTGATCACGGACATGACGAGGAGTCTCTAAATGGTCGAGACATAAAGATTGATATATTGGAAGCCTACATTTGGACATCGGAAAGGTTCCGAGTGAAATCGGGAATTTACCGGAGTACCGGGAGGTTACCGGAACCCCCCGGGAACTACATGGGCCCATAGTGGGCCTTGGAGGAAAGGAGAAGGGGCAGCCCTAGGTGGCCGCCCCCCCCCCTTCCCCTAGTCCTATTAGGACTAGGAAAGGTGGGCCGGCCCCCCTCTCTCTCTTTCCTCCGGAATCCTAATCCAACTAGGATTGGAGAGGAGTCCTACTCCCGGAGGGAGTAGGACTCCCTTGGTGCGTCTCCTCCCTTGGGCCGGCCACCTCCCCCTTGGCTCCTTTATATACGGGGGCAGAGGGCACTCCCTTGGTGCGTCTCCTCCCCTGCGCCGGAGAAGTCATATCGTCGCGGAGCTTAGGCGAAGCCCTGCGTCGGTGGAGCATCAACATCGTCACCACGCCGTCGTCTTGTGGAACTCATCCCGACACTTTCTGGATCGGAGTCCGGGATCGTCATCGAGCTGAACTTGTGCAGAACTCGGAGCTGCCGTACGTTCGGTGCTTGGATCGGTCGGATCGTCAAGATGTACGACAACATCAACCGCGTTGTTATAACGCTTCGCTTTCGGTCTCATTTAGGTGCGTGGACGGACACTCTTCCCTCTCGTTGCTATGCCATCACCATGGTCTTGCGTGATCGTAGGAATTTTTTTGAAATTACTGCGTTCCCCAACAAGAAGGTCTCGAAACTTTGAGGCTGATTGTACATCTAAATTTGGTTTATCTCTAGGTGTAGGAAGACATGTATGGTTCTTTCAACCACATGGCGTTGTAATATTTTCGTTGAAGTTGCTTGAATAAAGAATCGTAAGGGCATCTCTAACGCCGACCCTTAAACCGCCCGCATACATCTGGACCCGTGGTCTGAACATGTTGTGCCATCCAACGCGGTCCTGCATTGGTTCACGGGCCGGTCCATATGCATATTCTCTCGTAAACCGAAGACAAATGTGGGCGACTTTGCGGGTTCAGGGCAGCACCCACGCCCGCTTCTGACAACCCTGGCCCACCCAAACCCCCCTCCCTCGCCCGCGCGCGTTCCCACCCGGTGCCAGCTGCCGCATTCATGCGAATGTGGAGAAGTCGCGCCATATTGGAGCCGGCTCCAGAGCGGACACGACTTTTCACTGCCTCCGCCATTGAAGTGGCACGCCGGGCGAGGGCACCGCCCACTACGCGTCCCCGGTGTCCGCGCATGTTCAATGCCGGAGACGCGTTATTGGACGGGACGGAACATATATCTACCATGCCCATTCAATGCCCTGTCCGTATGTATGCTGCCAATAAGCAGGATCGCCACCCGAGAAGCCCACTCCAGCGCCGCGCATTGACGAACCCCGATGCCTGGCCTCACTAGACTCCCCTATTTAAAGGAGGCCACACCCGGCTAACTCCACACCACAGCACAAGCCGCTCCACATCCCCCCTTGCACCGCATCCGCCATGCCTGCATGCGGCGAAGCTCCATGGGAGAGCCTTTCCACGGAGGTGAAGCACGAGGTGGCCTGGCGGAGACGCCGCGCCAGGCGGGTCGAGGTCGGCTTGCTGGCCAGCTCACCCGAGGTTTCCGACGACGAGGATGACCCCACGACGGAGATGCACTACAAGAAATATGTCAACTTGTGACCTTCTGTCAGTGATCCTGGAAGAATTGGTCATAGATCTATGACCATTTCATACCAATTGGTCAAAAGCTGTTCGGGGGGCTCCAAGCCCTAAACTATAACGACCATTTTGGTCAGAAATGTCGTAATTTCCTTACACGAAATGGTCATAATGCAGCTAGCACTGGTCCGCTGCCTTATTTCTAGCTGATCATGACCAATATAGATGGTCATAACCTTGTAAATTGTGGTGGGTTCTTATGACTAGGCGCCACCTCATCAGCCCGTAGGTAAGAACGGTTCTTGCTCAGCCCGTAGCAGCCACGTAAAACTTGCAAACAACAAAGTAGAGGACGTCTAACTTGTTTTTGCAGGGCATGTTGTGATGTGATATGGTCAAGACGTGATGCTATATTTTATTGTATGAGATGATCATGTTTTGTAACCGAAGTTATCGGCAACTGGCGAGGAGCCATATGGTTGTCGCTTTATTGTATGAAATGCAAACGCCATGTAATTGCTTTACTTTATCACTAAGGAGTAGCGATAGTCGTAGAAGCAATAGTTGGCGAGACGACAACGATGCTACGATGGAGATCAAGATGTCGCGCCGGTGACGATGGTGATCATGACGGTGCTTCGGCGATGGAGATCACAAGCACAAGATGATGATGACCATATCATATCACTTATATTGATTGCATGTGATGTTTATCCTTTATGCATCTTATCTTGCTTTGATTGACGGTAGCATTATAAGATGATCTCTCACTAAAATTATCAAGAAGTGTTCTCCACGAGTATGCACCGTTATGAAAGTTCTTCGTCTTTGAGACACCACGTGATGATCGGGTGTGATAGGCTCTACGTTCAAATACAACAGGTGCAAAACAGTTGCGCACGCGGAATAATCAGGTTAAACTTGACGAGCCTAGCATATAACAGATATGGCCTCGGAACACGGAGACCGAAAGGTCGAACGTGAATCATATAGTAGATATGATCAACATAGTGATGTTCACCATTGAAACTACTCCGTCTCACGTGATGATCGGACACGGTTTAGTTGATATGGATCACGTGATCACTTAGATGACTAGAGAGATGTCTGTCTAAGTGGGAGTTTTTAATATGATTAATTGAACTTAAATTTATCATGAACTTAGTACACGATAGTATTTTGCTTGTCTATGTTTCTTGTAGATAGATGGCTCGTCTTTGTTGTTCCGTTGAATTTTAATGCGTTCCTTGAGAAAGCAAAGTTGAAAGATGATGGTAGCAATTACGGACTGGGTCCGTAATTTGAGGATTATCCTCATTGCTGCACGTAAAAATTACGCCCTGGAAGCACCGGTTGGTAGCGAACTGCTGCAGATCTTGAGCGAGAAGTTGTGAGCGTTTGGCAAAGCGGTGATGACTACTCTATAGTTCAGGTGCCATGCTTTACGGCTTAGAACCGGGTCTTCAACGACGCTTTTGAGCGTCATGGAGCATATGAGATGTTCCAGGAGTTGAAGTTAATATTTCAAGCAAATGCCCGGATTGAGAGATATGAAGTCTCCAATAAGTTCTATAGCTGCAAGATGGAGGAGAATAGTTACGTCGGTGAGCACATACTCAAAATGTCCGGGTATAACAATCACTTAATTCAGCTGGAGTTAATCTTCCGGATGATAGTGTCATTGACAAAATTCTCCAATCACTGCCACCAAGCTACAAGAGCTTCGTGATGAACTATAATATGCAAGGGATGACTAAGACAATTCTGAGCTCTTCGCGATGCTAAAAGCTGCGGAGGTAGAAATCAAGAAAGAGCATCAAGTGTTGATGATCAACAAGACCACTAGTTTCAAGAAAAAGGGCAAAGGGAAGAAGAAGGAAACTTCAAAAGAACAGCAAGAAAGTTGCTGATCAAGAGAAGAAACCCAAGTCTGGACCTAAGCCTGAAATCGAGTGTTTTTCTGCAAGCAGACGGACCTTTGGAAGCGGAACTGCCCCAAGTATTTGGCGGATAAAAGGATGGCAAGGTGAACAAAGGTATATGTGATATACATGTTATTGATGTGTACCTTACTAATACTCGCAGTAGTACCGGTATTTGATACTGGTTACATTGCTAATATTTGCAACTCAAAGCAGGAACTACGGATTGCGAAGATTGGCTAAGGACGAGGTGACGATCTTGGCGTTGGAAATGGTTCCAAAGTCGATGTGATCGCGATGGCACGCTACCTCTACATCTACCTTCGGGATTAGTTTTAGACCTAAATAATTGTTATTTGGTGCCAGCGTTGAGCATGAACATTATATCTGGATCTTGTTTAATGCGAGACGGTTATTCATTTAAATCGAGAGAATAATGGTTGTTCTATTTATATGAGTAATATCTTTTATGGTCATGCACCCTTGAAGAATGGTCTATTCTTGTTGAATCTCGACAAGAGTGATACACATATTCATAATGTTGAAGCCAAAAGATGCAGAGTTGATAATGATAGTGCAACTTATTTGTGGCAATCGCCGTTTAGGTCATATCGGTGTAAAACGCATGAAGAAACTCCATCTTGATGGGCTTCGGAATCACTTGATTATGAATCACTTGGTACTTGCGAACCGTGCCTCATGGGCAAGATGACCAAAACGCCGTTCTCCGGAACTATGGAGCGAGCAACTGATTTGTTGGAAATCATACATCTTGATGTTTGTGGTCCAATGAATGTTGAGGCCTTGTGGCGAATATCGTTATTTTCTCACCTTCACAGATGATTTGAGCAGATATGGGTATATCTACTTAATGAAACACAAATCTGAAACATTTGAAAAGTTCAAAGAATTTCAGAGTGAAGTGGAAAATCATCGTAACAAGAAAATAAAATTTCTACGATCTGATCGTGGAGGAGAATATTTGAGTTCTGAGTTTGGTTTACATTTGAAACAATGTGGAATAGTTTCACAACTCACGCCACCCGGAACAACACAGAGATTTGGTGTGTCTTTACGTCGTTATCGTACTTTACTAGATATGGTGCGATCTAGGATGTCTATTTCCGATTTACCGCTATCTTTTTGGGGTTATGCTTTAGAGGCGGCCGCATTCACGTTGAATAGGACACCGTCAAAATCCGTTGAGACGACGCCTTATGAACTGTGGTTTGGCAAGAAACCAAAGTTGTCGTTTCTTAAAGTTTGGGGCTGCGATGCTTATGTAAAGAAACTTCAACCCGGATAAGCTCGAACCCAAATCGGAAAAATGTGTCTTCATAGGATACCCAAAGGAGACTGTTGGGTACACCTTCTATCACAGATCTGAAGGCAAGATTTTCGTTGCTAAATTCGGATCCTTTCTAGAGAAGGAGTTTCTCTCGAAAGAAGTGAGTGGGAGGAAAGTAGAACTTGATGAGATAATCGTATCTGCTCCCTTATTGGAAAGTAGTTCATCACAAGAAATGGTTCTGTGACAACTACACCAATTAGTGAGGAAACTAATGATGATGATCATGAAGCTTCAGATCAAGTTACTCTTGAACCTCGTGGGTCAACCAGGGTAAAATACGCACCAGTGGTACGGTAATCCTATTCGGAAGTCATGTTACTTGACCATGGCGAGCCTACAAACTATGAAGAAGCGATGGTGAGCCCAGATTCGCATAAAATGGTGGAAGCCATGAAATCTGAGATGGGATCCATGTATGAGAACAAAGTATGGACTTTGGTTGACTTGCCCGATGATCGGCAAGCCGTTGAAAATAAATGGATCTTTAAGAAGAAGACCGACGCTGATGGTAATATAACTGTCTACAAAGCTCGACTTGTTGCGAAAGGTTTTCGACAAGTTCAAGGGGTTGACTACGATGAGACTTTCTCACCCGTGGCGATGCTTAAGTCTGTCCGAATCATGTTAGCAATTGCCGCATTTTATGATTATGAAATTTGGCAAATGGATGTAAAAACTGCATTCTTGAATGGATTTCTAGAAGAAGAGTTGTATATGATGCAACCAGAAGGTTTTATCGATCCAAAGGGTGCTAACAAAGTGTGCAAGCTCCAACGATCAATTTATGGTGCAGTGCAAGCCTCTCGGAGTTGGAATAAACGCTTTGATAGTGTGATCAAAGCATATGGGTTTGTCTGCAGACTTTTGGAGAAGCCTGTATTTACAAGAAAGTGAGTGGGAGCTCTGTAGCATTTCGATATTATATGTGGACGACATATTATTGATTGGAAATGATATAGAATTCTGGATAGCATAAAAGGATACTTGAATAAAAGTTTTTCAATGAAAGACCTCGGTGAAGCTGCTTACATATTGGGCATCAAGATCTATAGAGATAGATCAAGGCGCTTAATTGGACTTTCACAAAGCACATACCTTGATAAAGTTTTGAAAAAGTTCAAAATGGATCGAGCAAAGAAAGGTTTTTGCACGTGTTGCAAGGTATAAGATTGAGTCGGACTCAATGCCCGACCACAGCAGAAGATAGAGAAAAAATGAAAGATGTTCCCTATGCTTCAGCCATAGGCTCTATCATGTATGCAATGCTGTGTACCGGACTTGGCGTATGCTTAGCTGTAAGCTTGGCGGGAAGGTACCAAAGTAATCCAGGAATGGATCCTTTGGACAGCGGTCAAGAACATCCTGAAATACACGAAAAGGACTAAGGATATGTTTCTCGTATATGGAGGTGACAAAGAGCTAGTCGTAAATGGTTACGTCGATGCAAGCTTTGACACCGATCCGGACGATTCTAAATCGCAAACCGGATACGTGTTTTTATTAAACGGTGGAGCTGTCAGTTGGTGCAGTTCTAAACAAAGCGTCGTGGCGGGATCTACATGTGAAGCGGAGTACATAGCTGCTTAGGAAGCAGCAAATGAAGGAGTCTGGATGAAAGAGTTCATTTCCGATCTAGGTGTCATACCTAGTGCATCGGGACCTATGAAGATCTTCTGTGACAATCTTGGTGCAATTGCCTTGGCAAAGGAATCCAGATTTCACAAGAGGACCAAGCATATCAAGAGACGCTTCAATTCCATTCGGGACCAAGTCCAAGTGGGAGACATAGAGATTTGCAAAATACATACGGATCTGAATGTTGCAGACCCGTTGACTAAGCCTCTTCCACGAGCAAAACATGATCGGCACCAAGACTCCATGGGTGTTAGGATCATTACTTTGTAATCTAGATTATTGACTCTAGTGCAAGTGGGAGGCTGAAGGAAATATGCCCTAGAGGCAATAATAAAGTTATTATTTATTTCCTTATATCATGATAAATGTTTATTATTCATGCTAGAATTGTATTAACCGGAAACATAATACATGTGTGAATATATAGACAAACAGTATGTCACTAGTATGCCTCTACTTGACTAGCTTGTTAATCAAAGATGGTTATATTTCCTAACCATAAACAAGGAGTTGTTATTTAATTAACAAGGTCACATCATTGGTTGAATGATCTGATTGACATGACCCATTCCGTTAGCTTAACACTTGATCGTTTAGTATGTTAATGCTTTCTTCATGACCCATACATGTTCCTGTAACTATGAGATTATGCAACTCCGTTTACGGAGGAACACTTTGGGTGCTACCAAGCGTCACAACGTAATCGGGTGATTATAAAGGAGTACTACAGGTGTCTCCAAAGGTACTTGTTGGGTTGGCGTATTTCGAGATTAGGTTTTGTCACTCCGATTGTCGGAGAGGTATCTCTAGGCCTTCTCGGTAATACACATCACTTAAGCCTTGCAAGCATTACAACTAATGAGTTAGTTGTGAGATGATGTATTACAGAACGAGTAAAGAGACTTACCAGTAACGAGATTGAACTAGGTATTGGATACCGACGATCGAATCTCGGGTAAGTAAACATACCGATGACAAAGGGAACAACGTATGTCGTTATGCGGTTTGACCGATAAAGATCTTCGTAGAATATGTAGGAACCAATATGGGCATCCAGGTTCCGCTATTGGTTATTGACCGAGAATGGTTCTAGGTCATGTCTACATAGTTCTCGAACCCGTAGGGTCCGCACGCTTAACGCTTCGATGTCGATTCATTATGAGTTTATAAGTATTGATGCACGAAGTTTGTTCGAGTCCCGGATGTGATCACGGACATGACGAGGAGTCTCGAAATGGTCGAGACATAAAGATTGATATATTGGAAGCCTACATTTGGACATCCGGAAGGTTCCAGTGAAATCGAGAATTCTGGAGTACCTGGGAGGTTCTGGAACCCCGGGAACTACATGGGCCCATAGTGGGCCTTGGAGGAAAGGAGAAGGGGCAGCCCTAGGTGGCGCGCCCCCCCTTCCCTAGTCCTATTAGGACTAGGAAAGGTGGGCCGCCCCTCTCTCTCTTTCCCCTCAGGAATCCTAATCCAACTAGGATTGGAGAGGAGTCCTACTCCCGGAGGAGTAGGACTCCCTCTTGCGCCTCCTCCCTTGGGCCGCCACCTCCCCTTGGCTCCTTTATATCTGAGGCAGAGGGCACCCCATAACACACAAGTTGATCTACGGATCTTTCCTTAGCCGTGTGCAGTGCCCCTTCCACCATATTCCACTTCGGTCATATCGTCAGCGGAGCTTAGCGAAGCCCTGCGCCGGAGAAGTCATATCGTCATGAGCTTAGGCGAAGCCCTGCGTCGGTGGAGCATCAACATCGTCACCACGCCGTCGTCTTGTGGAACTCATCCTCGACACTTTGCCGGATCGGAGTCCGGGATCGTCATCGAGCTGAGCGATGTGCAGAACTCGGAGGTGCCGTGACGTTCGGTGGTTGGATCGGTCGGATCGTGAAGGCGACGACTACATCAACCGCGTTGTTATAACGCTTCCGCTTTCGGTCTACGAGGGTACGTGGACGGAAACTCTTCCCTCTCGTTGCTATGCCATCACCATGGTCTTGCGTGATCGTAGGAAATTTTTTGAAATTACTGCGTTCCCCAACAAGAAGGTCTCGAAACTTTGAGGCTGATTGTACATCTAAATTTGGTTTATCTCTAGGTGTAGGAAGACATGTATGGTTCTTTCAACCACATGGCGTTGTAATATTTTCGTTGAAGTTGCTTGAATAAAGAATCGTAAGGGCATCTCTAACGCCGACCCTTAAACCGCCGCATACATCTGGACCCGTGGTCTGAACATGTTGTGCCATCCAACGCGGTCCTGCATTGGTTCACGGGCCGGTCCATATGCATATTCTCTCGTAAACCGAAGACAAATGTGGGCGACTTTGCGGGTTCAGGGCAGCACCCACGCCCGCTTCTGACAACCCTGGCCCACCCAAACCCCCCTCCCTCGCCTGCTGCATTCCACCGGTGCGGTTGCCGCATTCATGCGAATGTGGAAGCGATCGCTCCATATTGGAGCCGGCTCCAGAGCGGACACGACTTTTCACCGCCTCCGCCATTGAAGTGGCACGCGAGGCGAGGGCACCGCCCTCTGGCGTCCCGGTGTCCGCGCATGTTCAATGCCGGAGACGCGTTATTGGACGGGACGGAACATATATCTACCATGCCCATTCAATGCCCTGTCCGTATGTATGCTACCAATAAGCAGGATCGCCACCCGAGAAGCCCACTCCGGCGCCGCGCATTGACGAACCCCGATGCCTGGCCTCACTAGACTCCCCTATTTAAAGGAGGCCACACCCGGCTAACTCCACACCACAGCACAAGCCGCTCCACATCCCCCCTTGCACCGCATCCGCCATGCCTGCATGCGTGAAGCTCCATGGGAGAGCCTTTCCACGGAGGTGAAGCACGAGGTGGCCTGGCGGAGACGCCGCGCCAGGCGGGTCGAGGTTGGCTTGCTGGCCAGCTCACCCGAGGTTTCCGACGACGAGGATGACCCCACGACGGAGATGCACTACAAGAAATATGTCAACTTGTGACCTTCTGTCAGTGATCCTGGAAGAATTGGTCATAGATCTATGACCATTTCATACCAATTGGTCAAAAGCTGTTCGGGGCTCCAAGCCCTAAACTATAACGACCATTTTGGTCAGAAATGTCGTAATTTCCTTACACGAAATGGTCATAATGCAGATAGCACTGGTCCGCTGCCTTATTTCTAGCTGATCATGACCAATATAGATGGTCATAACCTTGTAAATTGTGGTGGGTTGTTATGACTAGGCGCCACCTCATCAGTTTTGCCTATGTGTCATGTTCATGTGGCAGTTTTTGCCCTAGGTTGTGAAGCAACCTATATTTCTGTCATTCCCAAAATTCCCAAAAAAATCGCATAAATTCTTTGGGTCATACCCTCATCGAATATGGAAAAAACCTTCCTTGCCTAGTTCAAAAATAATTCAAAAATATTCATTTTCCTATTCTGTTCAGAAAAACACTTTGTGAAGGAAGTTCCAATTTGGCATGTCCAAATGGTATCCATTTTCTACAGTGCTTTCCTATGCCCAAATAACCATCCTCCACCAAATGCCATCTCAATCCATTCATTATTTTGAGCCCAACTTCAACATTCGTATTTATGTCCAGTGTGGTACTTTGCAAAGCAAGTACCACCTAGGGTCCTCCTTTTGAGCTGAAAATTTGTGAGTACGGTCTTCTTAGTAACTGATCATCATCAGCCAAAGTTCACTCACATTAGCCATGTGCATTTCCTGTACCGCTAATCAAACACTTGGCTGCTTATTCATGTTTGAGCATCGATCGGTCTCCTCGTGAGAATCTTATGTTGTGATTTTCTTCCTAGCACCTACAGGGAGTGCCCAAGCCACTAGACATGCCTAGGACGCCCAGAACACATGGCAACGCCACGGTCACGCGGTGACCATGCGGCGGGCATGCTAGTTTACGCGCTCTAGAGTTGGAGCCCTCGACCACCGTCCAAACCTCGACGTATCGCCACCAAACCATGTATTTATGATTAAATAGGTACTTATGTAACTAGAAATGATTTTTGGAAAAAATAAATAGCAAACTATGAGGCAACTTCAGTTCAAATTTGACCCGCTTCCTACTGAATCGGCGGGAATTTATCTTTTTCACCAGAGGTGGATCAAAACTTTTGACACCCAACCATTTTGTCAATTGTGCATTTTATATGGCCTAGTATTTTATAAAATTGATTAGGTCCAATTTTGCAACAAATATATGGTAGGTCCTTCACAAAAAAACTCATTTTGGGCACTCAGAAAAATGGAAAATGAATTTTTCGTGCAAAGAAAATGAAAACTTCCTTAGGCAACATTGTTTGTCATTCCAAGATGCACCCTTGTGCATGATATGAGGTTATTTGAACAAACTATGCCATGAATGTGGCCATAAGATTGATCATTTGGCTTGATAGCCATGAATCTTCACGCATGATATCTCATTTTTTAGAACACTTTTTTAAAATAATTTCCGTATTACAAGTTTACTATTTTTCCTGGAAACTTGGTCACATATAATGACACAATGCGAAGGTTTTCCAATTTTTTGATTTTTTTTAAATTTTTATGCCCGTTTCAAAATGTGGTCAAAACGGCGGGAATGACCGTTCCTAGCTAGTGGTTAAATCTTGGAACTTTTTTGGTGTTTCTCTGATTAAATAGATACTTATGTACGTAGAAATGATTTTTGGAAAAAATAAAGAGCAAACTATAAGACAGCTGCAATTCAAATTTGACCTGTTTCCAGTTGAATCGACACAAATTTGTCTTTTTAACCAGAGGTGGATAAAAACTTTTGACACCTAACCATTTTTTCAATTGTGCATTAAATATGGCCTAGTATTTTAGAAAATTGATTTGGTCCAATTTTGCAACAAATATATGGTAGGTCCTTCACAAAAAAAAACTCATTTCAGGCACTCGAAAAATGGAAAATGAATTTTCCGTGCAAAGAAAATGAAAACTCTCTTAGGAAACATTGTTTGGAATTCCAAGATGCACTCTTGTGCACAATATGAGATCATTTGAACAAACTATGCCAAGACTGTGGCCATAAGATTGATCATTTGGCTTGAAAGCCATGAATCTTCACGCATGATAGCTCATTTTTTAGAAATTTTTTTTAAATAATTTATGTATTACAAGTTTATTACTTTTCCTAGAAACTTGGTCACATATAATGACACAATGCGAAGGTTTTCCATTTTTTGATTTTTTTGAATTTTTTATGCCCGTTTCAAAATGCGGTCAAAAGCTTGGGAATGACCGTTCCTAGCTAGTGGTTGAATCTTGGAATTTTTTGGTGTTTCTCTGATTAAATAGATACTTATGTACCTAGAAATGATTTTCGGAAAAAATAAAGAGCAAACTATAAGGCAGCTGCAATTCAAATTTGACCCGTTTCCATCTAAATCGGCGGAAATTTGTCTTTTTCACCAGAGGTGGATAAAAACTTTTTACACGTAATCATTTGGTCAATTGTGCATTATATATGGCCTAGTATTTTATAAAATTTATTTGGTCCAATTTTGCAACAAATATATGGTAGGTCCTTCAAAAAAAACACATTTCAGGCACTCGGAAAATGGTAAATGAATTTTCCGTGCAAAGAAAATGAAAACTCCCTTAGGCAACATTGTTTGGAATTCCAAGATGCACCCTTGTGCACAATATGAGATCATTTGAACAAACTATGCCATGATTGTGGCCATAAGATTGATCATTTGGCTTGAAAGCCATGAATCTTCACGCATGATAGCTCATTTTTTAGAACATTTTTTGAAAATAATTTCCGTCTTACAAGTTTATTATTTTTCCTGGAAACTTGGTCACATATAATGACACAATGCAAAGGGTTTCCATTTTTTTGAATTTTTTATGCCCGTTCCAAAATGCGGTCAAAACGGCGGGAATGACCGTTCCTAGCTAGTTGTTGAATCTTGGAATTTTTTTGGTGTTTCTATGATTAAATAGATACTTATGTACCTAGAAATGATTTTTGGAAAAAATAAAGAGCAAACTATAAGGCAGTTGCAGTTCAAATTTGACCCGTTTCCAGCTGAATCGGCGGAAATTTGTCTTTTTCACCAGAGGTGGATAAAAACATTTGACATCTAACCATTTGGTCAATTGTGCATTAAATATGTCCTAGTATGAAAATTGATTTTTTACAATTTTGCAACAAATATATTATAGGTCCTTCACAAAAAAACTCATTTTGGGCACTCGAAAAATGGAAAATTGATTTTTCGTCCAAAGGAAATAAAAACTCCCTTAGGCAACATTGTTTGCCATTCCAAGATGCACCCTTGTGCACAATATAAGATCATCTAAATAAACTAAGTCATGAATGTGGCCATAAGATTGATCATTTGGCTTGAAAGCCATGAATCTTCATGCATGATAGCTCATTTCTGAGAACACTTTTTTAAAATAATTGCCGTATTACAAGTTTATAATTTTCCCTGATAACTTGGTCACATATAATGACACAATGCGAAGGTTTTCCATTTTTTTGTTTTTTTTTGAATTTTTTATGCCCGTTTCAAAATGCGGTCAAAACGGCGGGAATGACCGTTCCTAGCTAGTGGTTGAATCTTGGAATATTTTTGGTGTTTCTCTGATAAAATATATACTTATGTACCTAGAAATGATTTTTGGAAAAAATAAAGAGCAAACTATAAGGCAGCTGCAGTTCAAATTTGACCTGCTTCAAATTTGAATGAAGGAAATTTGTCTTTTTCACCAGAGGTGGATAAAAACTTTGACACCTAACCATTTGGTCAATTGTGCATTAAATATGTCCTAGTATTTTAGAAAATTGATTTGGTACAATTTTGCAACAAATATATTATAGGTCCTTCATAAAAAAACTTATTTTGGGCACTCGAAAAATGGAAAATTGATTTTTCATGCAAAGGAAATAAAAAATCCCTTTGTCAATATTGTTTGCAAATCCACGATGTAAACTTGTGCAAAATATGATATTATTTGAACAAATATTTGATAGGACTTTCACAAAAATACTCATTTTGAGCACTGAAAAATGGAATGAATTTTTTTATCTTGAATCGATCACGACCAATTTATATGGTCATAAGATCATCAAATGGTTTGCTGCGTTCTGATTGGACCATGAGCATATCACGCGGATCACGCATCAACCATCAAACCCACCCGAGCCGAAACCCTAGGTCTGTCCTCATGGACATTTTCCACCCACCCCCCCCCCCCCGCCTCCATTCTTTCTTTCTTTCTCTCCCTCCCCCCTCAGATCCTCTCCCCTCTCCCTTGATGCAGATCCAATCTCTCCCCCGCGCCTCCTGATCCAACCTCCCACCCACCGCCGACCTCGCCGTCCTCCCCACCCACCGCCGCCGACCTCGTCCCTCCCTTCCCTCACCATCTCTCCCTTGTCTCTCCCTCTCCCCCGCACCACTTGTCGCGTACTACCTCAGCTAGATGGGCCAGACGCTGCGCCTCGTCTGCCCGCCCGTGCTCTGCGTCGTCATCGAGGCCGGCAAGCCCACCGTCGCCCCCCCTCGTCGCCTAACCCAGCAGCTACCAGCTCAGGCCTAACCCCTACCCCGCAGCCATGGCCATGGCCCCGCCGCTAGGGTTTCTCACCCAGCCTTCCCTCGCCGTCGCCCGTGCAGGAGGAAGGAGCCCGAGTCTCCAGTGGCCATGAGCGACGGCAAGGACACCCTCGACATCTCCGCCCTCGGCGTCGCCGTCCCCAACGCCGCAGGTTCGTTCGCCGCTCCCGCTCCCCCCTTGCTGCTGTTGCCGTTGATGGGGCGTGTGGTCTTATTGGTTTCGCTGGTGGTGGTTTCGATGCAGAGCTCTGCGCATGGACTCCTGAGCTCGGTAGCGAGAGCTCGAGCCAACGCTGATTGTTGACCCTTCTGCAGTTCTTTCACCACAGCCGGATTATGGAGTTCGGCGACCACTTGCCTCAAGTCCGGGAACCCAAATTTGATTGCCTCCTGTTCGGTAGGCAGCCTGTTCTCTGCAGAATGCCACTCGCCATTTATTCTCTTATTTATTTATGTCTACCTTCTGCTCTGAAACTTTATTTATATCTTTGTGTTTCCTCCTTTCACAACTCTGTTTTTCTATTACTGAATGAATGCACAAGTTCTGATCATGTTTCTCTGCTGTAGACCTCGACGACACTCTGTACCCACTGAGCTCGGGGATCTCATCACACGTCAAGACCAACATTGAAGGTAATACATACTAGTATATCTTCTTGGCTAGTAGTAGTAGTAGTCTAATAAAGGATGCATTGATGCTTTATTTTATCCACAATTCCATCACTAGTAGTAGTCTAATAAAGGATGCATTGATGCTTTATTTTATCCACAATTCCATCATTCCAGCTTTTGTGGTCTGGCGCTCTAGCACAGAAACTTAAAATAGTACCAGTGTCTATCGATGGGCTGCATCCAACATTTTTCATTGTGTTATTATCCACCAAAAAATGCTCTGCGGAATGCATGGGCGGGGAGATCGATCTGCTTTGCCGCCATTGTCATCACTAGCCAAGGCATGGTAGGAACTTTTATGCATTGGATGTCGTATGGATTTTTTTGCTACTAGAGCGCTCCATTTCAAGGTGCAGCACCGTTGTGATGATGCAAGAAGAAGGGAGAGGAATTTTTGAGTCATTGGGGAGTCCATTCTATCTGGCTGCTGTATGCCTGTATATATGTAGAGATGACTGGATTTTGGTAGGTGTTTTGTCGCCTTCTTGGCTGTTTATTGCTAGTACAAAACTGATCTTCAGATTGAAGAAGTGGCTACTCATTTACTAAGTTGGATCTTGATATACGCACCAAATGGGAGAAGTGTGGTTGCTGTAGTAATTATGTTACCACTCTTGCTCTTCTTGGCTTTGTCTCCAACCACCTAGTGCCACATGCACTGCTGGAACTAAGTATAGTTCCTATGCCCTCCACTACACAAGGATTTGTCTTTGCAGTCTCTTTGAAACATGATGTTGCGATTGCTATTTTTTGTCTTAATGCCCATCTGTTGTTATTTGCTTGGGGTGTTCTTCATTAAAATACAAACAGTGGCCGTTCTAAAATTCAAGCTATTGAAGAATGATGATAAAATACTTTTTTTAAACAGTGGGTTGAGGCTTAGTGTAATTGATGTACTAGTGCACTGCTTGGCGTAAAATTATAGCAGTACACATAGATATGCAATGAAATGCTTCTAGTATCTTACACATGTATATTTGACATGAATGTGTACTGCTTGGCTTAAAGTTGCAGCAACCATGTTTTACGAATAACTATAGTTGCTTTCAAAAGCTGCAATTTATTGGCGATGTTACCTTATTATTTGTTCTCTTTAATTGTTTTTGCAGGTCCATGACATCTCGCGAACCACTCTGGATGTGGCGTCGACAAAGCACTACACCTGGCTTGCTGCCGGGCGCGTGTGCATGCTTCGATCTTGGCGCCGTCGAGCTGGACGGACGCGGCAATCGCTGGAGCGAGAGGCGGAGGAGGCGACAAGATCTGTTGTTCTTGTTGTGTCCTCGGGAGGCAGCTGCCCCTCGCCGACCTCACCAACCTCCGGCGTCCGCCATGAGCTCCGCGCAGGACCCCTTCTACATCGTCCGGGAGGAGATCCAGGGCTCGGTAATCCCCCCATCCCCGTCCGCCCTCCCTCCCTCCCTTGTGCCCCTTTCTCTTCCTCTAGTTGCGAATTTTGGTATGCTGCCGCTGTTTATTTGGCTGCGTCGTGGCGTACTGTCGGTGAAAACTGCTACGTATTTTCTATTCCAATCTTGTATGGAGTAGTATATAAGGGCGTCTTCTTGTAGTATGGGTGAGGCAGTGCCAGCTTGGTAGTTAGTACTAGCTAAGAAAATTCATGATCTTGGCTGGGAGCAAAACATTTATAGGCCATGAGCCCATCTTCTCCTACATGTCCATCGATTCTTTGTGGTACTCTACTCTATAACATCTTCCTGTATTTCCTGTTTGCCTCTCCTTTGCTTTGTCCATGGAAGACTGCCCCTACGACAACATCAAGCGAGACCCGTTCAAGCAGATTCTCAAGAACATGCGCATCCTCAAGCTCAGTCGTCCCCTTCCCATGCTGATCAAACTTCATACTCGGAGCAAATGGCTAATTAATGGGCTCGACACATGTGTTTGTTTCAGATTTTCACCAACGGTGACATGATCCATGTCGTGAGAGCCCTCAAGAGGCTTGGCCTGGAGGACTGCTTCGAGGGGATCATCTGCTTCGAGAGAACATTGAAGAGAACGTACAAGAGATGTAAATGTTTTTTTCCTAAGTTGAAATGCATTACTCTATTTTTTTTCTATGTGGGTCAATTTGATAAGAGATGTGAAGTCTTGTGATGAGACCCTTATTTACTAACAAAGTTATATTTGTCCGATGTATGCATACCTATGTTTTAGATATACGTTGGTTAGGTGTGTCATGAAACTGGGAAGAGATTTAATTTTTTGTGATGCCTTCTACATCAAGTTGCATCCTTCTGCACAAAATTTTGTATGTGTTATTGGTCTAGTGGAGGATTAGCATCCTTTTACGGTTTTGTTGTGAAACGCTTTGGTTTACTCCTGGTTTTGTTATGCATGGAGTTTGAGTGAAATTCTGAGCGTTGGTCTTTCTGTCTGACTTAAAACTGCACTCTTTTTCACTAATGAGTAAACCAAGTTAACCATGAAGTTTTACTATGTGTAATCTATTCAAGTAATAAATTCAACTTCTGATTTGAAGGTTTAAAATTTCTTGTAATAAATTCTACTGAACCTGAACACTACTTCTTGTATTACTTGGCAAGTAAGAGTGTTTTTCTCGTGCTTTAAGATATCTGAAGGTTGTTCACCCAAGTGTTGCGCCTTTAGGGTCAACCCCACGATGAATTTAGATGGCGGTCATTTGGTAACTCTGTTTGAAATTCTGAACCTATGTAAGGAGAAAAAAAGACCGTAATCTCTATGTTCCATTTTGTCTGTTTATACAAGTGTTTATGGGGTGCTAAATCTGATGGGAATGGCGTCAAGGATCAGAATATTCAGTTTTGTTTTACTTCAGTTCATGTTGAGCTCCATAGCGTAACCGCTTGATGTTGTTACTGTGGGAATCTTGTTGCTTACGGCGAGTGCTCCCTTTGTTGTTACATCAATTTTGTCTAGTTTCTGGCAGAGCGCCCCCTTAGTGTTGTTAAAGCAGACTTATTTAATCTTCTTCAGGTTTTCAAGGGGGTTTTGTTTATGACAGCCATGGAGCAGAAAAAACCGACATGCTACTAATGCTAAGATGGTGCGATTACGATTCTCATATCATTTCGTGAACGAAATATGTGTCTTGTCAATGCTTGCTGATGCTAGTCATGCTGTGTAGTATAGCTAATTCTTTGCGTATCTTTATAACATTCAAGAGCTCTTTAGTCCTGCCAGGACAAGGTTTGATGGAAATTTTTCGGGACCTTTCTTTGTTTCCTTGCTTGATGCAGCAGATTCGTACCTGCTGTGTTTTTGCTTGCTTAGTTTAGCTATTGTATTTGTGATTTGTTATTTTGGGGTGAGATGTGGTCTGTGTCTAACTGTTGTGTAGAGATGCATGTGCTTGGAGCCTTGTTGTATATCTTTGTATCACCTTCTTTGCAAGCTACCCATTTTGTTTACCTTTTGTATAGTCCCCAAAAGGTTTTCAGGTTCTATAGCAAAGCTGAAGCCTATTGTGTTCATATGTTTCACTGAGGAAAACTTCAAATCTTAGTCTATAGAGAAAATGCTTTGTATCACATGCTCAACACACTTTGAACTATATACCTGGTTCAGTTTTAGAGAAAAATGCTCCTGGTTGTTTAACACACTGAACTAATCAGCCTACCAACTAACTACCATCGGTATCGACCAAACGGTTGTGGAAATAACTTTTGCGGATAATCCTTTGTTTTAAACTAGTACTAATATTTTGGCAGGACAAGAAGTTTCAAATTCTTATGCTGGTTTATGTTCTCTTTTTAGGTTATGAGAAGATATGTCTTTGGAGAGATGCTCTTAGCAAACTGGAAGGGCTGCAACCAAATCCAATCGATAGCATGGCAATGGTCTTTGAATATCTAAGCTAGTGATCATCTTTTCAGTGATTCCTTTTCTGTTTGGCCGGCCTTCTCGTAGGTTTGCACATAAGCGGAAGTTGGTAGTGTATATTAGCTGTTGTTGGAGCTGTGATGGCGATATATCTTTTTTGTTGCTTGGCTGTCGCTTCATCTTTTTGTTGCTGATGCTTATGTATAGATAATCTGATGAAGATGTAACTGTAACAAATGATATATGATTGTATGGCGAAACAAATATTGCTTTGGTAGCAAAATAAAAAAAACTCAAATGTTTCTTTGTTGTCCAGTCCTATGAATTAGTGGGCCGAAAATATTGATGTGCTGGAAGAGGCCTTGGCCCAAACAATGATGGAAAAAGATGAAATGAAAAAAGTCTTAAAAATAAAAAATGGACTGCAAAAAGGCCGAGGGCCAAAATAATTGCATGAATCTCAAAAACTATAAATGCCAAATTACTGGGCCAGGCCCATGTAGCTAGCGAAATTAACAGAAAAAATATATATTAAAAAGGCCGAATTAATGGGCTCGGCCCATGCAGAAAACCGAATTTGACCGGGCTGAATCTTGTGCCACATCAGCTTGCCACGCTGGATGCCTACGTGGCCCGGGGAGGTTGCTAGTGACCAAAAATTTGGTCGTGGAACCAACGACCTTTTACAGAAGATCAATAATTTCAGTTTACGACCGCCAACTTTTGACCTTCTTGTTTTGGTCACAAAAAGGTTGCAAATCAAAAACTATGACCTTTCTGAAGGAAATATGCCCTAGAGGCAATAATAAAGTTATTATTTATTTCCTTATATCATGATAAATGTTTATTATTCATGCTAGAATTGTATTAATCGGAAACATAATACATGTGTGAATACATAGACAAAAAGATAGTCACTAGTAAGCCTCTACTAGACTACCTCATTAATCAAAGATGGTTGTGTTTCCTAACCATAGACATGTGTTGTCATTTGATTAATGGGATCACCTCATTAGAAGAATGATGTGATTGACATGACCCATTCCGTTAGCTTAGCACTTGATCGTTTAGTATATTGCTATTGCTTTCTTCATGACTTATACATGTTCCTGTAACTATGAGATTATGCAACTCCGTTTACGGAGGAACACTTTGGGTACTACCAAGCGTCCTGGCAAGCTGGGTGATCATAAAGGAGTACTACAGGTGTCTCCAAAGGTACTTGTTGGGTTGGCGTATTTC
Organism: Aegilops bicornis; assembly: GCA_021605145.1. NCBI lineage: Eukaryota > Viridiplantae > Streptophyta > Magnoliopsida > Poales > Poaceae > Aegilops > Aegilops bicornis. The sequence goes on along the minus strand of CM038673.1, from coordinate 762,262,069 downwards.
GAGATTAGGTTTTGTCACTCCGATTGCTCGGAGAGGTATCTCTGGGCCTTCTCGGTAATACACATCACATAAAGCCTTGCAAGCATTACAACTAATGAGTTAGTTGTGAAGATGATGTATTACGGAACGAGTAAAGAGACTTACCAGTAACGAGATTGAACTAGGTATTGGATACTGACGATCGAATCTCGGGCAAGTAACATACCGATGACAAAGGGAACAACGTATGTTGTTATGCGGTCTGACCGATAAAGATCTTCGTGGAAAATGTAGGAACCAATATGGGCATCCAGGTCCCGCTATTGGTTATTGACCGGAGATGTGTCTCGGTCATGTCTACATTGTTCTCGAACCGTAGGGTCCCTTGCAGCTTAAGGTTTCGATGGCGGTTATATTATGAGTTTGTGTATTTTGATGTACCGAAGGAGTTCGGAGTCCGGATGTGATCACGGACATGACGAGGAGTCTCGAAATGATCGAGACATAAAGATTGATATATTGGACGGATATATTCGGACACGGAAAGGTTCCGGAAGTTTCGGAGAAAGACGGAGTGCGGAGGGGTTACGGAACCCCGGGGAAGTAATGGGCCTTATTGGGCCAAGAGGGAGAGAGAGGGCTGCGCCAGGAGGTGGCGCGCCCCCCATGGGGAGTCCGAATTGGACAAGGAGGGGCGGCCCCTCTCCCTCTCCCTCTCTTTCCTTCCCCTTCCTCCTTCCTAGTTGGACTAGGAAAGGGAGTCCTACTCCCACTAGGAGGAGGACTCCCCTCCTGGCGCACCTCCTAGGGCCGGCCGGCCCTCCCCTTGCTCCTTTATATCACGGGGCAGGGGGCACCCTAGGACACACAAGTTGATCCTTGAGATCGTTCCTTAGCCGTGTGCGGTGCCCCCTCCACCATATTCCACCTCGGTCAAATCGTAGCAGTGCTTAGGCGAAGCCTGCGTTGGTAGAACATCAAGATCGCCACCACGCCGTCGTCTTGTGACAGAACTCTCTCTCCCGGAGCTTTGCTAGATCGGAGCCCGAGGAGCGCCACCGAGCTGTCGTGTGCCAAGAACTCGGAGGTGCCGGAGTAACGGTGCTTGGATCGGTTGGATCGCGAGGAGAACGTCGACTACTTCCTCTATGTTGTGATTGCTTCCGCTTGGTCTCACGAGGGTGCGTAGACAACACTCTCCCCTCCGTTGCTATGCCATCACCATGGTCCTGTGTGCGTGGGAAAATTTTGAAATTACTACGTTCCCCAAGCGGTGGCATCCGAGCCAGGTTTTATGCGTTGATGTCATATGCACGAGTAGAACACAAGTGAGTTGTGGGCGATACAAGTCATACTGCCTACCGACATGTCATACTTTGGTTCAGCGGTATTGTGAGATGAAGCGGCCCGGACCGACATTACGCGTGACGCTTCTGCGAGACTGGTTTCACCGTTCTGAGCACTCGTGCTTAAAGGTGGCTGGTGGGTGTCTGTCTCTCTCACTTTAGTTGAACTGAGTGTGGCTACGCCCGGTCCTTGAGAAGGTTAAACGGAGTCTATTTGACGAAGTATCGTTGTGGTTTTGATGCGTAGGTAAGAACGGTTCTTGCTCAGCCCGTAGAAGCCACGTAAAACTTGCAACAACAAAATAGAGGTCGTCTAACTTGATTTTGCAGGGCATGTTGTGATGTGATATGGTCAAGGCGTGATGCTATATTTTATTGTATGAGATGATCATGTTTTGTAACCGAGTTATCGACAATGGCGAGAGCCATATGGTTGTCGCTTTATTGCATGAAATGCAAACACCATGTAATTGCTTTACTTTATCACTAAGCGGTAGCGATAGTCGTAGAAGCAACAGTTGGCGAGACGACAACGATGCTACGATGGAGATCAAGGTGTCGCGCCGGTGACAATGGTGATCACGGCGGTGCCGGAGATGGAGATCACAAGCACAAGATGATGATGGCCATATCATATCACTTATATTGATTGCATGTGATGTTTATCCTTTATGCATCTTATCTTGCTTTGATTGACGGTAGCATTATAAGATGATCTCTCACTAAAATTATCAAGAAGTGTTCTCCACGAGTATGCACCGTTGCCAAAGTTCGTAGTACCCGGACACCACATGATGATCGGGTGTGATAAGTTCTCGTCCATCTACAACGGGTGCAAAACAGTTGCACACGCTGAATACTCAGGTTAAACTTGGACGAGCCTAGCATATAACAGATATGGCCTCGGAACACGGAGACCGAAAGGTCGGCGTGAATCATATAGTAGATATGATCAACATAGTGATGTTCACCATTGAAACTACTCCATCTCACGTGATGATCGGACATGGTTTAGTTGATTTGGATCACGTAATCACTTGGATGACTAGAGAGATGTCGGTCTGTGTGGGAGGTTTTAATCTGCTTAATTATACTTAAATTTATCCTGAACTGAGTACCTGCTAGTCGTTTTGCGGGTCTAGGGTTTCGGTAGATAGATGGCTCGTGCTGTTGTTCCGTTGAATTTTAATGCGTTCCTTGAGAAAGCAAAGTTGAAAGATGATGGTAGCAATTACACGGACTGGGTCCGTAACTTGAGGATTATCCTCATTGCTGCAAAGAAGAATTACGTCCTGGAAGCACCGCTGGGTGCGAACTGCTGCAGGAGCTGCGCGAGAAGTTGTGAGCGTCTGGCGAGCAAAGCTGATGACTACTCGATAGTTCGATGTGCCATGCTTTACGGCTTAGAACCGGGTCTTCAACGGCGTTTTGAGCGTCATGGAGCATATGAGATGTTCCAGGAGTTGAAGTTAATATTTCAAGCAAATGCCCGGATTGAGAGATATGAAGTCTCCAATAAGTTCTATAGCTGCAAGATGGAGGAGAATAGTTACGTCGGTGAACATATACTCAAAATGTCCGGGTATAATAATCACTTGATTCAACTGGGAGTTACTCTTCCGGATGATAGTGTCATTGATGAAATTCTCCAATCATCGCCACCAAGCTACAAGAGCTTCATGATGAACTATAATATGCAAGGGATGACCAAAACAATTCCCGAGCTCTTCGCAATCTTTGAAAGCAGCGGAGGTAGAAATCAAGAAAGAGCATCAAGTGTTGATGGTCAACAAGACCACTAGTTTCAAGAAAAAGGGCAAAGGAAAGAAGAAGGAAACTTCAAAAAGAACAGCAAGAAAGTTGCTGCTCAAGAGAAGAAACCCAAGTGCGGACCTAAGCACAGGCGAGTGTTTTCTTTGCAAGCGGTATTTGGACAACTTTGAGCGGAACTGCCCCAAGTATTTGGCGGATAAGAAGGATGGCAAGGTGAACAAAGGTATATGTGATATACATGTTATTGATGTGTACCTTACTAGAGCTCGTAGTAGCACTTTGGGTATTTGATCTGGTTACATTGCTAATATTTGCAACTCAAAACAGGGACTTCTGAGAATAAGCGAGCAGCGGCAAAGGACGAGGTGACGATGCGGCGTGGGAAAGCGGTTCCAAGGTCAATGTGATCATGGTCGACACGCTACCTCTACATCTACCTTCGGGATTAGTTTTAGACCTAAATAATTGTTATTTGGTGCGGCGTTGAGCATGAATATTATATCTGGATCTTGTTTAATGCGAGACGGTTATTCATTTAAATCAGAGAATAATGGTTGTTCTATTTATATGAGTAATATCTTTTATGGTCACGCACCCTTGAAGAATGGTCTATTTTTATTGAATCTCGATAGTAGTAATACACATATTCATAATGTTGAAACCAAAAGATGCAGAGTTGATAATGATAATGCAACTTATTTGTGGCACTGCCGTTTAGGTCATATCGGTGTAATACGCATGAAGAAACTCCATCTTGATGGGCTTCGGAATCACTTGATTATGAATCACTTGGTACTTGCGAACCGTGCCTCATGGGCAAGATGACCAAAACGCCGTTCTCCGGAACTATGGAGCGAGCAACTGATTTGTTGGAAATCATACATACCGATGTTTGTGGTCCAATGAATGTTGAGGCACGGCGGGTATCATTATTTTCTCACCTTCACAGATGATTTGAGCAGATATGGGTATATCTACTTAATGAAACACAAATCTGAAACATTTGAAAAGTTCAAAAGAATTTCAGAGTGAAGTGGAAAATCATCGTAACAAGAAAATAAAATTTCTACGATCTGATCGTGGAGGAGAATATTTGAGTTATGAGTTTGGTTTACATTTAAAACAATGTGGAATAGTTTCGCAACTCACGCCACCCGGAACACCACAGAGAAATGGTGTGTCCGAACGTCAGAATCGTACTTTACTTGATATGGTGCGATCTATGATGTCTCTTCTTGATTTACCGCTATCGTTTTGGGGATATGCTTTAGAGACGGCCACATTCACGTTAAATAGGGCACCATCTAAATCCGTTGAGGCGACACCGTATGAACTATGGTTTGGCAAGAAACCAAAGTTGTCGTTTCTTAAAATTTGGGGCTGCGATGCTTATGTGAAGAAACTTCAACCAGATAAGCTCGAACCCAAATCGGAAAAATGTGTCTTCATAGGATACCCAAAGGAGATCATTGGGTACACCTTCTATCACAGATCTGAAGGCAAGATTTTCGTTGCTAAGTTCGGATCCTTTCTAGAGAAGGAGTTTCTCTCGAAAGAAGTGAGTGGGAGGAAAGTAGAACTTGATGAGATAAGCTGTATCTGCTCCCTTATTGGAAGGTAATTCATCACAAGAAATGGTTCTGTGACAACTACACCAATTAGTGAGGAAACTAATGATATTGATCATGAAACTTCAGATCAAGTTGCTCTTGAACCACGAGGTCAACCAGAGTAAAATACGCACTGAGTGGTACGGTAATCCTATTCTGGAAGTCATGTTACTTGACCATGGCGAACCTACAAACTATGAAGAAGTGATGGTGAGCCCAGATTCCGCGAAATGGCTGGAAGCCATGAAATCTGAGATGGGATCCATGTATGAAAACAAAGTATGGACTTCGGTTGACTTGCCCGATGATCGGCAAGCCATTGAGAATAAGTGGATCTTTAAGAAGAAGACTGACGCCGATGGCAATGTAACTGTCTATAAAGCTCGACTTGTTGCAAAAGGTTTTCGACAAGTTCAAGGGGTTGACTACGATGAGACTTTCTCACCCGTAGCGATGCTTAAGTCTGTCTGAATCATGTTAGCAATTGCCGCATTTTATGATTATGAAATTTGGCAAATGGATGTAAAACTGCATTCTTGAATGGATTTCTAGAAGAAGAGTTGTATATGATGCAACGAGAAGGTTTTGTTGATCCAAAGGGCGCTAACAAAGTGTGCAAGCTCCAGCGATCAATTTATGGTCTAGTGCAAGCCTCTCGGAGTTGGAATAAGCGCTTTGATAGTGTGATCAAAGCATATGGTTTTATCTGACTTTTGGAGAAGCCTGTATTTACAAGAAAGTGAGTGGGAGCTCTGTAGCATTTACGATATTATATGTAGGCGACATATTATTGATTGGAAATGATATAGAATTTCTGGATAGCATAAAGGATACTTGAACAAAAGTTTTTCAATAAAAGACCTCGGTGAAGCTGCTTACATATTGGGCATCAAGATCTATAGAGATAGATCAAGGCGGCTTAATTGGACTTTCACAAAGCACATACCTTGATAAAGTTTTGAAGAAGTTCAAAATGGATCGAGCAAAGAAAGGTTTTTACCTGTATTACAAGGTGTAAGATTGAGTCGGACTCAATGCCCGACCACAATGAGAAGATAGAGAGAAAATGAAAGATATTCCTATGCTTCAGCCATAGGCTCTATCATGTATGCAATGCTGTGTACGGAGACTGACGTATGCTTAGGCTGTAAGCTTGGCAGGAAGGTACCAAAGTAATCCAGAGTGGATCACTGGACAGCGGTCAAGAACATCCTGAAATACCTGAAAAGGACTAAGGATATGTTTCTCGTATATGGAGGTGACAAAGAGCTAGTCGTAAATGGTTACGTCGACGCAAGCTTTGAAACTGATCCGGACGATTATAAATAGCAAAACGGATACGTGTTTTTATTAAACGGTTGAGCTGTCAGTTGGTGCAGTTCTAAACAAAGCGTCGTGGCGGGATCTACATGTGAAGCGGAGTACATAGCTGCTTCGGAAGCAGCAAATGAAGGAGTCTGGATGAAAGAGTTCATTTCCGATCTAGGTGTCATACCTAGTGCATCGGGACCAATGAAGATCTTCTGTGACAATCTTTGGTGCAATTGCCTTGGCAAAGGAATCCAGATTTCACAAGAGGACCAAGCATATCAAGAGGCGCTTCAATTCCATTCGGGACCAAGTCCAAGTGGGAGACATAGAGATTTGCAAAATACATACGGATCTGAATGTTGCAGACCCGTTGACTAAGCCTCTTCCACGAGCAAAACATGATCAGCACCAAGACTCCATGGGTGTTAGAATCATTCTTGTGTAATCTAGATTATTGACTCTAGTACAAGTGGGAGGCTGAAGGAAATATGCCCTAGAGGCAATAATAAAGTTATTATTTATTTCCTTATATCATGATAAATGTTTATTATTCATGCTAGAATTGTATTAATCGGAAACATAATACATGTGTGAATACATAGACAAAAGATAGTCACTAGTAAGCCTCTACTAGACTAGCTCATTAATCAAAGATGGTTGTGTTTCCTAACCATAGACATGTGTTGTCATTTGATTAATGGGATCACCTCATTAGAAGAATGATGTGATTGACATGACCCATTCCGTTAGCTTAGCACTTGATCGTTTAGTATATTGCTATTGCTTTCTTCATGACTTATACATGTTCCTGTAACTATGAGATTATGCAACTCCGTTTACGGAGGAACACTTTGGGTACTACCAAACGTCACAACGTAACTGGGTGATCATAAAGGAGTACTACATGTGTCTCCAAAGGTACTTGTTGGGTTGGCGTATTTCGAGATTAGGTTTTGTCACTCCGATTGTCGGAGAGGTATCTCTGGGCCTTCTCGGTAATACACATCACATAAAGCCTTGCAAGCATTACAACTAATGAGTTAGTTGTGAAGATGATGTATTACGGAACGAGAAAAGAGACTTACCAGTAACGAGATTGAACTAGGTATTGGATACCGACGATCGAATCTCGGGCAAGTAACATACCGATGACAAAGGGAACAACGTATGTTGTTATGCGGTCTGACCGATAAAGATCTTCGTAGAAAATGTAGGAACCAATATGGGCATCCAGGTCCCGCTATTGTTTATTGACCGGAGATGTGTCTCGGTCATGTCTACATTGTTCTCGAACCGTAGGGTCCGCTTGCAACAAGGTTTCGATGGCGGTTATATTATGAGTTTGAGTATATTGATGTACAGAATTAGTTCGGAGTCCCGGATGTGATCACGGACATGACGATGAGTATCGAAATGATCGAGACATAAAGATTGATATATTGGACTTATATATTCGGACACCGGAAAGGTTCCGGAAGTTTAGGAGAAAGACGCAGTGCCGGAGGGGTTACGGAACCCCGGGAAGTAATGGGCCTTATTGGGCCAAGAGGGAGAGAGAGGGCTGCGCCAGGAGGTGGCGCGCGCCCCCATGGGGAGTCCGAATTGGACAAGGAGGCGGCCCCCCCTCTCCCTCTCCTCTCTTTCCTTCCCTTCCTCCTTCCTAGTTGGACTAGGAAAGGGAGTCCTACTCCCACTAGGAGGAGGACTCCCCCTCCTGGCGCACCTCCTAGGGCGGCCGGCCTCCCCTTGCTCCTTTATGCTCACGGGGCAGGGGGGCACCCTAGGACACACAAGTTGATCCTTGAGATCGTTCCTTAGCCGTGTGTGGTGCCCCTCCACCATATTCCACCTCGGTCAAATCGTAGCAGTGCTTAGGCGAAGCCTGCGTTGGTAGAACATCAAGATCGTCCTGCACGCCGTCGTCTTGACAGAACTCTCTCTCCCGGAGCTTTGCTGGATCGGAGCCGAGGAGGCGTCACCGAGCTGTACGTGTGCCAAGAACTCGGAGGTGCCGAGATAACGGTGCTTGGATCGGTTGGATCGCGAGGAGAACGTCGACTACTTCCTCTACGTTGTGATTGCTTCCGCTTCGGTCTCACGAGAATGCGTAGACAACACTCTCCACTCTCGTTGCTATGCCATCACCATGGTCCTGTGTGTGCGTAGGAAAATTTTGAAATTACTACGTTCCCCAACACTTTCAGAGACCAATAGTGAGGGTCACAAGTTGACATATTTCTTGTAGTGATGGGCTCCAATAACACCGCACCGAAGCCCGCGTCTGTGCACGTTGGCTTCACCATGGAGCAGGCGCAGGTCAGGGCTGAGGCGCATGCACACTACAACGCCGCCATGGCGGAGGTGCAGCCTGCGGGGGCGCCTATGTCGGTGTTCCAGCAGGCGCAGGAACATCGGTACAACATGTTCCTCCTAGAGCAACACCGGCTTGCAGAGGGCCAGATCTACGGCGAGCGTGCGAGCGCGTGAGCGAGGAGGCCGTGCCGGCTATGGCTGTGACAAACCCAACTTCGTCGCGGTGCAGCATGCGATCTATGAGGCAGTCCGCGCTCAAGCCGCCGCTTGCCAGGAAGCTGCCGTCACGGAGGTGCGGCTACAGGCGACCGTGGAGAAGAACAACGCTAATTGCGCCCCCCTAAGCACCGCCGACGAACTATCAGGCGGCCCGGTGGGATGACGACAGGTGGGCGCCAGCAATCCATCGTGGATCTGACGTCCACCGGCGACGGACAAGGTGCGGACTCCTGCGAGGATGATTAGGGCATGTGAGGCGGCAGGGCCTTGTGTCCCATGTGGGCCGGTCCGTTTCCCGTGTTATACTCTTCCTCGTGGAGACCACAGCTTCACTTCATCGTCTTATCATCGGTGTTCATGGAGACGGCGGATGGACGAGGCGGTCCTAGGAAGGGAACAACAAGGGCTTGGACGCCGGAGGCCGCCGTAGGTTTTTTCTTTGGTTCTAAATGTTTGGAATGTAATAAAAATTCGACTTGTTTGCATGATTGGCATGCTATTCATATGAAATCCACCGTGTTTGCACGAATTTCGTCCCATTGATTCATAAGGTTGTTAAATATATACAGACAACGTTTGATGGTGGTCTCTCATATTCGTGCCCGCGAACTGGTCTCCCTGTCCGTGAATGGATGCAGGAGGAAATTTACTGGTCGCCGATGAAGACGCCCCTATACCCATTAAAAAATGCTCTCTATTTCGGTGTGCAACAATATATGTGTATGTGATCACGTGTAACTTGAATTTAACATTGGTTGTCTTGGGCTTTCTGCCCATACACAACGATAGTATCCATAAGAAGACCGACTTGTTTTTTTAACACACGGTGCATATACATACACACATACATCCATCTCTATGAATGCATGCACGCATACACGTATAACCTACCTTAGACGTACCTTTAAGAGACTGAATCGACACATCATCTTAAGATACACAAAGTCATCACAATTGTCTCCATAATTGACGACAAAGTCATCACAGTTTGTGGTCGAAAAGACTAAAATAAAATCAGAAAAAAGCAAACACTAGTTCAAGTCCAGGACCTAAACTCAGATGGGTTGGTTTCACCATAAAAAACCTAATCATCTGAGCTAGCCTCAGTTCACACAGACGGTCTTATCGTTTCGAGGTTACTGTAGCTAGTGATGGAAGCGAGAGTTGAGAGTTAGCGGTGATGGAGAGCTATCGAACACATGTACTTTAAAGTGCATTGGGAAACTAGAAATACATTTTTTTGTGGACAAATTTTAAACTCAAACATACACTTTTCATCGAACGGAGGGAGTATGGAAGTTTACATTCCCGCAAAAAAAAGATGGATGAATCAATTTCTTTCTTCTTTTTGTGAGTCGCTATTGGCCGTTGGGCACGCACCCGTCCTTTGATAAACAGATCTTTTTTTCAGGGGAGATAAACAGATCATTTTTTTTTAGGGATAAACAGATCATTTCTGTTAGGTGGATGGCCAGCACCCCATTTAATGGAGGACTGGACGTGTCTACTGGGCAGGGGCTCTCGAAGTCTCAATGGTCTATATGGTACTAGTTGCAGCACGTGATGCACGTACGTTCGAGATAGATACGGCTCGACTGTCCCGTCCCTTTGCCTATGAATTCATAGGCGTGAAGATAATCTGGAACTCCACGCTAGAAAAAAGAACGATAATGAGACAACTCCAACTTTTTCCATCTATAAATAGAGACGAGCTAGGCAGCACATTTGGCATCACAACTCTCTATTACCCACTACTCTTCACCACACAAAGTAGCTGCTTTTGCGATGGCCTGCGCTCCATCTACGGTGAAGGTGGCCGCCATCTCCATGCTGGTGATCCTCTGCGCCGGAACACAGCTCACGGCTGTGCATGGCCGCGGCCCAGCCCGGCTCCATGCTGGTGAGGACGACGTCGGCACGGCCCTGCTGCGGCTTGTGATGCCCGCGTCGGCGGCGCTGGACGATCTGGCCCAGAGGCTGCGTCAGGGCTGGCTTCAGTGCAGTGAATCGTGTCAGACTTGTATATTCGTTTGCGCATGCCAGAACTGTGAGTGTGACGGCCCGCCATCGGAGGAGAACAATAAGTGTGAGCGGGATTGCATCGAGAGAAGGGGCTGCGAATCAATGTGAACATGACATGGTAATGCTGCTGCTGGTATGTGTTCTTGTGTGTGCAGCGTGTATTCCAAGTAGCTACTACCAAGTTCCAATCTGGTTGGTTGTGTAATAAGCACCCGTGGCCCGGCCCTAGGCAGGCAGGCGTACGTACGTGCATGTGTGCGTTCTGGAGGCATGGTAATGCTACAGTGAGTCTCGTTTCAGTTGTCCCTGGTGTGAACGTATTGTATGTACGCGTCCCTTCCCTTGATCTGTGTATAGGTTTTCCTTCGTGACACGAACGCCACGCCGGCCGTCGTTCTTTCCTCCTAGGCATGGGTAAGCTGCTGCGGGAACTCGATCTGTTTCTTCCCAATAATGATAAACATACAAAAAGTTATACGTAATTACACGCTGACTAGAATTTTTTTCCTTCTTACTAACCACCCCCCCTGATTTTCACGGGGGTGGGCCTCTTCCTCCCCGACAGCACCGCAACCGACGTCGAACACCACCAACAGCAGTCCTCGTGCTCCTGAACGCCCTCCCCCAGGCCGCGGGCGCCCACAGGCATCGCCTTCCTCTCCTCAGGGCCCCCAACCGCACTGGGCCTCTGTCGCGGTGATTCCACACAGTCCGAGCGCCCCAACGCCACAGAGTGCGACCGGTGCCTCTGCAGTTGTCGGTACCAAATCTAGCTGCCAACCAAACTATTGGGAAATTAGGCAAGTCATTGATGATTAATTTCTAAATATAAATCATGACTAAAACAACAATTAAAATGCATTTGTCAAACATACTAGATGCAACAAACATCATGAACAACATCGTACAGGCAACGACAATCATAATTAGGGTCTTGATTAGATCATAGCGCACATACGATAGTTTGTAGATATTTTTGGAAATGGAGGTATACCCCCGGCCTCTGCATCATGATGATGCATGCGGCCCTCTTATTAAAAATCCAGAAAGTATCATCGTAAAGGTCTTACAGCTTGCAAACAGAGCAAAACAAAGTACACAAACCGGAAAATTACAAGCAGACAAAGACAACCGATACAGTAATAATAAGGATAAGCTCTCTAGACTCCTATCCTGGTATGCGAACGCCATTCGAACCGGTTGAATATAACCCGAGCCACCATCTCCATTGGTTGCACCCAGTAACCAAAGACTCCCTGGAGTCCATAGGAGTGACTAAGGACCACGTACGGATCCAAGCTGTAGCTCTGAAGATAACCTGCAAAAGAGTTAAGTTGTGTTGTCTGTTAAAAATCATATCATTTCTGCAGTTCCATATAGCCCATAATAACGCACATATTCCAATCAGAATACGAGCTTCCGTGATCTGTTCAACCCTAGCTAACCACGTCCCAAACAAAGACGCAATATCTACTGGAGGATTGATATTGAAAGCTATATGAATCGTTCTCCAAAGTAACTTGGCAAGTGGGCATTGAAGGAATAAATGTTGTACTGTCTCATCTTGAGCACAAAAACAACACCGCGAATTGCCTACCCATCGCCTCTCAAGTAAGTTGTCCTTTGTGAGTATTACTTGCTTGTGAACAAATCACATAAAAATTTTAATCCGCAAAGGAACCTTAACCTTCCATATATGTAGTGACCTTGAGAGGGGGCCAGAATTAATCAGATCCGTATAAAAAGATTTCACCGTAAATATCCCATTTTTAGTTAACCTCCATTTTGTTGAGTCCGGCATGTCGGAGAGTCGAATTTCAATCAATCTCCGAACCAAGTGCATCCAGGCTGTTGATACGTCTTCAATGTATCTATAATTTTTGATTGCTCCATGTTATATTATCTTCTGTTTTGGACATTATTGGGCTTTATTATTTACTTTTATATTATTTTTGGGACTAACATATTAACCGGAAGCCCAGCCCAGAATTGCTGTTTTTTTGCCTATTTCAGAGTTTCGCAGAAAAAGAATATCAAACGGAGTCCAAACAGAATGAAACCTTCGGAAACGTGATTTTTGGAACGAACAAGATCCAGGAGACTTGGACCCTACGTCAAGCAACCAATAGGGAAGCCACGAGGTAGGGGGGTGCGCCTACCCCTCAGGGCGCGCCGTCCACCCTCATGGGCCCCCTGTTGCTCCACCGACGTACTTCTTCCTCCTATATATACCTACGTACCCCCAGACGATCAGAACAGGAGCCAAAAACCTAATTTCACCGCCGCAACCTTCTGTACCCACGAGATCCCATTTTGAGGCCTGTTCCGGAGCTCCGCCGGAGGGGGCATTGATCACGGAGGGCTTCTACATCAACACCATAGCCCCTCCGATGAAGTGTGAGTAGTTTACCTCAGACCTTCGGGTCCATAGTTATTAGCTAGATGGCTTCCTCTCTCTTTTTGGATCTCAATACAATGTTCTCCCCCTCTCTCGTGGAGATCTATTCGATGTAATCTTGTTTTGCGGTGTGTTTGTTGAGACCGTTGAATTGTGGGTTTATGATTAAGTTTATCTATGAACAATATTTGAATCTTCTCTGAATTCTTTTATGTATGATTGGTTATCTTTGCAAGTCTCTTCGAATTATCAGTTTGGTTTGGCCTACTAGATTGATCTTTCTTGCAATGGGAGAAGTGCTTAGCTTTGGGTTCAATCTTGCGGTGTCCTTTCCCAGTGACAGCAGGGGCAGCAAGGCACGTATTGTATTGTTGCCATCGAGGATAACAAGATGGGGTTTTTATCATATTGCATGAATTTATCCCTCTACATCATGTCATCTTGCTTGAGGCGTTACTCTGTTTTCATGAACTTAATACTCTAGATGCATGCTGGATAGCGGTCGATGAGTGTTGTAATAGTAGTAGATGCAGGCAGGAGTCGGTCTACTTGTCTTGGGCGTGATGCCTATATACATGATCATACCTAGATATTCTCATAACTATGCTCAATTCTGTCAATTAAAATACTTATGCTCTTGAGAGAAGCCACTAGTGAAACCTATGGCCCCCGGGTCTATCTTCATCATATTAATCTTCCAACACTTAGTTATTTCCTTTGCTTTTTACTTTGCTTTTATTTTACTTTGCATCTTTATCACAAAAATACCAAAAATATTATCCTATCATATCTATCAGATCTCACTCTCGTAAGTGACCGAAGGGATTGACAACCCCTTATCGCGTTGTTTGCGAGGATTTATTGGTTTTGTGTAGGTGCGAGGGGCTCGCGCGTAGCCTCCTACTAGGTTGATACCTTGGTTCTCAAAAATTGAGGGAAATGCTTACGCTACTTTGCTGCATCACCCTTTCCTCTTTAAGAGAAAACCAACGCAGTGCTCAAGAGGTAGCAAGAAGGATTTCTGGTGCCGTTGCCGGGGAGGTCTACGCAAAAGTCAACATACCAAGTACCCATCACAATCCCTTATCTCCCGCATTACATTATTTGCCATTTGCCTCTCGTTTTCCTCTCCCCCACTTCACCCTTGCCGTTTTATTCGCCCTCTCTTTTTCGTTCGCCTCTTTTTCGTTTGCTTGTCGTTATGGCTAGTCCTCTATCTTCTCCATTGTCTCCCGAGAATGAAGTTCTAAATTTTAAACAAAGGGAGGGAGAAAATCTAAAAGACGCTTGGTATAGAATTTGGAATGCTCAAAATAGATCTGCTAGGAAGCAATCTATTTCCGTTCTTCTCCGCAATTTTTATGTAGGCGCTAATCCTTGGTATAGATATATTCTTGATACCATTACCGGAGGGAATTTCTTGGGTAGCCATACTTTTGACTCTTATAATGCTATGATAGATTTATTTGGCTCACCACCTGTCGGTGTCAAAACCGGCGGATCTCGGGTAGGGGTCCCGAACTGTGCGTCTAGGCGGATGGTAACAGGAGACAAGGGACACGATGTTTTTACCCAGGTTCGGGACCTCTCGATGGAGGTAAAACCCTACTCCTGCTTGATTAATATTGATGATATGGGTAGTACAAGAGTGGATCTACCACGAGATCAGAGAGGCTAAACCATAGAAGCTAGCCTATGGTATGATTGTTGTTAGATCCTACGGACTAAAACACTCCGGTTTATATAGACACCAGATAGGGTTAGGGTTACCTGAGTTGGTTACAATGGTAGGAGATCTACATATCCGTATCGCCAAGCTTGCCTTCCACGCCAAGGGAAGTCCCATCCGGACACGGGACGAAGTCTTCAATCTTGTATTTTCATAGTCCAAGAGTTCGGCCAACGGTGATAGTTCGGCTATCCGGACACCCCCTAATCCAGGACTCCCTCAGTAGCCCCTGAATCAGGCTTCAATGACGACGAGTCCGGCGCCCATATTGTCTTCGGCATTGCAAGGCGGGTTCCTCCTCCGAATACTTCATAGAAGATTTTGAACACAAGGATTGTGTCCGGCTCTGCAAAACAAGTTCCACATACCACCGTAGAGAGAATAACCTTTGCATAGATCTACTGACGTATTCCACGGCGTGACATCACACCACGGCCAGGCCTTTATATGAATCGTTTTCTTGTTCCACCTCGGTAGCGTTTAGCGAGGCAGTTTCCTTGGCACGTCTTCTCAAAGCGGAGATCGTGCCCCCTTATTCCGGGATTCCCATCAATAGGGACGTGGGTAACCCAACCGCACCATTGATTACGGCACTTGGGAGATAAGCGAGTTTTACCAGGCTGGCGGGGGACGCATAGCTTCGTCCGCCCATATAAGGGGATAAGGATCCACCTTTTAACCTACGCCTTCTTCCTCCTTTGATCATCCATTTCCGCGCACTCGAGCTCCAACGCCCAAGTCCGCACATCCCTCCTCAACCTTCTCCAGCCATGTCCGGAGCGGGAGGCAAGTGGATGGTCTCCTCCGTCACGGAGGGACAAGTCAAAAAGCTGCGGAAGGCCGGATACTTGTCCAGCGACATCGCGCACCGGCTCCCCGACGAGGGGCAGCTCATTCCCACCCCTAGGCCCCATGAGAGGGTGGTGTTCCTCACCCATTTCCTCCGTGGACTAGGTTTTACACTTCACCCATTTGTCTGGGGGCTCATGTTCTACTACGGCCTGGATTTCCACGATCTGGCCCCGAACTTCATCCTCAACATCTCGGCGTTTATCGTCGTGTGCGAAACCTTTCTGCATCCAGCCCCACTTGACTTATGGCTGAAGACCTTCAATGTCAAGCCGAAGGTAGTGGGCGGCCACCAAGCGGAGTGCGGAGGTGCCATGGTTGGCAAGATGGCCAAAGTCCTATGGCTCGAGGGCTCCTTTGTGGAGATCGTGAAGGGGTGGCAATCGGGGTGGTTCTACACCACCGAGCCGCGCGACCCTAAATGGGCAGCAGCCCCCGAATTCAGATATGGTTTCCCTACGCGGCTCACCTCTTGGAAAGAGACGGGCCTGGCGTAGGGTAATCCGGAAGAGCTGACCGGACTCCAAACCTGCATGCAAACCCTGGTGGACAAGAATCTCAGGCTTGTCAATGTAGTCCAGGTTATGCTCAGCCGCCGGATCCTCCCATGCCAACAACGGGCCTTCAAATTGTGGGAGATCGATCCGGCACAGCACCAAACTCTGAAAAGGCTCTTCGACACTACGTACGAAGACGCCTGGAAGGTGCTGTTCCAGGGTGCCGAGGCTCCCACATCCGCTACCGAAGATCGCGGATTCAGCTCGCAGCGCCAAGCTACCGAGGTAAGCTATTTTACCCTTTACTGGACTCTTGTTTTTCATAGTTTGACTCTATGTGGGATCTAAACTCCCTTACCTTTGACAGGACTGGCGTTACGTCCGGGCAGGTTAACTGTCCGGCTCCTTGCCGAAGACCCAGCGGACGCCCGCTGACGGGCTCTTGGCTCCGGCACCTCACGTGGTGCCGGAGAAGATGGCCAAGAAGAAGGCCACGGGGAATCGAAGGAGCGCCCGACGCCAGGTGTTGTCGGACTCATCGTCCGACGACTCTGAGGCGGAATCCTCCCCTGAGGACGAGGAGGAAAAAGAAGCCTCTCCCCCAGCGGGGGGAGAGAAGGAAAGGAAGGCCGCCCCGACTGGGGAAGCCGGAGGGTTCAAGAAAGGAAGGACCCTTCCTCCGGACTTCTCCACCAACGCCGACAACAACGAGGAGGAGTGGCCACCTAGGGCCAAGCCCCGGGCGAGATCGTAAGTGTCCGGACTCCTGTATAGCTCATGACTTTTTATTTGTCGCATAGTGTCTTCTAACGCCGAATATAACCATGTAGCCCGCCCAAGGACGAGCTCGCCGCTTCGTCGAGCGGCTCCCTGGATTCATCGGATGTGAATAGAACTTCACTTCCGGCCGCCTCCTCTCATCGTGACGCAGACGGCACCGCGGTGGAGTCCCAAAAGGGGCCCAGCCAGGAGGAGGTGGTCCTGGAAGCGCCGCAAGGCGACCTTCCGGACTCCAGGCACAAAGGGGGCGAGACCCCAGAGGGCCCTAAGTCCGGCCCTGTGCCGGACTCCGTACCGGAACCTTCAGTGGTTCCGAAGTCTGGCAAGCAGCCCCTTCGTAAGAAGGGCAAGACTGCGACGCCCGTGACCTCCGTCCATCCGGAGGCACCAGATAGCTTGCTGGAGGCGCTTAACGACGCCTCCATCGACGAGGAGCACCGCACTGTTATGAGTGTGGTGATCCAGAAAGTTCAGTCCGCCAAGAGCGGGCTGATCAAGCATGTACTGACCTTCTAACGGGCTTTGAGGTAAGTCTAGAATATGTAAAAATGTAATCGCATAGACGGTAGCCTCGATGCTTAGTTCGGTGTTCGAAAGAAAAGCGGATGAGGATCTAAAAAGATATACGTGGGAGTGTAACATAAGTATGTCAATATGGGAATGCAGGCTGCGCTTATTTCTGACCTCTGCCGCCTTGCGGAGGTCAATGCATTAAAGCAGAGCCTCGGCGGTCCGAGAACGAGCTCGGCATTGCCAAGAAGCAGCTCGAGGACAGGAAGGTAAGTAATACCTTATTAAAGTAATACCTTATAGAAAGGATTTGGTTGCAAAATGACAGGACTAACGTGGGTATTGTAGGGGCCACGAACGAGGTGGCAACCACGAAGGAAGCGGTGTCGACGGCCGAAGCAAAGCGGCCATGAGCGCACCGAGCGAGAGAAGCAGGAGGCGCGGGTGGCGGACGTGCGGCAAGAACTCCAGGCTCTCGTGGAAAAACACGAGAGTTTGGAGCGTGACTCGAAGACTCGAGAGCCCGAGCTCGCCTCGGCTCTTGAGAGTGCCAAAGCCGCTAAGGCCGAAGCCCAAAAAGCCCTCCAGGAAATTGAATCATTAAATAAGATAGTGGCGGGTAAGGCATTCTCATAATTTACCCGAATCATTAAAGCAAGCATGTGAAAGTGAATTATCTATTACTTACCCGAATCCGGAGCTCTCCAGGAGCATTCGCAGATCTGCCACATGGTGTGTACGATCTTTGTCGCGTTCTCTGGCGCCGAGGAGGGGAGCTCGATGGAAAAGGTGTTACGGTCTCGGTATCGAGGCGGACATCTGTGCCTCGAGCGACCAGCTGAAGCAGCTGGTCGAGCTCCACAAGGTCGCCGAACAGGCCATGAAGGGCCTCATAATTGGCTGTGGCCTAAGGAAGCCATGCACAGGAGCTACTGCCGGGCTAGTCACGGCGGCTGCCGGGCCTTTGTCCATGGATTGAAGTCATCAGCGCTCGTCTGCATTGAAGGTGCCTGTCGGGCCCTTGCCCGTGCTAAAGTGCACTGGGGCAAGATGGATGCTGAGAAGCTTGTGACAGACGGGCCACCGCCAGGCAAGGAGCATCGCAAGCCCAAAATGTACTATGAGGGCGTCCTGAAGGGTGCCCGCCTTATAGCGGGTGAATGCTCCAAAGATGTAATTTTTGAATAGACTCGCATTTGTTATCATGTACGCTGAAAACTTGTTCATATGCGCTAAGCAACGCATGTGAATTTAAAATAGTACCTTCTGTGCGGCCGTTTATCAAATTTGAGAGATGGCAAGTCGTTGGCTTCAGCCCCCATGCCACAGTCTTTGGGGTGTTCGGGATAAACTTGAGCGCTCTTGTTCCCATTCTTGGGTCCTTCGAGGGAGGTGCTCAGCATAGCGAACAAGGCAACGGACTATAGTGCTTGAACACTCTCACTTAGCCATAGAATTCTATAATTTTAAATTTAGTGAAGCCCCTAGTATTCGGAAGACCGAGTTCGGCGCTATCCACGCCTTGGCCGGACAATGCCGACTCCTCGCTCTAAGTGGCATAAGTCTTTAGGGACCCAAAAACCTCTCGAACAGCGACCGGCTCTCGCCTCTATCATGACGGTCAATTTTAGCTTTCTCCTCGAGGTGCTCAACCCAGCTCAACCGGGCACAATCGCGGTGGTTCTCCCAGCGCTACCTTAGCCGATATAACGGAACGTAAGGTACCAAAACATGGGAGCCGGGCTAACCCAACTATTGACCTAAGACATGATTCGGAGCCGATGCATATAATGCTATAAGTTCGGGGAGCCGCACTTGTGAAAGTGTTCGGACTTATCACACCATATCTTTGGGGTACTTAAGCCCCTGGTGTATTGGCCGTACCAAAGTGTATGGGTGCAACATGTCATGAATGAACATATATATAGATAAAGAAAGGAGTGCAATAATAGGCAAAAGCTATGTATTGTTTATTCAAAAAGGTACTTCAATGAAAGCGAGCGATACAAATAGTGCGATAAGCAAGGGATGGGACTATTTAACATGTCCCCCTCAGGGGTAAGCTGCGGGATGGTATGTAAAACAAGTATAATGCTCGTAGTAGAGACCACCTGGACACTCGGCGTAACTTTACGCTTCCTGGCTGTTGCATCGTGAGTTCGACAATTCTAGTGCGGACAGGGCTTACGGAAAGCGGAGTCCTGAAAGTAAGAGAAAAGAAGAAAGAAAAAGAATGACACAATCGGGAGCCCACAGTGCGGTTGAGCTGCATTACGGGTGTGCCGTGGTCGTGCCCCTCCTTTATGCCCATGGTATCTCCAGAGCATAGTTATGTGCAGCGTAATCGGGCTTCGCCAATTTCGCGAGGGCTGGGGTTGGGGCGGATTGCTACACGTGCTCGGATCGTGCCAGCGGTCTTGTTGTAGGTTACTCGGCGCGGCAGCGGTGTCTTGGCGTTTAGTAGCCGGACTCGAGAATTGCTGTGAGAGGCTGTTTTGCACCTCCGCCGCGAGGGCCGCCGTATGCTCCTCCGTTCGGAGAGAGCGTTCGGTGTTTCCATTGACCGTGATTACTCCTCGAGGGCCTGGCATCTTGAGCTTGAGGTACGCGTAGTGCGGCGCCGTATTGAACTTTGCAAATGCGGTTCGTCCAAGCAGTGCGTGATAGCCGCTGCGGAACGGGACTATGTCAAAGATTAACTCTTCGCTTCGGAAGTTATCCGGGGATCCGAGGACCACTTCGAGTGTAATCGAGCACATACAATTGGCCTCTACACCTGGTATGGCGCCTTTAAAGGTCGTCTTTGTGGGTTTAATCCTTGAGGGTCTATGCCCATTTTGCGCACTATATCCTGATAGAGCAGGTTCAGGCTGCTACCGCCGTCCATCAGGACTATAGTGAGGTGAAATCCGTCGATGATTGGGTCAAGAACCAATGCGGCGAATCCGCCGTGTCAGATGCTAGTGGGGTGGTCCCTTCGATCAAAGGTGATCGGGCGGAGGACCATGGGTTGAAATTTAGGCGGCGGCTCCATCGCATATACGTCCCTTAGTGCACGCTTCCACTCCCTTTTCGGTATGTGGGTTGCGTCTATCATGTTCACCGTCCGCACTTGTGGGGGGAAGCCCTTCTGTCCTCTATTGTTCGGCGGCCGGGGCTCCTCCTCGTCATCGCTATGCAGCCCCTTGTCATTGAGTTCAGCATTTAACTTGCCTGCCTATTTTAAGACCCAACAATCCCTGTTGATGTGGTTGGCTGGTTTTTCGGGGGTGCCATGTATTTGGCACGAGCGATCGAGTATTCGGTCCAGATTGGACGAGCCCTGAGTATTTCTTTTGAACGCCATTTTCCGCTGACCGGGTTTAGAGCCTCTGAATCCGCCATTGACTTGCATATCTTCAGCATTATCGCCGTTAATGCGGCGCTTGTGCTTGTTGCGACGCGACCTGCCATTGTTGTCCTTGGTATCCGAACTACCAGGGTTTTTGGTCAAGTTGTTACTACGAGCTAGCCACCTGTCCTCTCCCGCGCAAAAACAGGTCATGAGTGTTGTGAGGGCTGCCATGGATTTCGGCTTTTCCTGTCCTAGGTGCCGGGCAAGCCACTCGTCGCGGATGTTATGTTTGAAGGCTGCAAGGGCCTCTACATCCGGACAGTCAACGATTTGATTTTTCTTGGTTAGGAACCGTTTCCAGAATTGTCTGGCCGATTCTTCTGGCTGCTAAATTATGTGGCTGAGGACATCGGCGTCTGGTGGTCGCACATATGTGCCCTGGAAGTTATCAAGGAATGCGGCTTCCAGGTCCTCCCAACAACCAATTGATTCTGCTGGCAAGCTGTTAAGCCAATGCCGAGCTGGTCCTTTAAGCTTGAGTGGGAGGTATTTGATGGCGCGTAGATCATCATCGTGGGCCATGTGGATATGGAGGAGGTAGTCCTCGATCCAAACCGCAGGATCTGTTGTGCCATCGTATGATCCGATGTTTACGGGTTTGAAACCCTCGGGGATTTGATGATCCATCACTTTGTCTGCGAAGCATAGTGGGTGTGTGGCGCCTCTGTATTGAGCTATATCACGACGCAGCTCAAATGAGCTTTGTCTACTGTGTTCGGCCCGGCTGGAAATGCTGTATCCGGCGTGACGGTTATCATCACGTGTCGTGGGGCGCCCACGCGATCCGTAGATCGATCTTGTTTGCCTTGCCTTGTCCTCCAATATGTCTCGCGGGTCTGGCGCATTTCCCTGTGCCTTGGTACTTTTCGAGCGACGCCTTGGTGCGGCTTGAATGAGGGCCTAGAGGCCTCTCTGTCGCGGCCACGGGGTGGTTGGTCGGCCGCATCATGCGCTGGTGATGTAGGTTTGGGTGCTTCCTCCTCTAATTGGGGTAGCAGCCTGCGTTTTGGGTATCTCTTGGAGGGGCGTTCGAGTTCGTACTGTTCGGCTGCAAGGACTTGAGTCCATCTGTCAGCTAGCAAGTCTTGGTCAGCTCTAAGCTGCTGCTTTTTCTTGAGGCTGCTTGCCGTGGCCATAAGCCTGCGTTTGAAACAGCTCCTGTTCGGGCGGGATCCTCATGCACGACAAATTAAATCGTCGTCGAGGCTTGCCTCATCTTGAGGAGGAGGCATATAATTATTGTCCTCCACCTCCTGTCTGCCGCTCTATCATGAGGGCTGGCTTCTCCCTCCTCTGTGCCGAATCCTCTTTGGAGGAGGTTGTCTTCAACCTTGTCCGGGGTGTTATTATCTCCCGTGCCGTTATCACCGTTTTTGCTGTGGCGGGATTTAGAGCGACGCCGCTGACCCCGGCTCTTAGGCTGTTTCTTGGAGGGGTCATCCTCCGCAGTTCCATCGCCATTCCCATCTTTTGGGATGTCCACCATGTATATGTCGTATGAAGAGGTGGCCTTCCAGTGCCCTGTGGGCGCTGGTTCTTGGTAAATCTCCACGTAAATCGCCGTCCATACCGTCGATGTCTTGGTCGAGTCGAGCATGTCGGTTAAGTCATCGACAGTGGCTACAAAGTGGGTGGTGGGTGGGCGTTGAATTTCTTCGTCGTCCGCATCCCAACCTTCCTGGCGATAGTCCGGCCAGGGCTCTTCTGATAAAGAGAGAGACTTTAGTGAATTCAGGATGTCGCCAAAGGGCGAGTGCTGAAAGATGTCCGCGGCAGTGAACTCCATGACCGGCGCCCAATCGGATTCGATTGGCCGGGGCGCGGGAGGTTTGGAGTCTGGAGAGGAGTCCGGCACCTTGGAGTCACGGGATTCGCAAAGGACAGGGATGGAGTTCGGCTCAATCGCCGTAGAGATCGTAGCCCCCGAGGCGTTGTCCAATCACTCGTCCTCGATCGGCGGAGTCGGCTCCGAGCTAAGGGTCGGAGCGGATGTTGGTGCGGCCTCCAGGGCACTATTCGGCGGCAGAGCTAGATCATGCCCATCAAGACAGTGCGGCGCGCTTGGCTGTGGCTCGAATCCGTCGAAGATCAAGTCTCCGCGGATGTCGGCCGTGTAGTTCAAGCTCCCAAATCTGACCTGATGGCCAGGTGCGTAGCTTTCGATCTGCTCCAAATGGCCAAGTGAATTGGCCCGCAGTGCAAAGCCGCTGAATACGAAGATCATCCGGGAGAAAAGTCTCACCCTGGACGCGTCGTTGTTGATGATCGAAGGAGCCATCGGGCCTAAGGATGACGACACAGAGGAACTCTCAATGAAAGCACCAATGTCGGTGTCAAAACCGGCGGATCTCGGGTAGGGGGTCCCGAACTGTGCGTCTAGGCAGATGGTAACATGAGACAAGGGACACGATGCTTTTACCCAGGTTCGGGCCCTCTTGATGGAGGTAATACCCTACTCCTGCTTGATTAATTTTGATGATATGGGTAGTACAAGAGTGGATCTACCACGAGATCAGAGAGGCTAAACCCTAGAAGCTAGCCTATGGTATGATTGTTGTTCGTCCTACGTACTAAAACCCTCCGGTTTATATAGACACCAGGTAGGGTTAGGGTTACACAGAGTCGGTTACAATGGTAGGAGATCTACATATCTGTATCGCCAAGCTTGCCTTCCACACCAAGGAAAGTCCCGTTCGGACACGGGACGAAGTCTTCAATCTTGTATCTTCATAGTCCAGGAGTCCGGCCAACGGTGATAGTTCGGCTATCCGGACACCCCCTAATCCGGACCACCTCTTTTGGTTAACTTTGGAGCATGTAATGCAAAGACTTGAAATTATTGAAAATAAGGTTGCTATCGTAGAGTTAATTGAAAATTTGGATAAAAAGATCCACAACCAAATCACTCAATATGGGTCTAAAGTAGGAGTCACTTTGAAAAATATTAAAGAGAAGGAACCCATAGTTAATGAGAAAATAAATCAGGATTCCACTAGGATCGATAAACTTGAGGATATCATTACCAACTTGGGAACCGCTTTTTCTTCTGTAAAGAGTACTCCAAGTCCTCCTACTAAAATTGCCAAGCTTATGTATGTTCCTAAAAATAAGGGTGGATCCTCTAGTAAGGAAACTGCGGATCTTAAATCTATAAGTATTCACCCCGATCTTTTTGCTGTCATTAAGGAACCATTTGCTAGAAATGAATTTTTCGATCTTGTGCCTAAAAGTTTGATAATTACTAACAATAAAGAAATTTCTAACGATGATAGATGTCTCATTGAAGAATTGCCCACCAAAGATGGCAATACCTAGATCTATCCTTTCTTTTATGCCTAGCTAAGGGCGTTAAACGATAGCGCTTGTTGGGAGGCAACCAAGTTTTATTTTTAGTTTTTTTGCTTTTTGCTTCTGTTTAGGAATAAATGTTTGATATAGCCTCTGGTTAGATGTGTTTTTATGTTTTAATTAGTGTTTCTACCAAGTTAAAACTATAGGATCTTCTTGGATGATAGTTATTTGATCTTGCAGAAATTTCCAGAAACTGTCTGTTCACGAAAATAATTGTTAAAAATCACCAGAACGAGATAAAATACTGATTCCAATTGCTGCTGATCAATAATTTTTTTATAGGTCTTCCTATTTTGGCTGATTTTTTGGATTTCCAGAAGTTTGCGTTAGTTATAGATTACTACGGACTGTTCTGTTTTTGACAGATTCTGTTTTTCGTGTGTTGTTTGCTTATTTTGATGAATCTATGGCTAGTAAAATAGTTTATAAACCATATAGAAGTTGGAATACAGTAGGTTTAACATCAATATAAATAAAGAATGAGTTCATTACAGTACCTTGAAGTGGTCTTTTGTTTTCTTTCGCTAACGGAGCTCACGAGATTTTCTGTTAAGTTTTGTGTTGTGAAGTTTTCAAGTTTTGGGTGAAAGATTTGATAGATTATGGAACAAGGAGCGGCAAGAGCCTAAGCTTGGGGATGCCCATGGAACCCCCAAGATAATCTAAGGACACCAAAAAGCCAAAGCTTGGGGATGCCCGGAAGGCATCCCCTCTTTAAATCTACTTCCATCGGTAACTTTACTTGGAGCTATATTTTTATTCACCACATGATATGTGTTTTGCTTGGAGCGTCTTGTATGATTTGAGTCTTTGTTTTTAGTTTGCCACAATCATCCTTGCTGTACACACCTTTTGATAGAGCCATACATGATTTGGAATTGTTAGAATACTCTATGTGCTTCACTTATATCTTTGGAGTTATATAGTTTTGCTCTAGTACTTCACATATATCTTTTAGAGCACGGTGGTGGATTTGTTTTATAGAAACTATTGATCTCTCATGCTTCACTTAGATTATTTTGAGAGTCTTCAATAGCATGGTAATTTTCTTAAATAATCCTAATATGCTAGGTATTCAAGATTAGTAAAAACTTTCTTATGAGTGTGTTGAATACTAAGAGAAGTTTGATACTTGATGATTGTTTTGAGATATGGAGGCAATAATATCAAAGTCGTGCTAGTTGAGTAGTTGTGAATTTTAGAAATGCTTTTGTTGAAGTTTGCAAGTCCCGTAGCATGCACGTATGGTAAACGTTATGTAGCAAATTTGAAACATGAGGTGTTCTTTGATTGTCCTCCTTATGAGTGGCGGTCGGGGAGACGGCGATGGTCTTTTCCTACCAATCTATCCCCCTAGGAGCATGCGCGTAGTGCTTGGTTTTTGACGACTTATAGATTTTTTCAATAAGTATGTGAGTTCTTTATGACTAGTGTTGAGTCCATGGATTATACGCACTCTCACCCTTCCATCATTGCTAGCCTCTTGATGCCGTGCATTGCCCTTTCTCACATTGAGAGTTGGTGAAAACTTCGCCGGTGCATCCAAACCCCGTGATATTATACGCTCTTTCACACATAAACCTCCTTATATCTTCCTCAAAACAACGACCATACCTACCTATTATGGCATTTCCATAGCCATTCCGAGATATATTGCCATGCAACTTTCCACCATTCCATTTATCATGACACGTTCATCATTATCATATTGCTTAGCATGATCATGTAGTTGACATAGTATTTGTGGCAAAGCCACCGTTCATAATTCTTTTATACATGTCACTCTTGGTTCATTGCATATCCCGGTACACCGCCGGAGGCATTCATATAGAGTCATACTTTGTTCTAGTATCGAGTTGTAATCATTGAGTTGTAAATAAATAGAAAATGTGATGATCATCATTTTCTAGAGCATTGTCCCAAGTGAGGAATAAAAAAAAGAGAGAAAGGCCATAAAAAAAGAGAAGGCCTCCCCCAAAAAATGAGATAAAAAGAGAGAAGGGACAATCACTACAAAAAAATACACTTCCGTGATGATACGTGTTTGTCACAGTAGGTCGCGTTTTTTGTCATGCATGTACATCCATGACGATTTTATGACAGAATCAAGAAAGTCATACCTGTGCTGTCGTAGAAGTGTTCCATGACATTACCAAAATTATCATCACGGAAGTGTCCACTTCCATGACGATATATCGCACGTCACAGAAGTGCTTTCGTCAAGGGCGACCGACACGTGGCATTCACCGTAACAGAACGCCGTTAAGCTATCGGGTCAGGTTTTGGATCCGATAACCCGTTAACAGCCCCGACCAATGGGAAATTTCCACGTGTAAAATTCTTATTGGCCGGACGAAACACGTGTCAGCTCGTCAGTGGGTCAGATAGGCGCCTATGATATGTCGACACGTGCCACGGCCCACCACTGGCCCATTTAGCTTACAAAGCCGGCCTGTTTGACTTGGTCAAAAGTTAACGGGTTAGCCCATGAAAAGCCTGTTAACGGTCTCTTCGCAAATAGCCCATTTTACGGCCCGTTAACTCATGGCCCGTTAGGCCCTAAAGGAAATCGGCCCAACAACGTCATGTGGGCCGTTGAATATAACACCAGCCCATTTCACTTTCGGCCCATGTATGGCCCATGACGTCTTTCGGCCCATATGAGGCCTTCGTATCTTTCGGCCCTTTATAGGCCCACGGTGATTCTAGCCCATAATGAACAGTATTTTTCTTTGTACCCGTTAACGGCCCGTGATTTACATGGGCCGTTTCCAGCCCGTGTTAGCTTTCGGCCTATTGACGGTCCATACGTTCTTGGGCTCCTTTTCGGCCCTCGATTACTTCCGGCCCATTGCTGGCATGTTCCCCTAATGGGCCAAATTCGACACATGGCAAGAGTCGGCCCGTTACTGGCATGTTCCCCAAATGGGCCAAATTCGGCCCATGGCAAGAGTCAGCTCGTTACTGGCCTGTTACCTTAATGGGCCAAATTCGGCCCATGGCAAGAGTCGGCCCGTTTCTGGCCTGTTAACCCGTTGCGCCGTTTCGGCCGGCCTATATTACGGCCCATTAACGACCCGTTATGCCCGTGATGAAATTAAGCCTTTTGCAGTCCTACTGCTCGTTAACGGCCCGTTACTGCGTCAGGGCCGATACCAATTACGCCCGATTACGGCCCATGTAGACCCATTTATCCGACGGCCGAGGCCCACCGATTCTGAGCCCATTTATCGACGGCCCGAGGCCCACCGATTATAGGCCCATTTATCGACGACCCGTAGGAGACCCATGGATCCTACGGCCCGTATATGGCCCATGGTAGTTGCGGCCACTAGCAAACCAGGGAAAAAGAAGAACACTAGGAAATAAATAAGGCCGAAACTAACTCTAGGCTATTAAGGCGATTGCACAGATTACATCCACTCGGCATCAAATATCGCTAGCAGTGCAAATATAGGGAACACCCTACACTATACAAAAATGGCTTACTATTTTCTTCAGCCGGTGGCTGCACGTTAAGGATAACTTTTGTATCGCACCAAAACAAATTACAACTATATAACAAAAGGAAGGTTGGCATAAAACTTAACAGTCTAGCAGATAAATGCACCACCAGAAGTTCAGAAGCTCGATTCATTTCACTGGTATTACGTTTTCATGCTGTATAGTCCGAGGAGCACCATAACCCTCGCCTTCATTTCCCCTAGGCTCCTGAACAACATAGAAAATGTCTGATAGTCTGGTTTCAAAACCATGCATATCTTGACGACATTGAGCAATATTTCTCCTTGTTTCACAAAGGGCCTCTGTTAGGGAATGGACTTGTGTGCGGGCCTTGAGATACAACATTGCTTTGAGCTTGCATATCTTGATCATGAGGCAGTTTGGACGATATTGCCTTAACAACCAACCCAATATTACGAAGAAAGCGTGCTTTTGGCATTGTTAGTGGACAGGTACTGACCCACTGCAGCAAGAGCTGACATTGCGGTTATAGTTGCCTCGCCACCTTCAGAAGGTGGCGGTTCCACCATTTTTTCCATAGCTCGCTGAAAAGTTGAGGTTTTACATTAGTAGTACCAGAATAGAAGATATTAAGGAGGCAACAAAACCAAACAAAATAGCTTTGGTCTATATACAGAACTTATTCTGGTGAACCCATGTAAAATATTAGTTGTATTTTATTGCAAAGTACATAATAAAACCAGGTTCCAAACATATGACCATGTACCATCGCTAATGTATTGTCTATTTCTTCACATTGTATTGAGGGCTAAGGATAAAGAGGCGAAGTTTATAATACGGTAAGCATAGTATGACATCATTCATATCACAAAACAAGCGAGGAAACAGACAAACAGGCAATTGTAACATTGTGTGGGCAAGTCCAGCACGGAACTAGATTACGGGTCAAGATCAAAGGAACATCACTCCTCTCTTTTAAACCTTGTAAGGTGCAATGATACGCTAAGACAATTGTGTATAAAATTTAAAAGAGTAATAGACATTGGCTGCAAACCATGCAGTTCAAGGCACAAGTCAGAGTAAGTAGTAGTTAAAAGGCATGCGGATTAAGGACTTACAACAATGGCTTTTTTGGTGTAGTCATGCCCTTCTTCTTGCTGGTGTGACAGTCCTTGAAGATTTACACATCATTTGGTTCAGGTACTTTTTGGTCCTTGCGGGCTTTCCTCTGCATTTCGAACAAATCAATATAGATCTGATAATATGGTACAACGAAAAGAGTGAAACAGCAGCTAATTACAAGAGCCTCGCAG
The DNA here is from genome assembly GCA_021605145.1 of Aegilops bicornis. Taxonomy (NCBI): domain Eukaryota; kingdom Viridiplantae; phylum Streptophyta; class Magnoliopsida; order Poales; family Poaceae; genus Aegilops; species Aegilops bicornis. The sequence goes on along the minus strand of CM038673.1, from coordinate 762,233,210 downwards.
TGTGCAATATAGCTATGAGATCACGTAAATGCATTGGAATTTCACTTTAAATGCACGGTTGGCCTTGTTCTTTGAATAGTTCACCTACAAGAAGATAGATTTGTGTGACACATGAGTAAATAGGACATCAACATGTGATCTGATCACATATATATAATGTACCTAATACTTCGGATCATACCAGTGTTTAGCAAGGCCCCTCCAGTCTTCATCCGATATATTTTCCATTGGAGATGTTTGGGAAAATTCACTGTTAGCCTTGCCTTCAAAGTGAGTTTTCCTCAAGTTATACCGAAATCTTGTCATGAGCAGACTTGAAAACATGGGTGCAAGCTTGTCAGGTTGCATCATCTTGGCTATCCAACTTGAACCCCATCTGTTGAAAATTATGGGAGTCTCATTATCGACAACCCAGAAAGTATGGGACAGAGCAAGACGATATTACTAGTTTCCATACATAACCATACTTACAGATAAATGGTCGAGGAAGGTGTTGAACTGGGTTTCGTCTTTGTCATTCCTGTACTGAATCCATGTTGGGAGGATACATACATGACACCTAACGGCAACCGCTGCCTCTGATACTAACTTGGCTGACTCTATAGCATCACGTGGCCTTTTTAAACCTGCCTCAAAACAGATCTCCATTCTTCCTCCTCTAGATTTAGTTAACCTATCGAGCATTATCCATGATGTTTGTTTCCTCTTGCGCCTAGGTGCTAGTCCAACAACGAACATAGGAAGTGTTAGTGTACATCAAACTGTGAGACTACATATAAAGAAGCATGGAACTGTAACTTGACTCCAGCAACTACCTTCTTGTTGTTGAAGCTCACAAGGTTCATCTAATATTGCCAACTCGTCTTGTGTCAAGAGTGCTTGGGAAGTAGTGTCAGGTGGCAAGGGAGCCTGGGAACATGCTGCTAGCTCGATTAATATACGAGTATGTCGTGCATTGGTAGTACTATGGTAGGTGTTGCAAGAACTAGGGTTGTCTCTGCTTGTTTGGTGGCAGCTATTTGTTTACATTTGGCTTTTTGCAGCTCGTGTAGCATGGGATGCCGTGTTTGTAGAATTTTCCGCTGGACTTTGACCTTCTCTTGCACCAGCAGAATCTGCAGGATTCATCCACTTCTCGTTCCCTGCCATTCTGTGTTTCTTCCTCTTTCTCTGTGCCATGTTAAGTCAAGCCGACCAGAAAAACGAATAACAATTTATTTCTTCAGAACAAATTGATGTGTGATGCAGACGAACTGAACTGTGATGTTAGACAACCACATGATAGGAGGATGTAATATGTATGAAAAACAGGACGGAAGAGATAACCAGAACTATGATGTGTAAACTAAGAAGAAGACATTTCACCAAATTAGAAGCAATGCAATGGAAGGTAGACACCATATGAAAGATGCTACAAATATCGCTCTACCAAGTTAACAGTGTCTCATCATAAATGGGCGTTTAAACAAATGTGAAGCAGTACAAGAAATAAATCATATGCAAGATGCAAACAACATCACACTACCATGTTAGAGGTCTATCGTCATTAGTGCCATTGCATATTCACAGCTTATGATGTGTAAACTAAGGAGAAGGCATTTCAACAAATTAGAAGCAATGAAAGCTAGACACCATATGAAAGATGCAACGAATATCACTCTACCAAGTTAAAATTGTCTCGTCATAAGTGCCATTTCAACAAATTAGTAGTACAAGCTAGAAAAGAATGTGAGATGTAACCTATATCACACTCTGAAGTCAAACGTGTCTTATGATAAGTGATTGTTGCAGGTTACACAACAGTAGTAATTTGATGTAAGAACATGGTGTGATAGACAGATATTGTATGTTCTAGAAACAGGAACACATGTCTTATTCAAGTATAATGTGTAAAGTAAGCAGATGGAATTCAACAAAATTAGAAGCAATACAAGCTAGACATCACACATAATATGCAACCACATATAACAGTTCCAAGTTAGAGGGAGCACCGGTGATCTTTGCACTAGGGGAGACGTGCTCATCATAAACACAGCTTTGTTGAGTGTCTATGCATGTGTTGTCTTGGAAATAATCTTGGGGGTGTGGAGGAGTAGAAACTGTAGAGGCCCTCCGTTCGGAAGGAACACCTTTATCCGCTGCCTTGCTAACTTCCTTCCGCTTTATTGATTTTGAATTGTCAAGTAAAACCGACAAGAAAAAGCAATAAAATTCTCTCTTCAGAACTCATTCATGCATGATACTGACAATCACTACTTTGATGTAAGGCAAACACATGATACCAGGATGGAATATGTACGAAAAACAGACGGCATGGCATGTTCACAACTTTTGTGTAAACTAAGCAGAAACCATTCCAGCAAATAAGAAGCAATGCAAGCTAGACACCACATGAAAGATGCAACCAATATGACTCTGCCAAGTTAAAAGCGTCCCATCATAAATGGAATTTCAACAAATTAGAAGCCGTGCATGCTATAAATCATTTGAAAGATACAACTAATATCGCACTGCATATACTAAAGGTGTCTCGTCATATTGATTGATGCGGGATACAAAAAAACAATAGTTTTATGTAAGGACATGCTTAATAGACAGATGTACTATGTACTAAATACAGGAAGACATGTCACATTAACAGGTATAATGTACTATAAGCTAAGCAGACTAGCACATAGATTGGAAGAATTACAATCTAGACACCATATGCAACATGCAACCACATATCACGCTGCCAAGTTAGAGCAAGCACCTGCGATGCTAGTGTAGGGGAAATCAGTAACCAACTTCTGAGCTACGTTCACTATCTTCATCTAGCATTTACATTTCTTGAGAATCATGTCGGAGAGGTGGCTGCATTCTTTAAATGAGTAGTCCCCTTGCCTACCTGCCTCGTCATAAGTGATTGATGAGGGATACACAAGAACATTAGATGTAAGAACATGGTTAATACACAGATGTACTAGTATGTACCAAAAACAGGAAGGCATGTCATATTCAAAGGTATAATGTGTAAGCTAAGCAGATGCAATTTAACCAAATTGGAAGCAATACAAGCTAGACATCCGGCTGGAGTGGTGAGCATGATCATCTAGGAGCTGAGAGCCTGGTGGGAGGCTGGCTGCTTCGCCACCATCACAGCTTTCTAGTTGGCTTCCAGGTGATGCCTATCTTTCTTTGGGCTTGTCACTTTGGCTCGGCGAGTGCCACGACTAACTATTTGTCTTCTGGTGCTCCGGGATGGTGGTTCATGTAAAAATATCTTTCCTTATCTTGATAAAGACTGACTTGACCTTTCGAATACAAGCTAGACACCATATGCAACATGCAACCACATATGACACCGTGAAGTTAAAGCAAGCACACAGGATGGTGGTTCACGGCGAGCGAGATCATCAACTCGAGCTACGTTCCCGTCTCCATCTGCCGACACTACACCCTTTAAAGTCTTGAAACGTCTACGGCCTAGCCGCGTACCACTGTTGGGCGACTTCTCTCTTCTCGTTTACTTACATCAAGGCAGGGTCTGAAATACCCTTGCATAAAAACACAATAGTGAGAGTATGGGTGAAGTGTGTGCAGAAGTAGTGCTGCTGTAAAAAGTAGCGAGATAGCAGGTGGCTGAAAAATAAATGACATGAGACATATGATAGCTTTACAATATTGCATGGCAACCAAAATTAGATTCTACTCCGTATGATTTTGTAATATATGAGCACGGGAAATGCAGGTACTCATCCAGCACACCACCACATGTGGTCCTATCAAGATAACAGTCGACTAAAAATAAATAGGTCAGTCGATTTTTTTATGAACCGTCCGATCTATAAGGAGCGGGCAGATGGCCTTCGTCTACCTCCCGCCAGTCACTATTGACGATCTTTCTCGTACCGCCAGTGACCATCGGCCCAGACCCCTGCCTCCGCCGCCCTCCCATCGACCTCACACCACCGCCGTGCTTGGCAGCGCCCCCAGGCCATCCCTTTAATCCCGGCCGACCTCCAGATCACACGCCAGTAGCTCTAGGCCGCACACGCCCCTAAGATAAACACCAAGGCGCTGCTTCCCCAGCGTAATAGTCGTACTAGTGCATGTTACGCCGGGGAATGCTTCCGTTAATTGGGAATCAACTGGCCAGAAATTGAAATTCAGGGGGGCGACGGACCTCTAGCTAAGGTGAAATAGTATATGAGGAGAATCCTTGCGCATCGCGAGTTACTAGGAACATCTAGTATCAAGAAGAAGCGATCAACTAGTGTCTTACGTGGGATGAATACCGTGCAAGCGAGACGTAAGATTTGCACGAATAAGGGAAGAGGAGTACCTTCTTGATTTGCGGTGTGGTCACCTCCACATGTCGTGCCGATCTTCTTCTTTTTACCGGGGAAACCGATGTTCTGGAAGGTGCAGGCTTGGACGAACCCATGGCCAAATTGTTGACTGTGTTGCCGTGGCCATATCTCGGCGGAGGGGAAGCAGATCCGAGGCGGCGAAGGACGGCGTAGCAGGAACAACTCCGGTGCGGTGGAGGGTGGCGAAGTTGGAGCGGGAGCGGTGAGGCGCAGGACGGCGTGATTGAACTGGCTGAATGCAGACGGCTCGGCCTCGACTTCAACTACTAGCCGTGGAGGGCGTTGCGGTTGAGGTTGCGGTGGACGACGACGTCGGGGTATCGGCTCCGGCGTGATGGAGGAGGGCTGCGGTTGATGGGTGGGATGGGGTGGCGGACGGAGGACGCTGGGGTTTCGCGGCTGATGGAGAGGTAGTTTTGGCGCCCACGGAGTACGAATGGGGAATCGGACGGGTGGGTGGGAACCACGTTTCGGTCTGGGACACACTTGTTTTTGGCTTTATTGAACAGAAGATGGGACGCGCTTGTTTGAAATTTGGGTAAAGTACAAACTTTGCCCCCCTCTTAAATTTCGTACCTACTGCGAGTCGGGGGTAGGATGGTAATCCCAGGTGTTTCAAATAGTGGGCGGGAGCGATTTCGGCCGCGCGCATGTGTGCTTAGGCGGCCATTGTGTATGAATGTTTTTCGGAGGCGGTTGCGTGGCGTCTAGATGAAGTTACAAACCTATCCTCGTTTAGACCTTTGGACGTCGGGCCGGTAGGTTTCACGGGTCGGAGTTATTAGAAAAGTAATTTCCTTGTACTACCAGACATTGGTCTCACACGGTTTCGGGTGAGTAGAGGCTCTTTTGGCGCTTCGTTCGAAATTTTGAAACACAAGCATTCACGTTTGGAGTCCTCTTGAACTATGAGGATTGACCTAAATATACAACGTTATATTTGACCTTGTATGTTTGAAAACCTCATTAAATTATCCGCTTCTTTTTGAAATTTTGACACTTGAAAATCCTATAACTACGATTATTTTGGAATGGAGGAGCTAAATTTGAATATATTTTGTACACGACTACATATGCTATTATACAAAATCAGATCAAAGATTGGTGCCCCCATAATTTAGGTATGGTTTACAAATGCCATGATATCAAATTCAAATAATTGAATGGACTTCATGTTGAATTCAATTTTTTAAACCACCTTAAGTTGAATTCAAATGTATGCTAGTTCATATGTAGCTATTTATAATGTCCATTGTGTAACTTTCGTATGTATAATATGCTTTACACACACAACATGAACTATACTCACGTTTATATTCGATTGATAAAGCAACGAATTGTATGGAGTTCAAAATACTAACTATGTGGATCAATTGTGTCGAATAATAACATAGACATGCTCAAATTCGATAGAATCTAGATGTCTGATGGATCAATGACCGCTCCTTACGCGAATTGCAAATATCATGATCCCATCCTAATATTTGGATACAATTTATATCTTTAATCAATGTGTAGAGCAGTCTTTTACGTGTAGTTTCACTCTCCATTGGTGGTCTCTCACACATGCTCACACACTCTCTCCCGAGGTGTCTTTCTCGCACACATGCTCTAGATATAACCCTCCCTCCCTCCCTCTCGTAACCATTTACAACTGTTTTCACTAACCTTTATCATAAGCACTCTTCCTCTACTTAAACATACACACGCACAATCCTCATCGACCCTTTCTATATACATGGACCTGCCTACGTGTCTCATGTACGCACATTATCTTTACGCTTTGTCTCTCACGCATTGTCTCACACCTCTCTTCCTAATCGGCAGTATGATTCTAGCAGAGCATTCTGTAGGATGCCCCTTAAAGTTAGGTTGGATGAATAGTAATATCGAGAGATAAAGGGGTTACCTTAGTCCGAGAACCTAGGGTTACAAATCCTAGACGGCTTTGTCGATGGACACAGAGTCCTTCACAATTCTGCTATCTTTGTCTTGTACGACTAGTCATCCATGGGTCTTCCTAAATGTGTCATGGGCCGACCAATGTCGCGCAGGCCGGAACGAACGAAGGGCCTCACCTCGACCCACCGGACCTCACGGTGACACACCCTCTGCCCCCACGTCTCATTATCTTCTCACACCCACACATACCAACACAAACACCACACACACAGAAAATTTCTCCTAGTGCCTCTATTCCCTCCCCCCTTGCATATACACACTCAAGGGAATGGAATCTCTTATCGTGATGTCATATTCGTCTCTCTCTCTAGACCACTCTCATTTCTCGTGCTATCTCTCCCGCCCCGTCGGCCCCTCTATCCATGCCTTTCTCGAATATGTAATACACACACATACCTCTCTAGGCCCCGCCAAATGCATCAACTACACATTCACACATGTTACATCACGTACCCCATTGATCTAAAAAGCCCTCTCTTCACGTTTATTTCGCATAAAACATTCCTTTTGAATAAAGTGTGGCCAAAAAATTATTTTAGAGTTTCTACATATATACAACATTACAAAGTTATATGGAGGATCTGACGCTAATTTTCATTGCATGGTGCCCACAATGATATTTATTCTGCACTGTGAATTTGTATATTTTTATATTATATACAAAGTTAGTCATAATAAAGAGAAATGAAGAGCATCTCTCTCTCCATCGCATACACCCCCATGTACGCCCCTTTCACGTATGCACACAAAACTATCTCCAGGTCCTCTAAAAGTAAGCCCCTAGAAAATTCACGCGTGTTTCATCTTTCTCTCGCGATATATGCAATGACGATAATTGTATTTGAAGCAAAAGCACGATACATACATTGGACTTCATAATCCACTCATTACGGTCACCGTTTACGTTTAGTGGTTATTATACAGTCACGGGCTCACCGTACAACTCTGTATTTTCTCATGACATGACTAGTTGACCGATTAAGCGCTCCACGTGGCACCTCTAGTGTTGCATCACATTATCTCACTACCATCGTGCCCACACATAAACTTGTATCTACTCTACATCTACACTCTTATAAAATACATAAAATACACTCTTATAAAAAACAGAGTTGGTGATGATGCTGTGCCTGCCGTCCTGCAATATAGGCCGTCCGATTTATATCTGACAGATAGGAAAGAAACTATGGAAATTTTGCAGAAAGGTACCCACACACCTCTCCACATTTGCAAATAAGGCCTTCCCTCGTTCATCCTTTTCTCTCACAAGATAAACAAGTCATACAAATGCTTCTTGATGTTACGTGCAACGCACGGGCATCTTGCTAGTAGGAATGAAAACAAACGACAAATTTTTTTTTTTGACGGTGGTTCGAAGTCAAGACCGCGGGCACAACGGACAAGGTGGCCTTGTATTAGTATGCTGAGCCGTCTGTTTTAACACAGAGGAGCTGGTGTGGTGATTATACACACACGCACGCATGCACACGAACTGCATCCACGCAACACTCACACAAACACATGCACCCGCCAAGACGCACGCAACACTCACACGTACACACGCAGCCACGCACGCACGCAACACTCACACGCACACACGCACGCATGCATGCACACACCAGTACACCACACGACCAACACACACTCTCACGCTCAATTGCTCAACCTACACATGCATGCGTACACATCAGGCCCTGACAGACACATACACAACCAGGTGTTTCCCGCGCACGGGTTGGGGCCTTGTCGCGCCTGCGTAAATTTGTGTTTATCTGACCTTTTCCCTATGGGAACTGACAGGTGGGACCCATAAGGAACATGGTGAATTTAACTAGTCAACATGGCGCCACGCAGACTATTTGGCCGGTCAACAGAGTGCAATCCGATGCTGAGCTATGAGCAAGTGACCGGATAATCACCGCAAAACGTATATAGTGACCGTAATCAGCTTATTCTGAAGTTCGGTGACCGTATTATGCTTTTCTCTCTGTAGGCCCTCCAAAACTACATCTCTACTAGTTTTCGCATGTTACATCTAACAACTATGCAATACATCACTACTACTACACTCTAACACAATAAATCATATGTGTTTTTAGTTTTACTAGATATCATATTGTTACTTATAATTATTCAGTTTGCATACATTAAAATTGCCTTTGAAATGTATGGCCAGTATCATCTACCGTGCGGGAAAAATCCCGCCCTTTCCTGTTTAATCGGGCTTGTATCGATGGATCGTGCGAAACAACAAAACTATAGTACTATACAGTACAAGTGATAGTTCACTGGGCCGTCGTGTCGTCTACTCCTTCGTCGTAAGAGTGGAGCACTCTCTTTCATAAATCTTCTAGTCCCTTTCACCGACATGTGGGACATCTTTCTATCGGGTCCACGTGCCATACCGGAATACAGTGCAGAGCAGCCGGGGTGAAGCACCCCAGTCATGGCGCCGGCGTAGTAATGAGCAATGAGGCGTCAAATCACAAAGGTGCACCTTTCCCGCAGTTAATTTGGAGGGACGAAGTAATAATGCTAAAACAAAGAAGTTGGAGGGACGAAGCAACCATCATTTCACTCGTTGTTGAATCCGCTTCTCCCTCATCTTCTTCAACTTAACCACGTGTTGCTTCTGCCCTTGTTCTGCCTCATGTGGGACGCGGATTGGCTTGGTAAAGCACTGAAACATGGGGCCGCATGTTAGCAAACCGCCATCCGTGCGGCAAAATCACCTCCTTTTTACTAATCTTGATTCTATAATTTTTTAGATCAATATAATTGAGATTTGTATAGATAGCACGCAGGAGCAAAACCAAGTGGTACGGTTAAGGGCATCCACAATGTGTAGCCAAATGTGAAAATAGCTTTTGGCATCGTGGGAACCATTGTGGACTGTGTTGCCAAAGCCAAAAAGATGGAACCGAAGCTCCCTGATTGATTGATTGAAGGAATAGAAAAATGCAACGTCTCTCCTCTTTCTCCCATGCTTGGACGCATGTAGTACAGTATAGAGCACAGAGTCTACTCCCCTATCCCTTCTATCACAAATCACAAAGCAGTGAGGCGTCAAATCACAAAGCACGGACGAAGCAACCATCATTTCACTCTTCGCTGACTCCGCTTCTCCATCGTCTTCTTCGAGAAACCATCTCACCGCACTAGTACTCCTAGTAGTAGTACTAGTAAAGGACTTCCTGGATGCAAATAAGGCGGTTGTCTCGGCTTGCAGGCGGCACTTGCGAACGACTTACCGTGTTCTCCCTCAAATGTGTTCTCCATCGAACGCACTTCGCCAAACCACAAAAAAAATCATCGACGTCACCGCAATGGGGAAGGAAGTCAAATATAGTTACTACCTCTATTTTTTTGTACATAAGGCTAGTATTATCAAAATTACAATTTGCAAAGGGCCACTAACACTAATCGAGGCAAAAATGATGGGGTTAGCAACCAAGGACATTAATATCCCCTGCATGCATGCGGAAGTGAGAAGGTTGGTTTGCATGGCGCTGCATTAATCAAGCGATGAGGAGTGAGATGGTTAGCTCTTTGGTCTTTCGAGAAAAAAATACGCATAAATTGACACGTGAAACGAGGAGTTGTATCGATTAAATCCCATGAAGGAAAACCCGCCTTTCTTTTTAACACTAGTACTCCTAAATGCACGCACTTATCCTGTTTGGGTCTAGGCCTTGCGTTGCCAAACTTCGCCACACATTTTTGCCAGGCTTGCCTAAAGTTTTCAAAATGAGAAGGAGGTACACTTGCGCACGGCTGTCGCGGTCGCACCACACCCTCACACGGTCGCTCCTGCACGCCGCGGTCGGACCGCACCCTCACACAGTCGCTCCTGCACGCCGCAAACCCAACCAAGGGAACACACCCTGACTGACACGTGTTGTCGCATGTGAACAAACCAAACTCAGCCATCCTATCGCTGACACATAATTTTCGTTCACAGAGTATGTTTATCCAACCGCATGTTGGGGAGTATCCGTACGGCCCGTGCGGTGGTCTGGTGGGGAAGAAGAAGAGGTGAGGAAGAAGGAAAGAAGGGTAGGAGACGCAGGATATTCATCCAACGGCCTGAAATAGCAGACTGACCCAAGTCAGGCGACTTGCATAACAAATATAGGAGTATGTTTTTACACAGCAAAAGATCCATAAAAACAACAACATAAAGAAAAACTATCACTGTCGCGGAAAGAGACGGCCTCGTCGTCTTTGGCTGCTGGCGCGAACCAGCCGTCGCTGCCGACATGTATCTCCGCACCGTGGTTGTCCTCGGCCTCCTGCTACTCGTTCAAGCGGAGCGTGTGGGTGCTCTGCACGGACGGGAGCACAGCCCGGTTCAAGTCGAGGACGCCCGGTTCCGCCTGCAGGAGGGCCTCGATGGCAGCGGCATCCGCGCGCTTCGCGTCGAGTCGAGCCTCCGCCGCCCGGTTCAAGTCCAGGACGTCCGATTCCGCCTGCAGGAGGGCGTCGATGAGAGCGGCATCCGCGCACTCTGCGTCGAGTCGAGCCTCTGCCGCCCGGTTCATGTCTAGGATGTCCGGTTCCGCCTGCAGGAGGGCCTCGATGGCAGCGGCATCCACGCGCTCCGCCTCAAGTTGAGCCTCCGCCGCCCGGTTCACATCCACGACATCCGGTTCCGCCTGCAGGAGAGCCTCGATGGCAGCGGCATGCGCGCACTCCGCGTCGAGTTGAGCCTCTGCCTCACGGTCCTCCTTTAGTATCGCCATGTTGAACCACTGGTCCGCTTTGCACCATGGGGACTTGACGCCGGCACGAAGTCGACGTCCATCGTCTCATACCCATCGGGGGCCTTCTGCGCCGCGACCTCCGCAGTGAACATTGGATCGGCTTCCTCCGCCTCGTAGCTTGGCTCCAGAGAACTCGGGGATTGGCCCGCCGCAAAGGAGCTTGGGAACAGAGGTTTGTGGTGCCGACCACCGCCGCAATTTCTGCGCGGCGCTCCGGCGTCAGCATCTTGTAGTAAGTGATCTTGCGGCGCACCATGGCTTTCCGACGAACTAGGGGACACTTGATGCAGGCTAGGGGATCGAAAGGTGGGGGAATGGGCTGGAGATTTGGTGTGGTTTTAGGGTAGTGGCTGGCGTAGGCCGAGCAGCGAAGGTTCTGGTGTGAATAGTGGTTCCGGTGACGACCGGTCAATCGGTTTTGACTGTACATCGCTCTTGTTGCGTTCACATTGCAGCCCGGCACGCTGGACCCTCCACGTCGCTCACCGAATGGAACACGCTTCGTCTTACGTTTTCGCTCGCTTGTGGGACCGCAGTTGAGAGCAAACCGACGTCCCTCCCCTCCCCCGCCCGCGTCATTTATTATACCACCACTCCCTCCGTTTTATGCAGAAAAAATAAAAACAGATGGAGTATACTACGGATGAGGATGCCCTGACGTGGCCGAACCCATTGAGTAACTGACATACTGGGCCTAGCAAGCATGGGGTCCGCCAGTAAGTGACCGAAAGGGAGGGTAAGGCAGGGATACCTACGTCAGAGGATCCACTGCCACTATACTACTTTGACCAAATGTTAGAGTAATAATATATGACATGCAACATACACAAATGTTAGAGTAATAATATATGACATGCAACTTACACAAAGCATACAGGGTCTAATGTGTTTTTCGAGGCTAATTTTGACCAAATGTTAGAGTAATAATATATGACATGCAACTTACACAAAGCATACGGTCAATTTTGTATGTGAAAGGAGTTTCCAATGATATAATTTTCACATTATACATCTCATGTACTATCAATCTTGTCAATAGTCAAATTGGAAACCATCTCGACTACAAATCTAGGAGTATGTACGAATCTAACAAATTGATTGGGTGTTGTTGAATGTTCATACCTTTTTTATCATAGTAGACATACTTTGACTAGACATATAACTTATATGTAAAGTAGAAAGGATAGGAGGGAGTATATTGTACGTTCAAAAACGAAATGAACATTGAATACCCTTTATATATGATTTGTGGATGCTATGATCACCGGTTCAAAATTTTGAATCCGCCTTAGGTATCACGTGCACCCACTCGTTCCCTCTCGATTTCATCTCGGGGTCCGGAGATCTATTGAAAAAGGACTAGGGTGGGTACATGCGAATGATACTCGGCGGAATGTTCAAATGAGGCATGCGGGAGGATGGACTCGACTGGAGGGCGACATAATCAATGGAGAAGAGGGTTGGAGAGGAATGAGAAATAAGCAAATGCCACATGATTACACTTGAACGGCTCAAATAAACAATAAGTTGTCTCGCTTGGCCTACATAGTGAAAGGCCTAATGCGCAACGCGAAGCAACGGCCTTTCGAATATGGCGGAAAACAGGGAAACCGACATGTGGGGCACACCTGTCGGGACGACGTAGCACAACCTAGTCCAATGGAGGAGCTGGCCCATGACCCCCTCGCCACCGACAACCGTTCATGTGGGTCGTTGGACACGGCGACCGCGCACTACTAGGGAAAAGCCTATACACAGAATCTTAGCAGCAGCGCGGCTCAAAAAGGAGCGCTGCTACTAATTAGTAGTAGCGCGTGTGCGGGAACTCGCTACTGACAAGTTTTCAGCAGTAGCGCGCTCAGTGTAAACCTTGCTCCTACAAATATCAATCGGCGGTGTCCACCAAACTTCATTTAGCAGCAGCGCGGTGCCGCGAGCCGCGCTACTACTATGGATGTAGTAGTAGCGCGCTTTTTCTGAGGTCGCTACTGCTAAATTTCAAATATCCACACTTTTGGTCCCGTTAGCGATGGCGCCGTTGCCCAAAGCGCGCTACTGGTACTTCCTTAGCAGCAGCGCGTTTTAGCTCCCGCACTACTGCTAATCCGCACCAACCCACCACCTTTTCCCCACCCGTCCCTCCCCCTCCCCCTCGTCTGTTCCCTTTCCCCTACCTCCCACATGATCCCTGAGGGAGTCCCGGATTAGGGGGCGTCCGGATAGCCGAACTATAACCTTTGGCCGGACTCTTGGACTATGAAGATACAAGATTGAATACTTCGTCCCGTGTCCGGATGGGACTTTCCTTGGCGTGGAAAGCAAGCTTGGCGATACGGATATGAAGATCTCCTCCCATTTGTAACCGCCTCTGTGTAACCCTAGCCCTCTCCGGTGTCTATGTAAACCGGAGGGTTTTGAATCGTGGGGCGAACAACAATCATACCATAGGCTAGCTTCTAGGGTTTAGCCTCTCTGATCTCGTGGTAGATCTACTCTTGTACTACCCATATCATCAATATTAATCAAGCAGGAGTAGGGTTTTACCTCCATCGAGAGGGCCCGAACCTGGGTAAAAACATCGTGTCCCTTGCCTAGACGCACAGTTCGGGACCCCCTACCTGAGATCCGCCGGTTTTGACACCGACATTGGTGCTTTCATTGAGAGTTCCTCTGTGTCGTCATCTTTAGGCCTGATGGCTCCTCCGATCATCAACAACGATGGGGTCCAGGGTGAGACTTTTCTCCCCGGACAGATCTTCGTATTCGGCGGCTTTGATGCGGGCCAATTAAGCAGCCATCTGGAGCAGATCGAAAGCTACGCCCCTGGCCATCAGGTCAGATTTGGAAGTTTGAACTACACGGCTGACGTCTGCGGAGACTTGATCTTCGACGGGTTCGAGCCACAGCCAAGCGCGCCGCACTGTCACGATGGGAATGATCTAGCTCTGTCGCCGAACAATGTCCTGGAGGCCGCACCAGCGTCCGCTCCGACCCTTAGCTCGGAGCCGACTGCGTCGATCGAGGACGGGTGGCTGGACACCTCCTCGGGGGCTGCAACCTCTATGGCGATCAAGCCGAATACCAGCCCTGTCCTTTGCGAAGCTCGTGACTCCAAGGTGCCGGACTCTTCGCCGGACTCCGAACCTTCCGCGCCAATGCCAATCGAATCCGATTGGGCGCCGATCATGGAGTTCACCGCCGCGGACATCTTTTCGACTTTCGCCTTTCGGCGACATTCTGAATTCACTAAAATCTCTCTCTTTATCAGGAGAGCCCTGGCCGGACTATGGTCAGCAAGGTTGGGATGCGGACGATGAAGAAATTCAAAGCCCACCCACCACCCACTTCGTAGCCACTGTCGATGATCTAACCGACATGCTCGACTTCGACTCCGAAGACATCGACAGTATAGACGACGATGCAGGTGACGACCAAGAACCAACGCCTACAGGGCACTGGAAGGCCACCTCGTCATACGACATATACATGCATGGTGGACATCCCAAAAGAAGGGAATGGCGATGGAACAATGGAGGATGACCTCTCCAAGAGGCAGCCTAAGCGCCGGCGTTAGCGGCGCCGCTCTAAATCCCGCCAAACCAAAAACAGCAATTCCGGCACGGGAGATAATAAACCCCGGACAATGCCGAAGACAACCCCCTCCAGCAGGATTCAGCACAGGAGGATGGAGAAGCCAGCCCTCATGAGAGAGCGGCAGACAGACAGGTAGAGGACGATAATTACATGCCTCCCTCCGAAGATGAGGCAAGCCTCGACGACGATGAATTTGTCGTGCCTGAGGATCCCGTTGAAAAAGAGCGTTTCAAACGCAGGCTTATGGCCACGGCAAGCAGCCTCAAGAAAAAGTAGCAACAGCTTAGAGCTGACCAAGACTTGCTAGCCGACAGATGGACTGAAGTCCTTGCGGCCCAAGAAATCTGAACTTCGAACACCCCTCCAAGAGCTACCCAAAACGCAGGCTGCTACCCCAATTAGAGGAGGAAGCACCTAAACCTACATCACCAGCGTATGATGCGGCCGACCGGCCACCTCGTGGCCATGACAGAGAGGCCTCTCGGCCCTCCACTCAAGCCGCACCCCGGCGTCGATCAAAGAATACCAAGACGCGGGGAAACCCCGCACTACTGATACACCTAAAACCCGCGCTGCCGCTAGCCTTTTCCCTAGTAGTGGCGGTGAGCGACAGACTCATATCGTCGCTAGACACGGTTGGTTTCAGTGTGCCGAGGGTGGCTTAGTGCTGTGGCACGACCAATGGTATGTTTGGTTTGTGCCCAAGGTTGCCCCATCAAAGCATTGGGTAGCCAAAATTTTGGTTGAGGTATTGGTTGCCCATGATTTGGCCGACATTGGCAAGAAAAATGAACTAGAGTTGGCTAGAGTTCATTGGCATGCGAAAGAAATGGCAACCATCCAAACAAAGACCGATCTTTGGGTCATGACCAAAATTTTGGTTGAGGTATTGGTTGCCCATGATTTGGCCGACATTGTCAAGAAAAATGAACTAGAGTTGGCTAGAGTTCATTGGCATGCCAAAGAAATGGCAACCATCCAAACAAAGACCAACCTTTGGGTCATGACCAAAATTTTTGTTGAGGTATTGGTTGCCCATGATTTGGCCGACATTGGCAAGAAAAATGAACTAGAGTTGGCTAGAGTTCATTGGCATGCCAAAAAAATGGCAACCATCCAAACAAAGACCAATCTTTGGGTATGACCAAAATTTTGGTAAGGTGCACTTTGGCCACAATCCAAAACACACCCCAACAGCCGGCTCGTCGAGGATGCACGGGGCGCCACGACGCGTCTGTGGAGTGGTGTAGCGCGGCCAACTGCATCCTCTGGACCTGAGACCATGCCGGTTCGTCTTGCTTTTTCAATGATATGCGGTGGTCGCATTTGAGCAAAGGGCATATCCAACGTTGCCACGACCACAGCTGACTACCCTGGCACACCAAAGCCCTCGTCCCTCGCGCCGTCGCACGGTGCCTTCCCAGCCGGCGCCAGCTGCCCACATTCATGCCGTCCATTTGTATGTCGTCGTTAAGAGGCTCGGTGCCCGATGAACCAACTCCGACGACTTAATGACGCACCCGGACGCTTGGCCTCACCGAAATGCACTACTTAAAGCGGCAACACCCAGCTAACCTCCACACCATAGCGCATCCTCCTCCTACCTGGCACCACATCCGCCATGACCGCAAGTGCGAACGCTCTGCGGGAGAGCTTGTCTTCGGGGATGAAGCTTGAGGTCGCCGCCCTCGCTCAAGTCGCCTCTCGCGACACAATAGCGGCGTAGCTGGATGCGGACGCGACCGCACAAGCGGTGGCCAGGCTGGTGGCCGACGACGGGAGCACCGTCAGCCACGCGTCCTACTTGCTGCCGTCCAACGTCCGGCACCGCCGAGGTCGGGGACTCCTCCGAGGATGAGTAGGGCATGGGAGGCGACAGGGCATGGTGTGCCAACTGGCTGGTCCGTATCCCGTGTTTCTACTCTTCCTTGCCGGAGACCGCACCTTCACTTCACGGGTCTTGAACTCCGCCCCCGTACATAGAGATCGCAGATGGAGGACGTCGGCCGCTACCGTAGAATAGGTTTAGGGTCGGGTTTCTTTTATTTTTCTGTCCTATAAAAGTTTGAAATGTAATGAAAATCTGTCGTGTTTGCATTAATCTCGGCCGATGTATATGAACTTTCACAATAATATATATATTGTGGGAGTACTAGCAAGATGCCCGTGCGTTGCACGGAAGATCAAGATCTTGTGGGAGAAAAGGATGAACGAGGGAAAGCCTTATCTGCTAATGTGGAGAGGAGTGCGGGTAAATTGTCATAGTTTCCTTCCTATCCGTTAGATATAGATCGGACGGCCTATATTGCAGGATGACAGGCACACCATGATACGTCTCCAACGTATCGATAATTTTTGATTGCTCCATGCCATATTATCTACTGTTTTGGGCAATATTGGGCTTCATTATCCACTTTTATATTATTTTTGGGACTAACCTATTAACCGGAGGCCCAGCCCAGATTTGTTGTTTTATGCCTATTTCAGTGTTTGGAGGAAAAGGAATATCAGACGGAGTCGAAACGGAACGAAATCAACTGGAGAAGTTATTTTTGGAAGGAAAGCCACCGGATAGACTTGGACTCTACATCAGAAGATACGGGAGCTGGCCACGAGGGTGGGGGGCGCGCCCCCCTGCCTCGTGTGGCCCCCGTAGCTCCACCGCCACAAAACCTCCAGAGCCACCAAAAACCAATCGGGACCCTATTGCGGCACCCTGCCGGGGGGGGACCCTCACCTGTGGCCATCTTCATCATCCCGGCACTCTCCGTGACGAGGAGGGAGTAGTTCACCCTCGGGGCTAAGGGTATGTACCAGTAGCTGTGTGTTTGATCTCTCTCTCTCTCTCTCGTGCTCTCTCTCGTGCTCTCTCTCGTGTTCCCTCTATGGCACGATCTTGATGTATCCCGAGCTTTGCTATTGTAGTTGGATCTTATGATGTTTCTCCCCCTCTACTCTCTTGTGATGAATTGAGTTTCCCCTTTGAAGTTATCTTATCGGATTGCGTCTTTTATGAAAACACTTGATGTATGTCTTGCCGTGCTTATCTATGGTGACAATAGGATTTCACGTGCCTCTTGATGTATGTTTTGGTGACCAACTTGCTGGTTCCGCCCATCAACCTATGCATAGGGGTTGGCACACGTTCTTGACTCTCTGGTAGAAACTTTGGGGCACTCTTTGAAGTACTTTTATGTTGGTTGGATGAATCTGAGATTGTGTGATGCATATCGTATAATCATGCCCACGGATACTTGAGGTGACAATGGAGTATCTAGGTGACATTAGGGTTTTCGTTGATTTGTGTCTTAAGGTGTTATTCTAGTACGAACTCTTTTATAGATCGATCCAAAAGAATAGCTTTGAGGTGGTTTCATACCGTACCATAATCTCTATGTTTGTTCTCCGCTATTAGTGGCTTTGGAGTGACTCTTTGTTGCATGTTGAGGGATTGTTATATGATCTATTTATGTTATTATTGTTGAGAGAACTTGCACTAGTGAAAGTATGAACCCTAGGCCTTGTTTCCTATCATTGCAATACCGTTTACGCTCACTTTTATCATTAGTTACCTTGCTGTTTTTATATTTTCAGATTACAAAAACCTTTATCTACCATCCATATTGCACTTGTATCACCATCTCTTGGCGAACTAGTGCACCTATACAATTTACCATTGTATTGGGTGTCTTGGGGACACAAGAGACTCTTTGTTATTTGGTTGCAGGGTTATTTGAGAGAGACCATCTTCATCCTACGCCTCCTACGGATTGATAAACCCTAGGTCATCCACTTGAGGGAAATTTGGAACTGTCCTACAAACCTGTGCACTTGCAGGCCCAACAACGTCTACAAGAAGAAGGTTGTGTAGTAGACATCAAGCTCTTTTCTGGCGCCGTTGCCGGGGAGGTGAGTGCTTGAAGGTATATCTTTAGATCTTGCAATCGAATCTTTTTGTTTCTTGTTTTAGCACTAGTTTATATTATAAAAGAAAAAAAAAATGGAATTGAGTTTATCTCATACGCTTCATCTTTTTAATATCTTTCGTGAGTCTGATGGAAAGGAAAATTGTGCCAAAGTGTTAGAAGAAGAATGCATTAAAATATTTGGCACTAAATCTTTGAATGATCAGCAAGATTGCAATGTTGTTAGTACAAACTCCTTGAATATCCATAGTACTAATGATGATTGCACTAGTTATGATGAAAATATCTCTTATGAGCATGTCAACTTTTGTGGAGTGCATGTTTGCATGAACACACCAAATAGAGAAGATATTTATTGCAAGAGGAATAAGCATTTAGAAACTAAATGGTTGCAAGAAAGGCTAGATGTGAGTGCTGAAAATTTGAATTTCCTTTGTTGTACTTGTGAACTTTGCAATTAACGTGGTCATTTACATCTCCAATGCAAATTGTTTCATGACCGAATTGTGTCCAAAAATTGTGATGATTTGATTTCCCTTGCACATTATAATGAACTTAGTTTCTTGTGGGTTATGAAGAGTTGAAACGTTTACTTAAGGACCTTCCAGAATTTGCCCATAAGAAATTCCTTGATATTGATCTAGAGAAGATTTATTTGTATTGTGCGGTGAATTGCATTGAAAATCCTTATATTGCCAATTACATAAAGCAGAGAAAGCAAATAGAAGATGATGACAATAGTAATGAAAGGGAAGAGAATTCCCAATATCCTCCTATTATTTCTTATGATGAATCAGGTAACGAGGAGGAGCTTTCTATTCAACCAATCTCGTCAATAAGGAGCTCAAAGAGGAAGGTTGAACCCACACATAATGTGAAAAGAAAAGGAAAAGAAGGGGCAACAAAGGTAAAAAGGTATCCCTTCCAAATGATGTTGCTCCTACTACTCATTGTGATGATGATAATTGCTATACTATTGGTGCAATCAATATTTTTAATGATGAGAGTGATTATTCTTATTATATGAAAGAGCCCAAGCTTGGGGAAGCTATGTTTGATGAGAATGAAATATTTGATAATATATTTTCTGGAATTAATGTTTGTCCCAAGCTTGGGGATGCTATGTTTAATGAAGATGATATTTTTAGCATCCCAAGTTTTGATATGAAAAGTTGTTATGATGATAGCATGCCATGTACCTATGATGATTATATTGATGAAAGTGGATTTGGAAGAGTGTCAACTTTATTTAGTGATTCCACTATCTTGGGAGAGGTTTCAATCGATTATGATGAGAACGAAGTTGCTACTTATGATGATTATTGTGACGAAACTTATGCTATAAAAAGTAGTGATGATTATATTTACAAATCTTGTCATGATTATGATTACCCAT
The DNA here is from genome assembly GCA_021605145.1 of Aegilops bicornis. Classification (NCBI taxonomy): domain Eukaryota; kingdom Viridiplantae; phylum Streptophyta; class Magnoliopsida; order Poales; family Poaceae; genus Aegilops; species Aegilops bicornis. The sequence continues at coordinate 762,213,217 of CM038673.1, read as the reverse complement.
TTTCTGAACATTACTCTTTTAATGTGGAAAAAAATTTAGTGTTCAAGTCTCTTATGATACTCCCACTATTCCGAATGAGAAGAAATTTGCTTATGTGGAGAGTAGTAAATTTTCTATGCTTGTAGATCATGAAAATAATGCTTTAGGTGCTGGTTATATTGTTGAATTCATTCATGATGCTACTGAAAATTATTATGAGGGAGGAACATATGCTTGTAGGATTTTGCAATAATATCAAGTTTCCTCTCTATGTGCTTAAAATCTTGAATTTGTGCTTGTTTTACCTTCCTATGCAAGTTGATTCTTGTTCCCATATGTTGTTTTCTCACAAAATCACTATGCATAGGAAGTGGGTTAGACTTAAGTGTGCTAGTCATATTATTCATGATGCTCTCTATATGTTTCAATTCCTATCTTTTATGTGAGCATCATTGAAATCATCATGCCTAGCTAGGGGCGTTAAACGTTAGCGCTTGTTGGGAGGCAACCCAATTTTATTTTAGTTTCTTGCTTTTTGGTTCTGTTTAGGAATAAATAATACATCTAGATTCTGTTTAGATGTGGTTTTGTGTTTTAATTAGTGTTTGTGCCAAGTAGAACCTTTGGGAAGACTTGGGTGAAGTCTTTATGATGATGCTGTAAAAAACAGAAACTTTAGCGCTCACGAGATTAGCTTCAACGTTTTACTGAAGAGTGATATTTGGTTGATTCTTTTTGCAGATGATTACTAGACAAATTCCTCAGGTCCACCAATTTATTTCAGAATTTTTGGACTTCCAGAAGTTTGCGTTAGTTACAGATTACTACAGACTGTTCTGTTTTTGACATATTCTGTTTTTCGTGTGTTGTTTGCTTATTTTGATGACTCTATGGCTAGTAAAATAGTTTATAAACCATAGAGAAGTTGTAATACAGTACGTTTAACACCAATATAAATAAATAATGAGTTCATTACAGTACCTTGAAGTGGTGTTTTGTTTTCTTTCGCTAACGGAGCTTACGAGTTTTCTGTTGAGTTTTGTGTTGTGAAGTTTTCAAGTTTTGGGTAAAGATTTGATGGGCTATGGAATAAGGAGTGGCAAGAGCCTAAGCTTGGGGATGCCTCGGAAGGCATCCCCTCTTTCGTCTTTGTTCATCGGTAACTTTACTTGGAGCTATATTTTTATTCACCACATGATATGTGTTTTGCTTGGAGCGTCATGTCATTTTATTTAGCTTTGCTTGCTGTTTGAATAAAATACCAAGATCTGAAATTATTAAACGGGAGAGTCTTCATATAGTTGCATAATTATTTGACTACTCATTGATCTTCACTTATATCTTTCGGAGTAGTTTTTGTTATTGCTCTAGTACTTCACTTATATCTTTTAGAGCATGGTGGTAGTTTTATTTTGAAGAAATAGATGAACTCTCATGCTTCACTTATAATATTTTGAGTGTCTTAAATAGCATGGTAATTTGCTTAAATAATCCTAATATGCTAAGCATACAAGATTTGTAAGAATTCTTATGAATGTGTTGAATACTAAGAAAAGATTGATGCTTGATAATTGTTTTGAGATATGAAGATGGTGATATTAGAGTCATGCTAGTTGAGTAGTTGTGAATTTGAGAAATACTTGTGTTAAAGTTTGTGATTCCCGTAGCATGCATTATGGTGAACCGTTATGTGATGAAGTCGGAGCATGATTGACTTATTGATTGTCTTCCTTATGAGTGGCGGTCGGGGACGAGCGATGGTCTTTTCCTACCAATCTATCCCCCTAGGAGCATGCGCATAATACTTCGCTTTGATAACTTGTAGATTTTTGCAATAAGTATATGAGTTCTTTATGACTAATGTTGAGTCCATGGATTATACACACTTTCTTCCTTCCATCATTGCTAGCCTCTCTATTACCGCGCACCTTTCGCCGGTATCATACACCCACCATATACCTTCCTCAAAACAGCCACCATACCTACCTATCATGGAATTTCCATAGCCATTCCGAGATATATTGCCATGCAACTTTCCACAGTTCCATTTATTATGACACACTCCACCATTGTCATATTGCTTTGCATGATCATGTAGTTGACATTGTATTTGTGGCAAAGCCACCATTCATAATTCTTTCATACATGTCACTCATGAGTCATTGCACATCCCGGTACACCGCCGGAGGCATTCATATAGAGTCATATTTTGTTCTAAGTATCGAGTTGTAATTGTTGAGTTGTAAGAAAAATATAAGTGTGATGATCATCATTATTAGAGCATTGTCCCAGTGAGGAAAGGATGATGGAGACTATGATTCCCCCATAAGTCGGGATGAGACTCCGGACGAAAAATAAAAAAAGGGAAAAAAGAGGCCATAAAAAGGGAGAAAAGGCCCAAAAAAATGAGAGAAAAAGAGAGAAGGGACAATGCTACTATCCTTTTAACACACTTGTGCTTCAAAGTAGCACCATAATCTTCATGATAGAGAGTCTCCTATGTTGTCACTTTCATATACTAGTGGGCATTTTTCATTATAGAACTTGGCTTGTATATTCCAACGATGGGCTTCCTCAAAATGCCCTAGGTCTTCATGAGCAAGCGAGTTGGATGCAGACCCACCTAGTTTCTTTTGTTGAGCTTTCATATGCTTATAGCTCTAGTGCATCTGTTGCATGGCAATCCCTACTCACTCACATTGATATCTATTGATGGGCATCTCCATACCCCGTTGATACGCCTAGTTGATGTGAGACTATATTCTCCTTTTTGTCTTCTCCACAACCACCATTCTATTCCGCCTATAAGTGCTATGTCCATGGCTCACGCTCATGTATTGCGTGAAGATTGAAAAAGCTTGAGAACATCAAAAGTATGAAACAATTGCTTGGATTGTCATCGGGGTTGTGCATGATTTAAATACTTTGTGTGGTGAAGATAGAGCATAGCCAGACTATATGATTTTGTAGGGATAACTTTCTTTGGCCATGTTATTTTGAGAAGACATAATTGCTTTGTTAGTATGCTTGAAGTATTTTTTTTGTCAATATGAACTTTTGTCTTGAATCTTTCGGATCTGAATATTCATATCACAAGTAAGAAGAATTACATTGAAATTATGCCAACTAGCATTCCACATCAAAAATTATCTTTTTATTATTTACCTACTCGAGGGGCGAGCAGGAATTAAGCTTGGGGATGCTTGATACGTCTCCAACGTATCTATAATTTTTTATTGCTCCATGCTATATTATCTACTGTTTTGGGCAATATTGGGCTTCATTATCCACTTTTATATTATTTTTGGGACTAACCTATTAACCGGAGGCCCAACCCAGATTTGCTGTTTTATGCCTATTTCAGTGTTTCGAGGAAAAGGAATACCAGACGGAGTCGAAACGGAACGAAATATACTGGAGAAGTTATTTTTGGAAGGAAAGCCACCGGATAGACTTGGACTCTACGTCAGAAGATACGGGAGCTGGCCACGAGGGTGGGGGGCGCGCCCACCCGCCTAGGGCACGCCCCCCTGCCTCGTGTGGCCTCGTTAGCTCCACCGACGTACCCCCTGCACCCATATATACCTACGTATCGTAAAACTTCCAGAACAGAAGATAGATCGGGAGTTCCGCCGCCGCAAAACCTCCAGAGCCACCAAAAACCAATCGGGACCCTGTTCCGGCACCCTGCCAGAGGGGGGAACCCTCACCTGTGGCCATCTTCATCATCCTGGCGCTCTCCATGACGAGGAGGGAGTAGTTCACCCTCGGGGCTGAGGTTATGTACCAATAGCTATGTGTTTGATCTCTCTCTCGTGCTCTCTCTCGTGTTCCCTCTATGGCACGATCTTGATGTATCCCGAGCTTTGCTATTGTAGTTGGATCTTATGATGTTTCTCCCCCTCTACTCTCTTGTGATGAATTGAGTTTCCCCTTTGAAGTTATCTTATCGGATTGAGTCTTTTATGAGAACACTTGATGTATGTCTTGCCGTGCTTATACGTGGTGACAATGGGATTTCACGTGCCACTTGATGTATGTTTTGGTGACCAACTTGCGGGTTCCGCCCATGAACCTATGCATAGGGGTTGGCACACGTTCTTGACTCTCCGGTAGAAACTTTGGGGCACTCTTGGAAGTACTTTTATGTTGGTTGGATGAATCTGAGATTGTGTGATGCATATCGCATAATCATGTCCACAGATACTTGAGGTGACAATGGAGTATCTAGGTGACATTAGGGTTTTGGTTGATTTGTGTCTTAAGGTGTTATTCTAGTACGAACTCTTTTATAGATTGATCCGAAAGAATAGCTTTGAGGTGGTGTCGTACCCTACCATAATCTCTATGTTTGTTCTCCGCTATTAGTGGCTTTGGAGTGACTCTTTGTTGCATGTTGAGGGATTGTTATATGATCTATTTATGTTATTATTGTTGAGAGAACTTGCACTAGTTAAAGTATGAACCCTAGGCCTTGTTTCCTATCATTGCAATACCGTTTACGCTCACTTTTATCATTAGTTACCTTGCCGTTTTTATATTTTCAGATTACAAAAACCTTTATCTACCATCCATATTGCACTTGTATCACCATCTCTTCGCCGAACTAGTGCACCTATACAATTTACCATTGTATTGGGTGTCTTGGGGACACAAGAGACTCTTTGTTATTTGGTTGCAGGGTTATTTGAGAGAGACCATCTTCATCCTACGCCTCCTACGGATTGATAAACCTTAGGTCATCCACTTGAGGGAAATTTGCTACTGTCCTACAAACCTGTGCACTTGCAGGCCCAACAACGTCTACAAGAAGAAGGTTGTGTAGTAGACATCACACCATCATCACCAACTCTGCTTTTTATTGAACCGAGACAAATCTAAAAAACCCAACTAACCAACCTCCCAGCATATCACGCGGGAAAAGACCCGGCCGCGCCGTTTTAGTTGGGATTACCGGATTAATAGTAGTTTACTAGATGGATCGCGCGAAGCAACATTTTTTTTGAGGGGGCGAAGAACCTACTAGTTTAAAAGGAAAAAAGGCGGTACACTCACAACACTCCTGTCGCGGTCGCATTGCACCCCACACACGTTCGGTCCTGCACACGACTCGGCATAAGCGGGCAGCGCCCGCTTGCCTCTTCAGCGACACGTGGGACTGCACTTGGAGAAACCGACCATGCGCCAAACTCCCCGCCCACCGCCGAAAATCCTCCCCCACACACAAAAATTCCCCAAATCCGATTCAAGCGCCCTTGACCAAATATTCCCCAAACCCCCTCCCCCGTCCCCTCCACTCCATTCGCTCCAAAGCCGCCCTCCCGCCGGCCGACACGTCGGCGCTTGGTTCGTCATGGGACGCACGGTGATCCTCTCACTCCCACAGTACGCTCTCGTAGACTGCCGTCCTCTAGCCGCGCCGCCACCTATGGCTACGTTCTTGTGGAGGCGCACGGCGGCCAGCGCCACCACCGCTGGCGACATTCTTGTGGAGACGCACAGCGGTCAGCTTCTCCCACGGTACGCGCATTCTATACTGAGGTCCCCTTCATGTTGGTGTAGCGCTAAATGTTAGCTGATAGACGCTGTTAATCACACTGTTTGCCGAAGTATTTTACTGTCAATATGCTCTGCTTAAGAAGCTTCCTTGCCCTGGTCTGCACTCAATCTGCTTAGCTGAGATGGCATGCCAAGGCCGATTAGTTGCTAAAATATCCTGCCATATATTTATTGTGACGTAGATTGCCATGGTCTAGTAGCCAATCTGTTAGGTGAGCTCTACACCGTTTTATACTCGATCTTTGTTGTTGCGATGGCTTTCGATACTTCGATGGCTGTGTGCTCGGCCTCATTGACTGCTGAAACAGCCTGCCAAAATTTAGCACTCAAATCTGTTTGCTGAATTAGCTTTACATATATTTCGTTACTTAGATCTGCTCGTCCAAATATCTTGCCATAGCTTTAGACATCGACCTAGGTATTTTTTTCTGGACTTCATAAAAAACATATATGTTTTTCCTGTAATATCTAGTAGAAGAACTAATTTGTATGTCTAACAGATGGACAGGACTTGGATAACTTCTGCTCGAATATTCTCCGCTGCATATGTCGAGGGGGTTGAAAACTTCATGAACTTTATCAGAGCTGAGTACGGCGGTCCGAAATCAGATGTGCTCTGCCCGTGTAGCAGTTTTATGAATTCAGTTACAAGACCCCAGCCAACTGTGCAAAATAATCTACACTTGTATGGGATGTCGGTCGCATATACTAGGTGGTTCATCATGGTGAAGCTGTGAACGTCAATGTTATTGACTACGTGGAAGCAGCAGATCACCATCTTGATCTGCCTGATGCTCAGATGGAAGAGGAGGAGGAGGTGGTGATGGTGGAGCCAGTGAGTTTGACAAACATTAAAACAATGCTACGAAATGCTCGTGCATTCTGTGAACTTTCACCTGCAGAAGAAAAACGGTGGGCCCGCATGTTGGAACAATGCAACGTTGCTGTCACCCCAGGAAATAAGCTGTCAGTATTCTCAGCTATGGTCACCTTTCTTCGGGTGAAGACATCTGAGCGGATGACCAAGAAATCATTCGATGCGATGTTGGCTGCTTTCCGTAAATCTTTCCCGGATCGTCGAGCTGCCACACACCTCTGATAAAATGACGAATTTCCTTTGTGCGGTTGGAATTGGATATGATATGATCCATGTTTGTAAGAATAATTGTGTTACATTCCGGAAGGATTATGCCAATTTAAGTGAATGCCCGAAATGCAAATCATCAAGATGGAAAGATGGCGATGCTTTGAAGAGGATTCCTCATAATGTTACGAGACATTTTCCAATTACACCAAGATTGCAGAGGTTGTTTCATGATCTGAAACAAGAGAGGATGTCTTGTGGCATTCTAGGAACCAGAGTCTGAGAGATCAGAATGTAATGAGCCATCCATCTCATGGTAGTGAGTGGAAAAGCTTGATGATAAACACAAAGAGTTTCTTTCTTGACCCGAGAAACATTAGACTTGGCTTAGCTTGGATGGATTTAACCCATTTGGCCGCAGGCGCCACATATAGCATGTGGCGGTGCTTGTTATCCCTTACAACATGCCTCCAAATGTACGCACTAAAGAATCAAACTACATGATGGCCTTGCTCATCCCAGGTCCAAAAAGTCACGGAAAGGATTTTGATTTGTTCATGGAGCCTCTTGTGGAGGAACTTCAACAGCTATGGAAGGGTGTTCTCACTCGAGACCTATATAGCAGCCCACCGGCTGATTTCTTTCTGCGTGCTGTTGTAATTTGGTGCATCCATGATTATCCGGCTTTGGGCACTATGTCAGGGCGAACGACACATGGTTACAATGCATGTGTTCGCTGTGACAGGAATCCGCTGTCATATGCAACACTTAGCAAGATCTGTTACATTGGACACCGCCGTTTCCTTCCCAAGGACAAGCCGCATCCTAGAAAATACCGAAGACATGTGTTCAATGCAAAGCATGAAAACCGTGATGCGCCAAAGAGGCTCACCGCCGATGAGTTGCAAGTGGAATTAGAGAAGGTCAGGCATATTACAGTGAAACCATCCACGGTAATGGTAGCGGAAAAGGAAGCGTGTACGGTAGAAGAGAGATTATTGTTTACCCGCAGGTCCACTTTGTGGGACATGGAGTATTGGAAAGATTTGGAGCTGCGGCATAATCTTGATGTGATGCACATCGAGAAAAATATATGTGACAGCATTATCGGCAGATTTCTTAACATTGAAGGCAAGACGAAGGTAAACCACGGGATATGGCACCAGCTGTGTACGTCTTGGACAAGGTAAAAAGAAAAGAATTCTACGAGGTCCTGTCACGTGTGAGATTCCCACATGGATTTGCTTCCAACCATGAAAGGAGAGTCAATGCAGATGGAAACAAGGTACAAGGGTTGAAAACTCATGACTGCCACGTCCTACTTCAAAGGGTTTTACCTGTTATCCTTAGAGGATTGGGCATACGACTTATCTGAGCGATTGCGAGTTGGGACAATTCTTCAGGGAACTCTGCAGTAGAAATATCAGAATAGATGCTTTGGAGCGTCTTAGAGACAAGATACCAACTATCCTATGCGACCTTGAGAAGATATATCCTCCAGCCTTCTTTAATGTGATGGTGCATTTGGTTGTTCATCTACCTGACGAGGAACTACTTAGAGGTCCAGTACAGTATGGCTGGATGTACCCTATTGAAAGGCGGCTAGGCATTTTCAAGGGCTATGTCAGGAACAGAGCTAGACCCGAGGGTTCCATTGCAGAGGCCTACATTGCTCTGAAGCATTGACATTACGCTCAAAATACATTGAAACAGTGATCAGCTTAGCAAAGAGGTGGGTGAAGACAATCCCGGGCTCAATGTTTTCGATTATTCTGTTCGAGTTACAGGGAAGAGTCGACAAGAGGACAAACCTAAAGATTTGGACAAAATGGTTTGGTATGTGTTGAATAACTGTCCCGAGATACTAACTTATATCAAGTAAGTGCAGTACTGCAGCTTATACATCATAATCTACAAAACTTGCAGCACATTCTTATATATTTAGATGTTTGATGCGATCACTATGTTGTGCAGCATCTACAAAGAGGAGTTACTGCCGCAAAATCCAAGAAACATTGACAAACTGGTTATGGCAGGATTTGCGAAATGGTTCAAGAACCATGTAAGCTTTTGAAGTGCCTTTGTCAGTTTTTAATATATTGAGTACATAAGATGATCATCTTGTCTATTTTCTAACCATAGGTTAAGAAGATGCGGGAGGATGGGCAGGCAGTTGATGATGCCCTTTACTCACTAGCAATGGGTCCTGATACTCGGGTAAGACATTATGAATCTTGCGTTGTTGGAGATGTGCGCTACAACACCCTTGCACGAGACGAAGGTAGGAAGACAGAAAACAATGCCATCATGAGCACGGATACGTATGACAAAGAGACAACTGAAATGTATGCTAACATAACAGAAATTGTTCAGTTGTAGTATATCTCCAGTTTCGAGGATCATTGGTGTGTGGTTCTGTTTTGCTGTCATTGGTATAACCTGTTTTCCAGGATCGCAAAACCCAGAGCTGATGATTATTTCAAATCCATCAATGTCAAGGCGGCGTACCAGACCAACGAGCCTTTTATTTTGGCAAATCAAGCAACACAGATATATTTCTTGGAAGACACATTTGCACGTAGCGATGACTAGAGAGTATTGCAAAGGTTTGAGCGGAAGGAATTCGTTTAATGAAGTTGCACAACAAGATGATGCTTACACTGCTCCTGATGTACAAGATAACACAGATGTTCCTAATATCTTTGAGAATCATCACGTCAATGACGCCGGTGAAAAGATTGCCTGTCGTGTTGTGGACATACAAGAGTTGATCAAGAAGAAGCCAACGTTCGAGGACGTTGAGGACGAAGAAGAAGATGACACCGTGGGGAATTACGATTCTGACTGATACACATGGCGAAGATGTTGACGCTGCTGTTGTGGATGATGATTACATTGCTTTTGTCGTATTTGCCTGTCAGAACACATTTTTTATCTACTATGTGAAATTGTGTTTGCTATGACAACTGAAACCTGATGAACATGTTGTTTAGTATTTTGCTATGAGAACATCACTTGTTATGTATGCTGATTTGTGTTTGGTGATTGTATGACAACTAAAACATGATGACATTGTTGTTTACTTGTACTCATCTTTGGCTGTGAAACTTGAATTTGATGACATAGTTTGCTGTTGGACTGCAATTTGCTCGACGTCTTCGAATGAGAACAAAGCTGACCCGACAGGTCCTATGCTATTTATTTATTTATATGAGCAAAAGGGGATACCCCCTGATTTCCGTTAATAGAAATCATTAGATGTTCACAACACTACGCCCAGCCTGCTACACGGGTTTCATTCATTACTAGTTTCAGCAAAGTGCTCATGTCGTAGCCACTGAATACATCACGAGTACTACATACACTGCAAATAAAGAGACAATCATCCTACAAAGCACATCGATTTTGCCCATTATCTTCACAAGATCTTTCATCTCCTCATTGTTGTCAAGGCCGTTCAGCAGCTGTTGCTTGGCCATGATCAGAGGAACTGCATCTTTAACCTTCTGCTCTGCATCTTCCTCTTCTGTCGTTCCTTCAGTTACTTGTCCAACACCCCAACCTGCTGGTGTTGGGATTCCTCGGCTAACCAGCTAATCAGCGTAGTTGCATTCCCCCACATCAGCAACTTCCCAGAAATACAAATCACACGAATCACCCCTTTTCTGCATGAATCAAATTAGAAGATCATCAACCAAACTATTAAAAAAATTAGCAACTGAAAGCAGCAGAACAACACTTAAACATATTATTACCCCATGATTCGGGAATTTGTAGAAGACTCGGACAGGGTTGCGGATTGTGGTTGAGACGCGACGGATGACTCTTCGTGATTTGCAGCAGTGGTACCACACCAACGGCAGCGGGTTGCGATGAGCAATCGGCTGCTGTGCGCGTGCCGGCGGGGTGTGATGAGACCCACAGGCGATAGTACGGGTGGCGACTTGGCGCATATCTGGTTGTTACCTGCGGAAGAGCAGGTGGACGAGCAGCCAGCGGACATGGTTGCTGCGGCCAGAGCTTCTGATGCTAGGCAGAGTAAGTAGAGAAGAGGAGAAGCGAACGTTGGATATGTCAGTTTCATTACTTGCAGAGTAGCATAGCACCATATATAGTCATAGTCTAGGTTTGGATTTGAACCAGCTCTGAGAGCACGTCTTTCTTTTTTCTAAAACTCGGCAACGTCTCTTTACTGGTACACTAGCTTGTTCTGTACGCCTTCCCAAGTCTTTGCTTTTCTTTCCCTTTTTTTGCGAGGAAGGAAGGAGGACAAAATTGAGAGTTCCTCCGACTCGAACCCAAGACCTCTCGGTTGAATACCAAGGGTGCTAGTCACTTATGTGGCGAACGTTCCCTGTGAGGAGGACAGCAGACGAACACATTTTCCTCGCAGTTTTCCTCCTATATATAAAAAAGTATGCTACTTGGTGTCCGCTTAGTCAAAAAACGATTGTGCCAACCTTGACCGTTGGATTGACATTCAACGTCTGTCGCATTTCTTCAGTCTCTTCTTCCTCGAGCCGCCAAAGCCAAACCAGCGCCGGCGGGACTGCCTGCTCCCGCCTCCCATGGCTGGCTGTGATCTTCCCCGGCTCCTGTTCATTCCCGTCCGAGGCCTCACCATTGTCCTCCGCCTTGGTTCGCTCGCCGCGGCACCGCCCTCCGGTGTTGTCAACATGGTCAACAACCGAGAGGAATAAGGAGATGAATGTACATGGCGAGGATGACAGTAGGGACCCAGCAGCGCGCGTAGTAATTTTGTTTTTTTAGGACGGAGAAGGGTATCAACTGGGTTGTGCGGAACCCGTGGCCCGTCTAGCCCAGGCTTTTATTTCATATGTTCAGCACATGACCAACCCAATTTGTTTTTTTTTCCTTTCTAAAAAATGGCTAGCCAGCTATTTTGTTTTTTGTAGAATAACCAACATAGGCCTACTTGCTTTTCTTCGCCCTGCTGGGCCGGAAATCTTTCAAGACGAGGAGGGATGCATTTTGCCCAGAAAATGGGCTATAAGTAATAAGAAATGGGCTATAAGTAATAATAAATGGGTTGTAAAATGAAAAAATACAGCAAACAAGCAATTAGTTCCAAAATACTGTTTTCTTTCGGATTTTGATATTTTAAATTTCATTGTTTTTGTGCGGGTAAAATTTCATTAAATTTAAATTAAGGTATATTTAGATTTAAAATTAATTTGAATCTGGCTAGAAATTTCGGGATGTATGCTGTTTGGGACAGATTTGGAGGCTGACTTTTGGGTCTACTAGGTTGATGTGTACTTTGGCTTTGTCAACTTAGTGCACAAACGATTCTAGCAGCTGTGATCGTTGGATGTTAATCCAACAGCCGTGCTGCTTCTTGCTCCAGCTGCCCAAACCAGCTCCGGTTGGACTGCCTGCTCCCGCCTCCCGTGGCATTGTCTTTGCCGCACAGCCGCACCGCCCACCCTACTTCATTGCTGGCCAGGCCATTCCTCTACTCACCCACACCTCCTGTTATTTTCCGGCGATGGCAGCCGGACCAGTAAACCCTCGTACTCCCCACCGCGTGGGCAACCATTGCCGAGTCTTCCCCGGCTCCGTGTCGTTCCCTTCCTAGGCCTCGCCGTCGTCCACCGCCATGGTGCTCTCGGCACGGCCTGGTCAACGTGGTCAACGAACGACATCCATCGGCCGTGGACTGTACGTGAAAAATAATGATTCCTCCACCTGACAGCTAGGACCCACCGGAAAGGCCTATGTATTTCGCAAAAAAAACGTTCCCCCCGTTGACATGTCGGACCCACCAGCTATATCTTTGCACGCAAGGAAGTGCCTCCTTATTACGCACAAAAAAATTGAATACCCACCCTGCTAGCTGGGACCCACCATAGTGGGAGGATGACTTGTGGGCCAACTAAGTTGACGGGGATGGAGGGCTTTGTCAACTTAGTCAATATGAACGATTTTAGCTCCACTGACCGTACGATGTCCATCCAACGGCCGTAGTGCTTCTTCAACCTCTGGTCTTCTTGCTCCAACCGCCCAAAGCAGCGCCGGTCGTGCCGCATGCTCCTGCCTCCCGTGGCCGGCTGTGCTGCCGCGGAGGCCTCACCGCCCCCTACTATTCCCACCGCTGGCCAAGCCTTGCGGCGACGGCAGCCTCACACCACAGCCGAACCAGTGAACCCTCGTACTCCTCTCCGTGCGGGCTTCCACTTCCGCGTCTTTCCCGGCTCCGCGTCGTCCCCTTCCTAGGCCTCGCCGTCGTCCATCGCCGTGGTGCTCTCGGCGCGGCCTGGTCAACGTGGTCAAGGAACGACTTCCATCGGACGTGGACTGTACGTGGAGAGGCTGACAACTTGGTCCACGGCCGCAGCAAGGAAGTGCCTCCTTATTACGTGGAAAATAATGATTCATCCACCTGACAGCTGGGACCCACCGGACGGGCCACTGTATTTCATGGAAAAAACGTTTCCCCCTGACTGCTGGGCCCATTGTTACTATCCTCTTACCACACTTGTGCTTCAAAGTAGCACCATAATCTTCATGATAGAGAGTCTCTTGTTTTGTCACTTTCATATACTAGTGGGAATTTTTCATTATAGAACTTGGCTTGTATATTCCAACAATGGGCCCCCTCAAGTGCCCTAGGTCTTCGTAAGAGAGCAAGTTGGATGCACACCCACTTAGTTTCTTTTTTTGAGCTTTCATACATTTATAGCTCTAGTGCATCCGTTGACTGGCAATCCCTACTCCTTGCATTAACATCAATCGATGGGCATCTCCATAGCTAATTGATTAGCCTCGTTGATGTGACACTTTCTCCTTTTTTGTCTTCTCCACATAACCCCCATCATCATATTCTATTCCACCCGTAGTGCTATGTCCATGGCTCGCGCTCATATATTGCGTGAAAGTTTATAGGTTTGAGATTACTAAAGTATGAAACAATTGCTTGGCTTGTCATCGGGGTTGTGCATGATGAGAGCATTCTTGTGTGTGGCTGGAGCATGAATAAACTATATGATTTTGTAGGGATGAACTTTCTTTGGCCATGTTATTTTGAGATGACATAATTGCTTAGTAAGTATGCTTGAAGTATTATTATTTTAATGTCAATATGAACTTTTATCTTGAATCTTTCGGATCTGAATATTCATACCACAATTAAGAAGAATTACATTGAAATTATGCCTAGTAGCACTCCGCATCAAAAATTCTGTTTTTATCATTTACCTACTCGAGGACGAGCAGGAATTAAGCTTGGGGATGCTTGATACGTCTCCAACGTATCTATAATTTTGATTGCTCCATGCTATATTATCTACTATTTTGGACATTATTGGGCTTTATTATTCACTTTTATATTATTTTTGGGACTAACCTATTAACCGGAGGCCCAGCCCAGAATTGCTGTTTTTCTGCCTATTTCAGAATTTCGCAGAAAAAGAATATCAAACGGAATGAAACCTTCGGGAACGTGATTTTTGGAATGAACAAGATCCAGGAGACTTGGACCCTACGTCAAGCAACCAACAGGGAATCCATGAGGTAGGGGGGCGCGCCTACCCCCCAGGGCGCGCCCTCCACCCTCGTGGGCCCCCTGTTGCTCCACCGACGTACTTCTTCCTCTATATATACCTACGTACCCCCAAACGATCAGAACAGGAGCCAAAAACCTAATTCCACCGCCGCAACCTTCTGTACCCACAAGATCCCATCTTGGGGCCTGTTCCGGAGCTCCACCGGAGGGGGCATCGATCATGGAGGGCCTCTACATCAACACCATAGCCCCTCCGATGAAGTGTGAGTAGTTTACCTCAGACCTTCAGGTCCATAGTTATTAGCTAGATGGCTTCCTCTCTCTTTTTGGATCTCAATACAATGTTCTCCCCCTCTCTCGTGGAGATCTATTCGATGTAATCTTCTTTTGCGGTGTGTTTAGACCGACGAATTGTGGGTTTATGATCAAGTTTATCTATGAACAATATTTGAATCTTCTCTGAATTCTTTTATGTATGATTGGTTATCTTTGCAAGTCTATTCGAATTATCAGTTTGGTTTGGCCTACTAGATTGATCTTTCTTGCAACAGGATAAGTGCTTAGCTTTGGGTTCAATCTTGCGGTGTCCTTTCCCCGTGACAGCAGGGGCAGCAAGGCACGTATTGTATTGTTGCCATCGAGGATAACAAGATGGGGTTATTATCATATTGCATGAATTTATCCCTCTACATCATGTCATCTTGCTTAAGGCGTTACTCTATTTTCATGAACTTAATACTCTAGATGCATGCTGAATAGCGGTCGATGAGTGGAGTAATAGTAGTAGATGCAGCAGTGAGTCGGTCTACTTGTCTTGGACGTGATGCCTATATACATGATCATACCTAGATATTCTCATAACTATGCTCAATTCTGTAAAATTGCTCAACAGTAATTTGTTCACCCACCGTAAAATACTTATGCTCTTGAGAGAAGCCACTAGTGAAACCTATGGCCCCCGGGTCTATCTTCATCATATTAATCTTCCAACACTTAGTTATTTCCTTTGCTTTTTACTTTTCTTTTATTTTACTTTGCATCTTTATCACAAAAATACCAAAAATATTATCCTATCATATCTATCAGATCTCACTCTCGTAAGTGACCGTGAAGGGATTGACAACCCCTTATCGCGTTGGTTGCGAGGATTTATTTGTTTTGTGTAGGTGCGAGGGACTCGCGTGTAGCCTCCTGGGTTGATACCTTGGTTCTCAAAAACTGAGGGAAATACTTACGCTACTTTGCTGCATCACCCTTTCCTCTTCAAGGGAAAACCAACGCAGTGCTCAAGAGGTAGCAGCTGTCCATCTCTCACCCACTAACGTACGTCTGAACTGGATGTTCAAGGGAATAGTTTGAAGGACGATACCTATGTAATCCTCCTTACGTTGCACAATATTGTAGAGGGTGGGATATTGTACGGCCAGAGGCGTCTCTCCTAACCACGTATCCTCCCAAACCTTGTTAACATCCTGTTGCCAACCAAGAATTTGACCCTACGAAAGAACATATCCTTCGTTCTCATAAGTCCCTTACAGAACAGCGAATCAGTCGGTTTGAGAGTAACTTGGGCTAGCTTTTTCGAGTGCAAATACTTATTGCGCAGGATTTGAGACCACATGCCCTCCGGCTCTGTCTCTAACATGTACAACCATTTGCTCATAAGACATTCATTCTTAATTTCCAACTTCTCAATACCGACGCCCCCTTGGTCTTTAGGTCGACAAAGGATATCCCATCGCGCAAGACGGTATTTCCTCTTGGCCTCATCAGAATTCCAAAAGAAACGAGATCTAAATAAATCAAGTCGCTTTCAGACCCCTTTCAGAATTTCGAAGAACGAAAGTAAAAACATCGGCATGCTAGTCAATACTGAGTTAATCAAAACTAGCTGACCTCCATATGACATCAGCTTGCCCTTCCAGCAGCTGAGTTTTTTTTTCAATTCGTTCTTCAATACATTTACATTCTTTATTGGATAGCTTACGGTGATGAATCGGAATACCCAAGTAACTGAACGGTAAGGCACCTAATTCGCATCCAAACAATTGTCTGTATTTATGTTCTTCATCTTTGGCCTTCCGAAAACAGAACACCTCACTCTTATGAAAATTGATTTTTAAGACAGACAATTGTTCGAATAGACACAAGATAAGTTTCATGTTACATGCCTTAGCCATGTCATGTTCCATGAACAGAATAGTGTCATCAGCATATTGTAGACTGGACACCCCTCCATCAACTAGATGAGGAACTAGACCCTCTACTTGGCCATGCTTCTTGGCCCTGCCAATAATGACGACCAACATATCTGCCACAATATTGAACATAAGAGGTGACATGGAATCCCCTTGTCTCAACCCCTTATGCGTTTGGAAGTAGTGACCGATTCATTGTTAACCTTAATTCCAACACTACCTTTCTGGACTTGAGTATCAACTTGGTTCCTCCAGGTTGCACTAAAACCCTTTATGCGCATTGCCTGCTGAAGAAAAAGCCATTTTACTTTATCATAAGCCTTCTCAAAATCCACTTTCAAGATAACCCCGTCTACTTTCTTCGAGTGAATCTCATGGAGTGTTTCATGTAATACGACCACTCCTTCTAGTATGCGTCGTCCCGGCATGAAAGCTGTCTGACTAGGTTGAACCACTGAGTGAGCAAATTTTGTCAATCTATTGGTTCCTACCTTTGTGAAAATTTTAAAACTCACATTCAGCAGGCAAATGGGTCGGAATTGTTCGATCTGAACCGCCTCATTCTTCTTAGATAACAACGTTATCGTACCAAAGTTGAGGTGAAACAACTCCAAATGGCCATCGAAAAAATCATGAAACATAGGCATAAGATCATCTTTAATGATATGCCAACATTTCTTATAGAATTCAGCTGGAAACCCATCTGGTCCCGATGCTTTATTCGGCTTCATTTGGGTTATGGCCATATGAACTTCTTTTTCAATAAAGGGCGCAGAGAGAACATCGTTCTCTACTACCTGTAATTGAGGTATATCATCAATAACGGACTCATCAAGAGACATCGTGGATGTATTCGGGGGTCCAAATAGGCTTTTATAATAGTTGGAAATATATGCTTTCAGATTTTCATGCCCCACTATTGTCCCCTCGTCCTATTCAAGTTGTATGATCTTCTTCTTCCTATGTTTACCATTTGCAACCATATGGAAGAACTGTATGTTGTCGTCCCCTTGGACCACCTTAAGCGTTTTCGCACACAACGCCCACTTGAGCTCCTCCTCTCTCAGGAGAGCACGTAGGCCTTGCTCAGCCTCAGACTTGGTTCGATGCTCATTAACAGAAAGGAGAGTGGTTTCAACCTTTACATCTAGTGCCTCAATGAGTTGAGTTAGACCTTCTTTTTTCTGTTTATAAATCCCACTCTCATTTCTGGCCCATCCTCTCAGAAATTGTCGGAGGTGTCGAATCTTATTCTGCCATCTCTCGACATGTGTCCTTCCCATAACCGGCTTAGCCCATTCGCGTGCAATCATCTCCATAAATCCTTCTCGCTCAAACCAGCTTTGCTCGAAGGAGAAGATATTTTTATTTGCAACATGGGTAGCCTCGCCCGAATCTAGAAAGAGTGGTGTATGATCCAAGATTGCTCTCTGCATCGCATGAACCGACACCAACGGATATTTTTGTTCCCACTCCACACTAGCAAGTACCCTATCCAACTTTTCATAAATCGGAACAGGTAATGAGTTGGCCCATGTAAACTGTCTACCGGTGAGCTCAATTTCTCTCAAATTGAGGCTCTCTATAATCATGTTAAACATCATAGACCAACGTCCATCGAAATTGTCATTATTCTTTTCTTCACTCCTCCGAATGATATTAAAATCCCCCCCCCCCCCGACTAGTAGTGGCAGATTTTCATCTCCATGATGTTTAAATTCAGGTTGTGCTGCCCCATATACCGCAACTAGCGACCATAGGAACCCATCCAATTTTGATCTTACCCTGAATTTAACCGAAACGTCTCCCTGAACCACATTAAGCACCTCTAACGTCTCACACCGTACTCCTAATAAAATCCCGCCGGATCTTCCTCTAGGAGGTAGAATGTGCCAGTCAAAATCGATACCACTAGAGAGGGTTTGAAGGAATTGGGATGTGAAATTATCTCGTCCAGTTTCCAAAAGTGCAATGGAATCAAAGTGATGTTCTAACGTTGTCTCTGCTAAGAATCTTTGTTTAGCCATGTCTGCTAGACCTCTGCTATTCCAAAAGAGTCCTTTCATAAGTCATCATGAATTTTTTTTCTTAAGCTTAACTCTAGCACTTCTGCGTACTGCCGAAGTGGGATAAATTTTCCGCTTCCAGGGTCGTTTGGGCTTCTCCTCAACACCCTGCGGGACGATAGTATATCTATGCCAGACACTGCATCCTCCATCAAGAGAGGCTCTACCGTATCTGTGTTCTCAACATCCTCCTCATCCTCAGCCTCGACACTAGGCAACAGATTATTACATATATTTGCAAGATCATTAATTCCTAAATTATTCATGTCATTGTCATTCATAGGTTGGATAGAGGCAAGATTACGAATGATCTCAGAAGCCCTCTCCGCTTCCAAGTCTAAAAGATCATTAACAGATTTGACGACCTCGTTTGCCTTATCAACTATTTCATTCTCAGAGAAGTGTAAAATTGAACAACTTTTATCAAAAGACGCACCTGCAGTAGTCTCGGCATGACGAAGCATGGCGGCCCTCTTGGCACGCGCTAGCTGCAGGTCGTCCGCATCCGGCTGTCCCTGGATCCGGTTGCTGACACGCCCGCCAGCCGACACCAGATCCGCTATGCCGCCAAAAGCGATGAGCTCCTCCGTCGTCCTCTTGCGAGGGGTACGGTCAGGACTCCCACACCCCTCCCTTATCGTCGGTGAAGGAGGGTAGGGCGTAGAGGAGCGGACCTTCACTACAGATGTCAAGGGGGAGTAGGACTGTGGAGCCGCCTGCTCACTTGTCCCATCCCCCTTATCTTCCACGGAAACCGTCGTCCCCCGGCGAACCTGCTCGGCGCAATCCTGCGGAGGGTTTACGACACGGGACTCCTTCCGCATCTCACCCCCGGCTCGCCACTCTAGATGGTGCGGTCCTGTGGAGGGGTTATAGCACGGGACTCCTTCCCGCACCTCACCCCCAGCTCGACCGGAGACGTCGAAGTGTGAAGAACGTCATAGACCTCCTGTCCAGGCGCCCCTCCCACCTAAGAAAAGCCGGGCTCTGGGTATCTGGGTGTTATGGGCTTCCTGCCCACGGCACCCCAAACCCGCGGCCAACCCATCAGGGTCCACCCTCGCACCGGGTGTAGACTCCGCGGTCATCACCTCACCAACTAGACTCAACACTGGTGGCAGCTCAAGCTCCGCTGGGTCGTCTGCCTCGACCTTGGTGCTCCATAACCGAATAGAAGCGGATCCCGATGCAAATGAACCAAAGCAAAGTGTGTTCATCGGAGTAGTGGACGGGGGCGCCTCTTTGGTAGAACTAGCTACCTTATCTGGCTGTGTAGTAGGCCCCTTATCCGACTCCGGCAGTGTATCATCGACCCCCTTATCCTGATTCCCGGGCGCGCCGCCTCCCTCAGTCGTATCCATGTCCTGTGTCCCATCCCCATCCTTGGAAACTGCAGTACCCTCGATCTCAAGCTCTAAGACATAAGTGACTCCAGCATGTGTCCATCTGACCACATCTGGTATATGCTCAACACTCACAACACTGACCAACAACCTCACAGCGTTTTGTGCGTGAGTGAATGTCATGTCAACCTTTTCCGTCTTACCAATCATACCACCCAAACTCCAAGCAATCAAAAAATGCTTCAAAAATTTAGGTGGCGCGCCATAGAAACGAAACCACACCTTCTCCAAAGGTGTACCCTCAGGTTTTTCCTGCTTCCACTCGTCAAAAGTGATCACAATGTTTGTGCTTGTAACTCTGCATAAACCCCACTTAAGAAAATGCATCTGATCCTCTTTAGTGGGAAAGTCCACCTTATAAGTCTGACCTTCTAACTGCTCCATATGCCACTGATAATTACCTGGCACTAAGTCACGTAGCTGTCTCACAATCTGGGCCTCGGTCAACTGTCCATTGGTAACTCTGATTACTGCCGGGAAGGAACTCTTAACCATCTGCGGTAGAGGGTTCACCTCCGGTGTCTCAAAGAACATCCACTCCTTACAGCAGACCCCCAAAATGTTAATACCAGGCTTCAGACCAAAGAGGAGAGGGCAGTCCCCAGTCACATGCTAGGAGCGGAGGCAATAGTCACAAAGCTCATTCGTACACTCTGCCACTAAATGACCCCATTGACCACATCTATAGCAAGGCAACTTTTTCTTCTTAATCGCCCACTTAGAGAGTTTTTCTCCCTCCACTTTCTCCGACCCTTTGTCAGACATGCCCTCCCTAGATTTCGTCCCTCCAGAAGTCACCGGAACCAGCACTGCTGCCAAAGCCCTAACCGCGTCAACTGCCGCCGCGGGTAGCGTCCACACAGATTAAATTATCTTGACCGTCCATATTAAAAATTAGCGGTTATGATTTAAAAATAAAGCGTTACATACGAATGTTACCACGTACAAATAATTAGACATGTCACGTGTTGCGTCCAAAAACATCTAACATGTCTTGTCTTTGGAAAGGAAAGAAAACACAAGAGAATACATAATTTTGGAAAAGCGTGACAGACCCCATGGCACAAGCAGTATTCTAATCCAATTAGTACACAAACGTAACTCTATTGAACTCCTTCAGAACGGGCATGCACACCAGCCATGAATTGTCCCTCGCAAAAAGAACACAACCATGAATTGCATGATGGACTCACATGGCGCAAGTATATTTTAATCCAATTAGGACGCAGCCGTAACTCTATGGACTCCTACAAAACGGGCATGCACATCAGCCGTGAATTGACTTATATTGGTGCTTATGAAGACCGGAGATTCATGCATTCATCCATCGAATGGAATACTATATATTCGTCTCTACTTTCAGCTGGCCAATCAAAACTGCACTATATTTCACGTAGATACATCAGCACAACATGGCCGGTCGCCGGAGGCTTAGAGCAGTGATGAATCGGCATGCCCCATTGAAGCCGCAGCGTACACCAAGCGGCCAGGTAGCTAAAGTACGCATATTAGTAGGATCGTCTCTATACGCAGGATGTATGTTAGACAAAGGATAAATTAACATGCATGCATGTCCGGATTAGACTGTCGGGAAAAAGAAGTACAAACTTCTTTTTCCCGACAGTCTAATCTGGATATATGCATGAATGTGCAATATATACACACGGTTGCATGGGAATAGTACAACCATATTTGCTATACTACTCATTACATGGCACCAAACGGAACGGGCATAGCGAGGCCAATCCAATATGTGTGCGAGTGATGAATATAGCACAAGAGAAAGGGAAAACTAAAAAACGGTCTATTCATATCACATATACAAATTCTTTTGTAATGAACTAATAAATTTGAACGAACGATTTCCAACAAAGTAGACAATGTTTCCTCAGGAAGCACCTCATCTCTACAACCATTTCCTATTTCGAATGTTATTAATGCAAAATCCAGATGTTTTTGTCCCTACTAAAAATCGCAATTAATGAAATAAAATTACAGTTATGTGGCCGCAAAGAATGTTAAATAGGTTCTTGAATAATGTATTTCACCTGCAGTTTCTTCACTCCATATATTTTTTGTGTGTGCCTGATAGTCAACCAATATCCCCTACTTGGAGAGGGTTCGACGCTCAGACAATTTCATTATGTGTCCTTCACAAAGAGATAATAAACCTATGACTAAAACTTCATACATAAAGAATAGGATCACCAAAACGGTCAATAATTAAGTTGCTTTAGTTTTCTATAAAGGAAGTCAACAGAAGGAACATTGCATGATACAAATAACGAGCTATGATCAGAGTGGGTGACAACAGAGTATTTTTACTAAATCATTTTGAAGCACTAACAAATACTCCTATATGTCAATAAAAGTCATGATAGGCTCAGTTAGAAAGACAAAAAGGTTATGACGACACCGAGTAAAGATCATGATGCGTAAAATGAGTCTCAACAACGTGACGTGGGCACCATCAAAGAGGCCAACCTATCACGGTAGTGAGTGCGAGAAAATGTTTATGTAACTTTAGATGGTATAAGTCAGAGGTTACATTACCTCGGATGAATAACCGAAAGATGAGAATGCTTGAAGCGCATTTATAAGCAAAGCATTAGACCAATTCAAAAGCTTCATTACAATATGGCTAGCTTGAGGTGGAGGAAGGGTTTATATTTATTTCTTGGAGAAAATGCCTAGGTTTTGGTGGACAAATATTGATTTGAAACACGAAGGCGATAAAGTCTTAACCATGATACATTTTTAAATTATAAAGGATATAACAATGCTAACTAGGTCAAGAACAAAATTGAAAATAAAAGTTGAAAGTCTATTTACATCAAAACTATAGAGAAGTAAGGACAAAAATTTATTAAATCTAGTCGCGCAAATGCGCGGGCCACCCAGCTAGTTACCCTAAAGTCAGAAGCATTCAAGGGATAACATCATCCACTCGACCAGAAGCATTCCACTCGGAAGATTCAATATCACTCGACCATAGCAATAGTCACTCGATGACCAGAAGACCTAAAGCCACTCTGTAAAGCACCGATCGGGCATTTACTCTGTAGACTTAATGGTCATTCATGCATCTTTATTGCTGGCATTACCAGTAACGCCCCATCTTTATGTACCTTAAACCATGTGTAACTGAGGGCCGGAGGGTCCGGCGAACTCTATATAAGCCACCCCCCTCCTCAGGGACAAGGGTTCGCACCCCCTATAACTGCACACACATAATCCAATCGACCGAGCTTCCGAGCATCGAGACGTAGGGTTGTTACTTCCACCGTGAAGGGCCTGAACTCGTAAACCTTGTGTGTACAACTTCACCATAGCTGCGATCTTGCCTCCTCATACCTACCCCCCATTCTACTGTCGGTCTTAGAACCCCGACAATTGGCGCCCACCTTGGGCCAGGTGTCTTAGCGACTTTTTGGTGAGGTTGCGATTTTTCCGATTCCCATCATCATGGTTTCCGGCGGTGGATTGGCTGAGGGCCGCGAGATCCGTCTCGGCGCGCTTGTCTTCGTCACCGACGACTCCGCCTGGCTCCAGGAAGCTCCCCTCGACGTCGAGATGCTCCCCGTCCGCAGGGAGACGCACTTTCGCGCTTGCGTTCGCGGCGTCCTTCTGCGGCAAACGTCGACCTAGTATCGGTCGGCTCTCGTGGTGTCCTCGCTCCCCGCTGTTCGCCAACGCAAGCGATCCGGTCGGTCGCGGCTTCAGCGGTGGGTGAAACACGCGGTGGCACATCAGTCGGCCACCCCACAGGTCGCGGCAATCGAGCCCAACGAATCTCTCTACGGCCTGTTCGACTGGCTCTGTCAAGACTCTCTCCGAATGCGACAGCAGCGACCCTGCGGCGGAGGACTTGGTGGTTAATGCGCCGCACAGCCCACCCTGGTTTCGCTGCGATGGCAGTGACGACGGTGGCGACCCGTCACGTGTTCACGAGGAGTATCATCCTGAAGCCCTTTCCTCGCAGCAGAGGGAGGAACTTCGCCGCCGCAACAAAGAAGCGCTTCACACACCTATCGTCGGGGAGACCTCCGAGGCTTGGGCCTTGGAGGCAACGCGCCTGGCCACTTTGGCTGAGCGCACTCGTCTGGAGAACCTTCAGCATGCACTCGACGAGCGTGCTCGGCAGCGGGTCCCTGAGTCCAGTCGACGGAATCGACAGCTTTCCCGCCTCAGCATCAGGTATACCGCACTCCGATTCAGAATCTTACAGCTGCAGCCCGTATAACAGAGTCCATTCAGCCTTACCGATCGGAGGCTGGAAGAGGTTTAATGCAGATCCAAGCTTTACTTCGGGCAGTAGGAGAGCAAAACACAGCAATATCTCAGTCGCGAGATATAATTCATAGCACATCTGTGATGGCAGATACAGTTCAGTCGGTCCACAGCCCAAGATCGCCCCCGCGGCGTGAGGGATGTGGGCATCGGCAGGATCAGTACGTGGGATGGAACCACGAGCAGTATGATCATCGACTCGACCGTGATGACCGTCGTCGAGTGCTCACACCTCCTCCGAGGAGTGGGTCTTATGTGCCTCGGCAATATGATGACAGACACCCGCACAGTGGCGTGCGAAGAATTCCAGTCGAGCCAAGGGAGCCAGGCTTTGATGCGAGATCCATTCTCGTTCAAGGTTTGGTCGACAGGAACAGAGACCATTGGGAGGGCCTTGATAGAGTTCATGTTTCAGGTCCAGAGTGTTTCAGCAGAGCCATCAGGGCTGCAGAGATTCCTCCCAACTTCAGGTTGGCGACTGGAGTCAGTAAGTTCACTGGTGAGTCCAGGCCTGACACTTGGCTTGAGGATTACCGAGTGGCTGTGCAGATTGGTGGCGGCAACAATGAGGTGGCCATGAAGCATCTTCCTCTGATGCTGGAAGG
The DNA here is from genome assembly GCA_021605145.1 of Aegilops bicornis. Taxonomy (NCBI): domain Eukaryota; kingdom Viridiplantae; phylum Streptophyta; class Magnoliopsida; order Poales; family Poaceae; genus Aegilops; species Aegilops bicornis. Next base: position 762,188,508 of record CM038673.1, on the reverse strand, counting down.
TTCGGCTAGAGCATGGCTGAATCAATTGACCCCAGGCAGTATATTCAGTTGGGAAGAACTTGCCCGAGTGTTTGTCAAAACTTTTGAGGGTACTTGCAAACAACCAGCAGGTTTAACAGAATTGCAGCAATGCGTACAAAAACCGAATGAGACTCTGAGGGATTACATTCAGAGATGGTCCACTTTGCATCACACAGTGGAAAATGTATCCCAGCATCAAGCAGTTTGTGCCTTCAAGGAAGGTGTTCGGTATCGAGAGGTTAACTTGAAATTCGGTTGGACAGGAGATATGTCTCTGAGTCGGATGATGGAAATAGCCACTCGGTACACTAATGGAGAAGAAGAGGATCGACTCCACAGTGGAAAGAGTAAACCAGTCGGTCAGGACACCGGTGGAGGCAATTCCAATCGGAAACAGAAGCTAAAGCTGAGCCTGCAGGTCCTGGTGAAACTGCGGCAGTGATTCAAGGAAAGTTTAAAGGGAAACCTAAGGGACCATGGACCCCCAAGAAAGTGAAAGATCAAGCCGAAAATGATGTGTTGGATTTGCCATGTCACATTCACACCAAGAAGGATGAAGAAGGTAATCTGATTTATCCTAAACATACCAATCGATAGTGTCGGGTTCTGATCCAGCAGTTGCGAGAGAAGCAACCCAATGAGAAGGAAAAGTAGTCGGACAAGGATGAGGACAAAGAGGAAGATGATGGTTTTCCCAATGTCAATTCCACCCTGGTGATTTTTGCTGATGTTGAGAGCAAAAGTCGACTGAAAGTGATAAACAGAGAAGTGAACATGATTGCTCCGGCAACGACAACATACTTAAAGTGGTCACAAAAAGCTATCACATTCGACCAGTCTGATCACCCGACGCGCGTTGCCACTCCCGGGCAGCAAGCGCTGGTGGTCGACCCCGTGGTTGCAGGCACTGGACTGACCAAAGTGCTGATGGATGGCAGCAGTGGTCTGAATATTCTTTACGCTGAAACTCTAAAGGGGATGGGCATTCTGATGTCCAAACTTAGTAAGAGCAACATGAGCTTTCACAGTGTCATCCCTGGAAATAACGCTGAATCACTCGGCCAGATAACTCTTGACGTGGTTTTCGGTGATTCGAAGAATTACCGTAAGGAAAAGTTGACGTTTGAAGTAGTGGATTTCCAGAGTGCTTATCATGATATTTTGGGTAGGCCTGCATATGCATGTTTTATGGCTCGACCATGTTACGTGTACCTCAAATTGAAAATGCCTGGTCCCAGAGGAGTGATCACGATCACTGGCAATCGGCAGAAGGCAGAAGAATGCCTCCAGAAGGGTTCAAAAATTGCCGATGCACAAATGGCAGCAGTTGAAATGCATGAATATTAGAAGAATGCATATCCGAGTGATTTGTTGCGAGCCAAGAAGCCTGCCACAGATTCTGCATTTCAGTCGTCCGGTGAGACAAAGTCGGTTCATATTCACCCGACCGATCCTAGTGCTGCTCATACTCATATCTCAACATCACTCGACAACAAATAGGAAGAAGCGCTCATCCAGTTCCTCTGTGAGAACTGGGACATCTTTGCATGGAAGCCTTCTGACATGCTGGGTGTACCCAGGGGACTGGCTGAGCACCGTTTGCGAGTCGACCCGAAAGTGAAACCAGTCAAAGAGCATCTTCGACGATCCGCCGTACAGAAGAGAAAGGCAATTGGCGAGGAAGTGGCTCGGCTTCTGGCAGCTGAGTTCATCCGAGATATTTACCACTCTGAGTGGCTCACCAATGTTTTCATGGTACCCAAGAAGGACGACTCACTCTGTATGTGTATTGACTTCAAACATATCAATCGGGCCTGCCCGAAAGATCATTTCCCTCTCCCCGCATTGACCAAATCGTCGACTCAACTGCGGGGTGTGAGCGTTTGTCTTTTCTGGACGCGTATTCCGGGTATCATCAGATCTGACTATATGGGCCCGATGAAATAAAAACAGCTTTCATCACCCCATTCGGGTGCTTTTGCTATGTCACCATGCCATTCGGTCTCAATAACGCTGGTGCCACATTTATGAGGATGATTCAGAAGTGCCTGCTCACTCAAATCAGTCGGAATGTGGACGCATATATGGAGGACATTGTAGTCAAGTCGCGTAAAGGTCCCGACCTGCTGACTGACCTTGCTGAAACCTTTGCCAACCTGAGAAGGTATGATATCAAGATTAATCCTTCAAAGTGCACATTCAGAGTTCCAGGAGGAAAGTTACTCGGTTTCCTCGTTTCCGAACGAGGGATCAACGCGAACCCAAAGAAAGTTAGGGCCATACTCCGGATGAAACGCCCTATGCGTGTGCATGACATTCAGAAGCTTACTGGTTGTTTGGCCGCTTTGAGTCGATTCATCTCTTGCCTCGGTGAAAAGGCATTGCCTCTTTACCGACTGATGAAGAAATCTGATAAGTTCGAGTGGACTCCTGAAGCTGACGCAGCATTTGCAGAGCTCAAAGCCCTGCTTTCCACCCAGCCGGTGCTCGCTGCCCCAATCAGCACAGAGCCTTTACTGCTTTATATTGCAGCCACTAGACAAGTAGTCAGTACAGTACTCACGGTCGAGCGGGAAGAAGAAGGAAAAGCCTATAAAGTTCAGCACCCAGTGTACTATATTTCTGAAGTCTTGACTCCGTCCAAGCAGAGATATCCGCATTATCAGAAGCTTGTTTATGGAATTTACATGACCTTGAAGAAAGTTGCACATTATTTCTCAGATCATTCCATTACAGTCGTCAGCGACGCACCATTGTCAGAAATTCTGAACAACAGAGATGCAACTGGTCGAGTGGCAAAGTGGGCGATTGAACTCCTTCCATTGGATATCAAGTTTGAGGCAAAGAAAGCTATCAAGTCCCAAGCAATAGCGGATTTCCTCGCCGAGTGGGTTGAGCAGCAACAACCGACTCACATTCACTCGGAGCATTGGACCATGTTGTTTGACGGATCAAAGATGTTGAATGGTTCTGGTGCTGGGGTGGTTTTAGTATCCCCCCCGAGGTGACATGCTTAGCTATGTTCTTCAGATTCATTTTGATTCCTCCAACAATGAAGCTAAATATGAAGCACTTCTATACGGGTTGCGTATGGCCATTTCACTCAGCGTCCGTCGCCTAATGGTCTACGGCGACTCAGATTTGGTGGTTAATCAAGTAATGAAGGAGTGGGACGTCAGGAGCCCGGCTATGACTGGCTATTGTAATGCAGTAAGAAAGTTAGAAAAGAAGTTTGAGGGGTTAGAGCTTCATCATATACCCCGACTGAAAAATCAAGCAGCTGATGATTTGGCAAAGATAGGTTCCAAGCATGAGCCTATTCCCAGTAATGTGTTCTTGGATCATCTTCACATGCCGACTGTCCAAGAAGATCCCTTCACGGAAGAGCCCCCACAACCTTCAAGCCCTACTGATCCGACTGAAGTTGAAATTCCAGCCGTGGTCGACTTGGTCATTGAAGTTTTGGTCGTCATACCTGATTGGACAGTGCCGTACATTGCATATATTCTCAGGAAAGAACTCCCAGAGGATGAAGAAGAGGCCCGTCAGATTGTCCGTCAATCTAAAGCTTTCACAGTAATGGGTGGACAGCTTTACAGAGAAAGTGTTACCGGAGTCGCTCAAAAGTGCATAACACCGGAAGAAGGTCGAGTGATCCTCGACGACATCCACTCGGGGACCTATGGTCACCATGCGTCCTCTCGGACCATTGTGTCAAAAGCATACCAAGCGGGATTTTATTGGCCACGAGCGAATGAAATGGCAAAAGACATAGTCGACAAATGTGAAGGTTGCCAGTTCTATTCCAACATATCTCACAAGCCTGCATCAGCCCTGAAGACCATTCCACTCGTCTGGCCATTTGCTGTCTGGGGATTAGATATGGTTGGACCTCTGAGGACTGGCCGAAGCGGCTTCACTGATGTGCTCATACCAGTTGACAAGTTCACCAAATGGATTGAAGCCAAGCCTATCAAAAACCTCGAAGCCAGTACTGCTGTCAGCTTCATCAGAGAGTTAACATTCAGATATGGTGTTCCGCACAGCATCATCACTGATAATGGGTCAAACTTCGATTTTGATGAGTTCAGAGCCTTCTGCGCTACCCAAGGCACTCGGGTCGACTATGCTTCAGTCGCTCATCCCCAGTCGAATGGACAAGCTGAAAGAACAAAAGGATTGATTCTCAAAGGACTGAAACCCCGATTGATGCGTGACCTCAAGCATGCGGCAGGTGCCTGGGTCGATGAACTTCCATCAGTGCTTTGGGGATTGAGGACAACTCCTAATCGGTCGAATGGTCGAACTCCATTCTTCTTAGTCTACGGGGCTGAAGTTGTGCTTCCGAGTGACTTGCTTCACAATGCACCACAAGTCAAACTTTTCTCAGAAGATGAAGCAGAACAGGCTCGGCAAGATGCAGTTGATCTCCTGGAAGAGGAAAGAGAGATGGTTGTGATCCGGTCGACCATTTATCAGCAAGATCTGCGTCGATTCCACACCCGAAATGTGAGAGGTCGAGCATTTCAAGAGGGGGACTTGGTTCTTCGAGTGGATCAGCAGCGACCACACAAGCTCGCTCCTGCTTGGGAGGCCCCTTCATCATCACCAAAGTGCTCCACAATGGAGCGTACCGCCTCTACAATGTGGAGCATAATAAAGACGAGCCACGCGCTTGGAATGCGGAGCTGCTCCGCCCCTTTTATACTTAAGCATTCAGACTGTTGAGATGTAAGAAGAAATACCTTCTAGTTTGATTATCAAAGACATAGTTTTACAGTCTCCTAAATGATTGTTGTTCCTTTTTTATATGTTCTAAATCCCCTAGTGGGTGCCTTAGCTGTGAATCCGCTTCGCCTAAGTTCCAAAAAAGAAAATCATGCCGAGTGAGAGCAAGCCTCTCACTCGGAGGCTTAGCTGCGAATCCGTTTTGCCTAAGTTTGAAAAATCCTATCGAGTGGTGAGAAAGCCTCTCACTCGGGGGCTTAGCTGCAGTCCAATACTCGCCTAAGTTTGAAAAATCCCACCGAGTGGTGAGCAAACCTCTCACTCGGGAGCTTAGCAGCAGTCCAAGATTACTAGCCTAAGTTTGAAAAATCCCACCGAGTGGTGAGCAACCCTCTCACTCGGGGCTTAGCTACTGATCGATGCTACGCCTAAGTTTGAAAAATCCCACCGAGTGGTGAGCAACCCTCTCACTCGAGGGCTTAATAGCAGTCCAGTACTCGCCTAAGTTTAAAAAATCCCACTGAGTGGTGAGCAACCCTCTCGCTCGGGGGCTTAGCTGCAGTCCAGTACTCGCCTAAACAGAGTCCAAACGGAATGAAACCTTCAGGAAAGTTATTTTTGGAACGGAAGCAATCCAGGGGACTTGGAGTGCACGTCAGGGAATCAACGAGGAAGGCACGAGGCAGGGGGCGCGCCCTCCACCCTCGTGGGCCCCTCGTGGCTCCCCTGACGTATTTCTTCCTCCTATATATACCAATATACCCTAAAACCTTCGGGGGACAGAATAGATCGGGAGTTCCGCCGCCGCAAGCCTCTGTAGCCACGAAAAACCAATCGGGACCCTGTTCCGGCACCCTGCCGGTGGGTGGATCCCTCACCGGTGGTCATCTTCATCATCCGGTGCTCTCCATGACGAGGAGGGAGTAGTTCACCCTCGGGGCTGAGGGTATGTACCAGTAGCTATGTGTTTGATCTCTCTCTTGTGTTCTTGAGATGGTACGATCCTGATGTATCGCGAGCTTTGCTATTATAGTTGGATCTTATGATGTTTCTCCCCCTCTACTCTCTTGTAATGGATTGATTTTTCCCGTTGAAGTTATCTTATCGGATTGAGTCTTTAAGGATTTGAGAACACTTGATGTATGTTTTGCCGTGCTTATTTGTGGTGACAATGGGATATTCACGTGATCTACTTTATGTATGTTTTGGTGATCAACTTGCGGGTTCAATGAACTTATGTATAGGGCTTGGCACACGTTTTTGGGGCACTCTTTTAAGTTCTTTGTGTTGGTTGAATAGATGAATCTGAGATTGTGTGATGCATATCGTATAATCATACCCACAGATACTTGAGGTGACATTGGAGTATCTAGGTGACATTAGGGTTTTGGTTGATTTGTATCTTAAGGTGTTATTCTAGTACGAACTCTATGATAGATCGAACGGAAAGAATAGCTTCGTGTTATTTTACTACGGACTCTTGAATATATAGATCAGAAAAGATAACTTTGAGGTGGTTTCGTACCCTACCATAATCTCTTCGCTTGTTCTCCGCTATTAGTGACTTTGGAGTGACTCTTTGTTGCATGTTGAGGGATAGTTATATGATCCAATTATGTTATTATTGTTGAGAGAACTTGCACTAGTGAAAGTATGAACCCTAGGCCTTGTTTCCTAGTATTGCAATACCGTTTACGCTCACTTTTACCACTTGCTACCTTGCTGTTTTTATATTTTCAGATTATAAATACCTATATGTACCATCCATATTGCACTTGTATCACCATCTCTTCGCCGAACTAGTGCACCTATACAATTTACCATTGTATTGGGTGTGTTGGGGACACAAGGGACTCTTTGTTATTTGGTTGCAGGGTTGCTTGAGAGAGACCATCTTCATCCTACGCCTCCCACGGATTGATAAACCTTAGGTCATCCACTTGAGGGAAATTTGCTACTGTCCTATAGACCTCTGCACTTGAAGGCCCAACAACGTCTACAAGAAGAAGGTTGCGTAGTAGACATCAAGCTCTTTTCTGGCGCCGTTCCCGGGGAGGCTAGGTAAGCGGCACTCACACCCCGTCAACTAAGCTCTTTTCTGGCGCCGTTGCCGGGGAGGTGAGTGCTTGAAGGTATATCTTTAGATCTTGCAATCAAATCTTTTTGTTTCTTTTTTTAGCACTAGTTTAGTTTATAAAATAAAACTACAAAAATGGAATTGAGTTTGTCTCATACGCTTCATCTTTTTAATATCTTTCGTGAGTATGATGGAAAGGAAAATTTTGCCAAAGTACTAGAAGAAGAATTACATAGAATGCTTGGCATAAAATATGTGAATGATGAGCATGATTGCAATGTTGTTAGTATGAATTCTTTGAATACCCGTGATGCTAATGATATTCAAAGCCACAAGCTTGGGGATGCTATGCTTGTTGAAGATGATATGTTTAGTCCCCCAAGTTTTGATGAGCGAATTTATTATGATGATAGCATGCCTCCTATTTATGATGATTATATTGATGAAAGTGGGTTTGTAAGAGTGTCAACTTTAGGAAGTAATGATCCCACTATTTTGGAGGATGTTGAATCTTATTGTGATAATTATGAAAGTGGATTTGGAGAGGTCATGACTTTATTTAGTGATGTATCCACTATTCCGGAAGAGGTTTCAATTGATTATGATGAGAACAAAGTTGCTACTTATGACGATTATTGTGATGAAACTTATGCTATAAAGAGTAGTGATGATTATATTTATAAATATTGTCATGATTATGAGTATCCTTTCTCTAAACATTACTCTTTTAATGTGGAAACAATTTATAGTATTGAAGTCTCTTATGATACTCCCACTATTCCGAATGAGAAGAATTTTGCTTATATGGTGAGTAATAAAATTTCTATGCTAGTAGATCATGAAAAGAATGCTTTAGGTGCTGGTTATATTGTTGAATTCATTCATTATGCTACTGAAAATTATTATGAGGGAGGAATATATGCTTGTAGAATTGCAATAATATCAAGTTTCCTCTCTATGTGCTTAAAGTTTTGAAGTTATGCTTGTTTTGCCTTCCTATGCTAGTTGATTATTGTTCCCATAAGTTGTTTGATCACAAAATCCCTATGCATAGGAAGTGGGTTAGACTTAAATGTGCTAGTCATATTCTTCATGATGCTCTCTTTATGTTTCAATTCTTATCTTTTATTTGAGCATCATTGAAATCACCATGCCTAGCTAGGGGCGTTAAACGTTAGAGCTTGTTGGGAGGCAACCCAATTTTATTTTAGTTTTTAGTTTTTTTGCTTCTGTTTAGTAATAAATTTTCCATCTAGCTTCTTTTTAGATGTGGTTTTGTATTTTAATTAGTGTTTTTTCCAAGTAAGACCTATAGGATCTTCTTGGATGATAGTTATTTGATCTTGCTGAAAATTCCAGAAACTTTCTGTTCACGAAAACAATTGTTAAAAATCACCAGAACGTGATAAAATACTGATTCCAATTGCAGAAGATAAATAATGAAATTATCTAGGTCGTCCTATTTTAGTAGAACTTTTTTAGTTCCAGAAGTTTGCGTTAGTTACAGATTACTACAGACTGTTCTGTTTTTGACAGATTCTGTTTTTCGTGTGTTGTTTGCATATTTTGATGACTCTATGGCTAGTAAAAGAGTTTACAAACCATAGAGAAGTTGTAATACAGTAGGTTTAACAGCAATAGAAATAAATAATGAGTTCATTACAGTACCTTGAAGTGGTGTTTTGTTTTCTTTCACTAACGGAGCTTACGAGTTTTCTGTTGAGTTTTGTGTTGTGAAGCTTTCAAGTTTAGGGTAAAGATTCGATGGACTATGGAATAAGGAGTGGAAAAAGCCTAAGCTTGGGGATGCCCCGGAAGGCATCCCCTCTTTCGCCTTCGTTAATCGGTAACTTTACCTGGAACTATATTTTTATTCACCACATGATATGTGTTTTGCTTGGAGCGTCATTTTATTTTTCTTTAGATTTGCTTGCTGTTTGAATAAAATACCAAGATCTGAAATTCTTAAATGAGAGAGAGAGTCTTCACATAGTTACATATTTATTCAACTACTCATTGATCTTCACTTATATATCTTTCATAGTAGTTTGTCATTTGCTCTAGTGCTTCACTTATATTCTTTTAGAGCACGGCGGTGGTTTTATTTTGAAGAAATAGATGAACTCTCATGCTTCACTTATATTATTTTGAGAGTCTTTAGAACAACATGGTAGTTTGCTTTGGTTAAGAAACTAGTCCTAATATGATGGGCATCCAAGATGGGTATAATAAAAACTTTCATATAAGTGCATTGAATACTAAGAGAAGTTTGATACTTGATGATTGTTTTGAGATATGGAGATTGTGATATCAAAGTTGTGCTAGAGTAGTAGTTGTGAATTTGAGAAATACTTGTGTTGAAGTTTGCAAGTCCCGTAGCATGCACGTATGGTAAACGTTGTGTAACAAATTTGAAACATGAGGTGTTATTTGATTGTCTTCCTTATGAGTGGCCGTCGGGGACTAGCGATGGTCTTTTCCTACCAATCTATCCCCCTAGGAGCATGCGCGTAATGCTTGGTTTTTGATGACTTGTAGATTTTTGCAATAAGTATGTGAGTTCTTTATGACTAACGTTGAGTCCATGGATTATACGCACTCTCACCCTTCCATCATTGCTAGCCTCTTCGCACCGTGCATTGCCCTTTCTCACCTTGAGAGTTGGTGCAAACTTCGGCGGTGCATCCAAACCCCGTGATATGATACACTCTATCACACATAAACCTCCTTATATCTTCCTCAAAACAGCCACCATACCTACCTATTATGGCATTTCCATAGCCATTCCGAGATATATTGCCATGCAACTTTCCACCGTTTCGTTTATTATGACACACTTCATCATTGTCATATTTCCTTGCATGATCATGTAGTTGACATCGTATTTGTGGCAAAGCCACCATGCATAATTATCATACATGTCACTCTTGATTCATTGCCCATCCTGGTACACCGCCGGAGGCATTCATATAGAGTCATATCTTGTTCTAGTATCGAGTTGTAATCATTGAGTTGTAAATAGATAGAAGTGTGATGACCATCATTAATAGAGCATTGTCCCAAAAAATAAAAAAAAGAGAAAGGCCAAATAAAAAAAGGAAGGCCCGAAAAAAAGAAGGAGAGAATAAAAAGGGGCAATGCTACTATCCTTTTTCCACACTTGTGCTTCAAGGTAGCACCATGATCTTTATGATAGAGAGTCTCTTGTTTTGTCACTTTCATATAGTAGTGTATAGAACTTGGCTTGTATATTCCAACAATGGGCCTCCACAAGTGCCCTAGGTCTTTGTGAGCAAGCAAGTTGGATGCACACCCACTTAGTTTCTTTTGTTGAGCTTTCATACATTTATAGCTCTAGTGCATCCATTGCATGGCAATCCCTACTCCTTGCATTGACATCAATTGATGGGCATCTCCCTAGCCCATTGATTAGCCGCGTCGATGTGAGACTTTCTCCTTTTTGTCTTCTCCACATAACCCCCTCATTATATTCTATTCCACCCATAGTGCTATATCCATGGCTCACGCTCATGTATTGCGTGAAAGTTGAAAAAAGTTTGAGATTACTAAAGTATGAAACAATTGCTTGGATTGTCATCGGGGTTGTGCTTGATGAGAGCATTCTTGTGTGATGAAAATGGAGCATAACCAAACTATATGATTTTGTAGGGATGAAATTTCTTTGGCCATGTTATTTTGAGAAGACATGATTGCTTAGTTAGTATGATTGAAGTATTATTATTTTTATGTCAATATTAAACTTTTGTCTTGAATCTTATGGATATGAATATTCTTGCCACAATAAAGAGAATTACATGGATAAATATGTTACGTAGCATTCCATATCAAAAATTCCGTTTTTATCATTTACCTACTCGAGGACGAGCATGAATTAAGCTTGGGGATGCTGATATGTCTCCAACGTATCTATAATTTTTAATTGTTCCATGCTATTATATTATCTATTTTGGATGTTTATGGGCTTTATTATGCACTTTTGTATTATTTTTGGGACTAACCTATTAACCCAGAGCCCAGTGCCAGTTTCTGTTTTTCCCTTGTTTCAGTGTTTCGCAGAAAAGGAATATCAAATGGAGTCAAAATGGAATGAAACCTTCTTGAAAGTTATTTTTGGAACAGAAGCAATCCAGGGGACTTGGAGTGCACGTCAGGGAATCAATGAGGAAGGCACGAGGTAGGGGGGCGCGCTAACCCCCCAGGGCGCGCCCTCCACCCTCGTGGGCCCCTCGTGGCTCCCCTGACATATTTCTTCCTCCTATATATACCAATATACCCTAAAACCTTCGGGGAACAAAATAGATCAGGAGTTCCGCCGCCGCACGCCTCTGTAGCCACGAAAAACCAGTCGGGTCCCTGTTCCGGCACCCTGCCGGAGGGGGGATCCCTCACCGGTGGCCATCTTCATCATCCTGGCGCTCTCCATGACGCATTTAGGAGTAGTTCACCCTCAGGGCTGAGGGTATGTACCAGTAGCTATGTGTTTGATCTCTCTCGTGTTCTTGAGATGGTACGATCTTGATGTATCGCGAGCTTTGCTATTATAGTTGGATCTTATGATGTTTCTCCCCCTCTACTCTCTTGTAATGGATTGAGTTTTCCCTTTGAAGTTATCTTATCGGATTGAGTCTTTAAGGATTTGAGAACACTTGATGTATGTCTTGCCGTGCTTATCTGTGGTGACAATGGGATATTCACGTGATCTACTTGATGTATGTTTTGGTGATCAACTTGCGGGTTCAATGAACTTATGCATAGGGGTTGGCACACGTTTTTGTCTTGACTCTCCGGTAGAAACTTTGGGGCACTCTTTGAAGTTCTTTGTGTTGGTTGAATAGATGAATCTGAGATTGTGTGATGCATATCGTATAATCATACCCACGGATACATGAGGTGACGTTGGAGTATCTAGGTGACATTAGGGTTTTGGTTGATTTGTATCTTAAGGTGTTATTCTAGTATGAACTCTATGATAGATCTAACGGAAGGAATAGCTTCGTGTTATTTTACTACGGACTCTTGAATAGATAGATCAGAAAGGATAACTTTGAGGTGGTTTCGTACCCTACGATAATCTCTTCGCTTGTTCTCCGCTATTAGTGACTTCGGAGTGACTCTTTGTTGCATGTTGAGGGATAGTTATATGATCCAATTATGTTATTATTGTTGAGAGAACTTGCACTAGTGAAAGTATGAACCCTAGGCCTTGTTTCCTAGCATTGCAATACAGTTTATGCTCACTTTTACCACTTGTTACCTTGCTGTTTTTATATTTTCAGATTATAAATACCTATATCTACCATCCATATTGCACTTGTATCACCATCTCTTCACCGAACTAGTGCACCTATACAATTTACCATTGTATTGGGTGTGTTGGGGACACAAGGGACTCTTTGTTATTTGGTTGCAGGGTTGCTTGAGAGAGACCATCTTCATCCTACGCCTCCCACGGATTGATAAACCTTAGGTCATCCACTTGAGGGAAATTTGCTACTGTCCTACAAACCTCTACACTTGGAGGCCCAACAACGTCTACAAGGAGAAGGTTGCGTAGTAGGCATCAACGACGAGGTGCAGGTCGACTGCTACCTTATCCTCGGAGCTGTATCATAAATGCAAAGACTATTCCGAGTGAAGAAACAAGTTCCATTCGAAGGCAAACACAAGCATATTCAAGGAAAGACCAAGGTCAGATAAATCTTGCGAAGTTCTAGACCACGGATTAAAGTACTCAGGCATCAGGCCCGAAAGGAGTTTAACGGTTACAAAATCACTCGGCATTCCGAGGCAAATTTAAGGCAAGGCATAAAGTTTGTTCACTCAGCAGGAGGAGGGCTAGCAGGTTCGACAAACTCGTCCAGGTCAGTTCCATCAGCAATCCGAGTGGCTGCAGCAATGAAGGTTTTCATGAAAGATTGGAAGTTGTGCCTTTTGGTATTGGCAACCTTGATCGCCGCCAGCTTATCTTCTCGAGCTTCCTTGCAGTGGACACGAACCAGGGACAGAGCCACGTCAGCACCACATTGAGCAGAAGACTTCTTCCATTCCTGCACTCGACCAGGTGTCGGTGTCAAAACCGGCGGATCTCGGGTAGGGGGTCCCGATCTATGCGTCAAGGCTGATGGTAACAGGAAGCAAGGGACACAGATGTTTACCCAGGTTCAGGCCCTCTCGATGGAGGTAAATCCCTACTTCCTGCTTGATTAATATTTATGATATGGGTAGTACAAGAGTAGATCTACAACGAGATCGTAGAGGCTAAACCCTAAGAGCTAGCCTATGATGGTATGATTGTAATTGTGATCGGCCTTCTAAGGACCAACCTCTCCGGTTTATATAGACACCAGAGAGGGCTAGGGTTTACATGGAGTCGGTTACAAGGAAGGAAATATAATATCCGGATCGCCAAGCTTGCCTTCCACGCCAAGGAAAGTCCCATCCGAACACGGGCCAAAGTCTTGAGTCTTGTATCTTCACGCTTCAATAGTCCGGATGTCGTATACAGTCTGGCTGTCCGGATACCCCCTAATCCAGGACTCCCTCAGTAGCCCCTGAACCAGGCTTCAATGACGATGAGTCCGGCGCGCAGTCTTGTCTTCGGCATTGCAAGGCGGGTTCCACCTCCGAATACTCCAAGGTAATTATCAAACACTCGAACCGTGTCCGAATCCACAAGATGATTTTCGTATGCCACCGTAGAGAGAATGATGTTTCGCAAATGCAATCTGCTGACAACTTTTCAAGCAACGTGACGTGTCATTACGGTCGGGTCATTATTCGAACCGTCTTCCCACAACCAGCCACAGCGTGTATTGCGAGGCGGTTTCCTTAACATGTCTTGTCAAAGCAGAGATCGTGCCCCCTTATTACGGGATTCTCATCAATACGAACATGGGTAATCCAACCGCTCCACTAATCGTGGCGAACGGGAGGCAAACGGGCTCAAGCAGGCTAGTGGGGAGGCGCAAAAAACACTTATCGCCCCTATAAAGAGACAAGGCATCTTTCTCTTTACCCACGCCTTTCTCCTCCCGCTTGCTCATTTCCCTCTTTTTGAGCCCTAACGCCCAAGCACTCTTCCTTTCCACCAAAGAGAGGCTTCCCAAAGATGTCCGGATCCAGAGCAGGAGGCAAATGGACGGCCTCTATAGTCCGGGAGAAGGATATTAAGAAGCTCCGGGACGCCGGGTATCTAGCTCAGAAGATCGGCCACCGTCTCCCCCCGGCGGGATAGGTCGTCCCCACTCTGGAACCTCATGAGAGAGTCGTGTTCCTTCCTCACTTTGTCCGTGGGCTTGGGTTTCCTCTACACCCATTTGTTCGCGGAATCATGTATTACTACGGGATCGATTTTCATGATCTTTCCCCCAACTCCTTCCTCAATATCTCGACGTTCATCGTCGTGTGCGAGGCTTTTCTTAGGATCTCACCTCACTTCAGCTTGTGGCTGAAGATTTTTAATGTAAAGCCCAAGGTGGTGAGCGGCGAACACGCCGAGTGCGGCGGCGCCATGGTGAGCAAGATGCCCAAGGCCGTTTGGCCGAAGGGCGCTTTCAACGACTCCGTCAAGGAGTGGCAGCAGCATTGGTTCTATACCATCGAACCATGCGGCAAAAAGTGGGCGGCGGCTCCGGAGTTCAGATCCGAAGCTCCACTACGGCTCACGTCCTGGCCCGAGAAGGGCCCGAACTGGTGCTCGTCTGATGAGTTGTCACTGCTCCAGACGCGCCTTCAAGGTGTGGTCGATAGGGACGTCAAACTTGTGGACATAGTCCAGGTGATGCTAGTTCGCCTGGTTCTCCCCTGTCAGCGCCGAGCTTGTACTCTGTGGGAATTCGACCCAGCCGAGCACCACACCCTTCGGGAGCTTTATGATTCCTCCCACAAGGATATCTGGAAGGTGCTCTTTAAGCCCGGCAAATCATGGTCGGGTCCCACCGAGGACCGTGGGTATCAGTCATCCCATTCTCCAAGCTCGGTAAGTCACCGTCAAGCTCTGTCTATTCATGCTTTAGTTGGCATGTCGTGAGGGAGACATCCTAATCGTGTCTCATCGTGACCTCAGGGATGGATTCAGAAAGTGGAGCGGATACATTGTCCGGCCCTGTTGCCAGAGGAACCGGCCGGACCTCTTCTAACGAAGATGCTGGTCCCCGCGCCTTACAAGGCGTCAAAGAAGGAGGCCTCCAAGAAGGTCAAGAAGACCCGGAGTGGCCTCCGTCACCGCGAGGCTTCGGATGCAAATTTCGAAGACTCAAGCGACGCTCCTTCTTCGGAAGACGAAGAGGAAGAAGCAGAGGAGGGCGAGCCTCATTCTGGAGGTGGGAAGAAGCGCGTAGCTTCCTCGTCCCTGGAGGCCGAATCGCCCAAGAGGAGAAAAGGTTCCCTCCCAGAGGCATCCACCACGGCTGCCGACAGCAGTCCGGAGTGGGATCCCAGGGCCCAGCCCCTGGAGAAGTCATAAGTGTACAAGATCCGAACATGCATATGCGCCCGGGATTGTTTTTGGGTATAATAGTTTTGACTATTGCTATATTTTGCACAGTCCGGCGAGGTCCCGCGCCGGCCAGTCCTCATCCGAGGATTCGCTGAGCTCGGACGCCTTGGCGAGCGAGACGCCTCCAGAGGACCCTTCCCCAAAGTCCCGGCGCGACATTGAGGTGTCGTCTCAACGGGCTCGGACCAGGGGCATATCACTGGGGGCCGGACACACGGGAGCGATGGCCCGGAGTGTGCCCTCGGGGCGACCTTGGGTTCGGCCCACAGCCGGACAAGGTCCGGGAGACCTCTAAGGCCCCCGGATCGGGCGAGCAGCCACCTTCAACGGTGGGAGGCCTGCCCACTCCACCGGCAACCTCTGTTCGGATAGAGCTGCCAGGCGGTCTATCGACGGCGTTAAAGAACGCGTCTATCGTCGATGAACATCGGACCCTTATGGGTGTGGTGGTTGAAAAGATTCAGTCCACCAAGAGCGGGCTGAACGAGTCCTGCCTTGGCCTTATAATGGTCTTTGAGGTATGTTTTCCAAGAAACCTTTGAGGAATCGTCATTATATGAGTAGTAGCCCCTGATACACTGTCCGACAAAGGAGAGGGAGCCGCAGGTGGATCAAATCCTCTCTTGTCGTGGGAACTTATGTTAATGACATGTACCTCTTTGTTTGAATACAAAGCTTCATGGAGAGGACGACCGCTCATAATGCGGAAGTGCCCGAACTCAAGCGGAGTTCGAACGAGCCAAGGAAGAACTTGGCCGCGTGAGAAAGCAATTAGAAGATAAACAAGGTATGATAAAACATTGTCTTGCATTAGGCACAAATGAGTAATTGTGCTTGTTGAAAAGTATTTGTGTTGTACGCCCTAGGAGCGAGTGCCGAATACGATGCACTGAAGAAGGCTGTAGATGATGCCAACAAGAAGGCTGCCGCTGAACAGGCACTCCATGAAAAACATGAGGCCAGGGTTGTCACAGCTGAGCGGGAGCTCCAGGAGGCTGTGAAGAAAAGCGAGGGCTTGGAGCAAAGTGTAATAGAGAAAGAAGCCGAACTCGCCCAAGCACTCCAGGCTGCGGAAGATGCCCGGAAGAAGCCCGAGGTGCTGTACGGGACATTCAAGATGCCCGGAAAGTTGCGGCTGGTAAGGCCTTCTGTATTCTTAGCCATTTATTCATGATGATAGAAGAATTCTAAGCGGCAAGCTGAATTCTTATTTTTTCAATGGCGTTTGCGGATCTTCCTCGCAGCATATCAGATGCCGCCCAATTCTACCGAACCGAGGAAAAGAAGTCTGCGGAAAGAGATTTCTGGTCGCAGTAATTGGCACCGAACTATCCGGTGCCCTTTATCGATCAGCTGAAGCAGCTGGTCGAACTGCACCAGGCGGTCGAACTAGCCATGAAGGACTTGATTGTCCGGCTGTGGCCGGCGGAGCCAATTCCGAGCAGTTACTTCGGGCTCGTGAAGCGGATTGCGGGTGCTTGTCCTCGGCTTGATGCTATTAAGCGATCGGTCTGCATAGAGGGTGCACGTATGGCATTCGCCCGTGCAAAAGTGCATTGGGGGAAGCTTGATGCGGAGAAGCTGATGACTGAGGGGCCGCCAGAGGGTAAGGATCATCGCAAGCCCAAACTGTACTTTGATGGTGTAATGAAGGGGGCCCGCCTTGCGGCGGATAAATGTACCAAAGACATTATCTTTCCCTGAGGGCATTCGTGCCACTTTTTGTAATATGAGATTATGGTGTTTATATATTGCCTGTTTTGTTTGAACATATGTTCTTCCTGTGCGGCTGTTTAATGTATGTAAATCCTGAGAGTTGGCCAGTTGTCGGCTTCTGCCCCCACGTAAAAAGAACACGGGGGTGTTCGGGATATATCTGAACGCTCTTCATCCGATAGTTGGGTCCCTATGCGGAGGCGTTTCTCACCACGAACTAGGCAATCAGACTATAAGGCTTTATTACTCTCACTTAGCCATAGGAATTTGAGTATGGTCGGCGCAGCCCCTAGTGTTCGGAAGGCCGAACTAGGGGCTCTATTGGCGCCTGATCAGAAGACCGATCCGTCGCACTCTGCATTTATAATGGCGTTAGCGGAATAAACCTTTAGGGATTTTACAACCTCTCGAACAGCTGACCAGCTCTCGCTATATCATGACAATGGTTTTTGGCTTTCTCTCGAGGTGCTCGTCCGGCAGATCCGGACACAATCGCAGTAGTTCTCCCTGCGCTACCTTAGCCGATATAACGGAACGTAAGGTACCAAAACAAGGGAGCCGGGCAAACCCAACCAATGACCCAAGACATGATTCGGAGCTGATGCATATAGTGCTATAAGTTCGGGGTGCTGGACGACCGAGAAGGTGGTCGGACTTTATTGCCGTATTATGAAGCCCCTGGCATGATCGGGCGTAACACGAGGTGTCGATGAAAAGCGACGGCTGGTAAGTGTTATTTAAGTCTACGTATTGTAGCGAAATGATATGTCTATGCATATGAGTATTATGTATGATTATGACAAGAGGTGTTTTTTGGAGGAACCTATGATGGCCGGACTGGAGGGAGTTTGTCAGTGGATCAGAAGTGAATCCAGACTGCCTTCTCTTAGGGGAGGTGCTCCTTGTGTGTCCTGGCCGATTCCGCGTCACCTATCCTGTTCTGCATCAAAGTTAGTTTGTGAGGCAAATATTCGGGGGTAGCCGAGCGTCCTCTTGTGGTTGGTCCGAGGGCTCCTGATCGGACCCTGGTAATCCCAGCCGTTATACCTTTGGGTAGCGCGGACTCCTTAGTTGGTGTCCGGATAGTCGTATGTCATATCAAAATCTTGATAGACATGCGCGACTCGCTACTCCGGCAGCTGTATGATATCCGCCCTGAGGGCGGGATTCGGCCTTGCCAGCAGGTGTGATTACATCACATGGTGTTGGCCCAAGTGATTTACCACGCGTGATCCAGCCAACGTGGTTCGTCCCGTTCGCGTACGGTAAATTACCGCATGGTGGGAAGGTGCCGAAGATTTATTCTTTGGCGTAGTATTTGTTTGGTGATCCGAGGACAACCGTTTAGAGTGTTGGGCCAGAAAAACTTGGCCTTTGCTCCCAGCATCTTTTAAGAGATCTTGTTGGTGATTTCACACCTGCGGGGGCTTTATGTTGTGTGGAGCCCCTGGTTTGCTATGTCCGTAGGTACTGCAACTGAGTTGTTGTGGTCGGCGCGGTCTGGGGCAAGCGGCAGTAATTGTATGCTATGGAGGGGGGGGTATCTTGACCAGAAGAGCCCTTCATTTTTTCCGGCACATGGCCAGCCATTTTACTTTGAGGGTCCGGCATTCTCTATTGGTATGCTTTGCCGTCCTTCTAGGAGTACCATGAATTTCGCATGGTTGATCTAGTGTCTCGGGCCGGATAGGTCTGAACTCTTCTTTGTCCGTTGACCGGACCGGGAGTTGCTGAAGTTAGCACCAGCTTTCCTGACACTTGTGACCGTTGCGCCAGGCCTTGAGTATGCTTCTTCTTGTGTCCTTCGTGTTGTTTTGGACCATAGTGGTGTGTTGACATTGGGGTGTGTGCCTTGGGTTTTCCTGCTTAGGTTGGGGTGGTCGGTTGTGCCCTGTGTGCCCTTTGTCGGGGCGGTTGGGTCCGTATCTTTTGGTGGCCAGGACCTTGGTCCATCTATCCGCCAGCAAATTTTGGTCAGCTTTAAGCTGATGTTGCTTCCTTTGCATGCTCTTTTGCGTGGACATGAGCCGTCGCTCGAAGCGGGCTTGTTCCACTGGATCTTCAGGCATGCCGAATTCGTCATTACCGAGGCTTGCCTCGTCCTCGGAGGGGGGCGTATAGTTGTCCCCTTCCAAGTATCCCATAGTGGCCAGTCCGGCCTGCTGAAAGGCGAGCCGAATTGGGTTGTATTCATCTTTGGCACCATCCGGATTGTTTTCGTCTTCCGGGCCGGTATTCCTGTGGCTGGGCTTGGGGCGGCATCGATGACGCCTATGCTTTGCTTTTTTCCCTGAGGGATTATTCTCCGCTGCCTCATCGCCATTGGTTTCCTTCGGGGTGTCCTCCATACATATATCATAGGGGTAGGCGGTTGTCCACCGCCCAGTGAGCGGTGCTTCGTGTTCTTCTCCTGCATCGTCGTCTATGCTGTCGATGTCTTCGGATTCGAAATCTAGTGCCTCGGTTAAATCACCGACCGTGGCAATGAAGTGGGTGGTGGGTGGGCAACAAATTTCTTCACCGCCTGTTCCCCACTCGAGCCGGACATAGTTCGGCCGAGAGCCTCCTGACAAAGAGAGAGACTTTAATGAGTCCAGAATGTCGCCGAAGGGCGAGTGCTGGAAGATATCCGCAGCGATGAACTCCATTACCGGAGCCCAACCTGGCTCGACTGGATCGGGAGTGCGCGGACTGGAACAAACGTCCGGATACGAATCCGGGGGTTCGGAGTCACAGGCCACTGAAGAGGTAAAACCCGTGTTCGGCTCCAACGGCGATGAGTGCGCGACCTGGGGGGGGCGGGGTCCATCCCTTCGTCCTTAGGCAGCGCATCCTGCTCCGGATCTAGGTCCGGAGATACTACGGGGCGATACCCCGAGCTTCGTCCGACGGCAGGTCTAAGCCGTGCTCGTCGCGACCGTCCGGTGCTCCTGGCATAGGCCCAAATCCATTGAAGATCAAGTTTCCACGGATGTCCGCCGTGTAGTTCAGGTTTCCGAACCTGACCTGGTGGCCAGGGGCGTAGCTGTCGATCTGCTCCAGATGGCCAAGCGAGTTGGCCCGTAGTGCGCAGCCGCCAAACACGAACATCTGTTGGAGGGGGGGGGAGGCTCGCCCTGGACAGCGTCGTTGATGATGATCGAAGGAGCCATCGAGCCTGACGGCGATGACACAGAGGAACTCTCAATGAAAGCACCAATGTCGGTGTCAAAACCGGCGGATCTCGGGTAGGGGGTCCCGATCCAGGCGCCAAGGCTGATGGTAACAGGAAGCAAGGGACACAGATGTTTACCTGTGTTCGGCCTCTCGATGGAGGTAAAACCCTACTTCCTGCTTGATTAATATTGATGATATGGGTAGTACAAGATTAGATCTACCACGAGATCGTAGAGGCTAAACCCTAAGAGCTAGCCTATGATGGTATGATTGTAATTGTGATCGGCCTTCTAAGGACCAACCTCTCGGTTTATATAGACACCGGAGAGGGCTAGGGTTTATATGGAGTCGGTTACAAGGAAGGAAATATAATATCCGGATCGCCAAGCTTGCCTTCCACGCCAAGGAAAGTCCCATCCGGACACGGGCCAAAGTCTTGAGTCTTGTATCTTCACGCTTCAATAGTCCGGACGTCGTATACAGTCCGGCTGTCCGGATAGCCCCTAATCCAGAACTCCCTCACCAGGGACCTCATTGAGTTGAGCCATCAGAGACTCGAGGTCATTTTGGAGCTTCGCCCCTGGCCAGAGCACCGTGTTGATTTACGATACTGCAACTTTCAACCGAGCAAGGTAGTCGACAACACCAGCGACGCGAGATTCCAGTCGGAGCATGTTCATAGCAGCTTCGTCCTTAACAGGAGAAAGGATAGGGTCCAGGCCTGTCTCAATTCGCCCAGTCTCTTCCTCGAAGTTCTAGCAAAATTCTGCACATACACAACACAACGATGATTCAATGGCTATATATCGAGTCAACAACAACAAGTCAGTCGGACAAAGGAAAGCACCTTCAAGCATAATGAACAACTTCTTGGCAATTCCTCCCAGAGAGTTCTCCAGCTCAGCTCTTTTGTGGGAATTGCCTTCTACTTTTTCAGTCAAGGTCTTCTTGTCCTTCTTCAGACGAGTCGATTCCTTGTTGGCTTCATCAAGGGCAGTTTTCAGCTTGACGTTCTCTTCCTCCAGTTTGCCGACTGAAGCCAGCTTCTGGTCGACGAGTGTAGTTTTCTCTTCGGCTGCTTTCTGCATGGCTGCAAGGTCTAGATCCTTGTTTGCCAGAGCCTGGTTCATTGTTTCTGAAAGAAATAACGCTCGGTTAAGAAAAAGCGAATAACACCCGGTTCAGCAACAAATCAGTCGACAAGTTTTTAGTACCAGTGGCTTCATCCTTGGCCTTCTGCAAGTTTGTCTTGGCTAGCTCCAGATTGAGATTGAGCTGAATCTGCTTCTGCTCCAGGTCAGCAAAATGAGCTCCAAGTTCACAGGATTTCTGTAATCAAAGGACGGTCAATCGACAGATGAAAAGATTGGTTACTTTAGAGCAATAAAGTGATAGAATCAACAAGTTCTAAGACTACTGCCGAATCAAACATCCAACAGTAGTCTCGGGGACTACACCCAGTGGGTGCACTTAGAATGCCCCCACTGGTCCAGTTTCCACTCGACATGGTCCGTCCAGGCCGAGTGTAAAAAAGAGGAAATTTGTTCTCAGACCACAGTCGACTGCCCGCAGTCGACTACGGTCTCGGGGACTACACCCAGTGGGTGCACTCAGCGTGCCCCCACTAGTTTAGGTTCCACTCGACATGACCCATTCAGACCGAGTGAGAAAATTCTGATTCCCAGACCATAGCCAACTGCCCGCAGTCAACTATGGTCTTGGGGACTACACCCAGTGGGTGCACTCAGCGTACCCCCACTGGTTCAAAGACTCAATCGACACAACCTAGTCGACCCAAGAAGCAAAAATATTCAGCATTTTCAGGTAGCATATCCTAACAGAACAAGCGACAAGCTAAATGATCAGTCGGTAATGAACCAACCTGGACGTTGCTCTGGAGAGCTGAGCTGGCGTCGTAAGCAGCTTGACTGGCCTCCCGAACCGCCTTCATCTGCTCCAGCACGATGCCTGCCTGGCGTATAGCCTCCTTAGCAGCACCCACTTGGTCCTCTGGGACGTGATGTTCAGCGAAGAGTGAAGATGGATCAGCTGGAATCTGTGCAGTCGAGCTGAAGGCTGGGCACTCGACAAGGGTACGACAAAAGTCACAGAAGCCCGATTGGCATCGCCAGTTTCCTGGGTCACTAGTTCCGTCACTGGCGTCGACTGAGGCACCTTGTCAGTTGATGTCTTCCTGCTCCTCCTTCCCATAGGCCTCTAATAACCCACAAGTATAGGGGATCGCAACAGCTTTCAAGGGTAGAGTATTCAACCCAAATTTATTGATTCGACACAAGGGGAGCCAAAGAATATTCTTGAGTATTAGCAGTAGAGTTGTCAATTCAACCACACCTGGATAACTTAGTATCTGCAGCAAAGTGTTTAGTAGCAAAAGTGGTATGATAATAAAGGTAACGGTAGCAAAAGTAAAGATAAATGTTTTTGGGTTTTTGTAGTAGTTGTAACAGTAGCAACGGAAAAGTAAACAAGCAAAGAAGAATATGTGAAAAGCTCGTAGGCACCGGATCAGTGATGGATAATTATGTCGGATGCGATTCCTCATGTAATAGCTATAACATAGGGTGACACAGAACTAGCTCCAGTTCATCAATGTAATGTAGGCATGTATTCCGTAAATAGTCATACGTGCTTATGGAAAAGAACTTGCATGCCATCTTTTGTCCTACGCTCCCGTGGCAGCGGGGTCCTAGTGGAAACTAAGGGATATTAAGGCCTCCTTTTAATAGAGAACCGGAACAAAGCATTAGCACATAGTGAATACATGAACTCCTCAAACTACGGTCATCACCGAGAAGTATCCCGATTATTTTCACTTCGGGGTTGTCGGATCGTAACACATAATGGGTGACTATAGACTTGCAAGATAGGATCAAGAACACACATATATTCATGAAAACATAATAGGTTCAGATCTGAAATCATGGCACTCGGGCCCTAGTGACAAGCATTAAGCATAGCAAAGTCATAGCAACATCAATCTCAGAACATAGTGGATACTAGGGAACAAACCCTAACAAAACTAACTTAATTACATGGTAAATCTCATCCAACCCATCACTGTCCAACAAGCTTCACGATGGAATTACTCACGCTGTGGTGAGCATCATGAAATTGGTGATGGAGGATGGTTGATGATGACGACGGCATTTAATCCCCTCTCCGGAGCCCCGAACGGACTCCAGATCAGCCCTCCCGAGAGAGGTTAGGGCTTGGCGGCGGCTCCGTGTCGTGAAACGCGATGAAACTTTCTCTTTGATTTTTTTCTCCCCGAGACGGAATATATGGAGTTGGAGTTGAGGTCGGAGGAGGTCCAGGGGCCACGAGATAGGGGCGCACCCTAGGGGGCGCCTGTCTCGTGGATAGGACCCGGCCCCCGGTGTATTTCTTTCGCCTAATAATTCTTATAAATTCCAAAAAGTGCCTCCATTGATTTCCGTGTCATTCCGAGAACTTTTATTTTCTACACATAAAACAACATCATGGTAGTTCTGCTGAAAACAGCGTCAGTCCGGGTTAGTTTCATTCAAATCATGCAAGTTAGAGTCCAAAACAAGGGCAAAACTGTTTGGAAAAGTAGATACGTTGGAGACGTATCAGCCTCAGCGGCACATCCTCGTCTTCATCTGGAAGATAAATGACATTGGGAGGAGCTGCAAAATAATCAATCGCCATAATTCGGTCGACCAAAAAAACGACTAAGAAAGTAAAGACAGGATTGCAGAAGTCATACCTAGGTTTTAAGTGACCACGTCTCCCATTTCCTCGTCACCGTCTCTGTAAGCAGAAGTCCCAGAGGTAGCAGCACTACAAGTTTCAAGATTCACTCGGTTAATCAAGAAGAGAGTAGACAACACAGGTCCTTGAGCAAAAAATGAGGACAAGACACTTACACAGAAGCGACGGGAACATCGATCTTGATCTTGGGCAGGGTCTTCCGGTACTTCGATGCTGCAACTTTGGGCTACTTTGAAGCCTTTTCGCTCGGCGCAGGGGAAGAGGTCTGAGTGTGCTTGGAAGTCTGTCCATTCGGCAGAGCTACTTTTCCACGGACACTTGCTGGGTCGTGCTTATTCTTGGAACGCCTTTCCTTGCAAGGTAGTGACTTGACTTCTTCGCCACTGCTCGAGTCCTCGCTTTCCTCCTCCTCTTCTCCTCCATCAGACTGCCAATCCATGCTTTCGCCTCCGCTTTCTTCTCCTTCCTGGTACTGCTCTTGCTCCCGGTTCGGCATTGAGTATGTCTCTGTATAGATCTGCGAAGCAAAAAATGTGAACAAAGGATGGTCGACTCAGTAAATAATTGCGAGTCAGAATGAAAAACACTCGGAAACAAAGAATAGACCTTGTATGGTTGGTTGTTGGCGTCGAAAGGTAAAACTCTTCCGGACCTCCTGGGGTTGTCCTTGTTTCCTGTGATGCCTTGCACCCACTGCGCCACCGTCTTCTCATCAACGTCCTTCGGGTGGATCCGAGTGGAATCATCAATCCCCGAGTACATCCACATCGAGTGATCACGAGCCTGGAGAGGCTGGATACGTCGACTGAGAAATACCTCAAGCAAATCCATACCAGTCACACCCTCATGGATCCGCTGAACTACTCGCTCCATCAACATGGACACCTCCACCTTCTCTGCTGGAGTCACTTTCAAGGTAGTGGGTTTCTGGACTCGCGCCAAAGAAAAGGGAGGGAGACCAGTCGAATGACCAGGGGTCGTCTTGTCTTTGCAATAAAACCGAGTC
Source organism: Aegilops bicornis (assembly GCA_021605145.1). NCBI lineage: Eukaryota > Viridiplantae > Streptophyta > Magnoliopsida > Poales > Poaceae > Aegilops > Aegilops bicornis. The sequence continues at coordinate 762,163,530 of CM038673.1, read as the reverse complement.
GACTGCCACCCTCTAACTGAGTCAGGGAGAGTCATCACGGGAAAAGCACTCTTCCCCCGCATCTGGATGCCTAAGCCCCCACACCTCTGGATTACCTGGGTTTTCTCGTCACTCGGGCTAGCTTTTTTCACAGTCTGCGAGCGGCATGTGAAGATGTGCTTAAACAGACCTCAGTGCGGTCGACAGCCCAAGAAATTCTCACACAGAGAGACAAAGGCAACAAGGTACGTGATAGTGTTGGGAGAGAAATGGTGGAGTTGAGCTCTGAAGAAGTTCAGAAAAGCATGGAAAAAGGGATGTGGGGGCAAGGGAAAACCATGGTCGACGTGGGAGGCGAGCAAGACGCACTCGCCCTCCTGAGGCTGCGGCTCAGTTTCATCCCCCGGGAGCCTCCAGGAACCATGCTCGATCAGCCTGCTCTCGGCCAGATCTCGCAAATCATCCAGCTCGATTGTGGAATGGATCCAGTCGCCCTAAACCCAGCCGTGCGGCAAGCCGGATCTCGATGACGACCGTTCCTGCCGGTCTTCTTCCCCTTTCCCTTCGCCGCCCCTTTCTTTGCGCGTTCCAGTGTTGTCGTCTTGTCCTTCGCCATCGCAGCAAGGGGTGCATGGGCGGGAGGCGGCGTCGAGAGCGTAAGCGGTAACAGTGGAGAAGCAGAGGAGGAAGGAGGAGGAATTGAGGCGCACTGTGCAGAATTCCCCAATCCAATGCCTTATATGGAGTCGTTTCCGAGTGACTGACCACTGGGCCCGGGCAATCCTGTCAAATCCCATAACTGTCGCTCGCTCGGTACGTGGCGAAAAAGGTGGCACGGATATCGAGGCGTCCCTGCCTAATCCGTCCCGATTATTGCGGCCTCCTCCATCCCGCGCGCTTCCCAAAATTTCAAATCCCGCAAGATCCGGGAGCAGCAGAGCAGTCCGTCAGACCGAAGATTTTTTCCATATCAAAACTCGAAGCTTATTAACAGCAAAAGTTCACTCGACAAACTAAGAATGGATCAAGGCGACTGAAGAAGAATTTGAAGCCATCACATTGTTCATTGATCCCAGCAAGACACTTCCGAAGTGCAAGAACTGAGTTGGAATTATTTTCAACTCCTTATCCACTAGAACCCTGATACATTTGGGGGCTAATGATGACGACATGTACCTAGGGTAGGGTCATAGGCCTAACCTAGACACCCTCCCCAAGGACATTACCCTAAAGTCAGAAGCATTCATGGGATAACATCATCCACTCGACTAGAAGGATTCCACTCGGAAGATTCAATGTCACTCGACCATAGCAATAGTCACTCGACGACTAGAATACCTAAAGCCACTCTTTACAGCAACGGTCGGGCATTTACTCTGTAGACTTAATGGTCATTCATGCATCTTTATTGCTGGCCTTACCAATAATGTCCCATCTTTATGTACCTTAAACCCTGTGTAACTGAGGGCCGGAGGGGTCTGGTGAACTCTATATAAGCCACCCCCCTCCTTAGGGACAAGGGTTCGCACCCACTGTAACTCCACACACATAATCCAATCGACCGAGCTCCCGAGCACCGAGACATAGGGTTGTTACTTCCACCGTGAAGGGCCTGAACTCGTATACCTTGTGTGTACAACTTCACCATAGCTGGGATCTTGCCTCCTCATACCTACCCCCCATTCTACTGTCAGTCTTAGAACCACGACACTCGGTAATGCACATCACAATAAGCCTTGCAAGGAAATGTGACTAATGAGTTAGTTGCGGGATGATGCATTACGGAACGAGTAAAGAGACTTGCCGGTAATGGGATTGAACTAGGTATGATGATACTGACGAGCGAATCTCGGGCAAGTAACATACCGATGACAACGGGAACAACGTATGTTGTTGTGCGGTTTGACCAATAAAGATCTTCGTAGAATATGTAGGAACCAATATGAGCATCCAGGTTCTGCTATTGGTTATTGACCGGAGATGAGCCTCGGTCATGTCTACATAGTTCTCGAACCCGTAGGGTCCGCACGCTTAACGTTCGATGAAGATATGTCTTATGAGTTTTGTAATTTGATGTACCGAAGGTTGTTCGGAGTCCCGGATGTGATCACGGACATGACAAGGAGTCTCGAAATGGTCGAGACATGAAGATTAATATATTGGAAGGTTATGTTTGGACACCGTAAAGGTTTCGGATGAGTTCGGGCATTTTCCGGTGTACCGGGGGGTTATCGGAACCCCTCGGGGAGTTAATGGGCCTTAATGGGCCATGGTGGAAGAGAGGAGGAGGCGGCCAAGTGGTGGGGTGCCCCCCCCCCCCAAGCCCAATCCGAATTGGGGAGGGGGCTGGCCCCCCTTTCCTTCTCTCCCTCTTCCCCTTCCTTCCCCCTCCTAGTTGGACTAGGAAAGGGGGGAAACCTACTCCTAGTAGGAGTAGGAATCCCCCCTTGGGGCGCGCCATAGGAGGTCGTCCCTCCCCCTCCTCCACTCCTTTATATACGGGGAGGGGGCACCCCATAGACACACAAGTTGATTCTAGCCGTGTGCGGTGCCCCCGTCCACAGATTTCTTCCTCGGTCATATTGTCGTAGTGCTTAGGCGAAGCCCTGCGTCGGTAACTTCATCATCACCGTCACCATGCCGTCGTGCTGACGAAACTCTCCATCGGCCTCAGCTGAATCTAGAGTCCCTGGGACGTCACCGAGCTGAACGTGTGCAGATCGCGGAGGTGCCGTGCGTTCGGTACTTGATCGGTTGGATCACGAAGACGTTCGACTACATCAACCGCGTTACTTAACGCTTCCGTTTTTGGTCTACAAGGGTACATGGACACACTCTCCCCACTCGTTGCTATGCATATCCTAGATAGATCTTGCATGATCATAGGTATTTTTTTGAAATACTGCATTCCCCAACAGTGGCATCCGAGCCAGGTCTACGCGTAGATGTTATATGCATGAGTAGAACACAAAGATTTGTGGGCGATAATAGTCATATTTCTTACCAGCATGTCATACTTTGACTTGGCGGTATTGAAAGTGCGTTATATCGACTAGAGGGGGTGTGAATAGGCGATTTTTATGAATTCTTCACTGAGGAATTTGCCGGTGAGGAAATTCCTTAGCGAAGAATTACTTGCAGCGGAATAAGTACTCAAGTAAGCATAACAGATTACAAGCATAGTCATCATGATGAAATGAAGACAATCACAGAGTACAGAAAGCGTAATCACAGGATAACACAGGATGAAGACAAACAGACTGAAGAAATTGAACTGAGGAAATTGAGAAAGTCTTCAGTCAAAGTCTTCAAACACAGATATGAACAAATACTCAACACAGTAATGAGGAAATGAAAGGGTTGAGAAAATAGAACCGATTAGGTTGGTGAAGACAATGATTTGGTAGACCAGTTCCAACTGTCTCTGGGCTTGTACGTCTGGTTGGAGCGGCCGAGTATTTAAACTCGAGGACACACAGTCCGGACACCCAATCATCGAAAGCACGCAGCTCGGGACACCAAGTCCTCACCAGATTCTCCTTGAACTAAGGTCACATGCACCTCGTCCAATCACTCGTGGTAAGTCTTCTCGCGACTTCCAAACCTTCACAGACTTGGTCACTCGGCGATCCACAATTCCTCTTGGATGCTCTAGACCATGACGCCTACCCGTCTGGAAGAAGCACAGTCTTCAAAGGTAACAAGCGTCGGATCCACGCAGGATCAATTTCTTAAGTGATGCTCAATCACTTTGGGTTTGTTGGGGTTTGGTTTTTGGGTTTTTCCTCACTTTTGGGTTTTTCCTCACTTGATGATTTTCTCTCAAAGTCCTCGGAGGATGGGTTGCTCTCAAATGACAAGTGTCAAGTTCTCTCGAAGCAGCCAACCAGCTAGTGGTTGTAGGGGGCGGCTATTTATAGCCTAGGGAGCAGCCCGACATGATAAGACATAAATGCCCTTCAATGATATGACCGTTAGGTGCATAAGATATTTTGGGACAGGTGGCCAAGAAGACAAAGAACGGTCGGAAATTTGACTCTCAAATTCCTCGGGGCTATCATGTTCCTCACTGTAGGCAATTCACACTTTGGCGAATTCCTAACTCCTCGGTCGAGAACAAATTCTTCTGACTGTAAGAGCTTTGTCTACATCCTTTGAAGAAATTGACTGAACTATATGAGATTTCCAAAAGCTTCACTCAAGGGATTGGTAGGTGTAGGATTTTGAGTTGAGCATCAAATGGAAATTTTTCCTTAGTATTTCCTCGACCCCTTTAACAAAGACGGTGTTTCCTATGACTCAAGAAAGAGAAAAGCGAAACTACGAAAACAAAAGTCTTCACGCTTCATGTTCCTCAAATGAATACCAAGTCTTCAAGGTCACACCAATTTCTTCACTTTCAAAGTCTTCGTAAAGTCTTGAGAATATCAAAGTCTTCATCGAAGAACTTCATTTTTAGGGTCGACTTTCCTGTAAAATATCAAACTCCTCATAGACTTATAGACCTGTGTACACTCACAAACGCATTAGTTCCTTAACCTATAAGTCTTCAATCCACCAAAATCACTAAGGGGCACTAGATGCACTTACAATCTCCCCTTTTGGTGATTGATGACAATAGAGGTTAAGTTTTCAAAGGGTATAAACATATGAATTGTAAATACTGATAATGAGGAATTTGATTGCAATATATAGAATAACTCCCCATGAAGATGTGCATAGTGAGGAATTTGCGTTTGAGGAAATGCACACTTGAAGAATTGAATCATGGAGATCTCCCCTATATCTTGTAATTCATACACGCATTTGACATATAATATGAAGAATTTGAAATGCATGATGAAATATGGTACTTGATGAAATTCAGCATGAGGAATGATAGCGCATAAAGTATCAGAGCACAAGTAGATTCGCTATGAAGCATAGTGCAAAAACATAATGCATCAAAAGTATCAAAGCAGCATAGGGTTTAAGATTACAGCTCGATCCAATAAAAGTTTCAGAAGAACGAGAGTTGTAACTTAACAAAAAAAAACTATATAAAGGCAATAAACTAGACCCGCTTGAAGACTAACTCAAATTTCTCCCCCTTTGTCATCGAATGACCAAAAGGATCGAAACTGAGGACTAACGCTCTTGAAGAATTTCAAGTTGAAGACGGAGCGCCAAAGATTGTCGGGGTTGTTTGTTGAGGTAGGACCAGCCATGTGTCTTCCAAGTCTTCATTTTCATCAGTGTCACGAGATGAAGAATAGGAGCTGGCTACCAAGGAAGGAACTTTGACCTTCTTGAATTTCTTCGGAGGAGGTGCAGACCAGTCAAATTCTTCCTTGAGACCCATTGAAGTCAGTTCTTCTTCACTTTGTAGACATGTGAAAGAACAGCCCAGTGCGCTTGAAGGTTTCATGAAGGTAGAAGTGGTTTTTCTTCACAGCATTTTGTGTTGAGGTCATGTTGTGAAGAATTGAACCAAACTGACGCTTGACCCACTTATGATTACGATCAACCTTCTCATGAAGACTGAGGAGTAACTCACGATCACCATCACCACAGGTGCGAGCTTGAGGACTTTGCTTGACCGAGGTATTTGCGGCTGAGTCATGTGTGGCAGAGTCATCATTGGTGGAGTAGGATGCTGCTTTGCGAAACTGTCCATCCAATGGACGAATGCCTTCATCGATCACAGCAGTAGCCTTGCCCTTGTCATCATCTGAGGTAATTGTAAGTTTGAGGACTTCAATCGGGGGCAAGTAGCTGCAGTGGTTCAAAGTATCAGCTTTGTAATTGAGTGAAGACCTTGTCCTGATGAATCTCATAATCCAAGGCGCATAAGGCTTCAGCTCAAATGGTGACATAGCAATGTTTGCCGAGTCCTCATGAAGAAATCATGGAAGTTGACAGAACGCCATGGATGATGTTGAAAAGCATATTCTTCATGATGCCAACGACTTCTTCATCGCTCGAAGTCGTGGCCTTTGATAGGACTCATAGTCTTCGCCGAATCCGATAGACTGTCCGAGGCACATATAATAATTCCTTGACGAGGAATTTGGTTCTTGGGGCCTGCCTTGGCTTCAAAGGCTTCATCAACACTTGCATATAGTGATTTGAAAGTTCTTTTTCTTCATAGATACGACGTGCACCATCAAGCGGAGGACTGAGTGGTAGGGCACGAAGCAATTCAATTGCAGGTGCCTTGTAGTGAGTATTTTCGGTCATCCAATCTAAGACCCATGAATTTATGTCTTCAGCGTCTCCGGTGATATGCAGGGTTGCATAGAACTGAAGAATTAGCTCTTCATTCCAGTCACAAATATCAGTGCAGAAGTTTAGAAGTCCTGCGTCGTAAATAACACTGAGGACTGGCTCAAATCCTGGCAGCGACTCCATATCCACATGAGGAATATGAGCATGATCGAAGATTTTATCCTTGTTGAAAAGCACTGAGGAATAGAAGTTGGCTTGGCTGGCAGTCTAGAAGCACCTCTTCCTAATCCGAGCAGAATCATAAGGATTATATACAGTGAAGAATACGTGCTCGGCAAAGAAATCTTCAGCTTTGAACTTTTGCTTGGATGAGAATGGATTCCTTTGCTTGGGCAGAGGGGTGTCAGTGAGTTGCATCACCACCTCAGGAATCACAAGTTCAGTTTCTTCAGCCTGAGGAATTTCTTGCTCCTCAACTTGTGCAGTCTGAGGATTAGCAAAGAAGCAGTTTCATCAAAGACTAGTGGCTGGAATTTCTTCATGCACGTAATCGAGTGGGTTGATTTTCTTGAGTCTATTTGGACAGTTTGTGCAGGGGAGTGAGGAACTTGTTGAAGTGGGGTGAAGAGAGGAGTATTGGGATGCTGATTTTCCCAAAAGTCATCATTGATCACTGGTGTGGTGCATCCAATATCCACATCTTCATCTTCAATTTCCTCACTCGACTGAGGAATTTCATAGTCCGATGAGGAATAATCGGGGTTGAAGGGATGGCATCCACTTCAATTTCTTCATCAAGCTGTTCTCGACGAAGCAAAGCAGATCGATGTTCTTCATCGGAACCGATCGGGATCTCGTATTCTTCTCCAAAAGGAACAACTTCCTTTGATGGTATGGAGGAAATTGGAACAGCATCAATTGGTTTTTCAATGAGCTGGTCATTGGCTTCATTTTCTTCATACCGAAGAATCTGACGCAGCTTGATGCTTTCCTTTTCTTCACAGCAGCTCGCTGCGCAGCCTTGGTTTTCTTCACATCAAAAGCGAGATGGAAGAATTGGAGTTGGAGTTGGCGCAGGAGGAGCCGAGGAATTTGGTTCATTTTCTTGAGGAGCAGCTGCAGTTCCTCTGTCTTGAGCAATTTCTTCAGCGCACCACTAGTGGGTGCCCCGGCAATTTCTTCGGGCTGGAATGGGATCATCAGCCCTGGAATCAACGCTTTCATCAAGAGGCTGAATGACATCAGCGGTGCCGGTATTTTTCTTCAAGAGGGCTGATGAGGCTACTCGAGGATTTCATGTTGCATTGGGACAGCAACATTTACTGAGATTCTTCGTCAGGTTGACGAATCCGCCTTGGCTCCTTGCCAATCGGCATTGAAAGAATCGAAGTTTTTGATGAGTTTTTGAATTTCAGTCCGGACTTGGAGAAGTTCCTCGTGTCATCTTGACAACGCTTTTCTTCGTGAACTTCTCCTTCCTGTATTGAGCCTTTTTGATTTCCCTCGCCTTTTCATACTTCCATTTTTCTTCAGCTATGAAGTGAGTCAACATGTGACTTTGTCCAGGTGTCAAATGAAGGTCAGGCAGAGGGGTATTGGGATCATTGTGCCAGAGATCAATGAAGTCGAGGACTATCTTCGGGTCCAATAGCAGTGGCACAGATGTACCTTTGGCTCTAGCGGCCCTTGCTTGACGGTCTCTGATGATTTCTGCGAGTTCTTCATCAGATGCCTCATCATCAGATGGCACATGGAATGCAACCATTTTCTTCGTCGGGCTAGGGCCGAGGACCTCGACCATTGTTGCTTTGGTCTTCAGCTGAGTCGGACCAGTTGAAGAAATGGGAGCTGCTGAGGAACTTGCAGAGATGCCTGAGGCAATTGAAAAGCCAGCAGTCCTTTGACATGTAGCTAGGTGCACAGGAACTGAAGGTTTTGACGGAGCTGTTGAGGACTTTGGTGGAGCAGCAGCAGTTTGAGGAATTTGCTTGGAAGGTGCTACTGAGGAACTTGGTCGTGAGGGCTAGATGATGAAGCACTTGGCTTATGAGCAGGCTTCTTTTGCATTGATTTCCTCGGTTTGACCGAGACCTCTGTGGCAAGCGAGTAGCGCGTAATCCTCATTGAATTTCTTCACCGCCTCCTTTGCTTGCTTTGCCAATTTTGCTTGGCGTTTAGCCCATTCCTCAGAAAGTCCTCACCTCGTTTGATGCTTGTGGGATCAGCTATTTGGCCAGTGCCAAAGGAGCTCTTGGGCATGGAGGATTAAGAGCGAATTTCTTCATGTATTTAGGAGTTACATATCTATATTCCCTCCATTCCCGTGCCCATCTCCGCTCAATCTTACGAATACGCACCTTATGCGTTGATTTTTGCTTTCTTCATCCGGTGTGCATGAGTCGGCATATATATCCTCGTGGATTTCAAACGCTGTCATAACCTCTGGTTTCTTTCCTCCCTTCTATGGCTTCTTACCATCTGCCATTTTCTTCAGTTGAGGAAATTGAACAATTGAGTTCTCTGAAGAAGTGTGCAGTTTTTCTTCGAGGAACGCTGCAAATGAGTTAAGTTGATGAGAACCTAGGGATTCAGCAGCGGACATTTGTACCGTGAATGAGTATAGGTGCGAGGAATTTGGAGAGGTCATATGCGTTCTCGTAAGGTTTTTCAAAAGAACAAGTTTTGAGGATTTTGACCAGATGAACCTTGAAGAATTTCAATAAGCGTTCTTTGTCTTAGGTTCCAGAGTTGTATAGATCGAAGATCCACACAATTGAGGAATCTTGAAGAAAAACATAGCTTAGAGAAACGAGTCAAGAGATTTGAGGTGTTCATATGTGTGAAGATTTGAGGAATAAACACCTTTGAAGAATTTTGAAGAAAATTTGAGAATCAAAGCGAGTAATAAAAGTAACTTTTAATTACCCGAAGTGAAGAACACGCATTTAACTGAGAAGAACAGTTTGGAAGTTCGTCTGCTTCAGATCTTCCACGCCCTAACTTGGCCGAGGAAGACAGCTACGGCGACGGCGGAGTGAAGATTTCCGCTGTCGGCGCGAAAGTACGTCGGCGACGAGGTCAAGGCGATGAAGCTTTTCCTCACCGGGCGACGATGGAGAAGCGGCGGTGCTAGGGTTTGAGGAACTTCGGCGGGAGAGCGAGGTTGAGCAGAGTAAAAGAGTGAGGAAGGGAGAGGGATATTTATAGACGCGGTGAAAAACGGGTCGCTCAAGATTTAGGGACGAACATGCCCTGACCATTTCCCTTCTCACAACATGTGTCACCCACGTAATGTGTAGTGGAGATCGTGTACGATCGTGGGTGAAAAAAAAATTAATCATGGTATGCAGAACGTTTTGAGCGGCAAAAACGAAGGTTTGGATAAGATTCGTTTTAAAGTTCCGCTCGCAATTTCTTCAGCTGTCAAGGACACAAAGAAGATTTTGAACGAAGTTTCAAAGTAGAACGCACACGAAGAATTTGTGAATGGATTGGGTTGAGTATAGCATAGAGGGGAAGGGTCCGATCACATTCACTTAGCATAAAAAGCGACTTGAGGAAATAGCCATAAGTGAATCTGTAGAGGACATAAACCCATATATATATAGCCAATGAAGAAAGACGACGGAAATAGTGAAGATTTTGCAAAGTTGAAGAAATTGAAAACTGAAGAATTTCAAAACTGAGGAAAACTCAAATTGAAGATTTCAACTTTGGTGGTGGCGTGACCCAATCAGATAAGAATGATGATTTCAGACACCGCTGCATACAATTGTCGTAGGGTTACGAGAATCAATTTCTTCATTAATTTCTTCACACTTAGAGTGTTATTCTTCATTGATTGAAGAAAACGCTTTCTTCATGTGTTGCACATCTAAGTCATCAATTTTGCATAAGTGTTAGGATGTGTGTCCTTTTCAAAGAACATTTGAAGATTCTAAGATATTTAGCTCACACCGCAACTTGCTAAATTTCTTCTCATCCAAGGGCTTAGTGAAGATATCAGCTAGCTGTTCTTCAGTCTTCACGTGCTCGATGGAGATGTCGCCCTTCAACACATGATCACGAAGAAAATGATGACGAATTTGAATGTGCTTTGTCTTCAAGTGCTGAACTGGGTTGTGAGCAATCTTGATGGCACTCTCATTGTCACAATAGAGAGGCACATTCTTCACGTTGATGCCGTAGTCCTTGAGGGTTTGCTTTATCCATAGCAATTGAGCACAACACGAGCCAGCAGCAATGTATTCAGCTTCCGCAGATGAAGCGGTGATACGCAATTCTGTTTCTTCGAGGACCAACAGACCAAAGATCGTCCGAGGAAATGACAAGTACCAGATGTTGACTTGCGGTCCACACAATCACCAGCATAGTCAGAGTCTCTAATATCCAATGAGATCAAAAGTAGAGCCCTTGGGATACCATAATCCTAGTGTTGGTGTGTGAGCTAGATATCGAAGAATATGCTTCACAGCCTTATGGTGTGATTCCTTTGGTGTAGCTTGAAATCGGGCACACATGCAAACACTAAGGATTATATCTGGCCTAGATGCACATAAGTACAATAAGGAACCAATCATGGAGCGGTATACCTTGTGATCGAAGTCAATACCATTTTCATCAGTGCATAGATGGCCATTTGTGGGCATAGGAATTTTGACACCTTTGCAGTCTTGCATGCGAATTTCTTCGTGACATCTTTGAGGTATTTCTCACGAGATATGAATATGCCATTGTGTTGTTGATTTAATTTGAAGACCTAAGAAGAATTTCAACTCTCCCATCATAGACATTTGATATTCTTCACTCATCATGTAGGCAAATTCATCACTATAGCGTTGGTCAAGACAGCCAAAGATAATATCATCAACATATATTTGGCACACAAAAGTTCACCATCATAAGATTTAGTAAAGAGAGTAGGATCGAGTGAACCAGGTGTGAAGCCATTCTTCACGAAGAATTCCTTCAATGTATCATACCACGCCCGAGGGGCTTGCTTGAGGCCATAGAGAGCCTTATTGAGTTTGAAAACTTTGTCAGGATTCTTTGGATCTTCAAAACCTGGGGGTTGAGCAACATATACTTCTTCCTCAAGCTTACCATTGAGGAATGCACTTTTCACATCCATTTGATATAAAGTGATATTGTGATGGTTAGCATAGGCGAGTAATATGCGAATAGACTCATGTCTAGCGTCTGGTGCAAAAGTTTCATCGAAGTAAATTCCTACAACCTGCGTGTAGCCTTAAGCTACTAGTCGTGCCTTATTCCTCAACACAATACCATGTTCATCTTGAGTTTAGCGATAGATCAACTTAGTGCCAATGATATTATGCTTGAGAGGATCTCGGACGTTTGACCAGTTCCTGCACATTGTTGAGCTCGAATCGATGTAATTCTTCTTGCATGGCCTGAATCCACTCCGGCTCCAGAAATGCTTCATCTACCTTGGAGGGCTCTGTGATAGAGACAAAAGCATAGTGCCCACAAAAGTTAGATAGATGTGAAGCTTTTGAGCGTGTGAGAGGACCTGGCGCTTTAATGTCATCGATGATCTTGTCAACTTGCACTTCTTTTGCAACGCGAGGATGAGCTAGTTGTCGTCGAGGAATTTGATCATCTTCCTCAGCTCCATTTTCTTCAGCATTATCTTCAGGTGCATCAGCTCGACGTTCTTCACGTACAGGAATGAATTCTTCAGCAGTTTCTTCAGTAGGAATGACATCCTCAGTTGCCTTGAACTTGATAGAATCCTCAGGTGCTGGTTCGTCTAACACAGAAGGTAGGTGCTCTCTTTGCGAGCCATTAGTTTCATCGAACCGCACATCTACAAAGGTCAACAATCTTGTGAAGTGCGATGTTGAAGACTCAGTAGGTGTGCGAATCCTTTCCGTAACCAAGCATAAAGCCTTCATGTGCTTTCGGTGCAAATTTAGAGTTGTGGTGAGGATCTCTAATCCGGCATTTAGCAATCAAGACTTTGAAATAACTTACATTAGGTTTCTTGTCGGTGAGGAGTTCATAGGCAGTCTTCTTGAAGAATTTGTGAAGATATACTCTGTTGATGATGTGGCACGCAGTGTCAATTGCTTCAATCCTGAAACGACTAGGCGTTTTGTATTCATCAAGCATAGTGCGAGCCATCTCAACAAGAGTTCTGTTCTTGCGCTCCACGATGCCATTTTGCTGAGGAGTATAAGGAGCAGATAATTCATGAGTGATACCAAGTTCATCAAGATAGTCATCAAGACCGGAATTCTTGAACTCAGTTCCATTGTCACTCCTGATGTGCTTGATCTTCACACCAAAGTTAGTTGAAGCCCTCGAGGAAAATCGTTTGAAGACTTCCTGCACTTGATTTTTGTAAGTAACAATGTGTACCCATGTGTAACGAGAGTAATCGTCAACAATAACAAAGCCATATAGTGATGCTTCATTAACGATAGCTGAATAATGATTGGGACCAAAGAGGTCCATGTGAAGCAATTCAAGGGACGAGTAGTGGTCATGATAGTCTTCACTGGATGCTTGGCCTTGGTCATTTTTCCAGCTTCACAGTGTTCCGCATAGGTGATCCTTGAGGAATTTGACATTCTCAATGCCAATGACATGCTTCTTGTTCGCAAGCTGCAGTAAAATTCCTCATGCCTGCGTGACCAAGTCGTCGATGCCATAGCCAGCCTATACGAAGCTTTTGCAAGTAGGCACACGGCTGGTTGTGGTCCTGTAGAGAAGTCAACAATATACAAGTCTCCTCTCCTAAAGCCTTCGAAGACTTTGGAATTGTCAGCTTCCATAATCACAACACAACGATACTTGCCAAAGATAACAACCATATCAAGATCACAAAGCATTGAGATCGACATGAGGTTATATCCCAAGGACTCAACAAGCATGACTTTGTCCATGTGCATGTCCTTAGAGATAGCAACCTTACCAAGTCCCAATACGACTTTTGCCTTTGTCAAAGAAAGATGATATGCTTGAGATGTGACGGTGATAAGGTAGCATCCATCAATAGATTCTTGTCGCCAGTCATGTGATTTGTACATCCACTATCGAGAACCCACTCAGTGGCTTTGGGTTGATCATCCTGCAGATGAATTCGTACAACTTACGATCTCATATACTTCATCAGTGAAGAATATGGTATCAAGTTCATCGGATGAATTTCACTACCAAGATTCGAGATAAGCAAGAGGAGGACGTGTGAAATGAAAGTTCATTTCATCATGATTAGCTGCGCCCTTTCGTGCATTTTGTCGGGCCCTCAAAGAAATTCTTCAGACGTTTAGGCACGCCCGGAGACCTGACTCGCAGAAGAGATTAGTTCTTTTTCTTCACCACCCACATCTGAAGGGGTGGCAAAGAGTTCATCATTCTGCGAGCACCATACGAGAATGGTGGCATAGAGGCCAAACCATTTCGTTTCACATAAGAGTGGTTAGGGTAAGCATATGAATAAGCAGAGAAATTCTTCGAGGACTTGTGAACATATTGGTTTGAAGAATAATGCACATATTCATAGCCCTTAACTCTACCCTCATGTAAATGAGTTGTTAGCACGATGATAATCATATGAGGACTTTGATCCTTTTGAGGAATTTGATCCACGTGAGGAATTTGGTCCGTATGAGGACTTGGATCCATATGAAGAATTTTGTCCATATGAAGAATTTGATCTGAGGTTCCTTTTCTTCACAGGTGGTGTCATGAGGACATTCACCTGAAGACTTTCAAGGCAGTTCTTGGGAACCCATATTTTCTTCATAGGGGAACCGTTCCTGCAGTTAGTGCCAACATATCTAGCAAATACTTCATCATTCTGATTTTTGAACAATTTATAGTTGGAGTCAAATGACTCATCAGCAGAATGAGGAAATTCGCACGTAAAACCAGATAAGTTAGATGGATCAACTGGAGGTCCCTTTGCAGCAACCCATGAGGTTTTGGGATACCGCTCGGGCTTCCAAAGACGTTCCATCAGCATTGAGTTTCCTCTCAAAGGCAATGCCCTCTTTCCTAGGGTTCCTATTGAGGATCTGCTTTTAAGCACATCACAAAGAGTCTCGATGCCCTTTGAGGCTTTTGTACATGCCTATCATGTACAATTCCTTGATCTGCATCGTCAAGTGATACTAGCAATGTCCTTAGATGAGGAATTAGTGATAGCGAGGCAGGTGAAGAATTTGTAACAGTTGAAGCATTTGAACATTCAGTGAAGAATTAGCAGCTTCAATGCTCAATGCACTTTAAGCATGGAGGAACAAATTCTTCTTGAGAAGCGCTGATTTGTTGAGCAAATAATGAATTGCGCTCCTTCTGAAGATCTTCATAACTCACTCTTAGCTTCTCAAGATCTTTCTTTCTTTGAAGAAATTCATAAGAAAGTTTCTCATGATCAGATAAGAGAGTGTTATGATGACCTTGAAGGTTGTCAAGCCTAGATCGAAGTCTCTGAAGATTTTCGATTAGGGCTTGAGTGCGATCCATTTCTTCACCTAACATATCATCACTCTTATCTAGCATGTTTTGAACCTTCACAAAAGCCCTTTGTTGTTTTATAGCAATCTTAGCAAGTTTAGAGTAGCTGGGCTTGAGATCCTCATCAGATTCATTTTCACTAGATTCAGAGGAGGTGAAATTTAGTACCTTAGCACCTTTTGCCATGAAGCAATAGGTGGGAGCGTAGTCATCATCATCCTCATCAGGCTTTTCATGGAGTCGGTTTCTTGATGTTGAAGATGGACTTGCTAACAAAAGCAGAGCAAGAGCCAGACTAGCCACACTAGATTCGGATTCTTGAGACTCCTCTTCCTCATTTTCCTCGATTCAGCTTGAGTCCATTTCCTTGCCAATGAATGCCCGAGCCTTTTTGGAGCTGCTCTTCTTGTGAGAAGAAGGTTTTGAGGATTTTGATGATGAAGATTTTGATGATTTCTTTTTCTTTTTCACGCCATCGTAACTGTAATCCTTGTGTTTCTTCTTTCTTAATTCCTTTTCCCACTGAGGACAATCTTGGATATAGTGACTAGGTTTCTTGCATTTGTGACAAAGTCTTCTCTTATAGTCACTAGATGAGGAATCACTGCTTCTTGAGGATTTTCCAAAGCGACCACGTCTTGAGAATTTCTGGAATTTCTAGACGAGCAGTGCTAGCTCCTGGCCAAATTCTTCAGGATCTCCTAGGCTACTACCAGAGTCTTCACTCTCAGATTCGGACACAGCCTTGGCCTTCAGGGCACGTGTTTTTCCATAGCCAGAACCATAGAGATCTCTCTTTTCCAAGCTGGAACTCGTGAGTATTTAGCCTTTCGAGGATATCGGCAGGATCAAGAGACTTGTAGTCAGCTCGTTCTTGTATCATCGGTGCGAGTATCAAATGAGGAATCAAGCGATCTTAGCAATTTCTTCACCACCTCATGGTCGGTGATGTCAAGGGCACCCAGTGCTTGAAGCTCATTTGAGATGTCGGTGAGGCGATCGAAGGTTTGTTGAACATTTTCGTTGTCGAGTCTTTTGAAGCGGTTGAAGAGATTAGAAGAACATCAACTCGAGAGTCACGCTGAGTTGAAACACCTTCATTTACTTTGGACAGCCTGCCCCGGATGAGTTTGGCAGATTCCAAAGCACTCACTCTTCCATATTGACCTTTGCTCAGATGGCCACATATGATATTCTTCGCTTGAGAATCGAGTTGCTTGAATCTCTTCACATCAAAGATCATTCGGAGAAGGTGTGACCGAGGAAACACCTTTTGTCACAACATACCGTAGATCGTTGTCAATTGCTTCAAGATGCATTCGCATTTTGTTCTTCCAAAGAGGGGTAGTCCGTCCCATCGAAGGTAGGACACCCTGCTGAGACCTTGATCATACCTGCGGTCGACATATAAGTAAAACTCCGTGTGGTTAAACTAAAATCACACGTAACAAGGGAGTACCTTGCTCGATACCAATTGAAAGTGCGTTATATCGACTAGAGGGGGGTGAATAGGCGATTTTTATGAATTCTTCAACGAGGAATTTGCGGTGAGGAAATTCCTTAGCGAAGAATTACTTGCAGCTGAATAAGTACTCGTAAGTAAGCATAACAGATTACAAGCATAGTCATCATGATGAAATGAAGACAATCACAGAGTACGTAAAGCGTAATCACAGGATAACGCAGGATGAAGACAAATGATCAAGAAATTGAACTGAGGAAATTGAGAAAGTCTTCACCAAAGTCTTCAAACACAGATATGAACAAATACTCAACACAAAGAATGAGGAAATGAAAGGGTTGAGGAAATAGAAACAGTTAGGTTGGTGAAGACAATGATTTGGTAGACCAGTTCCAACTGCTGTCTGGGCTTGTACGTCTGGTTGGAGCGGCCGAGTATTTAAACTCGAGGACACAGTCCGGACACCCGATCCACTCAAAGACGCAGCTCAGACACCAAGTCCTCACCGTATTCTCCTTGAACTAAGGTCACATGCACCTCGTCCAATCACTCGTGGTAAGTCTTCAGCGACTTCCAAACCTTCACAGACTTGGTCACTCGGCGATCCACAATTCCTCTTGGATGCTCTAGACCATGACGCCTAACCGTCTGGAAGAAGCACAGTCTTCAAAGGTAACAAGCGTCGGATCCACGCAGGATCAATTTCTTGATGATGCTCAATCACTTTGGGTTTGTTGGGGTTTGGTTTTGGGTTTTTCCTCACTTTTGGGTTTTTCCTCACTTGATGATTTTCTCTCAAAGTCCTCAGAGGATGGGTTGCTCTCAAATGACAAGTGTCAAGTTCTCTCGAGCAGCCAACCAGCTAGTGGTTGTAGGGGCGGCTATTTATAGCCTAGGGAGCAGCCCGACATGATAAGACATAAATGCCCTTCAATGATATGACCGTTAGGTGGATAAGATATTTTGGGACAGGCCAAGAAGACAAAGAACGGTCGGAAATTTGACTCTCAAATTCCTCAGGGCTATCATGTTCCTCACTGTGTAGGCAATTCACACTGGCGAATTCCTAACTCCTCAGTCAGAACAAATTCTTCGACCGGAAGAGCTTCGTCTACATCCTTTGAAGAAATTGACTGAAGTATGAGATTTCCAAAAGCTTCACTCAAGGGATTGGTAGGTGTAGGATTTTGAGTTGAGCATCAAATGGAAATTTTTCCTTAGTATTTCCTCGACCCCTTTAACAAAGACGGTGTTTCCTATGACTCAAGAAAGAGAAAACGAAACTACGAAAACAAAAGTCTTCGCGCTTCATGTTCCTCAAATGAATACCAAGTCTTCAAGGTCACACCAATTTCTTCACTTTCAAAGTCTTCGGAAAGTCTTCAGAATATCAAAGTCTTCATCGAAGAACTTCATTTTTAGGGTCGACTTTCCCTGTAAATATCAAACTCCTCATAGACTTATAGACCTGTGTACACTCACAAACGCATTAGTTCCTTAACCTATAAGTCTTCAATCCACCAAAATCACTAAGGGGCACTAGATGCACTTACAGGTATTGTTGGATGAAGCCACCCAGACCGACATTACATGACCACATTCATGAGACTGGTTCTACCACCGTGCTCTGCACACGTACAGGTGGCTAGTGGGTGTCTGTTTCTCCAACTTTAGTTGAATCGAGTGTGACTACGCCTGATCCTTGTTGAAGGTTAAAACAACACACTTGACGAAAAATCGTTGTGGTTTTGATGCGTAGGTAAGAACGGTTCTTGCTAAGGCCGTAGCAGCCACGTAAAATTTGCAACAACAAAGTAGAGGATGTCTAACTTGTTTTTGCAGGGCATGTTGTGATGTTATATGGTCAGGACGTGATGATATATAAATTGTTGTATGAGATGATCATGTTTTGTAACAGTTATCGGCAATCGCGTGAGCCTTATGGTTGTCGCTTTATTGTATGAAATGCAATCGCCATGTAATTGCTTTACTTTATCACTAAGCGGTAGCGATAGTCGTAGAAGCAATAGTTGGCGAGACGACAACGATGCTTCGATGGAGATCAAGTTGTCAAGCCGGTGACGATGGTGATCATAACGGTGCTTTGGAGATGGAGATCAAAGGCACAAGATGACGATGGCCATATCATGTCACTTATATTGATTGCATGTGATGTTTATCCTTTATGCATCTTATTTTGCTTAGTTCAGCGGTAGCATTATAAGATGATCTCTCACTAAATTTCAAGGTACAAGTGTCCTCCCTCAGTATGCATCATTGCGACAGTTCGTCGTGCCGAGACACCACGGGTGATGATCGGGTGTGATAAGCTCTACGTTCACATACAACGGGTGCAAGCCAGTTTTTCACATGCAGAATACTCGGGTTAAACTTGACGAGCCTAGCGTATGCAGATATGGCCTTGGAAAACTGAGACTGAAAGGTCGACCGTGAATCATATAGTAGATATGATCAATATAGTGATGTTCACCATTGAAAACTACTCCATCTCACATGATGATCGGACATGGTTTAGTTGATTTGGATCACGTGATCACTTAGATGATTAGAGGGATGTCTATCTAAGTGGGAGTTCTTAAGTAATATGATTAATTGAACTTTAATTTATCATGAACTTAGTACCTGATAGTATTTTGCATGTCTATGTTGTTGTAGATCAATGGCCCGTGCTACTATTCCTTTGAATTTTAATGCATTCCTAGAGAAAACTAAGTTGAAAGATGATGGTAGCAACTACACGGACTGGGTCCGTAACTTGAGGATTATCCTCATTGCTGCACAGAAGAATTACGTCCTGGAAGCACCGCTAGGTGCCAGGCCTACTGCAGATGTTGCTGATGACGTTAAGAACGTCTAGCCGAGTAAAGCAGATGACTACTCGATAGTTCAGTTTGCCATGCTTTACGGCTTAGAACCGAGACTTCAACAACGTTTTGAACGTCATGGAGCATATGAGATGTTCCAGGAGTTGCCGTTAATATTTCAAGCAAATGTCCGGATTGAGAGATATGAAGTCTCCAGTAAGTTCTATAGCTGCAAAATGGAGGAGAATAGTTCTGTCAATGAACACATACTCAGAATGTCTGGGTACCACAACCACTTAACTCAACTGGGATTTAATCTTCCTGATGATAGTCTCGTTGAAAGAGTTCTTCAATCACTGCCACCAAGCTACAAAAGCTTCGTGATGAACTATAATATGCAAGGGATGGATAAGACAATTCCCGAGCTCTTCACAATGCTAAAGGCTGCGGAGGTAGAAATCAAGAAGGAGCATCAAGTGTTGATGGTCAACAAGACCACCACTTTCAAGAAGAAGGGCAAAGGGAAGAAGGATAACTTCAAGAAGAACGGCAAGCAAGTGCTCAAGTGAAGAAGCCCAAGTCTGCACCTAAGCCTGAGACTGAGTGCTTCTACTGCAAAGGGACTGGTCACTGGAAGCGGAACTGCCCCAAGTATTTGGCGGATAAGAAGGATGGCAAAGTGAAAGGTATATTTGATATACATGTTATTGATGTGCACTTAACTAATGCTCTTGATGGCGCTGGGTATTTGATACTGGTTCTGTTGCTCATATTTGCAACTCGAAACAGGGGCTACGGATTAAGGGAAGATTGGCTAAGGACAAGGTGACGATGCGCGTGGGAAATGGTTCCAAAGTTGATGTGATCGCCGTCGGCACGCTACCTCTACATCTACTTTCGAGATTAGTTTTAGACCTGAATAATTGTTATTTGGTGCCAGCGTTGAGAATGAACATTATATCTGGATCTTGTTTGATGCACACGGTCATAAATACACATATACACTCACCTCTATGAACGCACGCTCACATAACCTACCTTAGGCGCATTTCTAAGAGACTGAGCCGACACATCATCTTGAGATGCAAGTCACCACAGCTGCCTCCGTAGTAGATGACAACGTCCTGATATATAACCCACAAGTATAGAGGATCTCAACAGTTTTCGTGGGTAGAGTATTCAACCCAAATTTATAGATTCGACACAAGGGGAGCCAAAGAATATTTGTAAGTATTAGCAGCTGAGTTGTCAATTCAACCACACCTGGAGATTAAATATCTGTAGCAAAGTTATCAGTAGCATAGTAATATGTTAGTTTTGATACCAGTGGTAACAGTAGCAGTAACGGTAACAGTGATAGCAATGATTTTGTAGCAAGTGTAACAGTAACAACAGCATTAGTAACTCAGCAAGAACAATATAGGATAAATTTTAGGCATTGGATCGGTAATTTGTTGGATGATATTCATCATGTGACAGTCATAACCTAGGGCGATACGGCACTAGCTCCAGTTCATAAATATAATGTAGGCATGTATTCCGTAAATAGTCATACGTGCTTATGGAAAGAACTTGCATGACATCTTTTGTCCTACCCTCCTGTGGCAGCGGTGTCCTATTGGAAATTAAGGGATATTAAGGCCTCCTTTTAATAGAGAACCAGAACAAAGCATTAACGCAAGGTGAATACATGAACTCCTCAAACTACGGTCATCACCGGGAGTGGTCCCGACTATTGTCACTTCGGGGTTGCCGGATCATAACATGTAGTAGGTGACTATAACTTGCAAGATCGGATCAAGAACATGGATATAATGGTGATAACATAAACGGTTCAGATCTGAAATCATAGCACCCGGGCCCAAAGTGATAAGCATTAAGCATGCCAAAGTCATAGCAACATCAATCTCAGAACATAGTGGATACTAGGGATCAGGACCTAACAAAACTAACTCGATTACATGATGAATCTCATCCAACTCGTCACCGACCAGCGAGCCTACGAAGGAATTACTCACTTTCGGTGGGGAGCATCATGGAATTGGCCATGGAGAAGAGTTGGTGATGACGAAGAACGAAGATCCCCCTCTCCGGAGCCCCAAACGGACACCAGATATGACCTCCCGATGAAGAACAGGAGGTGACGGTGGCTCCGTCTCGTGGAACACAATAATTCTTTCTCCCTCATTTTTTCTGGAAATATAGGATTTTATAGCATCAGTTTCAGGGTCTGCGGGGCCATCGGGTGGGGACAACCCACCTGAGTGCGCCTGGAGGGGGTGGCGCGCCCTGGTGGGTTGTGCCCACCCAGGTGCCCCCCTCCGGTGGATCTTGGCTCCAGAAATTCTCTTTATTGATATAAAAAATCCTCGCAAAGTTTCGTACAGTTCCCAGAACTTTTATTTCTGCATAAAAACAACCCCATGGTAGTCCTGCTAAAAACAGCGTCAGTTCGGGGTTTGTTTCATTCAAATCATGCAAATTAGAGTCCAAAACAAGAGGAAAAGAGTTAGGAAAAGTAGATATGTTGGAGACGTATCACACAACCACCTGGGCGCGCCTGGAGGGGGTGGCGCGCCCTGGTGGGTTGTGCTCAACCAGGGCCCCCCCTCCGGTGGTTCTTGGCTCCAGTATTTTCATTTATTGCAAAATAACTCTCCAAAAAGTTTCGTTCCATTCCGAGAACTTTTTTTTCTGCAAAAAAACAACACCATGGTAGTTCTGCTGAAAATAACATCAGTCCGGGTTAGTTTCATTCAAATCGTGCAAATTAGAGTCCAAAACAAGAGCAAAAGCGTTAGGAAAAGTAGATACGATGGAGACGTATCACGTCTTCTTTTACTGAACGAACATTGCTAAAAAGACTAAAATAAATCCAGAGAAATACAAACATGCTAGTTTAAGTTCACGACTTGAATTATGGACTGGTTCCACCACAAAGAACCTAATCATCTGAACTAAGCTAAGTTCACACACATGATCTTGTTGTTCGGGGTTATTGTAGCTAGCGATGGAAGTGAGAATTGAGGGTTAGCGGCGATGGAGAGCTATCTTTTGTATAAAAGAAACACCCAAGTATTAAGTAAATTAAAATGTTCATACAATCATTCGTTACAGCATTTGCCACACACAGGTCAGAACACTATTAATAATAACACCATCAGACTTATTAACAAAACTAAACTTCACAATCTCGTGTGCCATCATATTCGCTTTCCTGCCAATCTTGGAGATCTTTAAATTTGTGAGCATCTTAGAGATACTCAAAGCTTACTTCTTGAGGTCAACAATGGGTGACCTGTCAAAACTGTTTTTTCGAATAGCAGAAGCCACAAAAGAACAATCAGTTTCTAAAATGATGGGTTTGTGAAGCGTGATACTGATATACAAGCCGGAGAGTGCCGCTCTAAGTTCCGCTTCCTCGACACTATAGCAAACTCCAATATAATCCCAAGAGGAAATGGCAACTTCTTCAGAATGGTTTCTGACAACCACCCCCACACTCGCAGCATTGATTGGCTCCACAAAACTTGCATCAACATTAATCTTAAGGAACTCCGCGGTGTGAGGTTGCCAATCAGCAAAAATCTTCTCCATATTATTTGAAGCTAGAATGCCATCACCCACTTCCTTGCCTTTGTTACTCATCTCTACCTGCACTTTTGCCTGACAAGACGAAAAGGAAGAATAGTATTTTTGAACAAAATTCGCAGAGGTTGAGATGGATTCTTTTCCAACCTAAAGATCAGATCATTCCTCGAGTGTCAAGCTCTCCAAAACATGAAAATAGTTTGCTCACGTGCTAACGAATTTAATTGATGCAATAAAATAAGAAGCCATTCTGGCCCCGTATTTATGAAAATCTCTTCAGCCAGTAAATTCCACACCTCCCTCAAAGCCATATGAACTGCACGAGTCTTTGGACAACTCACCAACGCATAAAAAGTACATTCATCTTCAACACCACAGATTGTACATGTACCTAGGATAGGTTGATGGTGCTTTACCCTGTTAACTTGAACCGGCAAACTATTTGAAGCAACCCACCATGCAAAGATTTCTAATTTGAAGCAACCCACCCTGCAAAGATTTCTAATCTTCTGAGGGACATTAGCTTTCCAAATAATATTGCAGATCGTCCTTTCCCCATTTGCCGCTACACTAGAATTCCACAGATTAACCTTTGAATCCGTGAGATTCAGTGCTAGCCTATGCGCACTCTTCACCGAAAACATGCCACTCTTCTCATGGTGCCAGGCAATAAGATCTTCCTCACTCAAATTCAAAGTACACAGCTTTTAGTTTTCCTCTGCATCATGAGTGTAAAACAAATGCCTAATCAGATTCTTATCCCACCTCCTACAACTAGTCATGAATAACTCATACACCCATTTGATCCTAGCTCTGCTTTTCTTAGTAGTAATCTTTAGGCATGACTCCCTAGGAATCCAATTATCCCTCCATATGTTATTACTGGACCCGTCGACAACTCTCCATATGATGCCTTGTTTCAATAAATCGAGGCCATGGATAATACCTTGACACAGAAGCAACGTCGATTGAGGGGAGGCAGTATCAATAAGATGCCCATGAGGATAATGTTTTTCTTTCATCACCTTAGCACACAAAGAGGCCGGAAAAACCAATAGACGGCACACTTGTTTGGCCAAAAGAGCTTGATTAAATAACCTAAGATCGCGAAAGCCCACACCCCCTTCACCTTTTGGTCTTGTCATCTTATCCCGAGACAACCAATCAGTTCTCCTTCTATTCTCCTCACCACCCCAAAAAATTCCTGGATAACTCATCACAAAGGGACACGGGAAATTTAAATATACCCATGGCATAGACTAGAATAGCCTGGACAACAGACTTGATATGAATTTCCCTCGCCCCGCTAGAAGCATATTTTTCAATCCAGTCTACCACCCACTTAAGAGCTTTATCTTTGGTAGATTAAAATTTTCCCGACTTCATGTGACCTTCCGGCACCGGTAAACCCAGATATTTATCCTCAAATCCTTCACTCGTAATCAGTAATCTTAAGGATAACCAAAATGGACACCTGATCTTCCAGAGAGCATTTTTTGTCAAATAAAGGAACATTTTCTGGACTTAACAATTGACTTGTACCCTCCTCATAAGCCATCAAAATTCCTTTAACAGCCAGAACTTGCTCCACAAAACCCATAAAAATAGAAGACTAGCATCAGTAAATAATAAATGAGATACTTGGAGCATACCTGTGAAACCAGAAATCTTGGATCACCCCTCGTGCCGAAGCATCATTAAGTAGCAATGAAAGAGCTTCGGCCACAAATAGGAACAAGTATGGCGATAACGGATTGTTGGGGAACGTAGTAATTTCAAAAAAAATCCTACGCACACACAGGATCATGGTGATGCATAGCAACGAGAGGGGAGAGTGTGTCCACGTACCCCCGTAGACCGAAAGCGGAAGCGTTAGTACGACGTGGTTGATGTAGTCGTACATCTTCATGATCCAGCCGACCCAAGTACCGAACGTACGGCGCCTCCGAGTTCAGCACATGTTCAGCTCGATGACGTCCCTCGAACTCCGATCCAGCCGAGCTTTGAGGGAGAGTTCCGTCAGCATGACGACATGGTGACAGTGATGATGATGCTACCGACGCAGGGCTTTGCCTAAGCACCGCTACGATATGATTGAGGTGGAATATGGTGGAGGGGGGCACCGCACACGGCTAAGAGATCAATGATCAATTGTTGTGTCTCCAAGGGGTGCCCCCCTCCTCGTATATAAAGGAGTGGAGAAGGGGGAGGGCCGGCCCTCTCTATGGCGCGCCCTAGGGGAGTCCTGCTCCCACCGGTAGTAGGATTCCCCTTCTCCTAGTAGAACTAGGAGCCCTTCCAAGTAGTAGGAGTAGGAGAGAAGGAAGGGGAAGAGGGAAGAGAAGGAAGTGATACGTTCATTTTGCATCATGCTTTTATATCGATATATATTGCATTATGGCCTGTTATTACACGTTATGTCACAATACTTATGCCTATTCTCTCTTATTTTACAAGGTTTACATAAGGAGGGAGAATGCCGGGCAAATTGGAATTCTGGGCTAGAAAAGGAGCAAATATTAGAGACCTATTCTGCACAACTCCAAAAGTCCTGAAACTCCATGAAAGTTATTTTTGGAAATAATAAAAAATATTGAGCGGAAGAAGTACGTCAGAGGGGCCCACCTGGCCACGAGGGTGGGGTGCGCGCCCTACCCCCGAGCGCGCGCCCCTGCCTCGTGGGCCCCCTGTTGGCCCTCCAGTGGCCAACTTTTTCTATATGAGGTCTTTCATCCGAAGAAAAATCATAAGCAAGCTTTCAGGATGAGACTCCGCCGCCACGAGGCGGAACCTTGGCGGAACCAATCTAGGGCTCCGGCGGAGCTGTTCTCCCTGGGACACTTCCCTCCGGGAGGGGGAAATCATCGCCATCGTCATCACCAACGCTCCTCTCATCGGGACAGGGCAATCTCCATCAACATCTTCACCAGCACCATCTCCTCTCAAAATCCTAGTTCATCTCTTGTATCCAATTCTTGTCTCCAAGTCCGGGATTGGTACTAGTAGGTTGCTAGTAGTGTTGATTACTCCTTGTAGTTAATGCTAGTTGGTTTATTTGGTGGAAGATCGTATGTTCAGATCCATTATACATATTAATACCCCTCTGATTATGAACATGAATATGCTTTGTGAGTAGTTACTTTTGTTCCTGAGGACATGGGAGAAGTCTTGCTATTAGTAGTCATGTGAATTTGGTATTCGTTCGATATTTTGATGAGATGTATGTTGTCTAACCTCTAGTGGTGTTATGTGAACGTCGACTACATAACACTTCACCATTATTTGGTCCTAGAGGAAGGCATTGGGAAGTAATAAGTAGATGATGGGTTGCTAGACTGATAGAAGCTTAAACCCTAGTTTATGTGTTGCTTCGTAAGGGGCTGATTTGGATCCATATGTTTCATGCTATGGTTAGGTTTACCTTACTAGTTTTGTTGTAGTTACGGATGCTTGCAATAGAGGTTAATCATAAGTGGGATGCTTGTTCAAGTAAGAACAGCACCCAAGCACCGGTCCACCCACATATCAAATTATCAAAGTACTGAGCGCGAATCATATGAACATGATGAAAACTAGCTTGACGATAATTCCCATGTGTCCTCGGGAGCACTTTTCTCTATATAAGAGTTTGACCAGGCTTGTCCTTTGCTACAAAAAGGATTGGGCCACCTTTCTGCACTTTATTTACTTTTGTTACTTGTTGCTCGTTACAAATTATCCTATCACAAAACTATCTGTTACCACTTATTTCAAGATACTGCAGAGAATACCTTGCTGAAAACCGCTTATCATTTCCTTATGCTCCTCTTTGGGTTCGACACTCTTACTTATCGAAAGGACTACGATAGATCCCCTAGACTTGTGGGTCATCAAGACTCTTTTCTAGCGCCGTTTCCGGGGAGTGAAGCGCCTTTGGTAGGTGGAATTTGGTAAGGAAAAATTTATATAGTGTGCCGAAATTTACTGTCACTTGTTACTATGGAAAGTAATCCTCTGAGGGGCTTGTTTGGGGTATCTTCGCCCCGACCAGTAGAGCAAAGAGTTGCTCCTCAACCTACTGAACCTATTACAAATGAAAATGTTCCCTTTGAAGTTCCTTCGGGTATGTTATAAAAACTGCTAGCTAATCCTTTTGTAGGAGATGGAACAAAGCATCCTGATGAGCACCTAATCTATGTGGATGAAGTTTGTGGATTATTTAAGCTTGCAGGTATACCCGATGATGTTGTTAAGAAGAAGGTCTTCCCTTTATCTTTTAAGGGAGATGCATCGACATGGTATAGGCTATGTGATGATACGGGGTCATGGAACTATAAATGATTGAAACTGGAATTTCATCAGAAATTTTACGCTATGCATCTTGTTCATCGTGATCGCAATTATATATATAATTTTTGGCCTCTCGAAGGAGAAAGCATCGCTCAAGCTTGGGGGAGGCTTAAATAAATGTTATATTCATGCCCCAATCATGAGCTCTCAAGAGAAATAATTCTTCAAAAAATATATGCTCGGCTTTCTCATAATAATCAATCCATGCTCGATACTTCTTGTGTTGGCTCTTTTATGATGAAGACTATTGAACTAAAATGGAATTTATTGGATAGAATTAAACGCAACTCTGAAGATTGGGATCTCGACGAAGGTAAGGAGTTAGGTATGATACCTAAGTTTGATTGTGTTAAGTCTTTTATGGATACCGATGTTTTTCGTAAATTTAGCACTAAATATGGACTTGACTCTGATATAGTAGCTTCTTTCTGTGAATATTTTGCTACTTATATTGCTCTCCCCTAGGAGAAGTGGTTTAAATATCATCCTCCCATAGAAGTGAAAGTAGCTGCACCTACTAAAGTTGAAGAAAATATTGTCACTTATAATGATCCTGTTGTTCCTACTTCTTATGTTGAGAAACCACCTTTCCCTGTTAGAATAAGGATCATGCTAAAGCTTCAACTATGGTTCGTAAAAGCAATATTAGAACTTATACACCTCCTGAGCAAATTAAAGTTGAACCTAATATTGCTATTGTTAAAGATCTCTTGGCTGATAATATTGATGGGCATGTTATTTATTTCATGTGAAACTGCTAGAATTGCCAAACCTTGTGCTAAAGATAAACATAGACCTGTGGTAGGCATGCCTGTTATTTCTGTTAAAATAGGAGATCACTGTTATCATGGCTTATGTGATATGGGTGCTAGTGCTAGTGTTATACCTCATGACTTATACAAAGAAATTAAGCATGAGATTGCACCACTGAGTTAGAAGATATTGATGTTACAATTAAACTTGCCAATAGAGATACTATATCAGCAATAGGAATTGTTAGAGATGTTGAAGTCTTGTGTGGGAAAACTAAATATCCTGCTGTTTTTCTTGTTCTTGGTTCCCCACAAGATAGCTTTTGTCCCATTATTTTTGGTAGACCCTTCTTGAACACTGTCAATGCTAGAATAGACTGCGAAAAGAGTGTTGTTACTATTGGCTTAGGTGATATGTCTCATGAGTTTAATTTCTCTAAATTTAGTAGACAACACCGTGAAGAAGAATTGCCTAGTAAGGATGAAATTATTGGTCTTGCTTCTATTGCCGCATTCTCCTAGTGATCCTTTAGAACAATATTTGCTAGACCATGAAAATAATATTTTTATGAATGTAAGAAGGGAAATAGATGAGGTATTCTTTAAACAGGTACCTATTCTGAAACACAATATGACTGTTGAAATCCTAGGGTATCCTCCTACACCCAAGTGTGATAATGTGTTTGAGCTTAAACTGTTGCCTGATACTCTTAAATATGCTTATCTTGATGAAAAGAAGATATATCATGTTATTATTAGTGCTAACCTTTCAGAGCATGAAGAGGAGAGATTATTGAAAACTCTGAAGAAGCACCATGCTGCTATTGGATATACTCTTGATGATCTTAAGGGCATTAGTCCCACTCATGTCAACATAAAATAAATTTGGAAGAAGATGCCAAACCAGTTCGTGATCATCAACGACGGCTGAATCCTAAGATGAAAGAAGTGGTAAGTAAGGAAATACTAAAGCTCCTTGAGGCAGGTATAATTTATCCCGTTCCTGATAGTAAGTGGGTAAGTCATGTCCATTGTGTCCCTAAGAAGGGAGGTATTACCGTTGTTCCTAATGATAAAGATGAATTGATTCCACAAAGAATTATTACAGGTTATAGGATGGTAATTGATTTCCGCAAATTAAATAAGGCTACTAAGAAAGATCATTACCCCTTACCTTTTATCGATCAAATGCTAGAAAGATTATGCAAACATACACATTTTTGCTTTCTAGATGGTTATTCTGGTTTCTCTCAAATACCGTGTCGACTAATGATCAATCAAAGACTACTTTTACCTGCCCTTTTGGTACTTTTGCTTATAGACGTATGCCTTTTGGTTTATGTAATGCACCTGCTACCTTTCAAATATGCATGATGGCTATATTCTCTGACTTTTGTGAAAAGATTTGTGAGGTTTTCATGGAAGATTTCTCCGTCTATGGATCCTCTTTTGACGATTGCTTGAGAAACCTTGATCGAGTTTTGCAGAGATGTGAAGAAACTAATCTTGTCTTGAATTGGGAAAAGTGTCACTTTATGGTTAATGAAGGTATTGTCTTGGGGCATAAAGTTTCTGAAGGAGGTATTGAAGTTGACAAAGCCAAGGTTGATGTTATTGAAAAGATGTCATGTTCCAAGGACATCAAAGGTATAAGAAGTTTCCTTGGTCACGCCGGTTTTTATACGAGGTTCATTAAGGACTTCTCAAAAAGTTCTCGGCCTTTGACTAATTTATCACAAAAAGATATACCATTTGTCTTTGATGATGATTGTGTAGAAGCATTTGAAATACTTAAGAAAGCATTGATCTCTGCACCTATTGTTCAGCCACCTGATTGGAATTTACCCTTTGAAATTATGTATGATGCTAGTGATTATGATGTAGGTGTTGTTCTAGGGCAAAGAGTTGATAAGAAATTAAATGTTATTCAATATGCTAGCAAAAATCTAGACAATGCTCACAGAAATTATGCTACTACTGAGAAAGAATTCTTAGCAGTTGTATTTGCTTGTGATAAGTTCAGACCTTATATTGTTGATTCTAAAGTAACTATTCACACGGATCATGCTGCTATTAAATATCTTATGGAAAATAAAGATGCTAAACCTAGACTTATTAGATGGGTTCTCTTTCTACAAGAATTTGATTTACATATTGTTGATAGAAAGGGAGCTGAGAACCCCTGCTATGCATAACTTATCTAGGTTAGAAAATGTTCTTGATGACCCACTACCTATTGATGATAGCTTTCCTGATGAGCAATTAAATGTCATAAATGCCTCTCTGTAATGACCCGACCTCAGACGGTCAAGCCTCTGTGTATCTGTGCCATCCCTGGATCAGTATGCTGGCACACACAGTACATCAATGTATATATCAAAGTACAATCACATGTATAAATAACGTAAAATGATATATACCTCATAATACTCGGTGAAACAATCAAACGGGTGTGGAGTCCCATCAACGCCATCGGCAGGTTGAGTGTAGACCGTAACTCAGATCGTAACTCTTACTCGTCGAGGAAATATCTGCAACATGATACGTTGCAGCCGTGTAGGTCAAGACATTGAATGTACCGGCAAGATCACAACATGATTAAACAGATGGTAAAACTATACTATATGCAATTTGGCTTTGTGGCTCAGATTCGAGTTTTGTTTGCGTAAAAGCTGATTTTATTTTCCCTACATCAAAGGAATAAATGAAGTCTGTACTATGGAGTTTTCTATCATGACATGGTTCCGCCAAACCGATGTCTCACAGCCCAAAATCATCATAAGTTGCCCACAATTAAGTTATCAATCCGGTGTTGAGAGTTCTGAGATAGATCCAAGTCCAGATGCTCAAATTGTCCGTAATCGGGACACGGCTAATCGATTAGGTTATAACCCTCTGCAGAGGTTTGTACACTTTACCCGCAAGATTCGATCCCTCTTTTTACGTTCTCGCACTTCGTGGTGTTTGAGAACAAGACGATCAAACATGGTCTTCCGAAGAGTTCCTCGACCACCGTCCGGTACTCATCCCATCCTACCGTATTTCTACATCTGCTAGTACCGTCCCAGACAGAGTCACAACTAAGGTCAACCAAGCAAGTGCCCATAATGACTTGCGATTGCACAGGTAAGCTTCCGGGCATGAAGTATTCTTCCGTCTCTTTGAGTCTGGGTGAAGCTTTCCGCAAGATGTCATGGCGCTTCTCCATGCATCCCGCCAACCACTTTGGTTTCTCCAGGTTCCTGCCAACCGTCCTTCACCCAAAGAGTGTGTATTGAATTCTTGTCTCGAGTCTTGAAGTCTTGAGGCCTTGAAGATGCAGTCCTTGCAGATGCCATCATGGAGTTGTCGTCATTGACGAGAGTCCTCCTTTCTCACACCACTCCCGAACACTCATACCAAACCCGTCTACTATAGCGTAGCATTTAAATAAAACGTCCGGGCTTGGTAACAGGGTGATGGGTTCCTACCTCATGCATACTACTCAACTACAAGGATTCAATAACACTACTGAGGTGTGGTTGCAAGGATGCCACTAAATGCAATAAAAACATAGGTATGAAAGCAATGGTCAAAGTGAACTTGCACGGTAATACTTGATGAAGATAACAACGCTGTCGGAAAATGACTTGGTAGAACTAATCGTCACTCCGTTGAAAATCTATATAGTCAAACATAGCATTCACATAAGCAAACATCCTAGCAAACAATTTTAGCACTCAAATAACAATCAAAACAGCAAGGACAATCGATAATAAAACTCAAACAAAATCAAAAGAAACTTCAAATAAAACTACAAAGAAAAACTACTAACGAAGATCTATGACTTTGCTACAAACATCTAATATAGTTTTGCCGTAAGTAAAAACTTAATAACAATTAAAATACTAAACTAATAAATTAACAGAAAATAAAATGTAAAATAACTAATTTAACAGAAAGTATTTTTTTCCATAAAATTTTATTTGCAAAAAGAAACAAATAAAAAGCTTTTATAAAACTCTAACTATGACCTATAGAAGGTTTCATACAAAACTAAGGAAAATAATTTTTTTTAAAGTAAAAATAAATTTTCTCCTGTTGTCTAACAGAAACACAACTAATTTTGTCAAAAGTGACAAAAAGAAATAATTTAAAACTAATAAAAACAATAAATAAAAAGCTAAAACAGAACTAATATTAAAACAGTACTGTTTTGCTAAAAACCTAATTTAAATTAACCTGAAAATAAAATACTAAATACTACTGGATAAAAAAAGGTCCTAGAGACCAGGAGCAAAAAGAATTAATTAAAAATCTATTTATAAACTCCCGGAATAAGCAAAACAAGCTTTAATTCAAATCTGATCTAACTCAATTTTTATAAATCCAAACATAGACAAATAATATATTTTTGGAAACTACAAGAAAATTGTGATCTAACGCAAAAAGAATCAGCATCATTGGACTTCTAGATCAAAAGTTATAAGCTAAACAAGAACGGAACTAAATCTGTTACGGAAATAAATCTGAAAAACGAAAACGGAGTTACCTGTACGTGAGGCAGAGATGGCAGGAAGGAGACGGCGATGTGGAGGGCTGCTCGGCGAGGGGAGTGGTCGGCGAGGTGGGGGACGGCGCTTCGGGAGGTGGCGCTGTGCGCCCTCAGG
Source organism: Aegilops bicornis (assembly GCA_021605145.1). NCBI lineage: Eukaryota > Viridiplantae > Streptophyta > Magnoliopsida > Poales > Poaceae > Aegilops > Aegilops bicornis. The sequence continues at coordinate 762,131,249 of CM038673.1, read as the reverse complement.
AGATGCTCACTCCTGGCGTCGGGCTACTGGGAAAGCTCCTGGTGAGCGTTTCTAGGCAGGAAAAGGAGGACGGTGGCGATGTGGCTACGGGCAGGAGGGGGCGTGGTGATGGGAAAAATGGAACGAGGAGAGGGAGGGGTTTTATAGGCGGTCTCGGGAGGCGCTGGGATGGAAAGACGAGGGAGATCGGGAAGGTGGAGATTCCTGTCTCCATGGATATGGAAAGCTTCTGTAACGTGAGAGGAAACAGAGGAAGGAGATGATCTCTTGTTGGGCTAGAATAGGAAAGTGCTTAATGGGCCAGCAGGTTTTTCCTAATAAAACGATTCCATTCCTATTTTTAAAATTAGGAAACTAAAACAATAAAAAGGAAATCAAATCAATTGAATAAAGAGTTTTTATATACTAAAATTATCAGAAAAATAAAATATAGATGATGAGCATTATTCCACGGCCAAAATAAAAACTTAAAAAATGTTTTTCAGAAAATCCCTAAAGGCTTTATTTCTTTTTGCAAATAATTTTTAAATAAAAACTTTGGTTTTCTTGGCTCAAATATTTTCAAAAATGCCCTGATTTTGGAGGGTCATTTTCCTCCGCTCTTTCTTGCTTGCAAGAATTTATTTTCGGGTATTTCTCGGGAAGAAAAATAGAGAAGCAAGTGCAAATATTTGAAAGAATTAAATTGCAAAACTCCGTTCAAATTCTTTATAGTTGAAGAAGTCATGTCATCTTCTCTCATTGATTTTAATAGGATGAAATTGAATTTACGGAGAAGGGAAAGTCATTTTATTCCCTCTCATTCAAAAGTTTTTGAAAAGGTTCAAATTTCACTCAAGTTTAATTCACTCAAGCAAACAAACAAACAATTCAATTAATTATATTAACATTCCAAAATTTGGGATGTTACAAACCTACCACTTAAAATGAATCTCGTCCTCGAGATTCAAGAGGCTAACAAGAAAAGGTTAGGGGTTGGGGTCTTCTAGCAAATGTCTTGGTCAAAAAGGACAAGGGTGCTACCACACTTAAAAACAAGGTCATGGTTCCAATAAACTCAGATACTTCCTCTGGAGTGTTGACAATGTATGTCTCTTCACATATCTTACAATAGCTCCTTCATTAGCGCTCTTCTGTCAGAAGCATAGAGTTTTCCTCAAAATCTTGGGTCGGTTTATCAAAGTTGAAGTTCGTCCGAGACTGGATCTGCTTAGCTGATAGGTCTGTGTCCATTCTAGACAACTATCGAAACACTCATGGTGGTCTACCATTAATGGTTTCTCCTGCAGAGAACGGGTCTGGGTTGAACTTCACCGTATATCCTACGATTGGCAACGGTTGCCTGTAAAGGGTTCCATCGTACTACCATTCTATGGTTTTATGGCTTATCGTGTCGACACTCTTCTAAGGTTTTCGAGGCTCTCTGATTTTCCATCAACATATGATAGTTCATGATAGAAGTCTTCGGTATGGGGGCCAATCCATCCCGTGCATTTGAATCATTACCACATACGTAAATATCGAATCACGTATTCTAACACTTGGGCATACTCACAAGCATTGCAGAATTTCTCTTGTTCTCGAACCGGGTTCGAGTAATTCCATGGTTTCGCAAGCCAAACAAAACATCTATCGTTACTTCACCACTCTCGTGTTTTTGCGTAACCTTCCGGGTGTGTCCTATTTCTCCGCAAATCTTGCAGGCACAAGGTTTATTTCTTGGTGTATCATTGTGCTTCCGGATAAGACGTGATCTCATCGTGGTCTTCTTGAATTCCTCCCAAGTTCTTGCTCCTTTAAATCCTTGTATGGATTGATGCATTCTCCACCAGGTTGCAGCACTTTCTGTAAAGTAATCAAGAGCGTATTGGACCTCATACTTCCTTGAAACCAAATTGTTCCCAAGTGATTCTCCATGTTACGCATCCATAGCTCGCCTCCGGCTGAGTCTTGATCCAGAGAATATCAGTCCAACTTCATTCATCATCTATGGGGTTCAAGGGTTTTAAGGTGAGATGAGAGAGAGGTGGGGAGGGATATACACACAATACAAACAATAGTTTTTTGAAGAAACAAGTTTTACTTTGTGGCTGTCGGAAAACATCAAACAAATGACAGCTCACACATCGTCGCATCTAACGTAAGTGTGTAACAGGGGTTTGGTCTTCTAAAGGTTAAATATTTCTTCAGGAACTTCAAATCTTCGGAGTCTTCAACTGTTGTAGCTTCTAATACATGGTGAAATCCTCTTTTCTTGGAAGAGGTCATCAGTCCTCCGATATCTTTCTTGGAGTGGCTTCAGTTGATCCTTCATGTGGTCAAAAGGGAAAAGGGGTATATCCTAACTATTTTGAGGTGAGAGTGTCTATTCGATAAAATCAGAAAAGATGAGAAGTAAGAGTCTTTTTGTAAATAAAGTTTTTGAGATATCCTGTCCTAAGGGCTTTTCCGGTTTCTAGGGTCACGTTCTACAGTCAACATGTGCTCTGATACCATATCTGTAGCGACCCGACCTCAGACGGTCAAGCCTCTGTGTATCGGTGCCATCCCTGGATCAAGATATCTTTGGCACACACAGTACATCAATGTATATATCAAAGTACAATCACATGTATAAATAACGTAAAATGATATATACCTCATAATACTCAGCGGAAACAATCAAACGGGTGTGGAGTCCCATAAACGCCATCGGCAGGTTGAGTGTAGACCGTAACCCTGTATCGTAACTCTTACTCGTCGAGGAAATATCAGCAACATCATACGTTGCAGTCGTGTAGGTCAGTACATTGAATGTACCGGCAAGATCACAACATGATTAAACGATGGTAAAACTATACTATATGCAATTTGGCTTTGTGGCTCTGTATCTGAGTTTTGTTTGCGTAAAAGCTGATTTTATTTTCCCTACATCAAAGGAATAAATGAAGTCTGTACTATGGAGTTTTCTATCATGACATGGTTCCGCCAACCGATGTCTCACAGCCCAAAATCATCATAAGTTGCCCACAATTAAGTTATCAATCCGGTGTTGAGAGTTACGAGATAGATCCAAGTCCGGATGCTCAAATTGTCCGTAATCGGGGACACGGCTAATCGATTAGGTTATAACCCTCTGCAGAGGTTTGTACACTTTACCCGCAAGATTCGATCCCTCTTTTACGTTCTCGCACTTCGTGGTGTTTGAGAACAAGACGATCAAACATGGTCTTCCGAAGAGTTCCTCGACCACTGTCCGGTACTCATCCCATCCTACCGTAGTTCTACATCTGCTAGTACCGTCCCCAGCCAGAGTCACAACTAAGGTCAACCAAGCCAGAGCCCATAATGACTTGCGGTTGCACGGGTAAGCTTCGGTGCATGAAGTATTCTTCCGTCTCTTTGAGTCTGGGTGAAGCTTTCCGCAAGATGTCATGGCGCTTCTCCATGCATCCCGCCAACCACTGGTTTCTCCAGGTGCCCACAACCGTCCTTCACCCAAAGAGTGTGTATTGAATTCTTGTCTCGAGTCTTGAAGTCTTGAGGCCTTGAAGATGCAGTCCTTGCAGATGCCATCATGGAGTTGTCGTCATTGACGAGAGTCCTCCTTTCTCACACCACTCCCGAACACTCATACCAAACCCCGTCTACTATAGCGTAGCATTTAAATAAAACGTCCGGGCTTGGTAACAGGGTGATGGGTTCCTACCTCATGCATACTACTCAACTACAAGGATTCAATAACACTCTTGAGGTGTGGTTGCAAGGATGCCACTAAATGCAATAAAAACATAGGTATGAAAGCAATGGTCAAAGTGAACTTGCCTGGTAATACTTGATGAAGATAATAACGCTGTCAGAAAATGACTTGGTAGAACTAATCGTCACTCCGTTGAAAATCTATATAGTCAAACATAGCATTCACATAAGCAAACATCCTAGCAAACAATTTTAGCACTTCGAAATAACAATCAAAACAGCAAGGAAAATCGATAATAAAACTCAAACAAAATCACTGGTCACCTGCTTCTTTGGGCCCTAAACCCGATCGGTAGCGGGTTTTTTTTTCTTTTTTTTTTTTTAAAGCGTCTAGCGAAACCTAGAAAAAAATCCTAGAAAAATAAATAAAAATCTAAAAATACCAAAATAAGTTTTCTCCGTCTAAATGAAATATTTAGAACAAGATGAACTTTTCTTGGCCCCTAAAATGCAATTTTTAAAACATGCAACTTTTTTTTCTAGGGCAAATAAAACCAAATAATGATTTTAACATTTTTCCTCCGATATTTCAATTATTTTGGAGAAGTCATATTATCTCCCCTCATTTATTATTTTAAAATGAAATATTTTCCGGAGAGAAAATAATTAAAATCAAAATCATCATCTTCATTATTCGATAAAATTCAAATATGAAATTCGGAAAATCCCCAACTCTCTCCGAGGGTCCTTGAGTTGCTTAGGATTTCGAGGATTGCAAACTAAAATGCAATAAAATATGATATGCATGGATGACCTATGTATAACATTCCAAATTGAAAATTTGGGATGTTACATTACCGATAATGAATCTTGTGAAATCAATGCTGCTTTGTTGAATCTTGTCATGAAAGATCAATTCGCCGGCCTTCCTAGTGAAGATGTCGCTACCCATCTAAATAGCTTCGTTGATTTGTGTGATATGCAAAAGAAGAAAGATATGGACAATGATATTGTTAAATCGAAGCTATTTCCTTTTTCGCTTAGAGATCGTGCTAAAGCTTGGTTTTCATCTTTGCCTAAAAATAGTATTGATTATTGGAAACGATATTATGAATTTTAAGCAACTTGATCATGAACATGTTGCACAATCTTGGGAGAGGATGAAATTAATGATATGTAATTGCCCTACGCATGGTTTGAATTTGTGGATGATTGTACAAAAAATTTATGCCGGATTGAATTTTGCTTCTAGAAATCTTTTAGATTCGTCATGGGAGGCACTTTTATGGAAATCACTTTAGGAGAAGCTACTAAACTCCTAGATAATATTAGGGTTAATTATTCTCAATGGCACCTGAAAGATCTACTAATAAAAAAGTGCATGCGATAGAAGAAATTAATGTTTTGAGTGGAAAGATGGATGAACTTATGAAATTATTTTCTACTAAGAGTGTTTCTTCTGATCCTAATGATATGCCTTTGTCTACTTTGATTGAGAATAATAATGAACCTATGGATGTGAATTTTGTTGGTAGGAATAATTTTGGTAACAACGCGTATAGAGGAAACTTTAATCCTGGGCCTTATCCTGGTAATTCCTCTAATTATGGTAATTCCTACAACAATTCTTATGGAAACTTTAATAAGATGCCTTCTGAATTTGAGACTAGTGTTAAGGAATTTATGAATTCGCAAAAGAATTTGAATGTTTTGCTTGAAAATAAATTTCTTAAGGTTGATGAATTGGCTAGGAACGTTGATAGAATTTCTCTTGATGTTGATTCTTTAATACTTAGATCTATTCCTCCTAAGCATGATATCAATGAGTCTCTCAAAGCCATGAGAATTTACGTTGATGAGTGCAAATAAAGAACTGCTAGGATGCGTGCTAAGAAAGATTTCTTTGTGAAAGCGTGTTCTTCAAATTTCTTTGAAAATAAAGATGAAGATCTAAAAGTTATTGATGTGTCCCCTATTAAATCTTTGTTTTGCAATATGAATCTTGATAATGATGGCATAGAATATGATCCACTTTTACCTAGAGGGCGTTCCAGAAATTCAGAGTTTTTAGATCTTGATGCTAAAATTGATAAAAGTTTTTTTTGAGCGGTGAAGACAGTAGGAGAGGCTCCTACTGACATTTAATTCATTTTAACAAGTAATTACAGAGTTTCCATCCTTACATTTTATCCGGCTAAGACAGGGGTGGACACCAACTTGGGGGACCAGCCCCCTACCCTATGGATAAGTATGTGAAGGAGATTTACAGGCTCAAATGTGTACCCAACCTAAATACAACACTAGTTCAATGAAGCAGCAAAGGCGCTCACAAACCCTTTAAGGGCAGGTTTGACTCGGTGGACAAGGAGGGCGAAGTCTTTCTTGAATCTGTCTCTCCAAGAACCGATGGAGTGTGGGATTGAAGAGATCAAAACATTAGATATTAATGAACCCACTATTTTGGATTTCAAGGAATTTAATTATGATACTTTCTCTTTGATAGATTGTATTTCCTTGTTGCAATCCGTGCTAAATTCTCCTCATGCTTATAGTCAAAATAAAGCCTTTAGCAAAAATATCGTTGATGCTTTGATGCAATCTTACGAAGAAAAACTTGAGTTGGAAGTTTCTATCCCTAGAAAACTTTATGATGAGTGGGAACCTACTATTAAAATTAAAATTAAAGATCTTGAATTCTATGCTTTGTGTGATTTGGGTGCTAGTGTTTCCACGATTCCAAAAAGTTTATGTGATTTATTAGGTTTCCGTGAATTTTATGATTGCTCTTTAAACTTGCACCTTGCGAATTCCACTATTAAGAAACCTATGGGAAGAATTAATGATGCTCTTATTGTTGCAAATAGGAACTATGTGCCCGTAGACTTTATTGTTCTTGACATAGATTGCAATCCTTCATGTCCTATTATTCTTGGTAGACCTTTCCTTAGAACGATTGGTGCAATTATTGATATGAAGGAAGGGAATATTAGATTCCAATTTCTATTAAAGAAAGGCATGGAACACTTCCCTAGAAACAAAATAAAATTACCTTATGAATCTATTATGATAGCCACTTATGGATTGCCTACCAAAGATGGCAATACCTAGATCTATCCTTGCTTTTATGCCTAGCTAGGGGCGTTAAATGATAGCGCTTGTTAGGAGGCAACCCAATTTTATTTTTAGTTTTTTGCTTTTTGCTTCTGTTTAGGAATAAATATTTGATCTAGCCTCTGTTTAGATGTATTTTTATGTTTTAATTAGTGTTTGTGCCAAGTTTAACCTATAGGATCTTCTTGGATGATAGTTATTTGATCTTGCTGAAAATTCCAGAAACTTTCTTTTCACAAAAATAATTGTTAAAAATCACCAGAACGTGATCAAATATTGATTCCAATTTCTGCTAATCAATATACAAATTGTCTAGGTCCTACTATTTTGGTTGAATTTTTGGAGTTCCAGAAGTTTGCGTTAGTTACAGATTACTACAGACTGTTCTGTTTTTGACAGATTCTGTTTTCGTCTCTTGTTTGCTTATTTTGATGAATCTATGGGTAGTAAAATAGTTTATAAACCATAGAGAAGTTGGAATACAGTAGGTTTCACACCAATATAAATAAAGAATGAGTTCATTACATTAACTTGAAATGGTCTTTTGTTTTCTTTCGCTAACGGAGCTTACGAGATTTTCTGCTGAGTTTTGTGTTGTGAAGTTTCAAGTTTTGGGTGAAAGATTTGATGGATTATGGAACAAGGAGTGGCAATAGCCTAAGCTTGGGGATGCCCATGGCACCCAAAGATAATCTAAGGACACCTAAAAGCCAAATCTTGGTGCCCCGGAAGGCATCCCCTCTTTCGTCTACTTCCATCGGTAACTTTACTTGGAGCTATATTTTTATTCACCACATGATATGTGTTTTGCTTGGAGCGTCTTGTATTATTTGAGTCTTTATTTGTTAGTTTACCACAATCATCCTTGCTGTACACACCTTTTGAGAGAGTCACACTTGATTCAGAATTTATTAGAATACTCTATGTGCTTCACTTATATTTTTTGAGCTATATAGTTTTTGCTCTAGTGCTTCGCTTATATCTTTTAGAGCACGGTGGTGGATTTGTTTTATAGAAACTATTGATCTCTCATGCTTCACTTATATTATTTTGAGAGTCTTAAAATAGTATGGCAATATGCTTTAATTAATATCATGAGAAATTTGATGCTTGATAATTGTTTTGAGATATAAAGGTAGTAATATCATAGTTGTGCTAGTTGAGTAATTGTGGAATTGAAAAATACATGTTTGGAGTTTGTGATTCCCGTAGCATGCACATATGGTGAACCGTTATGTAACGAAGTCGGAGCATGAAGTATTTGTTGATTGTCTTCCTTTGTGTGGCGGTAGGGATCACGCAATGGTTAACTCCTACCAACCCTTCCCCTAGGAGCATGCGTAGTAGTACTTTGCTTCGAGGGCTAATAAATTTTTGCAATAAGTATATGAGTTCTTTATGACTAATGTGAATCCATGGATTATACGCACACTTACCTTTCCGCAATTTTCTAGCCTCTTTGGTACCGTGCATTGCCCTTTCTCACCTTGAGAGTTGGTGCAAACTTCGCCGGTGCATCCAAACCCCGTGATATGATATGCTCTATCACACATAAACCTCCTTATATCTTCCTCAAAACAGCCACCATACCTACCTATCATGGCACTTACATAGCCATTCCGAGATACACTGCCATGCAACTTTCCACCGTTTCATTTATCATGACATACTCCATTGTTGTCATATTGCTCTGCATGATCATGTAGTTGACATTGTATTTGTGGCAAAGCCACCGTTCATAATTCTTTCATACATGTCGCTCTTGATTCATTGCATATCCGACATCACGGAGGCATTCATATAGAGTCATATTTTGTTCCAAGTATTGAGTTGTAATTCATGAGCTGTAAGTAAATAAAAGTGTGATGATCATCATTATTAGAGCATTGTCCCAAGTGAGGAAAGGATGATGGAGACTATGATTCCCCCACAAGTCGGGATGAGACTCCGGACTTAAAAAAAAGAGGCCATAAAAAAGAGAAAAGGCCCAAATAAAAAAATAAAAAAATGATGAGAGAAAAAGAGAGAAGGGACAATGTTACTATCCTTTTACCACACTTGTGCTTCAAAGTAGCACCGTGATCTTCATAATAGAGAGTCTCTCATTTTTCACTTTCATATACTAGTGGGAAATTTCATTATAGAACTTGGCTTGTATATTCCAATGATGGGCTTCCTCAAATGCCCGAGGTCTTCGTGAGCAAGCAAGTTGGATGCACACCTACTTAGTTTCTTTTTGAGCCTTCATACACCTATAGCTCTAGTGCATCCGTTGCATGGCAATCCCTACTCCTCGCATTAACATCAATTGATGGGCATCTCCATAGCCCATTGATTAGCCTCGTTGATGTGAGATTTTCTCTTTTTTTGTCTTCCCACATAACCCCTACCATTATACCTTATTCCACCATAGTGCTATATCCATGGCTTGCGCTCGTGTATTGCGTAAGAGTTGAAAAGGCTGAAGCGCGTTAAAAGTATGAACCAATTGCTTGGCCAATACCGAGGTCGTACATGATATGAACATTTTGTGTGGGGAAGATGGAGCATAGCCAGACTATATAATTTTGTAGGGATAACTTGCTTTGGCTATGTTATTTTGATAAGACATAATTGCTTAGTTAGTATGCTTGAAGTATTATTGTTTTTATGTCAACATTAAACTTTTATCTTGAATCATATCAAGTCTGAACATTCATGTCACAATAAGAAGAATTATATTGATTATGCCAAGTAGCATTCCACATCAAAAATTCTGTTTTTATCATTTACCTACTCGAGGACGAGCAGGAATTAAGCTTGGGGATGCTTGATACGTCTCCAACGTATCTATAATTTTTTATTGTTACATGCTATATTATATTCTGTTTTGGACATTATTGGGCTTTATTATACACTTTTATATTATTTTTGGGACTAACCTATTAACCGGAGGCCCAGCCCAGAATTGTTGTTTTTTGCCTATTTCAGAGTTTCGCAAAAAAGAATATCAAACGGAGTCCAAACGGAATGAAACCTTCGGAAACGTGATTTTCGGAACGAGCGTGATCCAGAGGACTTGGACCCTACGTCATCAACCAGGAGGCCACGAGGTAGGGAGGTGTGCCTACCCCCCCCCCCCCAGGTGCACCCTCCACCCTCGTGGGCCCCCTGTTGCTCCACCGACGTACTCCTTCCTGCTATATATACCTACGTACCCCTAAACTACCAGATACGGAGCCAAAAACCTAATTCCACCGCCGCAACTTTTGTACCCGTGAGATCCCATCTTGGGGCCTATTCTGGAGCTCCGTCGGAGGGGGCATCGATCACGGAGGGCTTCTACATCAAAACCATAGCCTCTCAGATGATGTGTGAGTAGTTTACCTCAGACCTTCGGGTCCATAGTTATTAGCTAGATGGCTTCTTCTCTCTTTTTGGATCTCAATACAATGTTCTCCCCCTCTCTCGTGGAGATCTATTCGATGTAATCTTCTTTTGCGGTGTGTTTGTTGAGACTGATGAATTGTGGGTTTATGATCAAGTTTATCTATGAACAATATTTGAATCTTCTCTGAATTCTTTTATGTATGATTGGTTATCTTTGCAAGTCTCTTCGAATTATTAGTTTGGTTTGGCCTACTAGATTGATCTTTCTTGCAATGGGAGAAGTGCTTAGCTTTGGGTTCAATCTTGCGGTGTCCTTTCCCAAAGGATGAGGGGCAGCAAGGCACGTATTGTATTGTTGCCATCGAGGATAACAAGATGGGGTTTATATCATATTGCATGAGTTTATCCCTCTACATCATGTCATCTTTCTTAAGGCGTTACTCGTTTCTTATGAAGTTAATACTCTAGATGCATCTTTGGATAGCGGTCGATGTGTGGAGAAATATTAGTAGATGCAGGCAGGGGTCGGTCTACTTGTCTCGGACGTGATGCCTATATACATGATCATACCTAGATATTCTCATAACTATGCTCAATTCTGTCAATTGCTCAACGGTAATTTGTTCACCCACTGTAATATTTATGCTCTTGAGAGAAGCCACTAGTGAAACCTATGGCCCCCGGGTCTATTTTCCATCATATTAATCTCCCATCAACAAGCTATTTCTGACGCCGTTTTTATTTTACTTTCTTCACTTTGCATCTTTATCCAAAAAATACAAAAAATATTATCTTATCATATTTATCAGATCTCACTCTCGTAAGTGACCGTGTAGGGATTGACAACCCCTTATCGCGTTGGTTGCGAGGATTTATTTGTTTGTGTAGGTGCGAGGGACTCGTGCGTGGCATCCTACTGGATTGATACCTTGGTTCTCAAAAACTGAGGGAAATACTTACACTACTTTGCTGCATCACCCTTTCCTCTTCAAGGAAAAACCAACGCAGTGCTCAAGAGGTAGCAGGCCCATATACTTCTCCCCCCGTATTCCCGTAACTCCCCGGTACTCCGAAAAATACCCGAACCACTCGGAACCTTTTTGATGTCTGAATATAGTCGTCCAATATATCGATCTTTACGTCTCGACCATTTTGAGACTCCTCGTCATGTCCCCGATCTCATCCGGGACTCTGAACTACCTTCGGTACATCAAAACACATAAACTCATAATAGAAATCGTCACCAAACGATAAGCGTGCTGACCCTACGGGTTCGAGAACTATGTAGACATGAACGAGACACGTCTCCGGTCAACAACCAATAGCGGAACCTGGATGCTCATATTGGCTCCCACATATTCTACGAAGATCTTTATCCGTCAAACCGCATAACAACATACGTTGTTCCCTTTGTCATCGGTATGTTACTTGCCCGAGATTCGATCGTCAGTATCTCAATACCTAGTTCAATTTCGTTACCGGCAAATCTCTTTACTCGTTATGTAATGCATCATCCCGCAACTAACTCATTAGTCACATTGCTTGCAAGGCTTATAGTGATGTGAATTACCGAGAGGGCCCAGAGATACCTCTCCGACAATCAGAGTGACAAATCCTAGTCTCGAAATACGCCAACTCAACAAGTACCTTCGGAGACACCTGTAGAGCACCTTTATAATCACCCAGTTACGATGTGACGTTTGATAGCACACAAAGTGTTCCTCCAAAGAACGGAGTTGCATAATCTCATAGTCATAGGAACATGTATAAGTCATGAAGAAAGCAATAGCAACATACTAAACGATCAAGTGCTAAGCTAACGGAATGGGTCAAGTCAATCACATCATTCTCCTAATGATGTGATCCCGTTAATCAAATGACAACTCATGTCTATGGCTAGGAAACTCAACCATCTTTGATTAACGAGCTAGTCAAGTAGAGGCATACTAGTGACACTCTGTTTGTCTATGTATTCACACATGTATCAAGTTTTCGGTTAATACAATTCTAGCATGAATAATAAAAATTTATCATGAAATAAGGAAATAAATAATAACTTTATTATTGCCTCTAGGGCATATTTCCTTCACGGATCCCCTTGCGTAAGCCCACGCGAAGGGTGAAAAGACTTCAGCAGGTGGCCATTAAATCGTATACAAATTTTTACTGATGTAACACACGTCATAATCCACTTAATCCAGATTGGTGCAAAGCCATACGCTCCAAGCAACCTTCCAGGAACTTCTAGTCCACACGGTTATAAGCTTGAGTAAGATCCAACTTATATGCACAATATTCGCCACGACTATCTTTCAACGCATTCAACGAATGCATATATTATGGAACACATGTATGGAAGTTTAGATTAGATGGGTGAATCAATTTCCTCCTTTTTGTGAGTCACTATTAGCCCTTGGGCACGCACTGTCCTTTGATAGACAGATCATTTCCGTTAGGTGGATGGCCAGCACCCCATTTAATGGAGGACTGGACGTGTCTACTGGGCAGTGGCTCTCAAAGTCTCAATGGTCCATATGGTACTAGTTGCAGCACGTGATACACGTACGTTCGAGATAGATACGGCTCGACTGTCCCGTCCCTTTGCCTATGAATTCATAGGCGTGAAGATAATCTGGAACTCCACGCTAGAAAAAAGAACGATAATGAGACAACTCCAACTTTTTCCATCTATAAATAGAGACGAGCTAGGCAGCACATTTGGCATCACAACTCTCTATTACCCACTACTCTTCACCACACAAAGTAGCTGCTTTTGCGATGGCCTGCGCTCCATCTACGGTGAAGGTGGCCGCCATCTTCATGCTGGTGATCCTCTGCGCCGGAACACAGCTCACGGCTGTGCATGGCCGCGGCCCAGCCCATGGCGGTGAGGACGACGTCGGCACGGCCCTGCTGCGGCTCGTGAAGCCCGCGTCGGTGGCACTGGATGAGCTGGCCCAGAAGCTGCGTCAGGGCTGGCTTCAGTGCAATGAGTCGTGTCAGACTTGTAAGTTCGTTTGTGCATGCCAGAACTGTGAGTGTGACGGCCCGCCATCGGAGGAGAACGATAAGTGTGAGCGGGATTGCATCCAGGCAAGGGGCTGCGAACGGAGGTGAAGAAGACATGGCAGTGCTGCTGGTGGCATGTGTTACGTACTAAGTTCCAATCTGGTTGGTTGTGTAATAAGCACCCGTGGCCCGGCCCTAGGCAGGCAGGCGTACGTACGTGCATGTGTGCGTTGTGGAGGCATGGTAATGGTACAGTGAGTCTCGTTTCAGTTAACCCTGGTGTGAACGTATTGTACGCGTCCCTTGATATGTACAGGTTTTCCATCATGACACGAACGCCATGACGGCCGTGGTTCTTCCTGTCCTATGCATGGGTAAGCTGCTGCGGCAACATGTTTCTTCCTCCCCAGCAGCACCGCAACCGACGTGCAACACCACCAACAGCAGTCCTCGTGCTCGTGAACGTCCTCCCCCAGGCCGCGGGCGCCCACGGGCATCGCCTTCCTCTCCTCTGGGTGCCCAACCGCACTGGCCCTTTGTCGCCGCGATTCCACACAGTCCGAGCGCCCCAACGCCACAGAGTGCGACCGGTGCCTCTGCAGTTGTCGGTACCAAATCTAGCTGCCAACCAAACTGTTGGAAAATTAGGCAATTTATTAATGATTAATTTCGAAATATAAATCATGATTAGAACAACAATTAAAATGCATTTGTCCAACATACTAGATGCACCAAACATCATGAACAACATCGCACATGCAACGACAATCATAATTAGAGTCTTGATTAGATCATAGCGCACATACGATAGTTTGTAGATGAAGTAACTGTTGCTGCTGTGAAGGCGATGTTGTTAACGACATTGTTGGTGAAGACCGGTCGAAGCAGATGTTGATGACGACGGCGCGCAACAACTCCTGACCTTGCTGGTAGACGACCCGTGATGAAGAATGCAAGCTGTCGCGCGAAGCGCTTACCGAAAACATAATTCGTCCTCTCCCCGTGCAAGGATCACAAGGGCAAGAGGTTCCGGAGTAGGTCACGTTCGCCGGTGCATGCCGATGTTTGGGATGGAGAAAAATAAAATGCAAAAGAAAGCCATGCTCCTGAAAGGCCACGGACCAGATTTCGACGAACCATTTACGCGCCTGTCACTCGACCATGCCCTTCGCTCTGGTCTAGTGAGGGGAGCACACGTGTGATGTTTTTTTTCTCTCCTCATACCAATCACTTAGTGTAGGGAGACCCCACTACATAATTTGATATCACACACCACCTTCACTAGTGGTATGGGACTAAAGGTTACATGTCCGCTCTTGCCATTTAGTCATGGTCTTTTAGATTTACTTAGGAATTTCTATAAATGTACATGGCCAAGTCCATTAATTCTAACAATTCCCCACGGATCTTAAATGCCCATTTAGAGATTTGCATGTTCTCACTCCTTGTTTAGTATACTAGAGGATTCCCCTCGCGTTGCAGCGGGAATTAATAGCTTAAAATTTATTTTTTGATAAAGAGTATATATTAATATCGCGAAGATACCAATTACACCCAGCCTCTGCAACAATGCAATGCCAAAAAAGAAAAAGCTAAAAAAGAAAAGTCCCGCTACAACGTTCCAGGCCTTGCAGCAACAACACAACCACCATCAAGACAACGCCTGATGTCCAATTTCTCCAAAAGCGATGCCTCCAAGGAGGAAACAATGCACCAACGCCGTTGTCGCCTGATCGTAGATCCTGTGTTTTCACCCCGAAGATAATCCCCGCTCTCAGAACAATGCCTTCAACAAGGCCATTGCCAGACAGAAACAATTAAGACCCGACTTTGGATTTTCACCCTGCAAGGCAAGACTTTGAACTTCACTTGTGCTGTCGCCGCCACTTACAACGAATCCCGAAACTCCAAGCAAGTTCCTCAACGCCGTAGGCTCCATTCACCATTACTAGTCCTCCAATCTCGTCTTCCATGATATTCTCCACATTTGACTTCACCATGGAGCTAAACATATCTCCTGATGGCAGCAGATAGCAGAGCTTCGCGTCGCCCGTCCCTTAACGGAGAACCAATGGGCACGACCGAATCCCACCCGATCCAGCAATCTCCAGGCATAACACGCCCATGGGAGTTCGCACGCGGAGCCTTCAGGAACCCGCCACTTCAACCAGATCAGGAAGGACAGACGTCAGGCAGATCATTGTCTTGGCAAAAGAGGAACCCTCGGACCGCCGCCTTTATTCGAGCACACCAGCAGGCCTCCACACCGCTAATCGGAGCGGCATCGGAGAAGGAAGCCGCAGCGCATGACTACAAACCGTCCATGGCAGGGGTGACCTAGATCGGGCCCTTAGGCCCGAATTCGACCCACCACCGCGCCGCCGGGGATTAGTGCCGACGCTGCGCACCACCCGCCGCGAAGACGCCACTCCGGCTTCAGGTCACGGCTACACGACGCGCCGCCCTTGAACCGCTGGCACCACTCCACAATCGCCCATGGAGCCGCTGCCACGATGCACTCCCCTCCCCTCTGTCTTTTGATGAGAAGGGTGCCGCCGCCACTGTCGGCATCAGTGCCGGCCACGGCCGGGGGCACGCCGATGAAGGGTCTGGAGGGGAATGGGAGGATCCTCAGAGTCGCCCGGGTGGAGGCGACCCGGGAGGCGGTTAGGTTTCGGATGGGTTTGACGGGATTCTTCATGGATTTCGTCCCATGGAAATACGATCAAGAACATATGAGATCACTAGACAAATCAATCATTGCTATGAATAACAATGACTCATTTATAGTTTTTATCTACTATAGCTAAATAGGAGCCCCCACTATATGATTAAACGGAAAATAATAATTTCATCATTGCATGTTGATGTGAACTGAGTATGTGGTTTTTGAATAGAATCCACACTATATGAAGACGATATTGGTGGTATATATTATCAGGTTTTCTGAGAATAGTATATCTCTTATATCTTGTAGAACATAACTTGCGGAATATTTACCAAAAGTATCATCAGTAAGAAAATAGGATTAGGAAGATAATCAAAGTTATTGATTCCCTTGAAGACACCTTCATTCAATCTTCAATGTTGGTTTCTTTATCTTTTTCCTCCAGCCGCGTTTTCGATATGCTTCGATTCCCGCTTGGTCACAGGGATCGCCACCACCTAGCCAGTGTTTGGCAATCCAGAACTGCAGATCCATGTTGGTCTCCTTGTTGTCCTCCTCTTGAGCCTCTAAAGGTCCATGGTAGTGACGTTGTTATTCCTGGCGCCGATGTAGTGTGGTAGGGCATGAGTTTGGCCACGGTCCTCAGAGTGGATTGGAAACCTTGACCTGAACCTCGACCTCGTCGTCTCATCCTCTTGGCTCTGATGTGATCGATCAATGGCCCCAAGTGTAAATATACAGATGCATCCTTTCCACTACCGTGATTAATTTGACTTTGGAGAAGATGAAGTGGGTGAGAAGAAGGCAGGAGGTTGAGACTAGGAAGCAGAGGCGGCGCTACGATGAAAAAAGAGAGGTCGTAGCCTTAAGAAGAAGTGTGCGATGCGGAACCCTCTGTAGAAAAAACGATGTGGAATGGTCGAGAGGATATAATTTTTTTTTGATGGTGTGGCAGATTTGCTGAGTTGGATGGCTGAGTGGGACTTTGAGGTGGAAACTTTCCATTATGCTAGAATTGGGACCAACTTCTTAAGAATGTAAAATTAGTGTTCCAGCAGAGACTGGTAAATTGAACTTCTCTTGGAGCTTTAAGCTGCATCCACCCATAACTTGAATAATGGACTATTCCTAGAATTGCAAATTTTGTGCAAATAGATTTCACCTAAATTCATAACCAGTACCTGGATGTCAGTAGCCTAGCCGGCGCGTGGAGCATATACGTCATACTCGTGAGCTTACTAGAGATTACTCAAGTCTCATAGACTGCGATTTTAACGGTTGGTCTCATATGGGTTTGTACTTTCAAAAATGCTTTGTAGGAAAACATCTTTCCTAAACATAGACAATAGAAACACATTAAGAATGTTATGAACCTGCTTTACAGCTCTCAGAGTTCTGCATCTTCACATAAATAGAGTTATACGTTACTCTCCTCTTTTAATAAATAGCTTATTTTTTCCAGGTCCTAATTCACGGGATCTCCGATCATAAATTTTGGGTTACTATTATGGCGTAACACATATGGGTCTCATACCCATCTTCATCGATGCATTATGTATCACAATTCCTCATAGTCCCTCTGTAACGGGATCTGGCTGGTTTCTATCTGTTTGAATATATGTAACAATTATTACTATGCAGTTTCTCAATTTTCTGATAGACTTCAAACGTCCCTTGACATGTCTTGAGGACTTCACATTATCCTAAAAATTCATTTTGAAAATACATGTTTGATTGCCTCAATTTATAAGAATAACCGACACTGGTTTATTAACAACATGCAAGTCCATCAAGCTCATGCAACCGCTCTTCCTTAACATTGGTTGCATCTAAAGAGTAAGTTATGATTCCATCTTTTGTCATAGATTTTAAAGTAGTCTAAAGCCTCATCAACATAGCAAAATCTAGTTGCATCTGTTGGAAATATGCCCTAGAGGCAATAATAAAAGGATTATTATTATATTTCCTTGTTCATGATAATTGTCTTTTATTCATGCTATAATTGTATTATCCGGAAATCGTAATACACATGTGAATACATAGACCACAAGATGTCCCTAGTGAGCCTCTAGTTGACTAGCTCGTTGATCAATAGATAGTCATGGTTTCCTGACTATGGACATTGGATGTCGTTGATAACGGGATCACATCATTAGGAGAATGATGTGATGGACAAGACCCAATCTTAAGCATAGCACAAGATCGTGTAGTTCGCTTTTGCTAGAGCTTTTCCAATGTCAAGTATCTCTTCCTTAGACCATGAGATCGTGTAACTCCCGGATACCGTAGGAGTGCTTTGGGTGTACCAAACGTCACAACGTAACTGGGTGACTATAAAGGTGCACTACAGGTATCTCCGAAAGTGTCTGTTGGGTTGACACGGATCGAGACTGGGATTTGTCACTCCGTGTTATGGAGAGGTATCACTGGGCCCACTCGGTAGTGCATCATCATAATGAGCTCAAAGTGACCAAGTGTCTGGTCACGGGATCATGCATTACGGTACGAGTAAAGTGACTTGCCGGTAACGAGATTGAACGAGGTATTGGGATACCGACGATCGAATCTCGGGCAAGTAACATACCGATTGACAAAGGGAATTGTATACGGGGTTGTTTGAATCCTCGACATCGTGGTTCATCCGATGAGATCATCGAGGAGCATGTGGGAGCCAACATGGGTATCCAGATCCCGTTGTTGGTTATTGCCCGAGAGCCGTCTCGGTCATGTCTACGTGTCTCCCGAACCCGTAGGGTCTACACACTTAAGGTTCGGTGACGCTAGGGTTGTATGAATATGAGTATGCAGTATACCGAATGTTGTTCGGAGTCCCGGACGTCACGAGGAGTTTCGGAATGGTCCGGAGGTAAAGAATTATATATAGGAAGTGGTATTTCGGCCATCGGGAAAGTTTCGGGGTCACCCGGTATTGTACCGGGACCACCGGAAGGGTCCCGGGGGTCCACCGGGTGGGGCTACCCATCCAGAGGGCCCCATGGGCTGAAGTGGGGAGGGGAGCCAGCCCATAGTGGGCTGGTGCGCCTCAGGCCCACCCCTGTGCCTAGGGTTGAAACCCTAGCGGGGCGCACCACATGCCTTGGGCACTCCACTTCTTCGCCGCCCCCTTGGGAGATTGGATCTCCCAGGGCCGGCGCCCCCCTGGGGGCCTATATAAAGGAGGGCAAGGGGAGGGCAGCCACACCCTGTGCATTGGCGCCTCCCTCCCCTTGCTACACCTCGTCCTCCTCCCGCATCAGCTTGGCGAAGCTCACGGAGTTCTCACGATCCACCACCACGCCGTCAGCTGCTGGATCATCATCAACCTCTCCTTCCCCTTGCTGGATCAAGAAGGAGGAGACGTCTCCCGTCCCGTACGTGTGTTGAACGCGGAGGTGATGTCCGTTCAGCACTTGGTCATCGGTGATCTGAATCACGGCGAGTACGACTCCATCATCACCCTTCCCTTGAACGCTTCCGCACGCGATCTATAAGTGGTATTTAGATGGAAACTCACTCCCTTGACTCGTTGCTTAGATGAACTCATAGATGGATCTTGGTGAAACCGTAGGAAAAATTTTAATTTTCTGCAACGTTCCCCAACAATGGCATCATGAGCTAGGTCTATGCGTAGTTCTCTATTGCACGAGTAGAACACAATTTTGTTGTGGGCATAGATCTTGTCAACTTGCTTGCCGCTACTAGTCTTATCTTGCTTCAGCGGTATTGTGGGATGAAGCGGCCCGGACCAACCTTACACGTACACTTACGTGAGACCGGTTCCACCGACTGACATGCACTAGTTGCATAAGGTGGCTGGCGGGTGTCTGTCTCTCCCACTTTAGTTGGAGCGGATTCGATGAAAAGGGTCCTTATGAAGGGTAAATAGAAGTTGACAAAATCACGTTGTGGTTATTCGTAGGTAAGAAAACGTTCTTGCTAGAACCCAATTGCAGCCACGTAAAAGATGCAACAACAATTAGAGGACGCCTAACTTGTTTTTGCGCAATTGTCATGTGATGTGATATGGCGAAGTTGTGATGAATGATGAATGACATATTGTGATGTATGAGATCATGTTCTTGTAATAGGAATCACGACTTGCATGTCGATGAGTATGACAACCGGCAGGAGCCATAGGAGTTGTCTTTATTTTTGTATGACCTGCGTGTCATTGAAGAACGCCATGTAAATTACTTTACTTTATTGCTAAACGCGTTAGCTATAGAAGTATAAGTAGGCGTTGGCGTGACAACTTCATGAAAACACGATGATGGAGATCATGATGATGGAGATCATGGTGTCATGCCGGTGACAAGATGATCATGGAGCCCGAAGATGGAGATCAATGGAGCTATATGATATTGGCCATATCATGTCACTACTATATAATTGCATGTGATGTTTATTATGTTTATGCATCTTGTTTACTTAGAACGACGGTAGTAAATAAGATGATCCCTTACAACAATATCAAGAAGTGTTCTTCCCTAACTGTGCACCGTTGCTAAAGTTCGTCGTTTCGAAGCACCACGTGATGATCGGGTGTGATAGATCCTTATGTTACATACAACGGGTGTAAGACAATTTTACACATGCAAAACACTTAGGGTTAACTTGACGAGCCTAGCATGTACAAACATGGCCTCGGAACACGGAGACCGAAAGGTCGAACACGAGTCGTATGGAAGATACGATCAACATGAGAATGTTCACCGACGATGACTAGTCCGTCTCACGTGATGATCGGACACTTAGATGACTAGAGGGATGTGTAATCTGAGTGGGAGTTCATTAGAATAATTTGATTAGATGAACTTAATTATCATGAACTTAGTCTAAAACCTTTGCAAATATGTCTTGTAGATCAAATGGCCAACGCTCATGTCAACATGAACTTCAACGCGTTCCTAGAGAAAACCAAGCTGAAAGATGATGGCAGCAACTATACGGACTGGGTCTGGAACCTGAGGATCATCCTCATAGCTGCCAGGAAACAATATGTCCTAGAAGGACTGCTAGGTGATGCACCCGTCCTCGAGAACCAAGACATTATGAATGCTTGGCAGTCTCGTGCTGATGATTACTCCCTCGTTCAGTGTGGCATGCTTTACAACTTAGAACCGGGGCTCCATAAGTATTTTGAGCAACACGGAGCATATGAGATGTTCGAGGAGCTGAAACTAGTTTTCCAAGCTCATGCCCGGGTCGAGAGATATGAAGTCTCCGACAAGTTCTATAGTTGTAAGATGGAGGAATACAGTTCTGTCAGTGAACACATACTCAAAATGTGCAGGTTGCAAATCACCGTCCTAGTGGACATAAACCTCCCGGACGAGGCGGTCATTGACAGAATCCTTGATCGCTCCCACCAAGCTACAAGAGCTTTGTGATGAACTACAATATGCAAGGGATGGTGAAGACCATTCTCAAGTATTCTCAATGTCAAGTCACCAGAGGTTGAAATCAAGAAAGAACATCAAGTGTTGATGGTCAATAAGACCACTAAGTTCAAGAAGGGCAAGGGCAAGAAGAACTTCAAGAAGGACGGCAAGGAGGTTGCCGCGCCGGTAAGCCGCCATCGGGAAGAAATCAAGGAATGGACCCAAGCACGAGACTGAGTGCTTTTATCGCAAGGGAAGGGTCACCGAAGCGGAACTGCCCCAAATACTTAGCGGATAAGAAGGCCGGCAACACTAAAGGTATATTTGATATACATGTAATTGATGTGTACCTTACCGATTACTCGTAGTAACTCCACAGGGTATTTGATACCGTGTCGTTGCTCATATTTGTAACTCACAGCAGGAGCTGCGGAATAAACGGAGACTGGCGAAGGGCGACGAGGTGACGGCGCGCGTCGGGAATGGTTCCAAGGTCGATGTGATGGCCGGCACGCTACCTCTACATTTACCTACGGGATTAGTTTTAAACCTCAATAATGGTTATTTAGTGCCAAGTTTGAGCATGAACATTGTATCAGGATCTCGTTTAATGCGAGATGGCTACTCATTTAAATCCGAGAATAATGGTTGTTCTATTTATATGAGAGATATGTTTTATGGTCATGCTCCGATGGTCAATGGTTTATTCTTAATGAATCTCGAGCGTAATATTACACATATCCATAGTGTGAATACCAAAAGATGTAAAGTTGATAACGATAGTCCCACATACTTGTGGCAATCGCCGCCTTTGGTCACATTGGTGTCAAGCGCATGGAGAAGCTCCATTCTGATGGACTTTTAGAGTCTCTCGATTATGAATCATTTGACACATGCGAACCATGCCTTATGGGCAAAATGACCAAGACTCCATTCTCCGGGACAATGGAGCGAGCAACCAACTTGTTGGAAATCATACATACCGATGTGTGCGGTCCAATGAGCGTTGAGGCTCGCGGAGGATATCGTTATGTTCTCACTCTCACTGATGACTTGAGTAGATATGGGTATGTCTACTTAATGAAACACAAGTCTGAGACCTTTGAAAAGTTCAAGGAATTTCAGAATGAGGTAGAGAATCAACGTGACTGAAAAATAAAGTTCTTACGATAAGATTGTGGAGGAGAATATTTAAGTCACGAATTTGGTACACACTTAAGGAAATGTGGAATCGTTTCACAACTCATGCCGCCTGGAACACCTCAGCGTAATGGTGTGTCCGAACATCGTAATCGCACTCTATTGGATATGGTGCGGTCTATGATGTCTCTTACCGATTTACCGCTATCATTTTGGGGATACGCTCTAGAGACAGCTACATTCACTTTAAATAGGGCACCGTCTAAACTGCTGAGACGACACCGTATGAATTATGGTTTGGGAAGAAACCTAAGCTGTCATTTCTAAAAGTTTGGGGATGCGATGCTTATGTCAAGAAACTTCAACCTGAAAAGCTCGAACCCAAATCGGAAAAATGTGTCTTCATAGGATACCCTAAGGAAACCATAGGGTATACCTTCTACCTTAGATCCGAAGGCAAGATCTTTGTTGCCAAGAACGGATCCTTTCTGGAAAAAGAGTTTCTCTCGAAAGGAGTAAGTGGGAGGAAAGTAGAACTCGATGAAGTACTACCTCTTGAACCGGAAAGTAGTGCAGCTCAGGACAATGTTCCTGTGGTGCCTACACCAACTGGAGAGGAAATTAATGATGATGATCAAGGTACTTTGGATCAAGTTGCTACTGAACTTCAGAGGGTCCACAAGGACACATTCCGCACTGCAGTGGTACGGCAACCCTGTCCCGGAAATCATGTTGTTAGACAACGGTGAACCTTCGAACTATGAAGAAGTGATGGCGGCGCAGATTCCAACAAATGGCTTGAAGCCATGAAATCCGAGATAGAATCCATGTATGAAAACAAAGTATGGACTTTGACAGACTTGCCCGATGATCGGCGAGCGATAGAAAACAAATGGATCTTTAAGAAGAAGACGGACGCGGATGGTAATATTACCGTCTATAAAGCTCGACTTGTCGCTAAGGGTTATCGACAAGTTCAAGGGATTGACTACGATGAGACTTTCTCTCCTGTAGCGAAGCTTAAGTCCGTCCGAATCATGTTAGCAATTGTCGCATACTATGATTATGAGATATGGCAGATGGACGTCAAAACGGCATTCCTTAACGGACGTCTTAAGGAAGAACTGTATATGATGCAGCCGGAGGGTTTTGTCGATCCTAAGAATGCTAACAAAGTATGCAAGCTCCAGCGATCCATTTATGGGCTGGTGCAAGCATCTCGGAGTTGGAACATTCGCTTTGATGAGATGATCAAAGCGTTTGGGTTTATGCTGACTTATGGAGAAGCCATGCGTTTACAAGAAAGTGAGTGGGAGCTCAGTAGCATTTCTCCTATTATATGTAGATAACATACTTTTGATGGGAAATGATATAGAACTCTTGGACAACATTAAGGCCTACTTGAATAAAAGTTTTTCAATGAAGGACCTTGGAGAAGCTGCTTATATATTAGGCATCAAGATCTATAGAGATAGATCGAGACGCCTCATAGGTCTTTCACAAAGCACATACCTTGATAAGATTTTGAAGAAGTTCAAAATGGATCAGTCCAAGAAAGGGTTCTTGCATGTACTACAAGGTGTGAGATTGAGCTCGGCTCAATGCCCGACCACGGCAAAAGATAAAGAAGAGATGAGCGTCATCCCCTATGCCTCGGCCATAGGATCTATTATGTATGCCATGCTGTGTACCAGGCCCGATGTAAACCTTGCCGTAAGTTTGGTAGGAAGGTACCAAAGTAATCCCGCAAGGAACACCGGACAGCGGTCAAGAATATCCTGAAGTACCTAAAAAGGACAAAGGACATGTTTCTCGTTTATGGAGGTGATGAAGAGCTCGTCAGAAGGGTTACGCCGATGCTAGCTTCGACACAGATCTTGATGACTCTAAGTCACAAACCGGATACGTGTATATGTTGAATGGTGGAGCAAGAGCTGGTGCAGCTGCAAGCAGAAAGGCCGTATGGCGGGATCTACATGTGAAGCGGAGTACATGGCAGCCTCGGAGGCAGCACATGAAGCAATTTGGGTGAAGGAGTTCATCACCGACCTAGGAGTCATACCCAATGCGTCGGGCCGATCAAACTCTTCGTGACAACACTTGAGCTATTGCACTTGCCAAGGAGCCCAGGTTTCACAAGAAGACTGTGCACATCAAGTTGCCGCTTCAACTCCATCCGTGAAAATGTTCAAGATGGAGACATAGAAATTTGCAAAGTGCATACGGATCTGAATGTCGCAGATCCGCTGACTAAACCTCTTCCATGAGCAAAACATGATCAACAATGTAACTCTATGGGTGTTAGGTTCATCACAATGTAACTAGATTATTGACTCTAGTGCAAGTGGGAGACTGTTGGAAATATGCCCTAGAGGCAATAATAAAAGGATTATTATTATATTTCCTTGTTCATGATAATTGCCTTTTATTCATGCTATAATTGTATTATCCGGAAATCGTAATACACGTGTGAATACATAGACCACAAGATGTCCCTAGTGAGCCTCTAGTTGACTAGCTCGTTGATCAATAGATAGTCATGGTTTTGACTATGGACATTGGATGTCATTGATAACGGGATCACATCATTAGGAGAATGATGTGATGGACAAGACCCAATCTTAAGCATAGCACAAGATCGTAGTTCGCTTTTGCTAGAGCTTTTCCAATGTCAAGTATCTCTTCCTTAGACCATGAGATCGTGTAACTCCCGGATACCGTAGGAGTGCTTTGGGTGTACCAAACGTCACAACGTAACTGGGTGACTATAAAGGTGCACTACAGGTATCTCCGAAAGTGTCTGTTGGGTTGACACGGATCGAGACTGGGATTTGTCACTCCGTGTTACGGATAGGTATCACTGGGCCCACTCGGTAGTGCATCATCATAATGAGCTCAAAGTGACCAAGTGTCTGGTCACGGGATCATGCATTATGGTACGAGTAAAGTGACTTGCCGGTAACGATATTGAACGAGGTATTGGGATACCGACGATCGAATCTCGGGCAAGTAACATACCGATTGACAAAGGGAATTGTATACGGGGTTGTTTGAATCCTCGACATCGTGGGTTCATCCGATGAGATCATCGAGGAGCATGTGGGAGCCAACATGGGTATCCAGATCCCGCTGTTGGTTATTTCGAGAGCCGCCTCGGTCATGTCTACGTGTCTCCCGAACCCGTAGGGTCTACACACTTAAGGTTCGGTGACGCTTAGGGTTGTATGAATATGAGTATGCAGTATACCGAATGTTGTTCGAGTCCCTGACGTCACGAGGAGTTTCGGAATGGTCCGGAGGTAAAGAATTATATATAGGAAGTGGTATTTCGCCATCGGGAAAGTTTCGGGGTCACCAGATTGTACCGGACCACCGGAAGGGTCCTGGGGTCCACCGGTGGGGCCACCCATCCCGGAGGGCCCCATGGGCTGAAGTGGAGAGGAACCAGCCCATAGTGGGCTGGTGCGCCTCAGGCCCACCCCCGCGCCTAGGGTTGAAACCCTAGGGTGAGGCGCACCACATGCCTTGGGGCACTCCACCTTCGGCTGCCGCCCCTTGGGAGATTGGATCTCCCAGGTGGCCCCCGGGGGGGCCTATATAAGGAGGGCAAGGGGAGGGCAGCCACACCGTGCATTGGCGCCTCCTCCCCTGCTACACCTCGCCCTCCTCCCGCAGCAGCTTGGCGAAGCCTGCCGGAGTTCTCACAGATCTACCACCACGCCGTCAGGTTGCTGGATCATCATCAACCTCTCCTTCCCTTGCTGGATCAAGAAGGAGGAGACGTCTCCCGTCCGCACGTGTGTTGAACGCGGAGGTGTTGTCCGCTCAAAGACTTGGTCATCGGTGATCCGAATCACGGCGAGTAATGACTCCATCATCACCCTTCCCTTGAACGCTTCCGCACGTGATCTACAAGTGGTATGTAGATGCAAACTCACTCCCTTGACTCGTTGCTTAGATGAACTCATAGATGGATCTTGGTGAAACCGTAGGAAAAATTTTAATTTTCTGCAACGTTCCCCAACAATGGCATCATGAGCTAGGTCTATGCGTAGTTCTCTATTGCACGAGTAGAACACAATTTTGTTGTGGGCGTACATCTTGTCAACTTGCTTGCCGCTACTAGTCTTATCTTGCTTCAGCGGTATTGTGGGATGAAGCAGCCCGGACCAACCTTACACGTACGCTTACGTGAGACCGGTTCCACCGACTGACATGCACTAGTTGCATAAGGTGGCTGGCGGGTGTCTGTCTCTCCCACTTTAGTTGGAGAGGATTCGATGAAAAGGGTCCTTATGAAGGGTAAATAGAAGTTGACAAAATCACATTGTGGTTATTCGTAGGTAAGAAAACGTTCTTGCTAGAACCCAATTGCAGCCACGTAAAAGATGCAACAACAATTAAAGGACGTCTAACTTGTTTTTGCAGCAATTGTCATGTGATGTGATATGGCGAGAAGTTGTGATGAATGATGAATGACATATTGTGATGTATGAGATCATGTTCTTGTAATAGGAATCACGACTTGCATGTCGATGAGTATGACAACCGGCAGGAGCCATAGGAGTTGTCTTTATTTTTGTATGACCTGCGTGTCATTGAAGAACGCCATGTAAATTACTTTACTTTATTGCTAAACGCGTTAGCCATAGAAGTAGAAGTAGTCATTGGCGTGACAACTTCATGAAGACACGATGATGTAGATCATGGTGTCATGCCGGTGACAAGATGATCATGGAGCCCCGAAGATGGAGATCAATGGAGCTATATGATATTGGCCATATCATGTCACTACTATATAATTGCATGCTTCAACACAACTACTTTATTTGACTATAAAACTACCTTAAACCCATCTCTTTATAGAAGGAAGCCGCTAACAAGATTCTTGATCATAGTACAGACATCTTACACGTTCCTTACACTACAAAAAAAGATAAATCCATGATGATACACCTTTGTCACAATAGGTCACGTTTTCTATTGCCCATGTACATTCTTGACGGTTTTATGATAGAGTCAAGATAGTCGTACTTGTGCTGTCGGGAATATGTTCCATGAAAATAATCACTTTTTTATCATGGAAGTGACCACTTCCATAATGATAAATGACATGCCATGAAAGTTGTGAAGGGTAACTAATATGTGGCAGCCACTGTAACGGGTCACCATTAAGCTATCGGGTGCGGGTTCTGGATTCGATACCCGTTAACAACCACGACCAATGATAATATTTCACGTGTCGGCCTCTCATTCGCTAGCGGAGCCACCCGTCAACTCGCAACATGTGTCACCCATCCCATGGACGAGATGCACCTATTGAACGTCGACACGTGGCATGGCCCATCAGTAGTCCGTTTATGTAAAAAGGCCCCGGTCTAAAGCCTGCTTAAGGCCCAAAATAACTTCAAATGTAAACACGAAATTGAACATTTGTAGTCAATGAAACGTACAACACGAAAGTCGTGTTAAACAACAAAGTGAAGCTACCCGACAAAGAAAATTTCAAATGGTCAAATGTGTGCCGCAATTTTGTCAAAATTCATCCAAAAGGTTCCAAATATGAACATGAAATTCAACATACAGAGTGAAAAAAACTATGATCCGATCGCCCCGAATAGAATCAGAACATCGAGGTGCATCTTTTTCATGCACCGGTTATCTCGAATCGAAGCACAATTGTGTAGAAGGGATAAAGAAGATTAAAGAGGTGATTAGAGAAAAACACCTGCAAACCACCTACAACCATGTACCACCAGAGCTACCCACGTGCACTGGAGAGCATCGCTCGGGCCCGACTCATTAAAAACGGTCGATCCAACCATTTTCAATGAGCTAGGCCAGGATATGCTTTGAGAAGCGTGTCATGCAGACCCGATAGCGTTTGCATTGAACACCGAAAAAAGTTGCATCCAGCGGGCCTGACTGAGGGTTATGCGGGTAGCCAAACGCCTCCTGTACCTCACATAACGCAGGATAGAAGCTAGCCTTGCCTTAAGCAGGCATATGGTGGGTCCACCAGTAGTGTTAAGTTTGTTTTTTTATTTTCTATTTTTGATTATTTTACATTTCAAAAATATAATAAAACATATTATATATTCCAAAAAATTAATAACGTTAATGTTCATCGAGCATTTAAAATGATGTTAATGTGGTGTAAAAACATTGTGCAATTTTTTAAATCATACTATTCAAAATAAATGTTTTGACATTTAAAAAATGTAAACGTGTTTAAAAAAATTGTTTGTGAGATATTTTAGAAAATACTATGTAAAAAAAGTATTTCCTAATTTAAAAAAATTTCATTCCATTGGAAAAAGTTTGTGATTTTTTAAACTATTTACAAATTTTAAAAATACGTTCTTTAAATTTTGAATAAAATGTTTATATAATGTAAAAAATGTACGTGTAGTCTGAAAAAAATGTTTTGCGTCGTTCAAAAATAATATTCATGACATTAGAAAAATGTTCACGCATTTCAGGAGAAAAGGTGATGTTGGCACGAAGAGAAGGTCGTGCCCAAGCTGTCAAGTTTAGCAAACAAGTCCGGGTACTTGGACAGAGTTGTGAGCAACCATATATATGACCAGGGATGTTGAGAAGTTTGTCGAATTGGACTGAAGAATCACTGGTTCAGTTCCCTCGATCTGGTGATGGTACAGTGGTGGGCATTGAGGGGTGTGGCTCAGTCCTCTTTGTCGCGCACAATGGAGAGCACCGGCTTCCGACAGATGTTTACTTCATTCTGAAGTTGAGTAGCAATATCATCAGTTTGGGGCAACTAGACGAATTTATCTGCAAGTACTCAGTGGATCAAGGGCTGATGAGGAGAAAGAGAAAGTAAGAAGGGCATAACACAATGTACATAATGAACGCTGAACAGTCTAAACCAGTCGGCCCGCTGTTGAAATTTTGAGAAACTCCTTTGGTCATGGCATGCTCGTTTCGGACACAAAAGCTTTCATGCTCTACTGAAGGAATCCGACTATGCTTGACCTGGCAAGAAGTCTACTAAAGAGCAAGGGGCAGCCTGGACAGTTTTGGGGTGAAGTCAGTAGTGTCCACTGCAGTTTATCTGTTGAATCGTGCAGCGACGAATCGAGCACTCGCACACATTTGGCTGCATCGGACACATGAAGGAAGTTGGTGGTCACCTCACAAACAAAACTAACCAACCGAAGTTAAGAGACAGCACTGATCGAGTATGAGCCAGACAGTAAGGCCTATAGGATGTTGGATCCTTGTGCAAAGAAATTGTGTGTCTCGAGATACTGCGATCGAGTTCGAAGACGACATACACTAAGAATGGGCGTCGGGCGAAGTAGAGCAAAGGCCTGAAAGTTTCACAGTGGAGTCTAGTGTGCATCTTGACTATGCATGTACTTACCAATTGCCCAGCAGAAGCGTACTGTTCACCATCCGACAACAGAAGAGGAAAACCTGAAAGAGATAGCATCAGGATTCATACCTGAAAGAGATAGCAGCAGGACAACCAGAGACGATGCCCCATCTGGTCTCACCACCTACAGATGCCTCGACAATCTCACAAGGACCTCGCCCGTACCACCTAGTGGAAGAGGCGCCAAAGCAGTCTTGTCTGGCTCATGTCTGCTCGGAGCAGAGGAACCCACGTCTGTTGAAGAGGCATGGGGAGAAGCTATGGACAGAACTCAGGTCGTTTAAGAGTAATGAAACCTGGGAGCTCGAGCTCACTGATCGGCCAAAGAGACACACAACAATTGGTTTTAAATGGATTTACAAACTGAAGCAAGATCCCCGTGGCAAGGTCATCAAACATAAAGCAAAAGGCTGCCCGCTTGTCAAGCGCTATTGTCGAGAAACACTTAACCATCGTAGCGAGTGGTGATGTCCACACAAAAAATTTACACTCGGTGAACTGTTACTTAATATCGCATCCGTGATCCAAAAGATTTACTAGTTATTTCATACTCATAATTTTGTTATCGTGCTTTCTCACTAGATGCATTATGCTAATTTGATTCTCTAATGATCCACCTGTTCTGAGTTCAGTCCATCTGGGCCTATAGTGGACATTACAAACCGAGTGTGGAAAACCTTAGCAACTACACGTAAAAAAAAACCTTAGCAACTTCATGAGCTTCCAAAGCCCCCGATGAATTTACACTTTTTAGAGCATTTCGAATGAACTATTGCAGGATCATGTACCTTGAACTTCAAGGGCAGTATGCCTGAGACCTCCCTCAGTTGTTCATGGAAACAGGTAAGAAGTGTCTGTATGAGTTTTGCTGGGTCAACCTTCACTATCTAATGACGAGCCAATCTATCTATCTATCTATCTATCTATCTTCTATTATATTATTAAAACGATAGAAAACCTATGGTAGAGATTAAACATTATAGAGTTATGATAAATCAACGGCAATGATTGGGTGATCTGGTTTTTTTTTCATGGAGCGTGATGTGAACTCGGAAAGGCCAGCTAAAACGATAGAAAACCTACTATAGAGATTAAACATTATAGAGTTATGATAAATCAACGGCAATGATTGGGTGATCTGGTTTTTTTTTTCATGAAGCGTGATGTGAACTCGGAAAGGCCAGCCAGGAAAACAGAGTATGTACGCGGACCTTATTCCATCGGCTATAGGCAAGAAGAGTCCATATGCTGATATAAAAAAAGAAAGGAGTCCATATGCCAACACAAACGGATTCCAGATAAAGTCCAATTACTATACGGGTCATGTTATGGTAATCCGTATACATACAACGTAACATTTGGGTGCTATCTTCCAAGTATTTAATTTGCATGCAGAAGGCAAGGCATAATCGCTCTTGCTTGCATGGGCGTGGATTGCATGCAACATGAAACTCAGCTGGGGAACATCAAAGTAATAAGGAACTGCAGGACAGCTAGAATATATATTGCTTGCAAATACCATGATCAACACCTGTATAAAAGAAAAACAAATCATGACTAATGGAATCAACCATTCAGAGTCTACACGGGTAAAAAAATGGCCACAAAAATTATAGAGGAAAATACGCAGCAGAGTCGTATTTCCCTAGAAAAATGTCCACGAAAATTGTACAGTGAAAAAGATTTGTTGCATGTAAAAGAATTATAAATTTCAATAGATAGAATAATTCTATTATTTAGGAAAACTGTAGTACGTGTTTGTTTTTTCTAAGAATGGCAACGCCATTATATATAAAAAGCATTTTTTGGTAGATAAAGAATACAATAATTATATATATGAAATCTATCTATTATATACAGGCAAAAAGATTTTTTGCATGTAAAAGAACTATAAAATTGAATAGTTGGATGGATGCTATAATTGTGTTATTTAGAAAAAAATAGTGTGCGTATTTGTTATTCTTAGAACGGCAATGCCATTATATACAGAAAGCATTTTTGGTAGATAAAGAATACAGTAATTATATATATGAAATCTATCTATTCTTATATTATTAAAATAAGAGACTAACAAGCCATCACGGTTATCCACATATGTTAATATTATTTGCATCGTCCGATAAAAAAATTAACAGTTGAGATTTAAAATAAATTACGTAACATATTAACATGTATGTACGAACATATTGGAATCTGGCGTCTTTACTTGAAATCTCAAATATACATGCTTAAAGCTTCCACGCCAGGTAAAAAAAAGGGGCATGTAATGCTCAGAGTCTTGGTTATGCACACGCTTACTTCCTCACTAATAGAGACCCAAAGGCTGTAAAATAAAATAAAAACAGTCGGTGTATGCGCAGTACTAATGAGAAGCTAGCACATGCATGTATATTAATTAACTAATGCAAAGTTACAATTCACAAATTGGTCCAGCCGGCTTTGTGAGCCCACTAAAAAGACAACAAGCACAATTTCTAGCTAAAAAATCCGATCAGTTATTCTGGATGCACACATAGTTGCTCATTCTTTTGCAGGGAGCTGCTCATTACAAGTAGGTAGAATTTCATGAATAAACATGTTTATCTATCTAAAGCTAAAAAAGAAAAAAATATATCTGTAGAATGCACATACTATTTACTATTATGGATACACATTATTTATTTATTTTTGTAGTTCAGAAATAAATATATTTAAAAATGATAAAATTACTCATGTGTATAGAGCACATCTACAAGTACACATGATATCTATTTTAAATGTTCTGAAATTTACAAATATGACTCTCTTTACTTTTGAAAATAACTCCCATTATATAGGTATATAAATGGTCTCTAACTCTATATTTGTTTTTCTCTTCCGCTATCTCAAAATTTTCTGGAATCTATAAATATGTCTTTTCTTACTTTTGAAAATTATGGGCCAGCTTTATGGGTATATGGCTGGCCTTCAAACCAATATATTTTTTCTCTCTTTCCGTCGATAAAATTTCAGCTGTTCCCGAAGGCAAAAAACAGCAATTCAAATTCTCATATCAATTTAACTAGCACATGTTTTTTCCAAAAGATGAAAAGTGTGTACCAAGTGGGGCCATATCCGTTGGCCATGTTCAAATTTTACACACCAACCAATAGAAGGAAATCAAATGCTTGACCGATGGTTGTTTGTAAAGTCTTTTCTTCCATCACGTCAAGGGGCGAGTGGATGAATAGATTACTAAGATCATGTATAACCGTTAATACTTGGATTTAATCCCATATAAAATGGTTCATAAATAATATATGTTGTTGAAGAGATAGACATTGCTCAACGAGGAGTGGAGGAGGAAGTTAGAGATCAATATGAAAGTAAATGATTTCACATGGTAGGTTTAAAACTAGAATAACATCAAAAAATTATCACCAACCTTGCCAAAGACCCAATACAACCATCGGAAGATTTATATCAAAGTGCAATCATATGTTTTCCGCCAGACATATACTATGCATAAGTTTTTAAATAATAATTCATCACACGAACAACATAGTTTCTTTTTTTTTGCGGGGGATTTTTTTTTGCGGCGGACGAACAACATAGTTTCAAGAGAATATAATTACAAGTAAAATAATAAGCACCAACTTTTGAAACACCTTGAAGAAAAAACAATATGTGTTGAGCCTAGCCGCGCAAATGCGCGGGTTACCCTGCTAGTTTTGTCTGAATATAACATCTTTCCTGAAGTTACGGCCTCATCCTGATATAGAATCGCCTTGGTTTTGCTAGCACTGCAAACAACCATGACAAAAGGTCAAATCTGCATGAACCGCATATACTCTTATCGGTTAGCTGCACACGCCTTGTCCTCTCCTCCAATCTTGTCAATCTTGCATCAAAGTTTGCCACGCGTGATAAATTATGAACTATCGAATGACAGATGCAGAAAGACAAAAAAAAAGTATATATAATAAATGGAATTTGCAAGTCAGATCTCATGTACTTTCAACATAGAACGAACAAAGCCTGTTTCACAATGTTTACCTGCCCTTTGCGATGATGGTGCACCCAAGCCCTTAGTTGTGGATGAACATTTTCGAATACATGTTTTTTAATATTTTTCCGAATATGAGTTAGACAATTTTGAAATACCAGTTGATTTTTTTTAATGATACAAAAGATTTTTTTTAACCATGCAAAGATTTTCTTTTACATTTTATAAACCTTTTATTAAAACGACACGAACACATTTTTTAAAACTCATGAACGTTTTTCTTAAATGTAATGTACATTTTTTTGAATGGTGCACAACTGTTTTTTTATTTACACAAACTTTTTTTACATTTGATAATTGTTTATTTTAAAATAGATGTACTCATTTTTTTGTGAAACACGTGAACATTTTTTAGTTGTTACAAACCTTTTTTTTTAAATTACACTAACTAAAGAATTTCCTGTGCAAAAAAATTAAATGCTCGATGAAAATTAAAAAAACATTATGTACATTATGTTTCCTGAAATTTATGTATTTACATTTTCTTTGATAATTAGAAAAAAGAAAAAGAAAAATATTACAACTACCTGCGTGCTTATGGACCGGTCCATTTGGGACTCATTGACATGACACAGGGGGGATAGTTGCGGACGAGACACAGTCGTGCCCCTAAAAGATCGCAGATCCTATTTGATGCTCACGAGCACCAAAACAACATGCCTTCACAGAAGCTCGGCCTCCCGACGCCCCAGTTTGAGCCAGCCCACGGAGAGCTCTTGAATCAAGAGGATAGCACCAATACAGAAATATAGTAGATGCATTTTAGTACTTGACTCTTACTCGTCCTGATATATCCTTTGCTGTGAATAAAGTGTGTTAGTTTCTTCATGCACCTACAACTGCATGTTGGACAGCTGCAAAGCGTAACTTAAGATATGTTAAAAATGCCCCCGACATTGGCCTAACATTCAATAAGCCAAAGCTCCCCGCGCTAGAGTTTGCAGCGGCAGCAGCGGCGGACGGATCGCAGGTGTAGGAAAGGGTGAGGGGGGTGCTGGCACGGGTGTCCACTACTAGAAAATAGGCTATTAATGGTGCACGCCATTAGTAATGGTGCACTACATAGAAGTGCGCCATTACTAACAATTTTTTTTCAAATTTTTATTCAACTTTTTTTTATTTTTTTCTTAATCTCGGGTCACTATGGCTTAATCTTGGTCAATATACTTGATCTCAAGTCAAATCGCATTCCATGGTCAAACTTTCCGAAAGGTCAACCATCCTCACACTACTCCAGCCCCAGCACGCTTAACTTTTCAGTTCTATCCAACCCCAGCACCAGCTCACTTAACAGGCACTTGTTGATATATCCATCATATCAATCCTATTAAACCTTGTTGATGTCTAGGACTTTGTTCATGTTCATGAGTGTGATGAAATTTTGGAAAAATATTTCAAACTTCCCGATCATATTACGTATCATATTTTGAACATTTTTTCCAAAAAAAAAATTCGAAACCAATTTTTTTTCTGTTAATAGTGGCGCACCTAGCAAATGGTGTGACATTACTAAGTTTGTAATTTTTTCCATTTTCCCCCCTCTAGATCTTAAAAGCCCCGTATCTTTTATTCTGTTAGGTTTTTTAGGATTCTAAAAATCTTCAACGGGGTTCCCCCGATTGAATTCGGATGTAACTTTTTGAATAGATGATTTTTCATATAAAAAACTTTTTAATCTGAGTTCGTATGCAAAAGTTATGCCCATTTTACTAAATTCCAGAGAGATTTTGCAAATAAAGTCGAAATTCATATTTGTAAATTTTGCGAACAACCAGACCACATATCACATGGGAAACTTATTTTCTTTTATTTTTTTAACATTTCCATCATTTTCTTTTATTTTTTTAAAACTAAAAAGGCGGTCCACGGGGGGGTGCATTTGGTGAAATTTTCGGCCACCTAGAAAGTTAGTAATGGCGCACCTTCACAAAGTGCACCATTATTATGTGTATGACTTGGTCAAACCTTGGTCAAAGTTAATAATGGCGCACTTTATATAGGTGCGCCATTATAGTTTGACATAGTAATGGCGCACCTATGCAAAGTGCGTCATTACTAAGTTTGACCAAGATTTGACCCAGTCATATACATAGTTATGGCGCACTTTATAAAGGTGCGCCATTACTATGTCAACTTAGTAATGGCGCACCTATACAAAGTGCGCCATTACTATGTGTATGACTGGGTCAAACCTTGGTCAAACTTAATAATGGCGCACTTTTTGTTGGAAATATGCCCTAGAGGCAATAATAAATTGGTTATTATTATATTTCCTTGTTCATGATAATCGTTTATTATCCATGCTAAAATTGTATTGATAGGAAACTCAGATACATGTGTGGATACATAGACAACACCATGTCCCTAGTAAGCCTCTAGTTGACTAGCTCGTTGATCAATAGATGGTCGCGGTTTCCTGACCATGTACATTGAATGTCGTTGATAACAGGATCACATCATTAGGAGAATGATGTGATGGACAAGACCCAATCCTAAGCCTAGCACAAGATCGTGTAGTTCGTATGCTAAAGCTTTTCTAATGTCAAGTATCATTTCCTTAGACCATGAGATTGTGCAACTCCCGGATACCGTAGGAATGCTTTGGGTGTACCAAACGTCACAACGTAACTGGGTGGCTATAAAGGTGCACTACGGGTATCTCCGAAAGTGTATGTTGGGTTAGCATGAATCGAGACTGCGATTTGTCACTCCGTGTAACGGAGAGGTATCTCTGGGCCCACTCGGTAGGACATCATCATAATGTGCACAATGTGACCAAGGAGTTGGTCACGGGATGATGTGTTACGGAACGAGTAAAGAGACTTGCTGGTAACGAGATTGAACAAGGTATCGGGATACCGATGATCGAATCTCGGGCAAGTATCATACCAGTAGACAAAGGGAATTGTATACGGGATTGATTGAATCCTTGACATCGTGGTGAGATCATCGTGGAACATAAGGGAGCCAACATGGGTATCCAGATCCCGCTGTTGGTTATTGACCAGAGAGATGTCTCGGTCATGTCTGCATGATTCCTGAGCCCGTAGGATCTACACAATTAAGGTTCGATGACGCTAGGGTTATAGGGAAAGTATGTACGCGGTTACCGAATTTTGTTCGGAGTCCCGGATGAGATCTTGGATGTCATGAGGAGTTCCGGAATGGTCCGGAGGTGAAGATTGATATATTGGACGAAGGGTTTTGGAGTCCGAAAGTGTTCCGGAGGTACCGGGTGATGACCAGCATGACCGAAACGTATTTCAGGAGCCCCGGCAAGCGTTGGGGGGCTTCATGGGCCAAGGGAAGGGGGCAAACCAGCCCACTAAGGGGCTGTGCGCCCCCCTCACCTAATCCCACGTGACCAGGGGGTTTGGGGCGCCCCATCTAGGGTACCCACCTCCTGGTTTGGGGGCCAAGTCAGCCAAGGGGGAGATCCCATCTGCCCTGGCCGCCGCCCCCCTAGGGGAAACCCTAGGGCGCCTCCCCTCCCCCTTGCCCCTATATATAGTGGAGGTTTTGGGGCTGCCAAACACACGAGTCTCTCTCTCCCAAGGCGCAACCCCTACCTCTCTCCCTCCTCGTCTCTCGTAGTGCTTGGCGAAGCCCTGCTGGAGTACCGCGCTCCTCCACCACCACGCCGTCGTGCTGCTGCTGGACGGAGTCTTCCCCAACCTCTCCCAATCTCCTTGCTGGATCAAGGCATGGGAGACGTCATCGGGCTGAACGTGTGTTGAACGCGGAGGCGCCGTTGTTCGGCGCTTAGATCGGAATCAATCGCGATCTGAATCGCCACGAGTACGACTACCTCATCCGCGTTCTTGCAACGCTTCCGCTAGCGATCTAAAAGGGTATTTAGATGGACTCCCCTTCCCCTCGTTGCTAGATTACTCCATAGATTGATCTTGGTGATGCATAGAAAATTTTAAATTTCTGCTACGATCCCCAACAGTGGCATCATGAGCTAGGTCTATGCGTAGTTTCTATGCACGAGTAGAACACAAAGTAGTTGTGGGCGTCGATTTTGTCAATTTACTTGTCGTTACTAGTCTTATCTTGATTCGGCGGCATCGTGGGATGAAGCGGCCCGGACCGACCTTACACGTACGCTTACGTGAGACAGGTTCCACCGACTGACATGCACTAGTTGCATAAGGTGGCTAGCGGGTGTCTGTCTCTCCCACTTTAGTCGGATCGGATTCGATGAAAAGGATCCTTATGAAGGGTAAATAGAAATTGGCATATCACGTTGTGGTTTTGGTGTAGGTAATTAAGAAACGTTCTTGCTAAGAAACCTATAGCAGCCACGTAAAATTTGCAACAACAATTAGAGGACGTCTAACTTGTTTTTGCAGCATATGTCGTGTGATGTGATATGGCCAAAAGGATATGATGAATGATATATGTGATGCATGAGATTGATCATGTTCTTGTAATAGGAATCACGACTTCCATGTCGATGAGTATGACAACCGGCAGGAGCCATAGGAGTTGTCTTAATTTATTTATGACTTGCGTGTCAACATAAACGTGATGTAATTACTTTACTTTATTGCTAAACCGTTAGCCATAGTAGTAGAAGTAATAGTTGACGAGACAACTTCATGAAGACACGATGATGGAGATCATGATGATGGAGATCATGGTGTCATGCCGGTGACGATGATGATCATGGCGCCCCAAAGATGGAGATCAAAAGGAGCAAATGATATTGGCCATATCATGTCATTATTTGATTGCATGTGATGTTTATCATGTTTTACATCTTATTTGCTTAGAACGACGGTAGCTTAAATAAGATGATCCCTTGCAATAGTTTCAAGAAAGTGTTCCCCCTAACTGTGCATCGTTGCTAAGGTCCGTTGTTCCGAAGCACCACGTGATGATCGGGTGTGATAGGTTCTAATGTTCGCATACAACGGGTGTAAGCCAGATGTACACACGCAATACACTTAGGTTGACTTGACAAGCCTAGCATGTACAGACATGGCCTAGGAACACAATAGATCGAAAGGTCGAACATGAGTCATATAGTAGATATGATCAACATGAGATGTTCACCGTTGATGACTAGTCCGTCTCACGTGATGATCGGACACGGCCTAGTCGATTCGGATCATGTATCACTTAGATGACTAGAGGGATGCCTATCT
The DNA here is from genome assembly GCA_021605145.1 of Aegilops bicornis. NCBI lineage: Eukaryota > Viridiplantae > Streptophyta > Magnoliopsida > Poales > Poaceae > Aegilops > Aegilops bicornis. Next base: position 762,092,317 of record CM038673.1, on the reverse strand, counting down.
AAGTGGGAGTTCATTATATAATTTGATTAGATGAACTTATTTATCATGAACAATAGTCTAAGTTGTCTTTGCAAAAAGGTTGTAGATCAATAGCTCGCGTTGTAGCTCCCTGTTTCAATACGTTCCTAGAGAAAGATTAAGTTGAAAGATATTGTAAGCAATGATGCGGACTAGGTCCGTTGCCTGAGGAGTGTCCTCACTGCTACACAGAAGGCTTATGTCTTTGATGCACCGCTCGGTGTGTCAACCCCTCCAGCATCGTCTGTGGATGTTATGAACATCTGACAGATACGTCCTGATGACTACTTGATAGTTTAGTGCACCATACTTTACGGCTTAGAATCGAGATTCCAATGACGTTTTGAACGCCATAAGACATATGAGATGTTCCAAGAGCTGAAATTGGGATTTCAGGCTCATGCCCGTTTTGAGAGGTATGAGACCTCTGACAAGTTCTTTTGCCAACAAGATGGAGGAGAATAGCTCAACTAGTGAGCATGTGCTCAGAATGTCTGGGTGCTAAGATCACTTGAACCAAGTGGGAGTTAATCTTCCAGATGAGATAGTGGTTGACGGAATTCTCTAGACACTATCACCAAGCTACTAGAACTTCGTGGATGAACTATGACATGCAAAGGATGGAGATGATCCCGGAGCTATTAGCGGTGCTTAAGACCGCAAAAGTAGAAATCAAGAAGGAGCATCAAGTTTTGATGGTTTAACAAGACCACTGGTTTCAAGAAGGGCAAGGGCTAGAAGGGAAACTTCATGAATGGTAAACCAGTTGCCGCTCCAGTGAAGGAAACCCAAGGTTGAACCCAAACCCGAGACTAAGTGCTTCTATTGTAAGGGGAACGGTCACTGGTAGCGGAACTACCCCAAATGCATGGTAGATAAGAAGGCTGGCAACTTCAACAAAGTATATACGTGTTATTAATGTGTACCTTACTAGTACTCCTGGTAGCACCTGGGTATTGGATACCGGTTCAGTTGCTATTATTGGTGACTTGAAGCAAAAGCTACGGACTAAACGGAGACTGGCTAAGGGCGAGGTGACGATGTGTGTTGGAAGTGTTTCCAAGGTTGATAAGATCACCATCGCACGCTCCCTCTACCTTCGGGATTAGTATTGAACCTAGATAAGTGTTATCAGGTGTCTACGTTGAGCAAGAGTATGATTAGATCATGTTCATTGCAATACGGTTATTCATTTAAGTTAGAGAATAATGGTTATTTTGTTTACATGAATAATACCTTTATGGGCATGCACCCAATGGTTTATTGAATCTCGATCATAGTAATACACATGATAATAATATTAACGCCAAAAGATGTAGAGTTAATAATGATAGTACCACTTTCTTGTGGCACTGCCGCTTAGGTCATTTTGGCATAAAATGCGTGAAGAAACTCCATGCTGATGGATGTTTGGAGTCACTTGATTTTGAATCGCTTGACACATCGAGCCATGCCTCATGGGCAGGATGACTAAGACCCTGTTTTCAGGTACAATGAAACGGGCAAGTGACTTGTTGGAAATCATACATGCTGATGTGTGTGATCCAATGAGAATTAAGGCGTGTGGTGGATATCGTTATTTTCTCATCTTCACTGACGATTTGAGTAGATATGGGTATATTTACTTAATGAAGCAAAAGTCTGAAACATTTGAAAAGTTCAAGCAATTTCAGAGTGAAGTTAAGAATCATCATAACAAGAAGATCATGTTCCTACGATCTAATCAAGGGGAGATTTTCTGAGTTATGAGTTTGGCAATCACTTAAGACATTGTGGAATTGTTTCGCAGTTGAAGCCACCTGGAACACCACAGCGTAATAGTGTGTCCGGACGTCGTAATCAAACCTTACGAGATATGGTGCGATCTATGATGTCTCTTATCGATCTACCGCTATTATTTTGAGGTTATGCATTAGAGACAGCTGCATTCACTTTAGATAGGACACCATCTAAGTCCGTTCAGACGACGCCGTGTGAACTGTGGTTTGGCAAGAAACCAAAGTTGTCGTTTCTTAATGTTTGGGGCTGCGATGCTTATGGCTTCAGCCGGAAAAAAAAAAGCTCGAACCCAAAGCGGACAAATACATCTTCATAGGATACCCAAATGTAACAGTTGGGTATACCTTCTATCTCAGATCCAAGGGAAAAAATGTTTGTCGCTAAGAACAGGTCCTTTCTCGAGAAGGAGTTTCTCTCGAAAGAATTGAGTGGGAGGAAGATAGAAATTGATGAGTTTGTCGAACCCTCACTTCAACCGGAGAGTAGTGCAACTAATGATAGTGAATCATGAAGCTTCGGATCAAGTTGCTATCGAACATCGTAGGTCGACAAGGATATGTACTACTCCTGAGTGGTACGGTGATCCTGTCTTAGAGGTCATGTTGTTGGACAACAATGAACCTACAAACTATGGAGAAGCGATGGTGGGCCCGTATTTCGACAAATGGTTAGAAGCCGAGAAATGCGAGATAGTATCCATGTATCAAAACAAAGTATGGACTTTGGTGGATTTGCCCGATGATCGACAATCCATTGAGATAAGTGGATCTTTAAGAAGAAGACGGACGTGGACGGTAATGTCACCGTCTATGAAGCTCGACTTGTGGCGAAGCGTTTTTCACAAGTTCAAGGAGTTGACTACGATGAGATTTTCTCATCCGTAGCGATGCTTAAGTCCGTCGGAATCATGTTAGCATTAGCTGCATTTATGAAATCTGGTAGATGGATGTCAAAACAAGTTTCCTTACCAGTTTTCGTAAGGAAAGGTTGTATGTGATACAATCAGAAAGGTTTTGTCGATCCTAAGGATGCTAAAAGGTATGCTAGCTCCAGCGATCCTTCCATGGACTAGAGCAAGCATCTCGGAGTCAGAATATACGCTTTGATGGAGTGATCAAAGTTTTTGGGTTTATACAAAGTTTGTTAGAAACTTGTATTTACAAGAAAGTGAGTGGGAGCACTACAACATTTCTGATAAGTATATGTGGATAACATATTGTTGATCCGAAATAATGTAGAATTTTTGGAAAGCATAAACGGTTGTTTGAAGAGTGATTTTCAAAGGAAGACCTGGATAAAGCTGCTTACATATTGGGCATCAAGATCTATAGAGATAGATCAAGACGCCTGATGATACTTTCAAAAGAACACACACCTTTGACATGATTTTGAAGGAGTTCAAAATAGATCAGTCAAAGTAGGAGTTCTTACCTGAGTTATAAGGTGTGAAGTTGAGTAAGACTCAAAGCTTGACCACGCATAAGAAAGAGGAAGGACGAAGGTCGTCCCCTATGCTTTTGTCATAGGATCTATACGGTATGCCATGCTGAGTACCGCACCTGATGTGTGCCTTGCCACATGTCTAGCAAGAGGGTACAAAGGTGATCCAGGAGTGGATCACTAGATAGCGGTCAAAATTATCCTTAGAGGAATAAGGAAATGTTTCTCGGTTATTGAGGTGATAAAGAGTTCGACGTAAAGAGTTACGTCGATGCAAGCTTAACACCTATCCGGATAGCTCTGGGTAGAGATACCGAATACATATAATGGAGCAACAATTTGGAATAGCTCCAAGTGGAACGTGGTAGCAGCATCTACGATATGACATAAAGTTTTGCGAAATACATAGGGATCTGAATGTTGCAGACCCGTTGACCACAACCTCTCTCACAAGCATAACATGATCAAACACAGAACTCATTGAGTGTTAATCACATAGTGATGTGAACTAGATTGTTGACTCTAGTAAACTCTTTGGATGTTAGTCACATGGCGATGTGACCTGTGAGTGTTAATCACATGGTGATGTGAACTAGATTATTGACTCTAGTGCAAGTGGGAGACTGTTGGAAATATGCCCTAGAGGCAATAATAAATTGGTCATTATTATATTTCCTTGTTCATGATAATCGTTTATTATCCATGCTAGAATTGTATTGATAGGAAACTCAGATACATGTGTGGATACATAGACAACACCATGTCCCTAGTAAGCCTCTAGTTGACTAGCTCGTTGATCAATAGATGGTTACGGTTTCCTGACCATGGACATTGGATGTCGTTGATAACGGGATCACATCATTAGGAGAATGATGTGATGGACAAGACCCAATCCTAAGCCTAGCACAAGATCGTGTAGTTCGTATGCTAAAGCTTTTCTAATGTCAAGTATCATTTCCTTAGACCATGAGATTGTGCAACTCCCGGATACCGTAGGAATGCTTTGGGTGTACCAAACGTCACAACGTAATTGGTGGCTATAAAGGTGCACTACGGGTATCTCCGAAAGTGTCTGTTGGGTTGGCACGAATCGAGACTGGGATTTGTCACTCCGTGTAACGGAGAGGTATCTCTGGGCCCACTCGGTAGGACATCATCATAATGTGCACAATGTGACCAAGGAGTTGATCATGGGATGATGTGTTACAGAACGAGTAAAGAGACTTGCCGGTAACGAGATTGAACAAGGTATCGGGATACCGACGATCGAATCTCGGGCAAGTATCATACCAGTAGACAAAGGGAATTGTATACGGGATTGATTGAATCCTTGACATCGTGGTTCATCCGATGAGATCATCGTGGAACATGTGGGAGCCAACATGGGTATCCAGATCCCGTTGTTGGTTATTGACCAGAGAGATGTCTCGGTCATGTCTGCATGATTCCCGAGCCTGTAGGGTCTACACACTTAAGGTTCGATGACGCTAGGGCTATAGGAAAAGTATGTACGCGGTTACCGTATTTTGTTCGGAGTCCCGAATGAGATCCCGGACGTCACGAGGAGTTCCGGAATGGTCCGAAGGTGAAGATTGATATATTGGACGAAGGGTTTTGGAGTCCGAAAGTGTTCCGGAGGTACCGGGTGATGACCAGCATGACCGAAAGGTATTTCGGGAGCCCCAGCAAGTGTTGGGGGGCTTCATGGTCCAAGGGAATGGGGAGATCCCATCTAGGGTTCCAACCTCCTGGCTTGGGGGCCAAGTCACCCAAGGGGGAGATCCCATCTGCCCTGGCCGCCCCCCCCCCTAGGGCGCCTCCCCTCCCCCTTGCCCCTATATATAGTGGAGGTTTTGGGGCTGCCCAACACACGAGTCTCTCTCTCCCAAGGCGCAGCCCCTACCTCTCTCCCTCCTCGTCTCTCATAGTGCTTGGTAAAGCCCTGCTGGAGTACCGCGCTCCTCCACCACCACCACGCCGTCGTGGTGCTGCTGGACGGAGTCTTCCCTAACCTCTCCCTCTCTCCTTGCTGGATCAAGGCATGGGAGACGTCACCGGGCTGCACGTGTGTTGAACACGGAGGCGCCGTTGCTCGGCGCTTAGATCGGAATCGACCGCGATCTGAATCGCCACGAGTACGACTACCTCATCCGCGTTCTTGCAACGCTTCCACTAGCGATCTACAAGGATATGTAGATGCGCTCCCCTTCCCCTCGTTGCTAGATTACTCCATAGATTGATCTTAGTGATGCGTAGAAAATTTTAAATTTCTGATACGATTCCCAACACTTTTCATCTGGTGCGACATTACTGTTTTGGTTACTAATGACACACCTACACATGGTGCGCCATTACTATTTAGTAATGGCGCACTACATATATAGTGCGTCATTAGTGTCTATATTGGCTATAGCTATTTTTCTAGTGGTGGTCCATCGGGTCAATTCGCCGGCGGCGGCGTGGGTGGGACGAAGGTGGCGCAGCGGAGAGAGTGCGACGCGAGCGCTCGAGTGTGCGGCGCGCAGAAGCGGCGGGCGCATCAAATACACAACGCACAATGGCGATTCGGACCGGATGTTTTAAATTATAATATGATCAACAAGGTACCCAACAAATACATATTTTGCCGGTCGCTCGAGTAACATCCTCTTTATATTGGAGTCACTCTGCGGACAATGTTTTAATAAACGGAAATTTGCTCATAAAAGTTTGTGAAAAGTTGTTTGGTAAATTTAGCCAATAACTTTTCACGTGTCGGCCTCTCACTCACTAATGGAACCACACGTCAACTCGACCTAGAGACATGTGTCACTCATCTAATGAACGAGATGCACCTATTGAAAGTCGACATGTGGCATGGCCCAGTAGCGGTCTGTTTATGTAAAAAGGCCCCAGTCTAAAGCCTGCTTAAGGCTCAAAATAACTTCAAACATAAACACGTAATTTAACATTTACGGTCAATGAAATCACAAACCAATCACCTGAACGGAACCATATCATTGATGTCCATCTTTTTTCGTGTACAACTTATCACAAATCAAAGGACGGGTGTGTAGATTAGAAGATACTAGTGAATAAGATTATGAGACTATGCATAAACAAGAAATGGGTATGCGAAGCTCTTTTTAGAGATGAGTCTAAAACCTGTCACTTTCGCCTTTTAGAGATGGCATGCGAAGCTCTTTTTATTGAAAACATCTATGCGTAAACAAGAAATTGCAATAACTTTGTTTTTTTTTCAAGATAAAAGGGAGTTTTATTCCAAAATAGCAGGAGTACAATTCGCTAATATAAGACTACGAATGAAGGGGAAGATTGCAACCAGCACGCAGGGCTACAAGGGGTATGGGCATAATTAGTTAGACAATGTGAAACCGTGTTCTTTGATCTCTGGATCTTCATGGATTTGAACTCCCTCTGCAACATAAAGTTTTGGATCTCCTTGATCATTGGGTGATTTATCGAGTGAGGCGTTTGTCATAGTAGCGAGGGCCACCATCAAGTCTGATTGCAGTAAGACCGGTAGACTAAAACATTGAATAGCCAGAGACATACCGATCTTTATAGCTTAAATTTCCGTCTCGAAAACATTGTTGCAAAAGAACAATAGTTGACATGACGAAAAAATGACAGAGCCCATGTTATCACGTAGGATCATACATGCTCCCGATGAGCCACCCTTGGAGACCTTAACTTGATCATCTCTGACTGCAGCGCGCCGTGTTTTTTTTAGAAAAGGAGGATGACCCTCGGCCTCTGCATCTAGGCGATGCATACGGCCATTTTATTAATTATTCTCACAAGACCTTACAAAGTCATACAACAGTAAGACTAAAGCCGCCGTCTAAGCAATAAAATGTCGCTACACCTATCCAGTTGATAAAGGGACGCAGATAGCCTGTGCCTAATACCAAACAGACATTGCAACCAAGCCTAATATCTAAGACCTGAGACCCCAACTTAGCCACTTGCCGGGTCTGGGGCACACAGTGGTCCGGCGTGCTCTCAGAGGCCGCCGCCGCCAACTGCCACCGCTCCATCTTCAGAACTGTACTGATGCATCAACCTTGCTCGGTCTAGCTATCGTTGACGCCACCACGACGCCCAACGACACCTCCTCCCTGTGCGCAGACAGCTGAGCATGTCGCCGTCGCCACTGATACACCTCAGTGCCATGCTGCCAAGTACCACCAGTCGACACAGCTTGAAGTCCTTGGAAGATCTGTCGTGCGTAGCACCTGCCGACCAGGCATGACAAAGCGTAGAACCTGTCGGTCTGGCATGACTTGACATCTCCACCGAAGCTCCGTGCAAGACGAAGTCGCTCCACCTCCTGCCTCTAACTTCCAGCGCTGCTCCACAAACGATGCTCCCAAGAGAGAAACGACACCGCAGTGCCGCCATCGTCCGATCTGAAACACCAGATCCTATGGTTTCCCCCGGAGCAGCACGAGTGGGTTGACAGTAGTTACACGACGATGTCTCCATCAAGGTAACGGCGAGAACGCCGCCATCGCCTGCCGTCGGCTCGGTTTTCACCGGCAACCATGTCTCCCCTACTCGCAGCCGGGACTAGATGATGGATCTCGAGATCTGATCACCAAGCCTCTGGCCGGCCATCCCTGGAAGAAGATGACTACCACGTCCACCAGCGTCACTACGCCGGGCACGCGTCGCCGCCGGCACCCCCATGGTGCCTTAGAGGCCGACAAGCCCCGACGAACACCACGCCTCGCCAGCCGCCATGGCCCAGACCCAAGCACCACCAGATCCAGATCGGATCGGGGTCAAGGGCCCCAAGCCGCAGCCGCCGCGAAGGTAGCACCACTGGACAGTGCCCTGCCCTCCACCCCGCCGTAGGACCGAGTCATCGCCGGAGCTCCGCCGCGCCACGCCCCCAAGCCGCCGCCGGAAGAACTCGCGCGCCGGCCAGAGAGAGAGACGCCAGAGAGAGCCCGCCGCGCCCGCTGCCAGGCTTTGCCCGGCTGTGTCCCTCGGTGGCGGCGAGAGGGGGGGGGGAGGGTGGAGGGGGGCCGGCGGCGGAGGGCACTAGGGTTCCTCCGAGTCGCCTCAGAGAGGGACGCGGGGGACGAGGGGACCTGCAGCGCGCCATGTAGTGGGGATTTGCCTCTAATCATTTTTTCTATTGTAAGATGAGCCGCGTTGCGGACAGAACATAGATAACTGCACATGAGTATTTTCCTACTTTCCATTTACAACTCTTGAGTCAGCTAATTAAAACATTTGGAGCATCTCAATATCTCATATGGTGCCGTGGAAAATAGTTAATGAACATTTCTACCAGGCCTTCTAGCTAGTTACAGGGGAGGGGACCAAACACTGAAGATACTGATCTTAACAACGAAAAGAAACGAAACAAAAAGAAACCACTAGTACCATCCCAGCTGCCAAACCTGCCAATCTTCCTTGGCTCGCTCCTCCTACTCCACCGGCGGCTACCGGCGGCATCCGCCGCGACCTGCTTGCTGAGCTCGGCCATCTTCTGGGAGTGATCGCTGATGATGGTGGCGGCGCGGGCGTCCTCGGGGAGCACGATCTGGTACCCGTCCTTGAGCGCGTCCATGCCATCGCCGTCGAGGAGCAGCTGCCAGAAGGCGCCGCCGACGAGCGGCCCGCCCCGCGACGCCGACTCGTAGATCGCGTCGAGCACCGTGCCGAGAAAGCGGTCCCTCCTCTGCGTGGCGGACGTGGCGTTCTCGCCGCCCTCCTCCCAGAGGAACTTGCCGTACTCTGTGACGAGGAGCGGCTTGCGGAGGTGGCGCTCGGTGTCACTGACATGCGACGCCGTCCAGTTGCGGAAGAAGCGCGCCTGCTGGTCGGCGGTGGAGCCCCAGAGCCAGACGTCCGGGTAGAGGTGGATGGTGGCGAAGTCGATCCCGGCGGCCTGGTGCGTGGCCACGAAGTTGGTGCCGTAGTAGATGCCCCACGGGTTGAGCTCCTTGCTCTCGTGCGCGCCGTCGCCGTAGAAGCCCTCCAGCCCCGCCGTGACCAGGTGGGCGGCGTCGATGGTCTTCAGGTACGGCGCCATCTCCTCCACCCACGCCTGCACCAAGGCGCCCGTGGGCTCGGCGCCGCACCGGGGCTCGTTCATCAGCTCCCACCCGAAGATGGCCGGGTCGTCCCTGTACGCCACGCCGGTCACCGTGTTCACCCTCGTCAGCACCGTCTGCATGACACGTCGAGAAAGTGAGACATCCTATCATTTGGTTTTAGATCATCAACGTGACAACGTGCTCACTGACACGTATGTATATGGCACGTGCGGTGATGAATGAATTGATGATTACCTTGACGTGGTTCTTGTAGTAGGACTTGACGAGGGTGTTGTTGAAGAAGTCGTCGGCGGAGGTGAGGTTGTGGCCGGCGGCGACGTCCTCCCTCGCCCACTGGACGTACTGGCGCTTGCCGCCGAAGTCGTCGAAGTTGTTGGTGAGGCAGAGGAGGAGGTATATCCCGTGCCGCCTCGCCTCGGCGATGACGAAGTCCAGGCCCTGCATGAGAAAACCACACACACACAATCTGTCATTTTGCACCGAGCAAGCTAAGCTACCTTTCTTTGTCGGCACGTAACGTCGGCATCGAGCCTTACCTGGAACATGTCCTCGTGGTAGACGCCCGGCGAGGACTGCAGCGGGCGGTCGCCGCCGTCGCTGAAGGCCCAGGTGCGCGCGAGGTTGAGGCCGTGCGCGGCCGCCTGCCGAAACGCCGACACCACGCCGCCCCGCCGCGACGGGTCGGAGGCCATCTCCATGAGCCAGTAGGCGTTGAACCCGCTGAGGTACAGCGTCCGGTCGCCGTCCCCCGCCACGAACCGCGTGCCGTCCACCCGCACCATGCCGCCGCCGTCCCCTCCCGCCGCGGCGGCATGCCTCGGCACCGCGAATAGTAGTAGGAGGAGGAGGCTGCTCACGAGAGCCGGCGGCCGTGGCCTCATCGCCGGCCTCCGCTACTAATCAAGCTTTGGTTTGCACGCCTTTTGGCAGCAGACAGAGCGCGCGCCCACGCGTACGTGCAGTGCGCGCTAGCTTGCCTAATTTGGCGCCAACTTAATTGGTGGTGCTGCTGCTCGGCCGGCGCGCGCGCGCGTAGTAATATACGGCAGAGCTGACGCCTGGAACTGGAACACGCCGATCGGCAACTCATCACTCTCTACGTGGACAAACACGTCGATCGATCCACGAAAGCGACTGCTGTGTTTGAATAGCTTTGTGCTCGGTGTAATCAGGCCATTGTTGTCTTCGAATTGAGCTTCGTGTTAGAGACACGCGGACGCCGGCGGCCGAGCTGGAGCGCTTGCCATTTGACGTGTAGGCAAGGTAGGCGTAGCGGCTGTGGGCCCAGCTCCAAGAGAAGGGGGACTTGGATTTCCAAACGCTCCGCTCCACCACAACGAGCCGGCGGCTCTCTTGGTGGCTAGCTAGCCATAGGCCATAGCCAGTCCCGTCACGTTATAAAATCAGCACCTGGTCCGTGGTCGGCCGGCCTGGATGAACGGTCAAGATTCCGCGCCGAACGAACTGGGTAACTAGTGCCGTCACGTAACTGTAAAAATTGTCGACGGAGAGTGAGTAGAAGAGCAGTGCACCTCCTCACATCATACGTGTACATCCGCTACGGCAAGTTGCGTACGTGGCCATTGGCCACCGATCGCCGTTCTGCCGCCAGCAAGGGCGTCCATGACCATGACCATGACCATGACGTGACTGGTGTGTTGCATTATAGGACGTGATACATATAGTAATCAGTAATGTGTCTTGAGGTTCCGTTGGTCTCATCGAAGGCCTCGTCCTGTGTCCAGAGCGTCTCCCGTTTGACGCGTAGCTGCACATAGAAGTTTCACGGGGCCCACATACGGGAAGAGAAGAAAGAAGCAATTGTTCTACTCCACATTTTCGCCTTGGGACCATGCCAAAAAAAAAAGATTCTCGCCTTGGGGTAGATCCATCCCATGCACCAGACATAGCTGGGTCACGTGACCGTAAAAACTGTCGACGGAGAGGGAGAGATCAGTTGTGCACCACCATTTTCTGGTGGCCCGTCGCCACGTGGCGGTATAGGAAGAGCGCTATATATATGCCGCAGTCGCAGTGGCTCGTCCGTCGGCCGACCAGAGACAGCGCCGATCGACGTTGGCGTATATGCGCGCGCGTGGCCGACCTATAAAGTGCACTCACAAGTGACATCTGATTCAACGGTTGTGCTACAAAGCCGAGCGATTTAAAGCGTAGTCGATGATAAATCATCGGGGTCATGAAACCGAATTGCATTTTGTAAAATCGACCGTGATTACATGAACCCATATAAGATTATGATAGAGGCCAAACCTCAGTTTTTGTCACGAGACATGTTCTTACCCCGCTTTATAGATAAAACACAAATTAAAGTACATGGCCGAATGATACGAGGTAGTGATGAAACCCTCTTACAAACATATCGTAGGCTCCTGGTATAACCGGATAACATAGATTGCGTCCAAAAACACCAAAGGAGGAAAATAACAGGGGGAGAGAGAGAGAGAGAGAGAGAGAGAGAGAGAGAGAGCACATGAAGGCTTCAGGACAACATTGCGTCACACCCTACGACACCTAAGATCCACGATAACATCCTCGGAAAGGGGAAAATAGTGCTAAGTGCCGCTCCTACCAAGTCCAAAACAAACATGGGGTTTCACGCAAAACCCTGGCACGAACAAGTGAACCACAATGATGTCCTTAAGAGGATAGAGGCACCCACGGGCTGTTGCGCCATCGGCGCCAAAGCGCGAAGCTTTCACTCGACGGCTCTCACGTGCCAGCACAAGGCACCCAGGACAACCGCAATGGGTATAGACCTCCAAATCCAGATCTCGATGTGGCCCTATCAACGGAAGAGAATGAGTCGGAGCCACCAGCCGATACACACCTCGCCGCCCACACTACCTAGGGACATAGCAACTGCTGCAGTCATGATGTTCGCCATAGAGCCAACCATGCGAACTGTCACCCGGGTCCACCGCCCTGGCATCCATGTCCCCAAGACATCGACAACTGTTCACATCACAGCCCACCAACTACGAGGGAAGGGGGAGAAGAGCAGAGGGCACCTCCTTCCACTCCTAGCCAGACATTAGCCACCAAGTCACGACGGTCTAGCCACAAAGCGCCAACGCCCGCGTCCCCATCATGTCCCGGTGGACTGGAGGGACGACTTAGTGACCGTCGACGGCCATCGCCGGGCAAGCCCCAACCATTGCTCTCTTGCCTAGGCCTAGAAAAGCCCACACGTCACCACACCCATGGCCTTCGGGTTGATTAGTCCAACGGCGCCACTGCTACTCCCGGAGACACCTCGACCACCACCACCGCTCGCGCCGTTCTCAGCCCACGACGGCAACCGCCGCTGAATACTCAATTTTGGGGAAATCCGCACCGTCGCACACACACCACCACACCCTGCCATCCGCCATCGTCGTCATCCACCACCGCACGAGAGGCGGGCATCGACGAGGGATTGGGAGGGGCCGATACTGACGGCGGCTAGGCTTAGCCTCTTGTCGCTCAGGGGAGGGGTGGGGTGTTGTGGCCCTGTACCAGTTTCGACCTACGTGTAACAAACACCACTAATCTATGGCACTTTCCACTATAGGAGGTCTCCCATTCAAGACCACCCTCAGTTTTGTAAAGTTGATAGACCTAAATAATTCAGCCAGACATAAAATGGCTGTTTACTGTATGGCTAATTTTCATTTTATGCTTTTCACATGATGTCAAGGATCACATCACACGTGTAACACGTGCCGAGTAGATCAATTGGGAAGACCCAACACATCATTATCATCTAATAATTGGAAATTGCAGTTATTGTGTAAATCATGGACCGTGTCAATCCGGCACAAGAAAACACATACTGTAACTTTTTTCTTGCGATGGAGGATGGCAGTGCTTCGCGTTGGCAAGTGGCAACCCATCCAACTGACCACACCAGCAAAGCCAAAGCTGGACACGGCTGCGGTATAGCTTGGCTGTGTTTTTTTTCCAAGAGTACATTAAAGGCGTATCATATTTTTATAGAAGGCAGAAGACAATTACAAGATACTACCCCTAATACGTCAAAGGCTGTGCTTGAGATGCGGTAAACAGAGAGCATTTATCCAAAAATAAATAAATTGTATTGTGAACCATTTAACTAGGTAAAACTTCCGAATACCAGAAATAATAAAAATTATTTCTAATCTATTCATCTTCAATCATGGCAGTACAACGAATACCAGAAATAATAAAAGTTACATCCAAATCCATAGACCACCTAGCGACGACTACCAGCACTGAAGCGAGCCAAAGGCGCGCCGTCGTCATCGCCCCTCCATCGCCGGAGTCAGGCACAATTTGTTGTAATAGACAGTCGGGAAGTCGTCGTGCTAAGGCCACGTAGGACCAGCGCACCAGAATAGCAACAGCCGCATATACTAATGTTTCACTTGTGTGGTACGCAGTAACATCTCTACTCCTAATGTCTCAGTTGGTAGGTCGCGTTTCGGGTTTTATTTTCGTCTCACCTCATCCGGTCTTTTTTGGTACTTCTTTGGTACTTCCTCCCACCTTCCTCTCAGCCTCGAAAAACCAAGGAAAACCCCGCGATCGAGTCCCGCACACGCCCAACCTCCCGTCTCACGCTAAGCCGCATAGAACAAAAAAAAACCTCAAGCCGAGTCCCCCGCCCGCCCCCACGCACTCCAGGCCCTAACATCCGGTCACACCAAGAGAGACGAACCAAAAAAATCTACGAATAGTCCGCCGGTTATTTTTCGCTGGTTTTTATTTCGCCTCACCACTTTCGTTGGTTTTATTTCGCTGGTTTTATTTCGTCTCCCTCCCACCTGTCTTTTCGCTTCACCACCCACATAAACCCATCAGATTAGTTACCATAAAAAAATCGCAATCAATCAAGTATTGATGATCTCTACTCCTAATGTCTCAGTTGGTAGGTCGCGTTCCGGGTTTTATTTTCGTCTCACCTCACCCGGTCTTTTTTGGTACTTCTTTTGTACTTCCTCCCACCTTCCTCTCAGCCGTGAAAAACCAAGGAAAACCCCGCGATCGAGTCCCGCACACGCCCAACCTCCCGTCTCACGCTAAGCCGCATAGAACCAAAAAAAACCTCAAGCCGAGTCCCCCGCCCGCCCCACGCACTCCAGGCCCTAACATCCCGTCGCACCAAGAGAGACGAACCAAAAAAATCTACGAATAGTCCGCCGGTTATTTTTCGCTGGTTTTTATTTCGCCTCACCACTTTCGTTGGTTTTATTTCGCTGCTTTTATTTCGTCTCCCTCCCACCTGTCTTTTCGCTTCACCACCCACATAAACCCATCAGATTAGTTACCATAAAAAATCGCAATCAATCAAGTATTGATGATCAGATTAGTTACCATATAAAAAATAAATCGCAATCAATCAAGTATTGATGGGATATTTCCTTATATTGATGTGATTTCCCCTTTTTATCATCAATCGTCTCTACTGCCTAAAAATGCGTAGATTTCCTTTTCGCTTCACCACCCACATAAACCCATCAGATTAGTTACCATATAAAAAATAAATTGCAATCAATCAAGTATTGATGATCAGATTAGTTACCGTATAAAAAATAAATCGTAATCAATCAAGTATTGATGGGATATTTCCTTATATTAATGTGATTTTCCCTTTCTTATCATCAATCATCTCTACTACCTAAAAAAATGCGTAGCTTTCCTTTTCGCTTCACCACCCACATAAACCCATCACATTAGTTACCATATAAAAAATTAATTGCAATTAATCAAGTATTGATGATCAGATTAGTTACCATATAAAAAATAAATCGCAATCAATCAAATATTGATGGGATATTTTCTTATATTGATGTGATTTTGCGTAGCTTTCCTTTTCCTGCCAACCGACCGCGTCCCTGCCTCCCTACATCCGCCTCGTTGCTCGCCTCCCGCACGAAAAAAGCCCTCTCGTTTGACCTCCCCAAACCCCGCATGATGGAAAAACCCAGCCTTTGCCTCCCTCCTCTCGACCGCTCCATACGTCCGGATCGCGGCCCCATCCCCATCCTCCTCTCACGCCACGACGGCCGATGGACTGCCGCCACCACCCTCCTACTCTCTCGCCGCCGCCGTCCTCCCTTTCGCTTCGCCCGCCACCGTCGCCACCAATCCCGTCGAAGGCGCCGTTCGCTATGTCGCCTCCTTTCCCCATCCAAGCTCGACCATGGCAACGACGCCCTCTCATGTGTCCGCGGTGAGGTTTGGGGAGGCGCGACCACAATCCATGGGGATCTCACCGCGGACCCGTCATTTGGGATGGGTGTTGCCTCCGTTGCGAATGGGATCGAAGGAGGACTACTTGGTCGTCAAGGTCGGCGAGGCAGCGGCCGATTGGGAGCCCGGTTGTGAACATGGGAGTTCGTCCCCATGGAGGCGGCGACCGTGGAGATTGGATGTGAAGCAACCCCACTTGCCGGTGGTGGAGGCTTGTCGTCCATGTGATCCTTTCTTCTCCCAAAGATCCCCATTCCTTGCCTCCCATTACAAAAGCGAGCATAAATGAGAGCAGGGCTGATTTTCATCACTTCATTTCTCATATTTTTAGTTGCTTTTTTGAGATTATACAAGATGCTCTCGATCTGTTTTGTGAAATTACTTGGATCGTCTTATGGAATTGACAGCCATCGCATTTTTCACCCCATGTTATTTCTTAATCCTTGTCCCACTAGGCATCCACTACATGTTTGATAATGACGTGATGTTGAGGCGGTTAGGAGAAGCTTAGCCAGATCAAGGGCTATCGAGATGGATCCGGGAGCCAAGCGTAGTTCTTCCGTTAAATTTTGGTTATTATCTTTTCTATTGTTACGATTGTGGGATGGTTGATTTTGACTCGGTGTAACATTTGCATTTGTTTCCCCAGCTTGTTGGCATAGATATGTGGCACTGCGGCAACTAATCAAGAGCGAGGGCAGTGCACATCAGAGCTACGTTGAATGTAGCGAGCCAACCACGAATTGGGTATGTTCACATGAGGGATGGGAGAGGAGAGGAACATTAACATTTTTCATGATTTGGATGAAAATTTCAGTTCATAGTTTCTCCGTACGTGGCAACACACTAACGGTACTCATGGGCTTAGGATGAAAGTAGCGCCAGCAGAATCAGTAGGTTGGATGGGAAGGCGGTTGTTGCCCTTGTCCCTTGGTGCTAGCCTACCGTGGTGGCCCCACTAACTTGCTCATTGCGAATACGAGTTCGTGGGGTCGCGAATTGCTGCAGATTTGTTTTTATCACTTTTTACAATATTTATTGATGTATCCCTAACTCATCGAGTCATTTTTAGCTTTGATTTTCCATATACGCCAGCCTAAATATCCCATGGTCAGAATATTTGCATGGTTAGTGGACATTGTCCCTTTCTTTCTAATGTTTAATATTTTATATTGCCGATATAAATAATTTTATCCGCTTGATTTAGGAAGTGCACATAGGTAGGTCAACATATTTTGTAGCTTTTTCGGATGTAAAAGCATATGTTGCATAAGAAATTATTATCTTCCAAGCATACTCACATTTCACTAACAAATAGGGGAGGTTCAGACTTGAGCAATGATAAAAGGTTTATTCCTCACTCTTTTGTTGGAATTTTAGTTCCAAGTTAACATGATTTCTTATCCGCTTCATAAGTCATGCATCTGCTTAATTAGGTGATAAGTAGGGCTATTGTGGGGTTTGTTTAAACTCCAGCATAAGGAATTCTGGTTTAAGAAAAAGACTTTGGCTTCTTTAATTACAAATTGATTGCAACATCGTGTTAGTATTTGATTTCTCACGTCTGGTTGTAACATTTGTGAAGACGATGCATTGCACGTGCACTTGAAGCGGGCCCGTGGCCCGGACGGCCGGACGCGCCGACGCCACCTCCTCCGCGTATTCTTGGAGCATGTGGCCGATTTACATGAAATTAATTCCCCGATTACGGTGGCAAATATAATACACATAATCCATATTGTTATGCACTAAGCGTGTGTGTGTGAAATAGATGGATTATGGTCTCGCATCTAATAAGATGGATATGTGTGTGTGTTAGAGAGAGGAGAGGGAGAGAGAGTGAGGAAGAGGGAGGGAGTGTGTGCGTGTGAGGATTTGATTGTAAAAAAGGTCGTCAATGTCGTAATATTGAACTCTTTAAGTTAACGTGGCCCCGTTGCAACGCACGGACGTTCTTCTAGTCGAGATAATGGGAGAGTAAAATCATCAGCCCCTTACGTACAGCGCTCTGCCTTTTTCCAAGTTGCGACTTCACCGTCGAGTGACCGGCCGTGTTTTGACTTTCAGGTTAACTTGTGGAGGGGGAGAACTATATGCTTGCCATTTTGTTACGTTTGCTCGACAGCCGACAAGGTAATAAAACGAGTCAAACAAGCTTCCACAACACGGAATTCCCTTGATCCGCGACAACAGAAGATCGAGATGGTCTTAAATTTGATCGCTTTCGGTCTTGCATCTGCAGAGATCCGTGAAAAGAGCTGTGAAACGAACCCTGATCGAACGTGATGGACTGGTGGTAGCACGCAGGGGCGGGCCCACCTCAATTCAAGGGTATGCAGCTGAATACCCATTGTTTTTGGCAAAAAATATGGTATATATAGTATATATGCAGTGTCAGTATAAGAAAAAACGAAACTGGTACGCGAACGTGCTTGTTAAGCATTTATAAGCCCAAAACATAGGCTAGCCCAGTAGCCCACCCCTCCTCGAGTCCACACCTTGGCCCAGAAACGCATCACACGGATACATCGTCGCCAAAAAAACTTGATCGATCATGAACCGGCATCTCCCCTCCGCTGCTCCGCCACAGCCGCCTCCGCAGATCACACACGAACTGACGGAACTGTCGGTCCGCCACCACAACCACTGCGCTAGGCGACCGCCAGACGGCCGGCAAGGCTGTTGCCGCCGTCGCCTCGCGCGCGTGCGCACGGCGCGCCGCCGGTCCGCAGCGACGAACCCCTCGCTTCCTCTCCTTGCCTGCATCCCTTCTGTGTAAGTTCTGAATTTTCTCATCGACAACAGCACAACTGACCACATTGCTTCAGTTTCAAATACACAAGCACTGATTTTGTAAGCAACATCCAACTTCTGAATCGTCTCATTTCTGAACCTGAAGTGCCACTGAATTCATCTTACAGGTTATGTCTCCTTTTTTTTTACTTCTGTAGGTTCTGTCACTCTGATTTTGTAAGCAACATGCACGGTTCTTCTCATTGTCCAGCAGGCTGCACTATTGCAGGAGCATACTTCGGCTCCTAAGTAAGTATTTTCACCACTTGACTTTCTTATTTAATTATTGGTTAAGTAAAGACTGGTTTGCAGCCAATTATGAATTGTTTAGACATGAGAATGTACAATTTTTCATTTAAGTTTGTGATGGGAGAATGTTTATAAATTCTGAATTTGTTACAGTAAGCAATATGTATAACGAGTAGTATTCTAAAACTTGAACAATTTCATCAATGAACTATATAAAAAACAAGCTAAGAAGCAAGATGCGGCAAAAATACTTGAATGATTGCTTGGTCACATTTGTCGAAAGGATTTCTTCTTGCAAGTTAAGGATGAGGACATCATCACTCATTTCCAGAGCATCAAGGATCGCAAAGTTATCCTGTAATTTGTAAGCTTTTTTATCATTTACTATTTTCTATCCTCTATATATCTTGATTTTGCCATCATATGTTGAATAATTTTTACTTCTATATGTCCAACAATACCAAGTTATGATCATTTTTTATGAATATAATATATTATGTGGTATCTTTTATATAGTTTCGAACTATTACAATATGTTGCTATAATCAGTTTTACGCACCAAAAGGAAGGCTGTAGGCCTCCAAAAAAAAGTTTTCAAATTTTGAATACACGGTCTTGAATTCCTGGGCCCGCCCCTGGTAGCACGGCACAGAGACCTGCACTCCTGTCGTTCGATGTGAACTTCTCTACTACTGCATACAGTATGCGAGACGGTATCTGTCTTAATTGAGTAATCGCTTGGTTTATTCAGATATTAAATTCCTGTATGCCATCATTCCCGGAGCAGCACGGTTCTTTCCGGACACGACGCATTCGCCATGGACGCCCAGGAAGGATCATGCTTGGCTTCGGAGCTGTCTACTGATGGATGGCCTGCCCGGACACATCTCCAGCCTCTTTTCGCGTGGGCCTCTCGTGTCAGGACATGTGGTCACTTCAGATGCGTTTCACTCACTCTGATCAACTCGTGTTCTTCCACTTCCTTCTTTGGGATGAACTGTCAGTGTCGACAGAACTTTTACCTTTGAGAAACTGAAGAGAAAGTCTTGTGATCAGCTCCCTTTGGCCTTGCGGTGCGAGGTCAGCTGAGTGCAGATGAAGGTTCTATCGAGTGAAGTTTGAGCGTGCGCCAGTATCATCACATCTTATTACTGTGTCCGATGAAAACAAGATTGATCACCGTGGGGCCTTGGAAGGTTGGATGATGAGTTGAATCAAGTTAATGCAGGTAGGTAGCTGACATGTTGGTCTCCTCGATCCTTCTTGGCCTCATCCAATCCAGCAGCAACACCACGAGAAACTGAAACAAATCACACTGAAAACGACGCCACGAGGAAATAAATACCGAATTAATCGGCAATGCACATGATGCAAAAACCAATCCCTTTCCATCTTTTCTGATTTACTCCCTCCGTCCGAAAAGGCTTATCCCATGTTTGTTCCTCAAATGGATGTATGTAGCACTAACTTGGGAGGGAGTACTAGTTTCCAACTCATCTTTACAGTATTATAATCCGATCAACAGGGTACCCAATGAATGCATCTTTTGTCAGTCGATCCAGATACAACCTCTTTATAAACAACACTAAAAATGTTGATCCAGATTTTAACACCATTTTGCGTGAAATGTGCGCCGTCAACTGTTAATATCAGTTCCCTGCATGTCGATGAACCTCGTAAAACAAAACAAACATAGGTGTTTCTTCGCCTTCGGTGTTGTGGTTGCTTTTCTCGTGTCGTGGCGCACCCGTGCTCCTTGATGTTTGAAAGGAGAAAAAAGTGTGCATTTTGTAGCACTCCTTTTCACACAGGTACATAGCCATTAGTAAGATAGATACCACAAATATGATTGACACTGATCCAGATCAGAAACGAAGAAGCAGAGGACGGTGCAGAGACAATCAGATTGATGTTATCTTCATTTATTTGCTACAGATGATACCTCCCTGCTATCAGCACGTTTATGCCAAGCTATCAGTGTGTTGCTCTGCAAGAGTGAGACTTCAGCGTCACCATGATTACAGCTCTAATCATGCTTGGATGCCGTCAGGGTAGTGTAGGTGACATATCAGTGTATCCTAATTACTATCTCTTGTCAGCTACTAGAATGATACACACCATGTATATACTCCAGCGCTGCTACGAAAATCATTGTTTCTCTAGTTACTATCTCGTGTCACGAGTATGTTTCATGCGAATGATTTTTTGTTTCTCTAGTTTCAGGGAACTAGGCTCAGGTGCAGCATCTCACAGCAATGCGGTACAGTTATACAGGTGCACTGCTTTAAACATTGGAAATCTGCATTCACAATTTGGAATGTGAATGACAAAGTGGTTTATAGATAATACTACCATTTAGGCCCCGTTTGGTAGCAAAATATTTTCTATGTATTTTAAGAATACTACAGTTCTTAGGAATACTATGGTTTTAATTGAGTAAATAGCATAAAACTACTACTTTACAGGCTAAGGTTTCAAAAAACTACCGGTTTTTAATTTTTCTTAGATAACTACCAAATGAGTGGTTGGCTGTTTCAAAAAACCCAAAATGCATGTTGTTTAAACATTAAACCTGTTTATGACAGATCAGGCCCACACCTATACAAGCCGTTTGTTTGACCGGTTGTTTGACCGTTAACTGACATCTAAGACCCACATGTCAGCCATGGAGCAAATAATCAAAGAGAGTTTTCAAAAAAGCCCCACCCAGGCGAACAGGTGAAGGACAAGGACCAAAACGAGGGGGAAGAAGAACTGCTCCCTCCGCTGCCTGCTCGCCCGCTCGCCGCCGGCAATCACCGGGGCTCAACCCCGGCCATTCCTCCTTCTCACCGAGCTCTCTACACCCAGCGCCGGGCTAGCGGCCGCCTCGTGCTGCGCTGGACCGCGCGTGGACCTCGCAACACAGACGACTCCCGAAGATGCGAGGCCCGACCCATGGTGGGCGGCGGTTCCGGGGCAGGCGGCGCCCCATGGTGGCACGGCGGCGACCGCAGGCAGACCCCCATGGCAGAAGGCGGCGACCCCAGGCGGCGCGGCGCGACGACACCAGGTGGAGCGCCATGGCGGTGCGGCGGAGACCCCAGCCCACGCCATGGCGGCGCGGTGGCGACCCCAGGCAGCGCCATGGCGGCGCGGCGGCGACCCCAGGCAGCGCCATGGCGGCGCGACAGCGACCCCAGGCAGTGCGCCATGGCAGCGCGACGGCAGCAACTCCATGGCCACGACATGCCAGCCAGATTGCTCTTTTACAATGTGCAAGGACCCGATTGCTTTTTTTAAAATAATTATAGGGACCCGATTGCTTTTTCAAAATATTTGGAGGGGTTATTTTGTAAAAAAATCTATGAAAGAGACACTGACATGTGGGCCCCACATGTCAGTTAATGGTCAAACACACGGTCAAAGAGACGGACCGTTTAGGTGTGGGCCCGACCTGTCATAAACAGGTTTAATTTTTAAACAACATGCATTTTGGCTTTTTTGAAACAGCCGACCACCTGTTTGGTAGTTATCTGAGAAAAATTAAAAACCGATAGTTTTTTGGAACCCTAGCCTGTAAAGCAGTAGTTTTATGCTATTTACTCGTTTTAATTACTGTGAGCTGTTTGGTGAGAACAAAAAACTGTAATATTAATACCACAGTTTTTCCAATACCATGGTATTTTCTCTGCATATAAAAAAGAACCTCCGACCTCTTTTTAAAAAACAGAGAAGACAAAAGAACAAGTGTTATCTTCGACTCACTCCCAACCCATCACCACCGCCTGTCCTCTTGGTCGGCGGTCATGCACAAATCAAAAAATTAACGAAGGGGAGGAAAATGATTAGTACACTGTCCTTCATTGCATCTTCCTGCTTGCTACTTCCGATTGCCGCTGCTTCTGATTTTTCCTACTGAAGTCATCTCATCCCAATCTGTGTTCCCTACATTTCCAGATCCTCATCTAGCGAAGGTGTGTGGGGATTTGATTTTGTTTTTGCTATGTATACTGGACTTACCAGGTCGAGATGGACTGATTATGTCCTTGCTGCACGTGATGACATGTGTGGTAATCGACAACCAACTCCTTTTTATTAGTGTATAACATGGAGCTTCTGTATGGTGTGTTCATATTGATTGTTTAGCTAGTGCATGGTCGTACTAGTTTGTGCATGGCCGTACATCAGCTTGAAACTTCTAGCTAGCTAGCAATGAGCGTGTTTGTAAATGCAGCGTATACAAGCTTTTGCCATACAGGTCCACAGTATTCTCAATACTTCAAAATTTGCTGTAATGTCAAAACTGTTGTATTTTGTACCTACTTGTTCAATTATTGTAGTTTTTCCAATACTTTAGTTTTTCAATACTTCGCTATCAAACACAGCCTTGTATGTGTTCTTTTGGCTGTGTGCATTCTAGATATGCAAAGGTCAGGTGTGCCCATTGTGTTTAAAATTCACCCTTTGTCAAAAAAAAAGTTGTATGTGTTCTCTACTACTCCCTCCGTTTCATAATTTGAAGTAAAACCACAACACGAATTATGAAATTGAGGCAGTAGTATGAAAATATTAAAGTTGCTTCTCTACTACTCCCTCCGTTTCATAATTTGAAGTAAAACCACAACACGAATTATGAAATTGAGGCAGTAGTATGAAAATATTAAAGTTGCTTCAAACTCAGCAAGGTGGGCACAGCACCCACGACGGCCACATGAATAGACATGTGCGAAATGGAGAAATGAAAAACACACAAGCCATTCTAAAAAGCACACGTGGAATTGGTACCATTTGTAGATTTGAATAAAAGGGACAGTGCTGGATATGTAGACTCCATGCAGTGAAATCATTTGTTTTCATAGGACTCCTTAATATTCCTAAGAAACAAGTCCAACCAGTCAGGCAACCCATCGAGAGATAAAAATCAAGAATTGTACCCGATTATCATTATTTGAGTAAGAAATGTACGCAATTTGAAATCCTCTAAAATATCTAAAAACGCCTTCTGAAACAACAATACAAATGGTACTTTTTTTAGCATAGTTTGTTTTGTTGATTTTTTAGGTTTTTTTGTTGAGAACTAGGGAATTCGCACGCGTGCGCGTGTTTTTTTCTTTTGAGAAACACCTGTAAATTATTCATAGTCATAACATTTATATGTACACTGATTTGGACCTAAGATCCAAGAAAATACAAAATAACTCCTATGACTAAGAATTACAATGAAATCTCTGAAAATCAACTTCTTCACGGTGTCAATCTCTGCTTGAAGAAATACTCCAAAGACTTTGATAAAGAAGCTGCAATTGGACTGGAGCAACGGTGTTGTCACTCTTTCACCCGCATAAACATTACCAATAATGTTTTTAGCGCCTTAAGTCGTCCATCCAAAAAGATGGGAAGCCTTGATCGATGAATGTAGTTGGGCCGGGGATGATCCCCTAAAAGAGCAGGCCGTCGAATCACTATATCTTCACCATGCTGTCGATGTAAGATTTCACCTCCACAAAGAATCAGACCAATATATTTTTTTCTTGACACAGTAACATAAACTCATCAGATCCGAATAATCGGACCTGCGAGGACAGAAAACTATCAAACCTCATGGCACCGCCAAAAGGTGAAGATGAAATTTATTCTCGCAAAAACTATGATGACCACTATCTTGAAAATCCAGGATACCCCCACCTCTCAGGGTTAAGATGGCAGCCGGAGGCGAGGGGACCTAAATTTCTTAGACGGCGGCACGAGAAAACCCTAGCAGATGTTGTGTGTGTGTGTGTGTGTGTGTGTGTGTGTGTGTGTGTGTGTGTGTTTGAGGATCGCATTTGCTTTTGTTGTTGAGTAGTACAGTAGAATCCTTATACACACATGCGCAAAAAAAAAAAGAATCCTTGTACACACACGTGCACGGCCCACCCGCATATCTTCTTTTACGGCCCACCTGAATCAGACACCGTATCGAACTCGTCGGGGTAAAAATAAAATCAGGCCCACTCCACCTTCTCCTTCCTCATCGCCTCATCCCGTCGTCTTCCAACTGGGGGTCGAGCCCAACTCGCTCGAAACCTAGGTTGGGTTTCGCCGAACCGCCGTCTCGCCGTCGCCGTCGCCGTCGCCGCCATGTACAACGGCATCGGGCTGCAGACGGCGCGCGGGTCCGGCACGAATGGGCACGTCCATACCAACAAGTTCTTCATCCAGCCCCGGACCGGCGGCCCGCCGCCCAAGGCCCACAGCCACGACGACGGCGCCGCCGGGATGAGGAAGCCGAACAAGGAGATCCTGGAGCACGACCGGAGGCGGCAGGTGGAGCTGCGGCAGGTCGAGCTGAGGGACACCCTTGAGGAGCAGGGTTACACGGAAGCCGAGATCGAGGATCGCGTCGAGGAGGCGCGCAAGGAAGCCGAGCTGGAGGCTGCCGTCGGCGGCGCCGGGGGACCAGCACCGCGTCCGGGCGAAGGGTATGGATCCAAGAACTGCTCATATGTTTTTTAATTCTGAGAAGGAGGCCAGTATTTGACTGTACGTTCATGTGCAAGTTTTGAATCTGATTTCTTCACATTGAAAGCATAATTGGTTCCTGAAGTTTGATTATGCTGTTCGTAGTGAAGCATAATCTTGGTTCCTGTATTGTTATTTTACAGTTCATGGGTGCAGCTGTATCTTCTGTTAGGTAGATTGGCAATGCTTTCTGACAAGAAGGTAAACTCTTCTCAGGTTCATGGGCACGCAGAGGCACCATGTCGCAGCACGCAAGGAGAAGAAGCTCAAGGCGATGAGGGCTGCTCTTGGGCTAGATGCTGAGGTTGGACAGAAGAAGAACGCTCAAGTAGACAGTGATCCGGAGTCTGGGGAGCTTGTACCTGGGAAGGATGGATTCTGAAGAAGAACGTTGGACATTGATGTGCAGAGCGACAGCAAGGCTTTCAAAGATGGTACAAAGGCGTAGAGGAAGTAAAAGGGGAATGACAACAACACAAGTTGTAGGAAGAGTAAGCATGCATGGATAAAATTCAGAAGATGACTCTGAGACTGGCCATGATGAGAAGAAACACCTGAAGAAATCCTTCTTAGATCGAGATGTTGATTCTGGGATTGTTCATAAGAAGGCAACTATGTAAGCTATGTATATCTAACCTGTGCTTTTAATTGTTGGAGATGAACCTTGCTAAAACTTGGCTTGATGCTAATTTCAGAAGGGTGTGTTTTGAGCCATTGTCGGTGCATATTTGCCTTTTCGTGTCGGGAGATTTGACCATTTGCCCCGCATTATTTGGCGACTTGATCATTTGCCCCCATTTACTTAGGATTACATGATTAGCCCCCACTTTACTTGGATTTGTTGATCATTTGCCCTATTCCTCAGTCTACTGATTACTTAATCTTTTATAATCCATATACTCCCTTTACTAAAGTTGTACTAGAGGTGCGACAATTAATTTGGATCAGAGGGAGTAACACATGTGGCACCTTTTGCAATTCCTCGTATCTATTTGCTACAGATGATGCACAAATACCATGATATGATTGACAGAGACCAAGAGGACGGTGCGGATTGATGTTATCTGCATTTATATTTGTGACAGACGATGCCTCCCGGCAATCAGCACGTTTATGCAAGCTATCGGCGTGTTGCTCTGAAAGACTGAAACTTCAGCGTCACAGTAATTACTGCTCTAATAATGCTTGGTTGTCGTCAGCGTAGTCTAGGGACCAATCAGTGTATCCCAATTACTGGTGTATCTCTTATCAGCTACCAAAATGATATACACCATGTACATACTCCTATCTTTCAGGAAACAAGCAGAGATGCATTACTGTGTACTCCCTCTGTACCGTTTTATTTGTCGTTGGGGGTTTCTAGTACAAAGTTTGTCACGTACAATTCTTTTTGCTGTTTCCTAAACTACCCTCCCACCGCTCGCTCTCGTCCACTCTCTCGCTCACTCACAAGCACGCTCTCCCTAGCCTGCGTCGCCGGCGCCTCTATCTCGTCTGCGTCGCCGGCGCCTCTCCCTAGCCTGCGTCGCCTGCGCCTCTACCTCGTCTGCGTCGTCGGCGCCTCTCCCTCGCACGCGTTGGCGCCGCCTTTCTATTGGCTCCGTCACCGTCGCCGTCGCCAAGATCTCATTTTTATTCTCCGGCGGCTCGATCTGCAACGGCCTTCCTCCATTCCAACGCCAGCAGCTGCGGTACGTCGCCCCCTCCTCGCTCCCTCGCTGCTGCTCATCTACCAACGCCTCTCCGAGCTTGGTACAAGGATTGAACTTGGCGATTTAAGCAGGTGCAGATCTCCGAGCTTTACCAACGCCTCTCCGAGCTCGTCCCCAACGTGCTGCAGCCGACCATGTAGCTTCGTCGCCGACAAGCTGGAGGAGAGGAGGACCGAAGCAAGCTGGAGCAAGTTGCAGCGTGCTTCCCCGACAACGATGGTGAGTATTCTTGTTGTTCATGTTCATGTGCTTTCAGTAGATGCACTGTGATTCAAGTATTCCAGTACTCCTGAACAATTACCTCATCAGATGCAGTTTATAGTGTCTGAATTTTGTTCATGTGCTTTCAGTAGATGAACTATGAGTAGTTGTACTGCATCAAATGCAGTTTATAGTGTCTGAATTTTGTTTGCAGTAGGAGTACATCAGTATTTACTGAATTTTGAAGCTACTCAACTGAAAATTCCACTGTTGCATGAGTAGTTTCAGTATTGAATTTTTTCAGTTACTTAACTGAAACCTTTTCAGTTACAGTAGGACTTCTCTTCTCTCTTCTCTTTCTCTTCTTGCATCTGTAGTTTAGTGTAGGGTTTATTGGAGTAGTGCTCATCTTGAATTGCTACTGTGAGAGGATGAGTAGTGCTTTGTTAGGAATAATTCCTACTGTTGAAGGAACATGCAAGTACTCTAAACGGAGGCAACTCTGCATTGTTACTGAATCACATTTTAGTAAAAAATTACTGCACAGAAACTGTAGACTAGTGGCATGGAAATGTAGACCACATTGCTTGTTGACACTTAAACTGCAATACATCAGGCCTTAATTCAAATGGAGTAAACTCTCTTATCTTCTTCTCCTGTCTAAACTGGAGTATGGAGTAGCTTAAAATGAAGTGCAGTACTATTTTAGTTGTATGTTATTTAAGGTTATTTTCTGAGCTGAATATTCAGGCTGAGCTCATGATACCTTTGATAACAAATACTCCTGAGCTGAATATTTTCAAAAGTAAGACTATTTAGTTCATGAAACAGAACATACTCCTTCAGTACAATTTTGTTTCCTTGGCAAAAATACC
The DNA here is from genome assembly GCA_021605145.1 of Aegilops bicornis. Lineage (NCBI taxonomy): Eukaryota > Viridiplantae > Streptophyta > Magnoliopsida > Poales > Poaceae > Aegilops > Aegilops bicornis. Next base: position 762,064,462 of record CM038673.1, on the reverse strand, counting down.
AGTTTACAGAATTTAGTTTCCAAAATTTTGCAAATTCTGTAATTTTGCACATGAAGCTTCAGTAATTTTGCCCATGAAGCTTCAGTATTTTAGCACATGAAGCTTCTGCTACTGTTAATCTTGTCACGAATCTTCTGTTGACTTGGTACATTAGCTTAAAATGAAGTGCAGTACTGTTTTGGTTGCAGTAGTTTTTCAGTAGCTTAAATTTAGGAGTAGGAGTAGTTCTTGGAGTAGGACTTGTTGTTGCTGCTGTTACGTTTCAGTTAATTAACTGAAATTTTCTTCTCTCTTCTCTCCATCTTCTCTTCTCTTTCTCTTCTCTCTATGTTATCTCTTCTTGCTCTCTTATGAAATTTTAAGTGAAACTTTAATTTAAACTTTAAATTGTAAAAATTCAAATGGAGTTACACATACAAGCATCATCACTAGCATCACAGGCTCATCGCAAAATTGAGGAGTACCCCTGTTCATTTGGAGAACTCAAACAACAATTAATATGCATCAAACTTGGGATCAATAGTAGCATGGGGCCTTATCATTCTTGTTTTTGGATGATTTAGTTAATCAAATTCCTCAATTGAGGAACACCTGGACTTGTCATTCCGGTCTTGGGATCGACAGTAGCATATGGACTTATCATTCTGTTTTTTTGGATGAATTAGTTAATCAAATTGACATCAATTGACCTGTTTTTTGGGATCAATTGCAGATTCTCTTGATTGGAGTGGGGAGGAGCAGAGACGAGAGGAGCAGCAGAAGTGGACAGCACCGCGGCTGACCTCGAGCTCTTGATTGGAGTGGGGGAGGCAGCCGGCGAGGGATCTGTAGCCAGCAGGGAAGGATCCGAAGCTGTGGCGGAGCAGGCAGCCGGCGGGGAAGGGCGGCCGGCGAGGGAGCTGCGGACCGCGACAGGGAAGGGCGGCCAGCGAGAAAGCTGCGGACCGTGGCGGGGAAGGGCGGACGGCGAGGGATATGCGGACCGCGGCGGGGAAGGACGCCGGGGATGCGGACGGTGGAGGAGCCCGGCGGAGGGGAGGAGCGACGGAGGAAGACGCCTCCTGATCAATTTCAGATCAGGGGTACTTCCGTACTTTCACGCCATTTCACCTGGTCGGAACGAAACCCCCAACGACAAATAAATCGGAACAGAGGGAGTACATATGAATTCCGTAATCAGGATTTCACATGCCAACAGAGATGCTTACAGATATCTCACTTTTATCTGTTCTCTACTCCTACTAATAGTACTAAAGTATTGAAGCTGCCAAACTGTGTGATTCTTCTCAGTTATTTCGCCCAAACCCGCACTGTGAATGTTCCATTTCAAAGTTTTGGTTTTACAAGGCTGCTTGGGCAGAAGGCAAACTGCAGAAATAAACAGAAAACGAATCTTCCATTTGCAGGGCTGATTCAATGTTGATACAAAGATCAGATAACATTAAAGAGGGGCCATGTCTGCAGAACAACCCAAATGACTACAGGAAGACTTTGTTCGATAGACGGGAAAGAAAAGAGAATATTACATGCGATCCTGAAAATATCAACAGAAAATTCAGAACTCAAGCCCGTTCTCTCTAGCAGCATCGGCTAGAGCTTTGATGCGGCCATGGTAGAGGAAACCCCCTCGGTCAAAGACCACTTTGGTGATTCCTTTCTCCAAGCAGGACTTGGCGATCACTTCACCAATCTTTTGTGCCACTTCCTGGAAACCAAGCACCACAAATTGAACTCTCATCAGAAACTAAGCATAAGCCTTTCATTAAGAAACAACTACAGATGCAAGTTTGTTTTAATCTTTGTCTATATTGCAACAGACCAGTAAAAACAACTGTCCAGAAAGCATCATGGGCCTTTACTGGCTTGTAGAGCATAGATGTTATGAGTACAACCCACAAAAACATGTGTATCATCGGAAAGCTAGATGTCTAAAATCATCAAAAGCAACCACACAGGTTATAATCATCTTTTATTTTCTCAGTGCAGAGCACAGACATCTGTAAGTTTTCTTCGGAGATTCGTTAGTACTACAATGTTCCCTCGGATTATCAGAGTTCCAATAGCCTAACTAGAAGCTACTTCCCTGCCAATACGGGTCCAATCATCTCACCTAGTATAGGCTTCGACTTGGTGGATTGAAGAACTAAGAATGGCTGTTAGATTGATTGAAAAATATCGCAATGCCAGCAATTGGACAATCATGAACCATCCACGGCAAACGTCTATTTATGAACCAGAGTCGCATTACCCACATATAACTAGGGAAACAGAGAGAGGCGCTTTGTTGATCCACCACTCAAAATCTCTTATTGTTTAACCAAACCTGGGTTTAGTCATATTATTGGATGGAAGTTTTCTTTGATTCATGGTGATAATTCTATTATAAACAAAAATGACATAGGAAGTATAATAGACAGCCAGTTTGACAGTAATTCCTTACTGGAACAAATTTCTTTTCTAAAGGTGCTGCCAGTTAAAATAAATGGTACACAGTACTGTACAGTTCCATTTATATACGCAAGGGAGCACAGGATCACAAAACAAGTTGATAAACTAGTTGTATTATTATGCGACCATGTTAGCTTATTATGAAATGAAAAGGTATGGCAACTCAAAACCAACTTACAGTTGTTGGCCCAGCAGAGTACTCAAGCTCCTTTGAAAGAGCTTTGTGCATTGTTGAGGCTGAAGCCAGAGTGCACGACTTTGTATCGTCGATCACCTGAGCATACAAATGCTTGTTTGAGCGGAAAACGCTGAGTCTTGGCCTCTCCGTGGTGCCGCTCACCTGAAAGGAAAAATGTGTAATGACCATATAAGTCCTGATGCCATTGACAATAACATAAGCTTATACAGTGTAAACATCACACCATTCGTCACCCATTGAACCGTCCTTCTATCTTGGTTGGTGCGCAAAGTTTTCCGATGCATATATTTTTGTGTTAGAACACTCGATTTGTGTGCCTAGATTGCATCTAGTGCAACATAAAGTTAACCATCTCTCTTCTACATCACCAACCTCACCAAGACTCTGAGCTGGCATAGGATTAGATACAAGTGAGATGGCCTTTTATAGATGTGCTAGCTACATTGCAATCCCTTGACTCTGCCTACATCCGGCGGCAGTCACTGGTACAAACACTTCTCTGCAAAACTAACCATGGGAGGCACTTGTATGGTAACTAGATGCATCAACAGGAGCTCAGGTACCCAATCTGACATACTGCAGACGTTCAGAAACACGAAAGACATCTGCGTTTAAATTACTGCCGCAATAAACTAAAGACATTTCGTCAAACGCTTTAACGGCATGGCATTGCCCTATCAACTCCATTCAGATAGAGCGCGCGCGCTTCCAGTGAAACAATTGACCGCGCATTGGAAGAGAGACTTGAAAATAATGGATGACAATCTTCGTTCCGGAGGTTTACTAGTACTACCTTCTTGCGGAGACGGTCGTGGCGGGCGATGCGGTCGGCATTGGGCGTGGACACCTTGGCCTTGGCGAGGACGACCAGGGCGGCCCGCCGCGCCGGCGAGTGCGAGGGCGCGGAGGCGGACGCGAGGTGGATGCCGCGGCTGCCCGACACGAAGGCCGGGAAGGAGTGGGTGGCGCCGGCGAGCGCCGGCGAGGCTAGCATGGCTCACTTGCGCTGCGCTGCTGGTCGCTGGGGTTCGCCGTCTCACGCGCCTAATGGCTCGCCTTATCCTATCCACCGTCTCGTGTTTCTTTAAGCTGCTCTGCTGGACCGAATTACAGAAACAACCTCATACTTTGGTCATTTTTCTAGTATCGTCTCATAGAACAAAGAAAAGCAAAATACACACGGTATAACTTTTTTTGTCTGTGGAATAATACACACACCTTATGACTTCACCAATCTTCAAACTCCACAGCTTCATTTCCCCCAACACATGCCTTCCGTCCGTCCGCGCGTGACGGTGTTTCTCGCTGCTTCTGACGACTGCGTGGCAACTCGGTCCACGTCCTCGTCGGCAACCCTTGCCGCTCAATTCCCATCCGTTTTCCACGAAACAAACACAAAATCGCCCTGATTCTCCTTCCCACCATCTCGTGCATAGATTCCAGTCCTCCTCCAGCAAGTGTGAGAGCCCCATCCAAATCCGATTTAGAACAACCTGGTGAGGAGCAGAGAGGATTTTGGGAGCAGGTTGTGGTGTGTGGCGGCGGCAGATTTGGAGCGTGAAGGGGGCTACAGTGGAGCGACTGACCTAGCATCTATCAGCTGCAATGGGGGACCTGAGGACCACATACCTTGAAGGAGTGGAGGAAAAAATCAAGAACCTGCAACTCTCCGAAGCGGAAAATAAGGGGATCAGTATTGGTAGGAAGTAAGCATGCTCCTCACAGGTGAGCAAGCTTCAGGCAGTAGGCAAGCTTATTGCAGAGAGACCTGCTAGGGTTGAACATGTGGGAAGAACTCTAGGGGTGTCTTGAGCCCATTATGGGGTGGATTGTAAAGATTTCGACAGGAATAGATTTCTATTTATCTTCCAACAAAAGGCTGATAAGGAAAAGGCACTAGATGCTGGACTATGGAGATTTAGCAATGACCTATTGGTGATGGAAGATTTTGTGCCAATTTGAACCATAGATGAATATGAATTCAAGACCATACATATCTGGGTTAGAGCTTACGGCATCCCAAAAGGGAATGATGAGCAAAGAGACGGGAGACTTAGTAGGAGAACAAATTCGAGAAGCTATTATTGTAAACCCATCCGTTAATGGTGATTCAATGGGGGCATTTATGCGGATCAAAGTGAGATTAGATATCACTGTACCAATTATGAGATTTATAACAACCTTCATTGAGGGTGAGGCAGAACAAGAGCAGGAAGATGAAATGGTTTTTGGGGGACGATGTGTTGGGGAACGTTGCAGAAAATTAAAATTTTCCTACGGTTTCACCAAGATCCATCTATGAGTTCTACTAAGCAACGAGTCAAGGGAGAGAGTTTGCATCTACATACCACTTGTAGATCGAGTACGGAAGCGTCCGAGGGAGTGGTGATGATGAAGACGTTCCCAACGTGATTCCGATCACCGATGACCAAGTGCTGAACGGATAGCACCTCCGCGTTCAACACACGTACGTGACGATGGCGTCTCCTCCGTCTTGATCCAGCAAGGATGAAGGAGAGGTTGAGGAAGACAACTCCAATGGCAGCACGACGGCGTGGTGCAGTTGGTACGGCAGCTTCTCCAGGGCTTCGCCAAGCTTCGCGTGGAGAAAGAGAGGTGTTGGGGAGGGAGGCTGCGCCTTCAATGGTGTGTGCAGCCTCCCCCCACCCCTCTATTTATAGGAGGAAGGGAGAGGGCGGCCCCTCTAGATGGCATCTAGAGGGGGCGGCCAAGGGAGGAGGAAAGGGGTGGCTTGCCCCTGCCGTGGGGCGCCTCTTTCCCTTTAGGGTTTCCTCCCCATGCCCTAGCCAAGCATGGGCCTAGGTGGGAGGTGTGCCCAGCCCACCGTGGGCTGGCTCTCTCCCACTTAGCCCATAGGGCCCCCGAGGGGTGGCCCTCCCGTGGACCTCCGAACTCTCCGTGGCCCGGTACATTACCCAGTATACCCTCAAACTTTCCGAGTCCGCTTAACCACTTTCCATATATAAATCTTTACCTCCGGACCATTCCGGAACTCCTCGTGACGTCCGGGATCTCATCCGGGACTCGAACAACATTCGGTAATCACATACTTGTCTTCCTATTAACCCTAGCGCCACCGAACCTTATGTGTAGACCCTACGGGTTCGGGAGACATGCAGACATGACCGAGACGCTCTCCGGTCAATAACCAACAGCGGATCTGGATACCCATGTTGGTTCCTACACGCCTCCTCGATGTTGTCATCGGATGAACCACGATGTCGAGGGTTCAAGCAACCCGTATGCTATTCCCTTTATCGACGGTATGTTACTTGCCGAGACTCGATCGTCGGTATCCCAATACCTCGTTTAGTCTCACGGCAAGTCACTTTACTCGTGCCGTAATGCATGATCCCGTGACCGGACACTTGATCACTTTGAGCTCATTATGATGATGCATTATCGAGTGGGCCCAGTGATACCTCTCCGTCATACACGGAGTGACAAATCCTCGTCTCGATCCGTGTCAACCCAATGCAGACACTTTCGGAGATACCGTAATGCACCTTTATAGTCACCCAGCCACGTTGTGGACGCTTTGGTACACCCAAAGCATTCCTACGGTATCCGGGAGTTACACGATCTCACGGTCTAAGGAAGACATACTTGACCTTGGAAAATCTCTAGCAAAACGAACTACACGATCTTAGCGCTATTCTTAGGATTGTTTCTAGTCCATCACGTCATTCTCATAATGACGTGATCCCGCTTGTCAATGACATCCGATGTCCATAGTCAGGAAATCATGACTATCTCGTTGACCAACGAGCTAGTCTACTAGAGGCTTACTAGGGACGTATCGTAGTCTATGTATTCACACGTGTATTACGATTTCCGGATAATACGCTTATAGCATGAATAAAGACAATTATCATGAACAAGGAAATATAATAATAATGCTTTTATTATTGCCTCTAGGGCATATTTCCAACAGCCTCCCACTTGCACTAGAGTCAATAATCTAGTTACATTGTGATGAATCGAACACCCATTGAGTTCGTGTTGATCATGTTTTGCCCATGAAGAGAAAGTTTAGTCAACGGATCTGCGACATTCAGATCCGTATGCACTTTACAAATTTCTATGTCTCCATCCCGAACGCTTTCACGGATGGAGTTGAAGCGACGCTTGATATGCTCGGTCTTCTTGTGAAACCCGGCTCCTTGGCAAGGGCAATAGCTCCAAGTGTTGTCACAGAAGAGTTTGATCGGCCCCGACGCATTGGGTATGACTCCTAGGTCGGTGATGAACTCCTTCACCCAAATTGCTTCATGCGCTGCCTCCGAGGCTGCCATGTACTCCGCTTCACATGTAGATCCCGCCACGACGCTCGCTTGCACCGCACCACCATCGCTTCCACCATTCAACATATACACGTATCCGGTTTGTGACTTAGAGTCATCCAGATCTGTGTCGAAGCTTAGCGCCGACGTAACCCTTCTGACGAGCTCTTCGTCACCTCCATAAACGAAAAATGTCCTTTGTCCTTTTCAGTACTTCAGGATATTCTTGATCATTGTCCGTGTTCCTTGCCGGATTACTTTGGTACCTTCCTACCAAACTTACGGCAAGGTTTACATCAGTCCGGTACACAGCATGGCATACATAATAGATCCTATGGTCGAGGCATAGGGGATGACACTCATCTCTTCTTTATCTTTTGCCGTGGTCGGGCATTGAGCTGAGCTCAATCTCACACCTTGTAACACGTGCAAGAACCCCTTCTTGACTGATCCATTTTGAACTTCTTCAAAATCTTATCAAGGTATGTGCTTTGTGAAAGACCTATGAGGCGTCTCGATCTATCTCTATAGATCTTGATGCCCAATATATAAGCAGCTTCTCCAAGGTCCTTCATCGAAAAACACTTATTCAAGTAGGCCTTAATGCTGTCCAAGAATTCTATATCATTTCCCATCAAAAGTATGTCATCTACATATAATATGAGAAATGCTACAGAGCTCCCACTCACTTTCTTGTAAACGCAGGCTTCTCCATAAGTCTCCAAGATAAACCCAAACGCTTTGATCATCTCATCAAAGCGAATGTTCCAACTCCGAGATGCTTGTACCAGCCCATAAATGGATCGCTGGAGCTTGCATACTTTGTTAGCATTCTTAGGATCGACAAAACCTTCTGGCTGCATCATATACAGCTCTTCCTTAAGATAACCGTTAAGGAATGCTGTTTTGACGTCCATTTGCCATATCTCATAATCATAGTATGCGGCAATTGCTAACATGATTCGGACGGACTTAAGCTTCGCTACGGAGAGAAAGTCTCATCGTAGTCAATCCCTTGAACTTGTCGATAACCCTTAGCGACAAGTCGAGCTTTATAGACGGTGACATTACCATCCGCGTCCGTCTTCTTCTTAAAAATCCATTTGTTTTCTATCGTCACGATCATCGGCAAGTCACCAAAGTCCACACTTTGTTTTCATACATGGATTCTATCTCGGACTTCATGGCTTCTAGCCATTTGTTGGAATCTGGGCCCGCCATCGCTTCTTCATAGTTCAAGGTTCATTGTTGTCTAACAACATGATTTCCAAGACAGGGTTGCCGTACCACTCAGTGCGGGCGTGTCCTAGTGGACCCACGAAGTTCAAGAGCAACTTGATCCGAAATACCTTGATCATCATCATGAATTTCCTCTTCGGTTGGTGTAGGCATCACAGAACATTTTCCCGAGCTGCACTACTCTCCTGCTCAAGAGGTAGTACTTCATCGAGTTCTACTTTCCTCCCACTTACTTCTTTCGAGAGAAACTCTTTTCCGTAAAGGATCCGTTCTTGGCAACAAAGATCTTGCCCTCGGATCTTAAGTAGAAGGTATACCCAATGGTTTCTTTAGGGTATCCTATGAAGATGCATTTTTCCGACTTGGGTTCGAGCTTTTCCGGTTGAAGTTTCTTGACATAAGCATCGCATCCCCAAACTTTTAGAAACGCATAGCTTAGGTTTCTTTCCAAACCATAATTCATACGGTGTCGTCTCAACGGATTTAGACGGTGCCCTATTTAAAGTGAATGTAGCTGTCTCTAGAGCGTATCCCCAAAATGATAGCGGTAAATCGGTAAGAGACATCATAGATCGCACCATATCCAATAGAGTGCGATTACGACGTTCGGACACACCGTTCTATTACCGAGGTGTTCCAGGCGACGTGAGTTGTGAAACGATTCCACATTTTCTTAAGTGTGTACCAAATTCGTGACTTAAATATTCTCCTCCACGATCTGATCGTAGGAATTTTATTTTTCGGTCACGTTGATTCTCTACCTCATTCTGAAATTCTTTGAACTTTTCAAAGGTCAAAGACTTGTGTTTCATTAAGTAGACATACCCATATCTACTCAAGTCATCAGTGAGAGTGAGAACATAACGATATCCTCCGCGAGCCTCAACACTCATTGGACCGCACACATCGGTATGTATGATTTCCAATAAGTTGGTTGCTCGCTCCATTTTTCCAGAGAACGGAGTCTTGGTCATCTTACCCATAAGGCATGGTTCGCATGTGTCAAATGATTCATAATCTAGAGACTCCAAAAGTCCATCAGCATGGAGCTTCTTCATGCGCTTGACACCAATGTGACCAAGGCGGCAGTGCCATAAATATGTGGGACTATCGTTATCAACTTTACATCTTTTGGTATCCACGCTATAAACATGTGTAATACTACGCCGAGATTCATTAAGAATAAACCATTGACCATCGGAGCATGACCATAAAACATATCTCTCATATAAATAGAACAACCATTATTCTCGGATTTAAATGAGTAGCCATCTCGCATTAAACGAGATCCAGATACAATATTCATGCTCAAACTTGGCACCAAATAACAATTATTAAGGTTCATAACTAATCCCGTAGGTAAATGAAGAGGTAGCGTGCCGACGGTGATCACATCGACTCGGAACCATTCCCGACGCGCAGATCGTCACCTCGTCCTTTGCCGCTTCGCTTATTCCGCAGCTCCTGCTGTGAGTTACAAATATGAGCAACGGCATCGGTATCAAATACCCAAGAGTTACTACGAGTACTGGCAAAGTACACATCAATTACATGTATATCAGATATACCTTTGGTGTTGCCGGCCTTCTTGTCCGCTAAGTATTTGGGGCAGTTCCGCTTCGGTGACCCCTCCTTGCAATAAAAGCACTAGGTCTCGGGTTTGGGTCCATTCTTTGACTTCTTCCCTAAGAACTTGTTTACTGGGCGCGGCAACCTCCTTGCCGTCCTTCTTGAAGTTCTTCTTACCCTTGCCCTTCTTGAACTTAGTGGTCTTATTGACCATCATCACTTGATGTTCTTTCTTGATCTCAACCTCGGCTGACTTCAAAGATAGAGAACACTTCAGAATGGTCTTTACCATCCCCTGCATGTTGTAGTTCATCACAAAGCTCTTGTAGCTTGGTGGGAGCGATCGGAGGATTCTGTCAATGACCGCCTCATCGTGGAGGTTAATATTCATTTGGGTCATACGGTTGTGCAACCTGGACATCTTCGATATGTGCCACCGACAGAACTGTTTTCCTCCATCTTACAACTATAGAACTTGTCGGAGATGTCATATCTCTCGACCCGGCGTGAGCTTGGAAAACAAGTTTCAGCTCCTCGAACATCTCATATGCTCCGTGATGCTCAAAACGCTTTTGGAGCCCGGTTCTAAGTAAAAGCATGCCGTGACCGAACGAGGGAGTAATCATCGGTAGCGAGTTTGCCAAGCATTCATAATGTCTTGGTTCTTCGGGACGGAGCGTCACCTAGCGGTCCTTCTAGGACATATTGTTTCTCGGCAGCTATGAGGATGATCTCGTGTTCCGGACCCAGTCCGTATAGTTGCTGCCGTCATCTTTCAGCTTGGTTTTCTCTAGGAGCGCGTTGAAGTTCAAGTTGACATGAGCGTTGGCCATTTGATCTACAAGACATATTATTCAAAAGTTTTAGACTAAGTTCATGATAATTAAGTTCATTTAATCAAATTATTTGAATGAACTCCCACTCAGATTAGACATCCCTCTAGTCATCTAAGTGTTACACGATCCGAGTCGACTAAGCCGTGTCCGATCATCACGTGAGACGGACTAGTCATCATCGGTGAACATTCTCATGTTGATCGTATCTTCTATACGACTCGTGTTCGACCTTTCGGTCTCCGTGTTCCGAGGCCATGTCTGTACATGCTAGGCTCGTCAAGTAAACCCTAAGTGTTTTATGCGTGTAAATCTGTCTTACACCGTTGTATGTGAACGTAAGAATCCATCACACCCGATCATCACGTGGTGCTTAGAAGCGACGAACTTTAGCAACGGTGCACGCTTAGGGAAACACTTCTTGAAATTGTTGTAAGGGATCATCTTATTTACTACCGTCGTTCTAAGTAAACAAGATGTATAAACATAATAAACATCACATGCAATTATATATAGTAGTGACATGATATGGCCAATATCATAAAGCTCCATTGATCTCCATCTTGAGGCTCCATGATCATCTTGTCACCGGCATGACACCATGATCTCCATCATCATGATCTCCATCATTGTGCCTCCATGAAGTTGTCACGCCTAACGACTACTTCTACTTCTATGCCTAACGCGTTTAGCAATAAAGTAAAGTAAGTTACATGGCGTTCTTCAATGACACACAGGTCATACAAAATAAAGACAACTCCTATGGCTCCTGCCGGTTGTCATACTCATCGACATGCAAGTCGTGATTCCTATTACAAGAACATGATCTCATACATCACAATGTGTCATTCATCATTCATCACAACTTGGCCATATCACATCACATGACAATTGCTGCAAAAACAAGTTAGACGTCCTCTAATTGTTGTTGCATCTTTTACGTGGTTGCAATTGGGTTCTAGCAAGAACGTTTTCTTACCTACGAATAACCACAACGTGATCTTGTCAACTTCTATTTACCCTTCATAAGGACCCTTTTGATCGAATCCGCTCCAACTAAAGTGGGAGAGACAGACACCCGCCAGCCACCTTATGCAACTAGTGCATGTTAGTCGGTGGAACCGGTCTCACGTAAGTGTACGTGTAAGGTTGGTCCGGGCCGCTTCATCCCATAATACCGCGGAAGCAAGATAAGACTAGTAGCGGCAAGTAAATTGACAAGATCCACGCCCACAACTAAATTGTGTTCTACTCGTGTAATAGAGAACTACACATAGACCTAGCTCATGATGCCACTGTTGGGGAACGTTGCAGAAAATTAAAATTTTCCTACGGTTTCACCAAGATCCATCTATGAGTTCTACTAAGCAACGAGTCAAGGGAGAGAGTTTGCATCTACATACCACTTGTAGATCGAGTACGGAAGCGTCCGAGGGAGTGGTGATGATGAAGACGTTCCCAACGTGATTCCGATCACCGATGACCAAGTGCGGAACGGACAGCACCTCCGCGCTCAACACACACGTGACGTGATTTATGGCGTCTCCTCCGTCTTGATCCAGCAAGGATGAAGGAGAGGTTGAGGAAGACAACTCCAATGGCAGCACGACGGCGTGGTGCGGTTGGTACTGGCAGTTCTCCAAGCAGGCTTCGCCAAGCTCGGCGTGGAGAAAGAGAGGTGTTGGGGAGTGGAGGGGCTGCGCCTTCACTGGTGTATGCAGCCCTCCCCCCCCCACCCCTCTATTTATCGGAGGAAGGGAGAGGGGGCCGGCCCCCTCTAGATGGCATCTCGAGGGGGGGGCGACGGCCAAGGGGAGGAGGAAAGGGGGGGCTTGCCCCCCAAGCCGGCGCCCCTTGCCCCCTTTAGGGTTTCCTCCCCATGCCCTAGCCGCATGGGCCTAGGTGGGAGGTGCGCCCAGCCCACCAGGGCTGGCTCCCTCTCCCACTTAGCCCATGTGGCCCCGGAGGGGTGGCCCCTCCAGTGGACCTCCGGAACTCTCCCGGTGGCCCGATACATTACAGTATACCCCGAAACTTTCCTGAGTCCGCTTAACCACTTTCCATATATAAATCTTTACCTCCGGACCATTCCGGAACTCCTCGTGACGTCCGGGATCTCATCCGGACTCGAACAACATTCGGTAATCACATACTTGTCTTCCTATTAACCCTAGCGCCACCGAACCTTAAGTGTGTAGACCCTACGGGTTCGGGAGACATGCAGACACGACCGAGACGCTCTCCGGTCAATAACCAACAGCGGGATCTGGATACCCATGTTGGTTCCTACACGCCTCGATGTTGTCATCGGATGAACCACGATGTCGAGGGTTCAAGCAACCCCGTATGCTATTCCCTTTATCGACGGTATGTTACTTGCCCGAGACTCGATCGTCGGTATCCCAATACCTCGCTTAGTCTCGTTCGGCAAGTCACTTTACTCGTGCCGTAATGCATGATCCCGTGACCGGACACTTGATCACTTTGAGCTCATTATGATGATGCATTATCGAGTGGGCCCAGTGATACCTCTCCGTCATACGGAGTGACAAATCCTGCCTCGATCCGTGTCAACCCAACAGACACTTTCGGAGATACCTGTAATGCACCTTTATAGTCACCCGATTCACGTTGTGACGCTTTGGTACACCCAAAGCATTCCTACGGTATCCGGGAGTTACACGATCTCACGGTCTAAGGAAGAGATACTTGACATTGGAAAAGCTCTAGCAAAACGAACTACACGATCTTTGTGCTATGCTTAGGATTGGGTCTAGTCCATCACGTCATTCTCCTAATGACGTGATCCCGCTTGTCAATGACATCCGATGTCCATAGTCAGAAATCATGACTATCTGTTGACCAACGAGCTAGTCTACTAGAGGCTTACTAGGACGTATCGTAGTCTATGTATTCACACGTGTATTACGATTTCCGGATAATACAGTTATAGCATGAATAAAGACAATTATCATGAACAAGGAAATATAATAATAATGCTTTTATTATTGCCTCTAGGGCATATTTCCAACACGATGAACCAAAAGAAATAAGAAAAAGGAAGAAAGAAAGGCAGGAAAATATTGTCTCCTTCACATACGAGTATCTTCCCGACTTCCGCTGTAGTTCTGGAATTATTGGACATACTGAAAAGTCATGCCCAACTAGATATAGAAGAACAAGGTCTAGACAATTTGGACCATGGCAGCATGCAAATCTGTACGACGGGAGCTCAAGCAAAGAAACAAGTAGGGGTTCAAATGATAAATGAAAATTCTGGCCAATCAATAGTGCAGGTACAAGGGGAGCAAACAGGGAAGCGATGGGCCATCTTGGCGAAGAAATATACCAAGCGGAGATGATGAGGGAGGACCAAGAAGGAGTGATGGGAATGAAGTGAAAGTCCTCTCAAACTAAACAGTACGAGGATCAGGCAGTAGGGGAGGCAAAAAAACTGGATCTCAGCAGAATAGTGATACAAGACCCCGCTGGAAAGGTACAAAAAACTAAAAGAGAATCAAGTAAGGCTGAAGAGAAGAATGACATTATCACAAAAGCAAAACATGGTTTTCAAGGGCCAATAAAGGCTATATTGGAGCAGAACAGAGAAGAGGCCCAGACCAAAAAAGGAAATACATTTATGGAGTTAGGAAAAGGCATAAAAAGGGGTACCTTCAAGCGAATCGAGAGGAAGAAAAGAAACCAGCAAAACCAATTAAGTACAATAGCATAGAAGAAGAGAAATTATGATGGAAACTGATGACGATACAGAACTAGCAAAGAAACCAACGATGGAAGTAGAGGAGGTTGAAGAAAAGGAGGAGAACAACTCTGAAACTGTGAATGCCAGGCTGCAGGGACAGCCTGGCGAGCCAAAATGAGAATTTTAGTATGGATTTGCTGGGGATTGGGGAATGGCTCGGCAATGAGAGGACTTCTGGATCTCCAAAAGCAGGTGGACCTTGACATCCTCTTCTTATATGAGACCAAACTGGAGAAGAGGAGCATGGAAAAGTTTAAGTGGATGCTACGGTTGGGGAACATGATGGTGAGAGATTGCGAGGAGAAGAGTGGAGGATTGGCATTTTTATGAAAAAGGTGTAAATTTGGAGCTGCTCAACTATACCAAGTACCATTTGATGCCCGGCTACCACGTCACCCTAGATGCATCAGAGGCCACCAAATTCATCGTTTGGAATTTCATCCAGGGTGATGAGTGACTGCCATCGACAAGTGTGGACTACACGCCTGGGCTTTGGTTCACCACATTGGGGAAAAGCTAGCTTCTTAAATACTCAAATGCACATGTGCGTAATTTATATCCTATATACGTGACGTGCCCTCTCTATCCTGCAGATTCGATCGGGGGAAGGGAGGAAGGGGGCCATGCCCCCCCCCCCTTCCATGGTTGGTGATAGCACCCCTCCCACAGTAACAGCTAGTTCTTTTGCGGTACCAACTTTACCATCTGAGGCTTCATCCAAGTTGACATGGCTGCCAATAATAAGTCTCATCTACATTTTGTCCTTTGATTCACCATGCGTGGGAAAACTAACTAGCTAGATTTTCTAGTTACGCTTTGCACGTTTGATGTGTGTATTTTCTTTTAAGGTATTCTTGTTCGTAGCATCGTAACATCTCTCACAAATATAAATACACATAAAAATGAGCATATATAGACATGTGAATGTCCCCTTTCTGTCATTAGGAATACTTCACAAAAAGTCATCTACTTTCATGTTTATAACCATCAGGTTAGTTGTAATTACAAAAGAAAACAACACGATACTATGTCGTTTGATCCTCTTTTCTAAAAAATCTCGTTTGAGGCATTTCATTACTACCGCATTTTATGGTATGTGAGCTGATTGAGATGTTGAACAGTTATGTCCTATATCATTACTAAATAAATACCATTACACACATTGTAGAGTATATTTTCTATTATATTATTTGGTTTTATTGATGTCAATATTGTCTCTATGAACTTGTCAAACGTTAAGAAGTATAGGTGGGCTCTCACCAGTGACGGGCAGAAGATGGAGACCCCCACTGGTAGTCTGGCCAGATACCAGTGGTGTACGAGAAAACATGCCCAACTGTGGTGTCAGCTTACCATGGCAGGAGGCAAAACATGCCCAACACTGGTAATATGGTCTCAGTTTACCCGTGGGCCAAATTTACAAGTGGCGAGCACTTTGTCATGACTGCCACTAGTAATATGGGTCTGATTTTGCCTTGGTTAGCCGTGAGGCATAACTTATTAGTGACGGTCTCCTAGTCCTAGCTCAACCCGTCGCTGGTATAATATTTAGGTAGTTTTTACTGGTTTTGTGTATTTTTTGGTTTTAGTGTTTTATGATTTTATGGTATTGTATGGAAAATACTTTGAACTTTGTATGTTTCATTATTTTAGGCATTTTATAAATATTGTTTATTTCGTTGATAAAATTCAACATTGAAATGCAATATTATACATTTAAAAATCGCAAATGGTGGAAGAATGAACATAACTAATGTTTATCAACATATATATTGGTCTTGTGAAATAAATGTTTGGTTCTTTCATCCATGCATATGTGAAAATTTAGTCGCAAACTTAATTATATGTAATTGACATTTTGAATTTACAAAAAAATAAATATTGTCTGGGAACTATATAACTTTGCATTGTGTCATTATATGATCAATTATGAGCCCAGTCTCTCAAAAGTGCTCATATGGGTAAGTAGTGCGTGTGTGCATTTATAGAGGTGAGCGTGCGTGCATGTTTATGAAAGTTTGCGGTTGTATTGTGTTTTCTAACAAAACATGATATATATTATGAGGTCGTTTCTAGTTTCTACAATTCCATTATGCAGTGGTATTACATAAACAGCCACATACTTGTATTTTCTTGCCAAAATCACACAATAGACCCATAAATGGTGAAAACATAGTACGCATTTGGTTTGTTTTAACCAACTTTATCAGTTTTTCAAACACCATAGCATCCTATTATCCTAGAATGCCCGAAGCAGGGAGTGAAATAAATGAAATACAACATTAAGTCTCAAGAGCGAACAATCCACCGATTACACCTTAGAAAAGTTGTCACTCCTCATCATTCCATCTAACCACCGAACAAAGACATTCTCTTTTTAAGTCACAGAACAAAATTGGCCCTCCTTTCAAATAAGTATAAGGGCATCTTCAACACTATCTTTTGAATGGACGCACTATCCGTCCGTTGGTCGTGTCCGGACGCGTTCGCAGTCGATACAAGAGCCCGCTATCCAACTCTATATGAGTCTAACAACAATAACATTTTGCCAAATACCTAACATTGCACTAGTGCCTTCCGCCGAATACTTAACATTGTCACAAGTGCCTTCGGCAAAGATGTGTGTGTGTATTAGTTTTTTTTATTGCTCCGAGTAGTGTGAGCACATGAAAAAAAAAGATAGGAGTGTGTAGCACTTGAAGAATAAAAATAAAACAATAGTGCTTCCGGCAAATTCTAGGAGCGTTCTGCCTTAAAAAAACTAGTGGCTTCCCCATTACGAGCACTAGGATAAAATGCCTTCCGCCGTTTTGAGTGTTCTGCCAATTTTTTTTTTCATAAAAATGTCACAATCTATTAAAATGAGATCTAGTTTTGAAAATCTTGGGGCTAAAAATCTAACGATGAAAACAATTAATAATTTGGACATCTTGTTCAAGGGATAAAAAATAAATTTATGAAAAAGAAAAAGAAAAAACCTCACGGGTTGTGATAAATGATGCAGTGCATCACTTATCAGCACAGGAGAAATGAGAGTAACATTTACAAAGAATACTTTTTCGTTGTTCAAAACCAAGGCCAACGAGCTTCGGGTGAAAGCTTGTGACACCCTCTCTGTTTTCATTTCGGCGCCGTCGTATGTGAGGACGTGAGGTGGCTGTACGGTTACGGCCCGTCGCACTTGTGACATCCCCTCTGTTTTCGTCGTATGTTCGTGCCGCGGTAACGAATGTACGCATGCAGCTCACTCATGCAGTGCGGTGCACGCGCAGCTAGCGTCCAACGCTGCCGATAACGATGACCTGCGGCTCTACTAGAGACCGACCGACGGACATGACGATCGTTCGAGAGGTTGACGACAAAAGGAGCCGCACGCATACGCACCAGCATGCACGCATGCACGTACGCACTGACTCGCAGGCGCGTGCATGGCAGACACGCAGCACTGAACGACGACGGTGTGTCTGCGCAAGCTACGTGCCTGCCTGGACAGCTCAAACTTATCCATGCATGCTAGCAAGCGGGTATAAAATGACATGCTGTCTGCTGAGGCCTATCACCACCGATCGATCGATCACTTTCAGCTTTCCAGATAAAGATCGAGTTTGCTGCTAGGTCGATATGGGCTCTCTCATGGCTGGCTGGAGCTCCCATGCGCTCGACGACGACCTCAAAGGTACTACGTCCGCCGTGTACAGCCATCCACCATCCGTAGTGCACGCAGCTTCACGTTGCAAGATTCATAATTAGCCTTGGACTATAATGGTATCTATCATTCTATCTGTGCAGCTCGTTTCATGAGAAATCGTTCGCTGACCAAGGAGGAGGTGGAGGTCTTCTGGAGGCAGCACAAGAAGCCGGCGCCGGAGGACAACGTTGACGGCGGCGAGACCGTCGTCGCCTCCTCTCCCCGCGTACGTAACCAGTTCGCAACTTCGCATGCGTGCATCCGTCGGATTTGCATCGGGTCCTTAATCAAGCTTGTCAAATGCGTACTTGATTTTTTACTCTGCCTGCATGTGTTTGTTAATTAGAAGGGGAGCCCGAAGTCGACCCCGCGTCCGTCGACTCTGTCTCATGTCCGTTCGTCGCCGCCGGCGATGACGAGTAGCGTGGACGGCGATGGCGACGGCGAGGCTGCCGCTAGCCCCAGCGCGAGCCGCGACTGGTACGTATACCTTACTAGCATAGTAGCATGAGCTTCTTGAGTTCATACTACTACTCCCTCCGTTCCTAAATAATTGTCTTTCTAGAGATTTCAACGAGTGACTACATACAGAGCAAAATAAATGACTCTACACTCTAAAACATGTCTATATACATTCGTATGTTGTAGTTTATTTGAGATGGCTAAAAAAACAATTATTTAGGAACGGAGGGAGTACATGATACATGAACATATTCATAGCATGCATGGATCCATGTGTACATGTATCGATGACGTACGGCTGGTTGTGGTTGTGTGCATGCAGGTGGACGAGGAGCAGCTGGGCGTTCCTCAACGAGCCGCGGCCGCCACCGCCGCAGCGCGAGGGAGGAGGCGTTGGGCAAGGCGCCGCCGCCGCCGTCTGATCGTCACCTCTTTAATTACTTTGCTAAGCTAGCTTTGTACTATCCCTGTAAATACGTACAGTACTACAGTACGTGCCAGCCGTGTACTTGGAGTGGTGGCTTTGCTAATGTTTGACCTCTATAGTATGTGGCATGTCACTTTATGTATTGTCGCTCATGTAACCTTGGAGATATACTATGTGTACACGTCACTTTCTGTATTTGGCATCTCAGATAGTACCAAAAACAAAATTCGGGACTAAAACAAGATGCATTTTAGAGCATTGATTTTTTTTTACACACACCTCTACGGATGTTGGAAACTTGTTGATGTTCAGCCACAAAAAAAATTCAGATTTTACTACTTCTTTTAGAATTTACTCTTCATGCGGGTGTCTTTGAGCTCGAGATTAGAAGATCACTTCCGTTGATAATGGTATCTATCTAGCTCGTTTCATGAGAAACCGGTCACTCACAAAGGAAAATGTGGAGGTTGTGCTCCGCGTGCGGGGTTCCGGCCTGTGACAGCCGAAACCGGTTGTCGCGGGTTGTCGGGCTCCTCCGCTAGGGGCACCTCTGGGAGCCCTGGCGGCTGGCGGCTATGTTGTCGAGGATGTCCCGCGGCGAAGGGCACGTACCATTGGCTCACATTTCTTGGGTCTCAACGGCGTTTCACAACACCGCCCTAAGCCTGGATACGAGATTAGGGTTGCCTGGGGTAGTGTGAAGCCTATCGGCCAGGACCGCAGTCGCCTAGAGGTTGCGTGATGTCTGTATGAAGTTCAGTCCTCTGATATCTTCGAAGTCAGACCGCTTCCCTTTGATGATGGCCTCCATGCTAAGCAGTCATGGTGTGCAGCCATGGTGGTCTGCATGATGGCCTCCATGGCCATAGTCATGGGGTCGTTTTTTGGCAACAACATGCTGAGCAGTCGCAGTGCCTTGTCCATGATGATTGACGGGGTCATCGTTAGTGTGGCGACTATCGAGAGGCCGGCCAAGGAGTCATAAACCCCGGGGGTCCGGTGCCTAGGGCCGTTAAGCAAAGAGGGCTCCAACTTATTGGTGTTAGGGTTTATTGTTGGAATCAACCATGTAGTAGAAGTCCTGTCCGGTATGGACTAGGAGCAGTCACCGACTCGGTTTGGGTTAGCTAGCTTTGTACTAGTATAAATATAGCTGTACCCCTACATTGTAATATCAGATCAAATCAATACAAACAAAGGCACGTCACGGGCCTTTAGCCATCTATACTCGTGTGTTCTCTCGTCCGTGTCTCCGGCGACTTGTACGTAGCCGCCGGCTGATTGCTAGTTACAGCTAGCTAGTTTTCCACGTACGTCTTCAAGCCAAGAATCGATCAACATCCACGACTCCGACGGAAAGTACTCGTCTACGAGCAGTGCAACGTATATCGGGGCCTAGTGCCAACAATTGGTATCTAGAGCAAGGTTGATCTTCTAGTAACGGAGGATCATGGCGGACGATGAGAAGAACAAGCAGTTGGAGGAGTACTCCGGTGCGGCTAAAGTATTTGCTGCTCCGGCGAGTTCGTCGTATCCATGATTTGATCGCGAGAATTTCGGGGTCTGGAAGGCCCTCATGGAGTGTGGTCTTCGCGCCAACGAGCTATGGGACGCGGTCGACCCAGGAGGCGACGCGTTCAAGATGGAGGAAGCCGAGCACCGGAAGGATCGGCAGGCGGCGATAGCGATTTACTCGGTGATGCCGATGGATGTCCTCCAACACCTGATCGCCAAAGAAACGGCGAAGGAAGCGTGGGATACCGTGAAGCTCATGTTCGAGGGACACACCCACGTCAAGCAAGCCAATCTCCAAACTCTCCTAAGGAACTGTGAGACTTTGGTCATGGGCGACAATGAGTCCGTGGATGCGTTCGCTTCACGGGTGGCTACTCTCGTCAATCGGATCCGCGCTTGGTGAAAACCTTACGGAGACCTCGGTTGTCCGGCGGTTCTGCGCGCAGCCCCTCCCCGGTACCTGCAATTGTCACGGCGACGAAAGCAGTGGCCGATCTCGAGACTCTCTCCATCGACGATCTCGCCGGACGCTACAAGGCTCACGACGAGCGATGCGGTACAGTCTCGGGATGGGAGGAATGATGAGAATGTCATGCTCACATCGGGCTCAATGGCTGGCGCGCTGGACTCAAGGAGAGGTGGCGAGGGCTCTAGTAGCAACACTCGCCAAGATCAGGCGCCAAAAGAACAAAGTAAGAAGAACGCCGGCGACGGCGCTCCGAAGAAGAAGAAGTTCGACAAGCGCAAGATCAAGTGTCACAATTGTGGCATCATGGGGCACTTCAAGTCGGAGTGCAAGAAACCACCGAAGGAGAAAGCTCTCATGGCCAAAGGAGGCGATGATGGAGACATGATGCTCATGGTCGAAGTATGCGAGCTAATGGATGAGGATAGTCCAGCTCCAAAGGTGCCGGCTACAGAGGTTGTCACGCTCATAGAGGAGGCAGTTTATCTTCACGATAAGAAGAGGATGAACACGCCGAGGCACGTGGTGGTACCTCGACACGGGCGCTTAGCAACCACATGACCGGCGACAAGGACCAGTTTTACGAGCTCGGTGTTTCGTGGGAGGCACGGTTCGGTTCGGTGACGGACGGACCGCTGACATCGCAGGCGAGGTACTGTCCCTGTTTGAGTTGAAGAATGGCAGTCACAAGGTACTCACAGATGTGTACTATATTCCCAAGCTAAAGAGTAGCATCATAAGTCTTGGCCAGCTCGAGGAGCGTGGTTGCAAGATTGTGCTCAAGATGGCTTTCTATGGGGATATGATCGCCGAGGATGTTGATTATGAAGGTGCAAAGGTCACCAAACAGGCTCTACGCCCTCAACTTGGATCGTGTGGATCCGGTATGTCTCTGTCGAGCATGGACGACTCGGCATGGAAGTGGCACGCTGCTACGGTCATCTAAATTTCCGTGCTCTTCGGCAACTTGGACAAAAGGAGATGGTACGTGGTCTACCGTGCATCAATCATGTCGACCAAGTGTGCGACGGTTGTCTCATTGGGAAACAAAGGCGAGCCCTGCTCCCAAGAGAGGGAAACTTTAGAGCGAGTAAAGCTCTTGAGTTGGTCCACGGAGACTTGTGCGGACCGATTACACCGCCACCCCTGCCGAAACAGATACTTCTTGCTCGTTGTCGCATTTACTTTAGCAGATTCATGTGGATTGTGTTGTTGAAGACGAAGGACCAAGCTTTGCAAGCCTTCAGGATTATAAAGATGGCGGCTGAAGTAGAATTTGAAGCTGTCAAGGCCCTCCATACCGATCGGGGGTGAGTTCAAGTCTCGTGCATTCACGTAGTTTTGCGAAGCTCAAGGGATCAAGAGGTATCTTACGGCACCATATTCACCGCAGCAAAACGGTGTTGTGGAACGGAGGAATCAAACCGTGGTGGCAATGGCACGAAGCATGTTGAAAAGTAAAGGCATGCCGGGCAAATTTTGGGGTGAGGCGTTAATACGGCCGCTTATTTGCTGAACCGGCTCCAACCAAGAGTGTGGTTGGGATGACACCGTCTGAAGCATGGTACGGACACAAGCCTACGGTTGATCATCTTCGCACTTTCGTGCGTGGGCGCATGTGAAGACAAAGGACCGGGCATACTAGCAAATTGGCGGATCGAAGTACTCCAATGGTGTTGGTTGACTATGAAAAAGGTACGAAGGCATACCGTGCGTGCAACCCCTCTACCAACAAGGTGGTTGTGACGCGCGACGTGGTCTTCAAAGAAGCAAGGTCATGGAGTTGGAACTCCGCCGAGCCGGTATACCCGTCTTCCGATGAAATTTTCAACGTTGTTTACGATGATTACGAGCATGCAGACATTGGTGATCAACCGGAGACGTCGCCGCGACAAACGGCGCGGACGGCGCGGCAGAAAATGGAGACGCGCCAACTACTCCCGCTGCGTCACATGCGCACGCGGGAGAAGGAACGGTTGGTGCGCCCGATGACACGCCAGGTAGTGCGGGCTGCTGCGCTCGATCTGGTGGGTCGCACGCTGCGGAGGCTCTTCCCTCAAAGCCTGTGTGGCTCGCCTACTAGGCTGGGAAGCCCACGTCGTGGTGGAGGTTGGCCCACAAAGCCAACCACGTGATGGTGAAGAAACACCAGTTGTGGCTGGTTCGCCCACCGCACGTGCAGGAAAAGCACGGCCAGCTACGTCTAGTTCGGCCCGGTGGACACGCGGCCAGCTCGGAAGAACCTCACCGCCGTAAATCGGAAGTGAGGCAGCTTCACAGGATAGTTCTTCGTCTTCGAATGAACAGGAGACGAGGGAACGTCCGCCGACACCAGTACGTCTTCGACCAATGGTGGATTTATATCCAAAGGAAGCACTTCCAAAAGTAAATCCTGTGAAAATTAAAGGAAGAGGACGGCGGTGTCTTCTTAGCGTCGAGGAACCGATGAAATTTGAAGATGCAAACACGGAGGAGTGTTGGCGTCGTGCTATGGACGAGGAGTTGGGATCGATCCGAGACAACAATACATGAGAGCTCGTGGATCCACCCAACGACCATAAAATCATAGGGCTCAAGTGGGTGTACAAGGTCAAGAAAGATGCCGAAGGAAACTTGGTGAAGCCTAAGACAAGGCTCGTAGCCAAAGGATACGTGCAAGAGCAAGGTGTAGACTTCGAGGAAGTGTTCGCTCCTGTCACAAGGATGGAATCGGTGAGGCTAGTTATAGCTCTCGCGGCTCAAGAATCTTGGAGGCTACATCACATGGATGTAAAATCCGCTTTTTTGAATGGGGAGTTAAAAGAAGAAGTGTATGTGAAGCAACCGCCGGGTTACATCAAAAAGGGAGAGGAGCACAAGGTGTTGAAACTACACAAGGCAATCAGACGGGCTATGCCAAGCTCCTCGGGCGTGGAACATCAAGCTTGATCGTACACTAGTTTCTCTTGGTTTTGAGAAAAGTGCACCGGAGCATGCTATGTACAAGCGAGGTAAAGGCAAGGATCGTCTCCTAGTGGGCATCTATGTTGATGATCTCTTGATAACTGGAGCAGATGAGGAGGAGATTGCTAGATTCAAGCTACAAATGAAGGAGCTTTTCAAGATGAGTGATCTAGGGCTCTTGACTTACTACCTCGGGATCGAGGTACATCAAAAGCCGGAGGGAATCACACTATGCCGTGGAGGCATATGCAAAGAAAATTCTTGAAAGCTGTAGCATGGAGGACTGCAATCCAAGTCATGTTCCAATGGAGCCTCGACTTAAACTTAGCAAGAGGAGCCAAGCACCATGGTTGATGCAACGGAGTATAGAAGTGTGGTCGGAAGCCTAAGGTATATTGTGAATACACGACCAGACTTGGCCTATTCTCACATGAGTGAGTCGCTTCATGGAAGCACCCACTGATGTAACATTGGGCAGCTATGAAACAAATGCTCAGGTACATCAAAGGGGCAACTAACTTCGGTTGTGTCTATTTGAGAGAAAAGCGGAGGGAGATGGTGGAGCTACTTGGCTACAGTGTTAGCGACTTGGCAGGAGATATTGACGACCGTAAAAGTACCTCAGGCGTGGCATATTTCTTGGGAAGAAGCATAGTGAGTTGGCTATCACAAAAGCAGAAGGTGGTCGCATTATCATCCCGTGAAGCGGAGTATATTGCAGCTGCAACATGGCAGGTCAAGGTGTGTGGCTAGAAAGGCTACTCGGTGACCTCACCGACAAGGAACCGGAAGGAGTGGTGCTCTATGTTGACAACAAGTCCACGATTGCTCTATGTAAGAATCCGGTGCATCATGATAGAAGTAAGCACATTGATATAAGGTATCATTACATACGGGATTGCGTGGAAGAAGGCAAGATTGAAGTCAACTACATTTGCACCGACGATCAGCTTGCGATATCCCGACCAAATCTTTGGGACGGCTGAAGTTCACGGAGATGCGGGAAGGATCGGCCCAAGCTGTGAAGTGAGGACATCATGGTTGGGGGTGATTGTTGGAATCAACCACGTAGTAGAAGTCCCGTCCGGTATGGACTAGGAGCGATCACCGACTCGGTTTGGGTTAGCTAGCTTTGTACTAGTATAAATATAGCTGTACCCCTACATTGTAATATCGATCAAATCAATACAAACAAAGGCACGCCACGGGCCTTTAGCCATCTATACTCGTGTGTTCTCTCGTCCGTGTCTCCGGCGACTTGTACGTAGTCCCGGCTGATTGCTAGTTACAGCTAGCTAGTTTTCCACGTACGTCTTCAAGCCAAGAATCGATCCACATCCACGACTCCGACGGAAAGTACTCGTCTACGAGCAGTGCGATGTATATCGGGGCCTAGTGCCAACATTTATGTGGGGATGATGGGGCGGCTGCTGTAGTAGTGACGACCAGAGGCAATTAAGCCAGTGGGGCAATTTTCATGGGCGCGGCTCCGCTAGTGCCGGCGACGATGGGAGGGCTGTCGGGTGACGAAGACTGATAGTGAAAGTGCAACTATCCCTAGGTGGTTTTGGTAATTCATAACAACATATAGCTCATTGAGCTAATGCTATTCCAAGACTATTATTTCAGGAAAGCTCAATGAATGGCATGGCATGGATGATGAAAGTGGATCCCTCAAAATACTAAGGACAAAGGATTGGCTCAAGCTCAAAAGCTCAAGACTCTTCATTTTACATTTTAGTGATCCAAGATCACATTGAGTCTATAGGAAAAGCCAATACTATCAAGAAGGGATGAGGTGTTGCTTAATGAGCCTCTTGCTTCATGTGCTTAGTGATATGCTCCAAAACCCTCAACTACTTTCCCACATCCACAAATGACCTAAACCTAAAGCCAAAATCGGTCACACCGATTCTTTCTATCCGCGCCACCGATTCCAAAAGTCATAGCCACTGCCACAAACCCTAAGCAAATCGGTCTTATCGTAGGGATCTCGGTCTCACCGAGATGGGGTTGCAATCTCTGCTTTCCCTTCAGAACGTTTCGGTCTAACCGAAGTGAGCGATCGGTCCCACCGAGATTGCAATGTAAACTCTCTGTTTACTTTTTGTAAAATTTCGGTCTCACCGAAAAGAGCAAATCGGTCCCACCGAGTTTACCTGACCAACTCTCTGGAAAGCTTATTACCAAATCGGTCTCACCGAGTTTGTGTAATCGGTCTCACCGAGATTACGTTATGCCCTAACCCTAACCGAATCGGCCTCACCGAGATGCATGTCAGTCCCACCGAAAATCACTAACGGTCACTAGGTTTACTAAATCGGTCCGACCGAGTTTAATGATTCGGTCCCACCGAGTTTGGTAAATTGTGTGTAACGGTTAGATTTTGTGTGGAGGCTATGGCCCTGTTTGGTTCAGCTTTTATCGACGGATTCCCCTGCCGCGCAGCAGAATCTGAACCAAAGGGCGAACTCAGCAGAATCAGATTCCGTAAATCCCGCCAAAATCTGAACCAAAAGCGGAAGCAGCCCAGACGTGCTTTTCAAAATCTGATTCCATCAAGGGCCAAAATTTGAAATAGTCTGTATCAGCTGGTTTGCCAAATGACCTACATCTTTTTCACATCAGATTTTCCACACTGTTTTTCCACAGAGATTTTTCACAGCTGCTTTTAGAAATCCACAAACAACCAAACAGGGCCTATATATACCCCTCCACCTCCTCTTCATTCGTGGAGAGAGCCATCAGAACGAACCTATACTTCCAACTTACCATTTCTGAGAGAGAACCACCTACTCATGTTTTGAGGCCAAGATATTCCATTCCTACCATATGAATCTTGATCTCTAGCCTTCCCCAAGTTGCTTTCCACTCAAACCCTCTTTCCACTAGATCCAAATCCTATGAGAGGGAGTTGAGTGTTGGGGAGACTATCATTTGAAGCACAAGAGCAAGGAGTTCATCATCAACGCACCATTTGTTACTTCTTGGAGAGTGGTGTCTCCTAGATTGGCTAGGTGTCACTTGGGAGCCTCCGACAAGATTGTGGAGTTGAACCAAGGAGTTTGTAAGGGCAAGGAGATCGCCTACTTCGTGAAGATCTACCGCTAGTGAGGCAAGTCTTCGTGGGCGACGGCCATGGTGGGATAGACAAGGTTGCTTCTTCGTGGACCCTTCGTGGGTGGAGCCCTCCATGGACTCACATGGCCGTTACCCTTCGTGGGTTGAAGTATCCATCAACGTGGATGTACGATAGCACCACCTATCGGAACCACGCCAAAAACATCCGTGTCTCCAATTGCGTTTGAATCCTCCAAACCCTTCCCCTTACTTTCTTGCAAGTTGCATGATTTAATTTCCGCTGCCTATACACTCTTTGCATGCTTCCTTGAATTGTGTGATGATTGCTTGACTTGTCCTAAAATAGCTAAAATCTACCAAACTCTAAAATTGGGAAAAGGTTAAGTTTTTATTGGTCAAGTAGTCTAATCACCCCCCCTCTAGACATACTTCAAGGTCCTACAAGTGGTATCAGAGCGTTGGTTTCCATTTGATTTGATTTCCATAGCTTTTGGTGGTCATAGCCTTGGTTTCACAACCTAGGAGAGTATGGCGTCTAGCGAGGGAAATTATCACCGTAGAGGTCCTTACTTTGATGGTACTAATTTTGCTAGTTGGAAGCATAAGATGAAAATGGATATTCTTGGACATAACCCCGTCGTTTGGGAAATTATTTGTATTGGCTTGCAATGTGAATTCTTCGATGGGAGAGAACCGAACCGTGAAGCTAATGCGGAAGAATTGAAGATGCTGCAATACAACACTCAAGCATGTGACATCATCTTCAACGGATTGTGCCCCGAAGAATTCAACAAAATCAGCCGTCTTGAGAATGCAAAGGAAATTTGGGATACTTTGATTGATATGCATGAAGGTACCGAGTCCGTCAAGGAATCCAAGTTGGATGTGCTCCAAAGTCAGCTTGACAAGTTCAAAATGAAGGATGGTGAAGGTGTCGCTGAAATGTACTCTAGGCTTGCTCTTATCACAAATGAGATTGCCGGCTTTAGGGAGTGAAGAGATGACCGACAAATTCATCATCAAGAAAATCCTAAGAGCATTGGATGGAAAGTATGATACCGTGTGCACATTGATCCAAATGATGCCAAACTACAAAGATCTCAAGCCAACGGAAGTCATTGGAAGGATTGTTGCTCATGAGATGTCACTCAAGGATAAGGAGGAACTTCACAACAAGTCAAGTGGTGCTTACAAAGCCTCAAGTGAAGCCCCCACATCATCAAGTGAGAAACCAACCTTCAATGAAGAATTGAGCTTAATGGTGAAGAACTTCAACCAATACTAAAACAGGAGAAGCAAAGAAAGAAGCTCCAAGTCAAGGTCTTACAATGACAAGAGATCTTCTAGTCGAGAGCGCAATTGCTACAATTGTGGGAGACCCGGACACTACTCCAATGAGTGTACGACACCCTACAAAAGAAGAGAAGATTCTCCAAGAAGAAGGAGCAAAAGAGAAGAATCACCACCAAGAGAGAGGAGGAGTAGAGATGATCGTTATGAACGAAGACCCTCACGGAGAAGTAAGGATTCGGAAAGAAAGGACAAGTCATCAAGGAGCTACACAAAACGAAGACATCAAGCTCATGTTGGTGAATGGGTTTCCGGCTCCGACTCCGACAATCACTCCGAGAGAAGCTATCACTCCGACTCGAATATACTCAAGATGAAGGTGTTGCCGGTCTAGCACTTGTGTCAACCAACTCCTACGACATATTTGACTCACCAAATGAAGGTGTTGGAAGATGCTTCATGGCCAAAGGTCCAAAGGTAACACATCCCGAGTATGTTGATTTTAATAGTGATGAAGATGACTTGCTTGTGGATGATGATTTACTTGTTGACAATTCTAGTGATAAATACTATGATGAAACGTCAATTAATCATGCTAATCAAACGAATGACAATGATAAGGAGAAGATTGAGCTTCTAACTAAAGAACTAAACACTCTTAAGTTGGCTCATGAAACTATCTTCGAAGATCATCGAGAACTTTTAAGGGCTCATGAGAAGTTACGCTTTGAAAAGCTCAATCTTGAGCAAGAGCATGAGTTCTTAAAGGCAATCAATGATGATCTCCGCAAGAAAAGTTCTTCTTACATTGCCAAGCGTTTACTCTTATCTACTTACATGCCTCAAGTCAAGTCTAGTAACAAGTACAAGAAAGATACTTCCTCTAGTAGTAACAATAATAATGTCAAATCCAATGTTGTTGCCTCTAGTAGTTCTCTTGATTCCACTAATGATTCTCTTAGCCAAGTTACACTTGAGCAAGAAAATAGTTTATTGAAGGTAATTATAGATAAATGTGTTTACAAGAGCCTTGCCGGGAGTAAGCAATTCGAGGAAATTGTACGCAAGCAAGGAAGGCACCGGAAGAATCAAGGTGTTGGTTTTGAACGAAAGTTCAACGCCAATGGAGTTGAGGGAAGAAGATCAATACCCCAAGACAAAGTTTGTTCCTCAACAAGAGAAGTATGATCCTACTTCCTTCAAGGGGACACAAGCTCAAGATGATCTTCCACCACAAAACCACAAGAACAAAGGCAAGGACAAGCTTCAAGAAGAGATTGATGCATTTGAAGAAGCACCTAAAGCCTCGCTCAAGTGGGTCCCCAAGACTACGCCAAGTTCTACTTCATCAAGTACAACTACAACTCCAAGGACTCCCATCAAGATGATGTGGATCCCAAGAAGAAGAACTAGAGAGTTCTTGAGGGTGACTCCGCCAACATTCTTCACTCATATCATTTTGGCAAGAACAAGTGCAATCAACTTTCACATATTGCACTAGTTCAAGGAGTCACAAACCCTCATGTTGGTAAGGCAAGGGACAAGGTAACCTAATGTTCTCATGGACATCATCTTGTGTGTGCATCACTCTATGTATATGGATATTCTTGTTGGTTCCTTGTGGGACTAACCCATGTAGGCAAGTTGAAAGTGCAACTCACTCCAAAGGATTGCTCCAAATGATCTACATCAACATTGAGCATCTACATCTTCAACACCTACATGAAGTCATCATTGACAAAACCCAAGGTTAGTTCATCCCTCTAAGGAGGGATCTCACATCTAGGGGGAGCTTAACTCTAAGAATTGAGTCAAAGCAACTCTAATGGTGTGAAAACATTAATGCATTATGTAAAAGTGGTAACCCCACTTGAGCTTAAACAATGAGTATGACCTATGATCAAATGTTCTCATTTGACTCCTAAGTCAATATACTCATATATAGATGACCTAGTCATTGCCAATTGCTTGATAGTTGCTAAAATTGGTTGTGCATGCTTTGCCACATATTTCAATTGCCATCTTATTGTGTGAGCATGTTGGTGCATATTTTACTCATTCAAGGACATCCACTTGTTGTTTTGTTTGTTTGGATTCTTTTCTTTGTGCCAAGTGGATGGACAAGAATGCCTAAGAAGCTTCTTTAGCTATCTATGCTTTTCTTGTCTCAAACTCTATTCATGCTACATCACAAAATTTGATCAAGTCGATTCGAACCACTGCGTGTGAGAAGCACTCGAGTCCCCGATTCGTCATAGACTTAAACTTTCAAAACCTCTTAGTGATTCTCGGTCCGACCGATCCTTCCATTTCGGTCCTACCGAGATCATCAAGTTGATCTGAAGTTTTCAATCTCGGTGCAACCGATTTGAACTTTTCGGTCTCACCGATTTGGTCAGAATCGAACACAGTTATGCATCTCGGTGCCACCGAGTTGTTCCACTCGGTCACACCGACAGGGTCGAGCTATATATAGCCACGGGCAAAATTTTGGAAATTTCTCCGAAACCCTTTGCCCGCGCAACAGCTTGCTCTGCCATCATGGCCTCCGGATCGTCTCCTCGTCGCCAGCAGCCTCCTGTCGCTGGTCTCCGCCTCCGTCAACGAATTTCGTCCCCGCCGTTGCCGCCGTAGCAAGTCCACCGCCAAGTTAGGGTATGGACTTAATCTTTGTGCTATCCGCCCCGATTCTCGCACATTGTTTTCATATTGAGTCGAGCCACGATTGAAACTCTTCTATCCAGCCAAAGTAGTTCATAGATTAGATGTGATTCAAAATTTTAGGGTTAGGTTTCCGCCGAAACCATCTCGGACCCACCGAGTTGAAAAACTCGTTCTCACCGATTTGGCATATGCCATTGCACTAGTGACTCTCGGTCTGACCGAGAATTACTAATCGGTGCAACCGATTTGAGGATTCTGTGAAAACCTAGCAGTCTCGGTACCACCGAACTGAAACTCGGTCCAACCGAGATCATCGACTTAGGTTCCAAAACTGCTTGTATCACCGAGTTTGAAAATCGGTGGATCCGAAATGCTTTCTCGTGGAAAACTAAGACTGAACTTTTGAGTCATTCTTTTGCAAAAACCTCTGCATTTTGTGATGCTCATCTTTTCTATCTCATCTATAACTCTTCATGTGGTCGGTCAGCTTTTGGCAAGATGTCCGATCAAAGTGACAGTAATGTGATGTAAGAGCAGATGGACTTGAGTGAGGGCACTAGTCCCTCAACTTCACATGAAGGGAGCAGAAGTACTCCTAGCAATTTGCCTAAGGCTGCAACTAGGCAAAGGAGGAAAAGAACTTCAGATTCAGAGGATGAAGATTACAAAGCTGAGGAAGATGAGGCTACTTCCAAGAAAGAGGTGCTCAATAAGGAATATGGCTCAAAGAAAGAATACAAAGCCGTGCATGAAGACCAAAAGGCCTGCAGGAAGACAACCAATGTCCAAAGCTAGAGTGTCTACACAAGCTTCTTTGGAAACCCAACCCAAAGAACCAATTTCTGCAGAAGGGAAGAAAAGAAAGGAAAGGGTCAAGAAGACCATGGCGAGTTGTTGGTCAACCTTCCATGATGGAAGAGGAAGAGCTTGCTGCACCAGCTCCAAAGGCACCAAAGCTTATGGGTGATGCTATTAGATCAGGGGCTGCCACATCCAAGCCCAAGGAAGCACCCAAAGCTGCCTCCAAGGCCAAGTCTGCACCAAAGAGGAATAGCAGGAGTATTCCAGCTGCTGAGAAGAACAAGGCCCCAAAGGTTCGAGGATGCTGATGAGGAAGATGAAGAAGGACAAGTTATGAGGAAGCTCAAGCCCAAGATACCAGACCACAATGATGCCCATCCTGTGGCTGAGGACATGAGAATCAGGAAGGATTCAGGGCTGAGACTGTGGAGAATGGAAGATCCATATGCTTCAAGAAGAAGAACTGCTGTTGACTCTCCACACAAAGGAACAACAGGACTTCTATGAAACAATTCTGTTGGACAAGAAGCCCATAGTCTGTGACATGAGGTGGGTTGACTGGAAATTCATCAAGGAAAATGAACAACACTATCCTGGAGTGCAAGACAGCTTTATTGCCTGTGGAGTTGCAGATTTTGTTGGATGAAGTTCACCAACCGGAATGATGAGCTTATCATGCGGTTCTACTCCACAAAGACACTTTTACCCAGATGGAAGAATAGTTTGATGTCCAAGGTACAAGGTACCAGTCCACTATTGAAGAATGGGCAAGTCTGATCAATGCCCCCAAGGAGAATGAGGATGACCTAGACATTTATGCAAAGAAGAAGATGGGTCACAATTGGCTCACATGTACAAGGAGATTCCAGACAAGGCATTAGAGACTCACAAGTTTGGATCAGTTCACTTTCTGCTGTCAGGGTTGCCAACCATAAATTGGATTCCGAGGCACACTTTGTTGCCCAAGTCTGGTGACCACAACATGATTAGAGGGCATGCCATCAACATGTTGCATGTGTTTGATGTGCCACAGAAGTTCAAAGTCATGAGCCTGATCATTGAAACAATCAAGAGGACTGCAGCAGATCAGAAGAGGAGCTGTGGATATGCACCTCAGATTCAAGAATTGATAAACTCAAAGATGGGCACAGGAAAATATTAGTTGGATAAGGAACACTTTCCACTTTATCCAGACTTTGAGGACAATGAGGTTGTCATGAATGAAGATGATCCACAATCAGTTCAAGCTCAGGAGAAGAAGGAGAAGGCAAAGAGGGAGAAGGCTGCCAAGATGCCAACTCAAGAGGAGGCATATGAGTATTTCTTAAAGAACAAGTAGGAGCAGCTCGGATACTTAATAGCATCAACCCTGAGGATTGAGAAGGGATGGCCACCCTCACTCAAAATCCGGAGAGTTTGGAGAGAATCATAGAACAAAAGTTCTATAACTTAGATGTGAAAGTAACTGAGATTCAGTCTGCAGTGGAGGAACTACAAGAAGACATGGAGGAGAGGAAGGGCAAAACAACAACTGATGCATTTGCCAGAGTGCCTAGAGCCCAGAGGTCATCTGCTGTGCCAGTTCCTGACACAAGAGCAACTTCATCTGCACCAGCTACAGCCTCAGTGCCACCAGCTACAGCCTCAGTGCCACCAGCTCCAGCATCTACATCAGCTCCAGCTCCATCTACTTCAACTGAAGCTTTCGTCCTCGGCGTTATCCGGACTCCACCACCTGAAGATCAAGCCTGAGAGTCGATCTAGCACTATGCATTTTCTATGAACTTTTTGGTAACTTGTTGCCAAAAGGGGAGAAAAATGTATAGATCATAGGCTTCGAGAGAGAGAGTGTTGCTTTTGTTCTCTCTTGCTTTATTTGATGGATTTTCAATCTTTGTTTGCTTTTGGTTGAGATACTATGCTTGCGAGACATTGATGATCATGTGTTTGATCATAAGCTACACTTATGCATGCTTGATATTATCCTATCTATCTTATGTGATCACTCATTATGCTTGGTGATGAGTGCATGTATTCATTGTTTATTATTTTGAGCGCTCCACCAAGATGTATGTGACATGGAAGAGTAACCCATGGGCCTAATTCATTATGCATTTGCAGTCCAAAGCAAATCTAAAACTACGCACAAATTTAGGGGCAGCTCTTGCTTATCACATACTTCTCAAAGCTTACGATGTTATTTAAATTTTATTATCATTTGTCGAAGCTTTGATCTATATGTTGTCATCAATTACCAAAAGGGGAGATTGAAAGTGCAACTATCCCAAGGTGGTTTTGGTAATTCATAACAACATATAGCTCATTGAGATAATGATATTCCAAGACTATTATTTCAGTAAATCTCAATGAATGGCATGGCAT
Source organism: Aegilops bicornis (assembly GCA_021605145.1). Taxonomy (NCBI): domain Eukaryota; kingdom Viridiplantae; phylum Streptophyta; class Magnoliopsida; order Poales; family Poaceae; genus Aegilops; species Aegilops bicornis. The sequence continues at coordinate 762,030,388 of CM038673.1, read as the reverse complement.
GGATGATGAAAGTGGATCCTCAAAATACTAAGGACAAAGGATTGGCTCAAGCTCAAAAGCTCAAGACTCTTCATTCTACATTTTAGTGATCCAAGATCACATTGAGTCTATAGGAAAAGCCAATACTATCAAGAAGGGATGAGGTGTTGCTTAATGAGCCTCTTGCTTCATGTGCTTAGTGATATGCGCCAAAACCCTCAACTACTTTCCCACATCCACAAATGACCTAAACCTAAAGCCAAAATCGGTCACACCGATTCTTTCTATCCGGCGCCACCGATTCCAAAAGTCATAGCCACTGCCACAAACCCTAAGCAAATCGGTCTTACCGATAGGGATCTCGGTCTCACTGAGATGGGGTTGCAATCTCTCTGTTTCCCTTCAGAACGCTTCGGTCTAACCAAGTGAGCGATCGGTCCCAATCGAGATTGCAATGTAAACTCTCTGTTTACTTTTGTAACATTCGGTCTCACCGAAAAGAGCAAATCGGTCCCACCGAGTTTACTTCGACCAACTCTCCGAAAGCTTATTACCAAATCGGTCTCACCGAAGTTTGTGTAATCGGTCTCACCGAGATTACGTTATGCCCTAACCCTAACCGAATCGGCCTCACCGAGATGCATGTCAGTCCCCAATCAAAATCACTAACGGTCACTAGGTTTACTAAATCGGTCCGACCGAAGTTTAATGATTCGGTCCCACCGAGTTTGGTAAATTGTGTGTAACGGTTAGATTTTGTGTGGAGGCTATGGCCCTGTTTGGTTCAGCTTTTATCGACGGATTCCCCTGCCGCGCAGCAGAATCTGAACCAAAGGGCGAACTCAGCAGAATCAGATTCCAGAAATCCACTGCCAAAATCTGAACCAAAAGCGGAAGCAGCCCAGGACGTGCTTTTCAAAATCTGATTCCACTGCGGGCCAAAATTTGAAATAGCTGTATCAGTTGGTTTGCCAAATGACCTACATCTTTTTCACATCAGATTTTCCACAGCTGTTTTTCCACAGTAGATTTTTCACAGCTGCTTTTAGAAATCCACAGCCGAACCAAACAGGGCCTATATATACCCCTCCACCTCCTCTTCATTCGTGGAGAGAGCCATCAGAACGAACCTATACTTCCAACTTACCATTTCTGAGAGAGAACCACCTACTCATGTTTTGAGGCCAAGATATTCCATTCCTACCATATGAATCTTGATCTCTAGCCTTCCCCAAGTTGCTTTCCACTCAAACCCTCTTTCCACCAGATCCAAATCCTATGAGAGAGAGTTGAGTGTTGGGGAGACTATCATTTGAAGCACAAGAGCAAGGAGTTCATCATCAACGACCATTTGTTACTTCTTGGAGAGTGGTGTCTCCTAGATTGGCTAGGTGTCACTTGGGAGCCTCCGACAAGATTGTGGAGTTGAACCAAGGAGTTTGTAAGGGCAAGGAGATCGCCTACTTCGTGAAGATCTACCGCTAGTGAGGCAAGTCTTTCGTGGGCGACGGCCATGGTGGGATAGACAAGGTTGCTTCTTCGTGGACCCTTCGTGGGTGGAGCCCTCCATGGACTCATGGCAGCCGTTACCCTTCGTGGGTTGAAGTCTCCATCAACGTGGATGTACGATAGCACCACCTATCGGAACCACGCCAAAAACATCCGTGTCTCCAATTGCGTTTGAATCCTCCAAACCCTTCCCCTTACTTTCTTGCAAGTTGCATGATTTAATTTCCGCTGCCTATACACTCTTTGCATTCTTGCTTGAATTGTGTGATGATTGCTTGACTTGTCCTAAAATAGCTAAAATCTACCAAACTCTAAAATTGGGAAAAGGTTAAGTTTTTATTGGTCAAGTAGTCTAATCACCCCCTCTAGACATACTTCAAGGTCCTACAAGTGGTATCGAGCGTTGGTTTCCATTTGATTTGATTTCCATAGCTTTTGGTGGTCATAGCCTTGGTTTCACAACCTAGGAGAGTATGGCGTCTAGCGAGGAAATTATCACCGTAGAGGTCCTTACTTTGATGGTACTAATTTTGCTAGTTGGAAGCATAAGATGAAAATGGATATTCTTGGACATAACCCCGCTGCTTGGGCAATTATTTGTATTGGCTTGCAAGGTGAATTCTTCGATGGGAGAGAACCGAACCGTGAAGCTAATGCGGAAGAATTGAAGATGCTGCAATACAACACTCAAGCATGTGACATCATCTTCAACGGATTGTGCCTCAAGAATTCAACAAAATCAGCCGCCTTGAGAATGCAAAGGAAATTTGGGATACTTTGATTGATATGCATGAAGGTACCGAGTCCGTCAAGGAATCCAAGTTGGATGTGCTCCAAAGTCAGCTTGACAAGTTCAAAATGAAGGATGGTGAAGGTGTCGCTGAAATGTACTCTAGGCTTGCTCTTATCACAAATGAGATTGCCGGCTTAGGGAGTGAAGAGATGACCGACAAATTCATCATCAAGAAAATCCTAAGAGCATTGGATGGAAAGTATGATACCGTGTGCACATTGATCCAAATGATGCCAAACTACAAAGATCTCAAGCCAACGGAAGTCATTGGAAGGATTGTTGCTCATGAGATGTCACTCAAGGATAAGGAGGAACTTCACAACAAGTCAAGTGGTGCTTACAAAGCCTCAAGTGAAGCCCCCACATCATCAAGTGAGAAACCAACCTTCAATGAAGAATTGAGCTTAATGGTGAAGAACTTCAACAAATTCTAAAAAGTAGAAGCAAAGAAAGAAGCTCCAAGTCAAGGTCTTACAATGACAAGAGATCTTCTAGTCGAGAGCGCAATTGCTACAATTGTGGGAGACCGGACACTACTCCAATGAGTGTACGGCACCCTACAAAAGAAGAGAAGATTCTCCAAGAAGAAGGAGCAAAAGAGAAGAATCACCACCAAGAGAGAGGAGGAGTAGAGATGATCGTTATGAACGAAGACCCTCACGGAGAAGTAAGGATTCGTAAAGAAAGGACAAGTCATCAAGGAGCTACACAAAACGAAGACATCAAGCTCATATTGGTGAATGGGTTTCCGGCCCGACTCCGACAATCACTCCGAGAGAAGCTATCACTCGACTCAATATACTCAAGATGAAGGTGTTGCCGGTCTAGCACTTGTGTCAACCAACTCCTACGACATATTTGACTCACCAAATGAAGGTGTTGGAAGATGCTTCATGGCCAAAGGTCCAAAGGTAACACATCCCAAGTATGTTGATTTTAATAGTGATGAAGATGACTTGCTTGTGGATGATGATTTACTTGTTGACAACTCTAGTGATAAATACTATGATGAAACGTCAATCATGCTAATCAAACGAATGACAATGATAAGGAGAAGATTGAGCTTCTAACTAAAGAACTAAACACTCTTAAGTTGGCTCATGAAACTATCTTCGAAGATCATCGAGAACTTTTAAGGGCTCATGAGAAGTTACGCTTTGAAAAGCTCAATCTTGAGCAAGAGCATGAGTTCTTAAAGGCAATCAATGATGATCTCCGCAAGAAAAGTTCTTCTTACATTGCCAAGCGTTTACTCTTATCTACTTACATGCCTCAAGTCAAGTCTAGTAACAAGTACAAGAAAGATACTTCCTCTAGTAGTAACAATAATAATGTCAAATCCAATGTTGTTGCTTCTAGTAGTTCTCTTGATTCCACTAATGATTCTCTTAGCCAAGTTACACTTGAGCAAGAAAATAGTTTATTGAAGGGAATTATAGATAAATGTGTTTACAAGAGCCTTGCCGGGAGTAAGCAATTCGAGGAAATTGTACGCAAGCAAGGAAGGCACCGGAAGAATCAAGGTGTTGGTTTTGAGCGAAAGTTCAACGCCAATGGAGTTGAGTGGGAAGAAGATCAATACCCCAAGACAAAGTTTGTTCCTCAACAAGAGAAGTATGATCCTACTTCCTTCAAGGGGACACAAGCTCAAGATGATCTTCCACCACAAAACCACAAGAACAAAGGCAAGGACAAGCTTCAAGAAGAGATTGATGCATTTGAAGAAGCACCTAAAGCCTAGTTCAAGTGGGTCCCCAAGACTACGTCAAGTTCTACTTCATCAAGTACAACTACAACTCCAAGGACTCCCATCAAGATGATGTGGATCCCGAAGAAGAAGAACTAGAGAGTCCTTGAGGGTGACTCCGCCAACATTCTTCACTCATATCATTTTGGCAAGAACAAGTGCAATCAACTTTCACATATTGCACTAGTTCAAGGAGTCACAAACCCTCATGTTGGTAAGGCAAGGGACAAGGTAACCTAATGTTTTCATGGACATCATCTTGTGTGTGCATCACTCTATGTCTATGGATATTCTTGTTTGTTCCTTGTGGGACTAACCCATGTAGGCAAGTTGAAAGTGCAACTCACTCCAAAGTTTTGCTCCAAATGATCTACATCAACATTGAGCATCTACATCTTCAACACCTACATGAAGTCATCATTGACAAAACCCAAGGTTAGTTCATCCCTCTAAGGAGGGATCTCACATCTAGGGGGAGCTTAACTCTAAGAATTGAGTCAAAGCAACTCTAATGGTGTGAAAACATTAATGCATTATGTAAAAGTGGTAACCCCACTTGAGCTTAAACGATGAAGATGATCCACAATCAGTTCAAGCTCAGGAGAAGAAGGAGAAGGCAAAGAGGGAGAAGGCTGCCAAGATGCCAACTCAAGAGGAGGCATCTGAGTATTTCTTGAAGAACAAGCAGGAGCAGCTCGGATACTTAAAGCATCAACCCTGAGGATCGAGAAGGGATTGGCCACCCTCACTCAAAATCAGGAGAGTTTGGAGAGAATCATAGAACAAAAGTTCTATAACTTAGATGTGAAAGTAACTGAGATTCAGTCTGCAGTGGAGGAACTACAAGATGACATGCATGAGAGGAAGGGCAAAACAACAACTGATGCATTTGCCAGAGTGCCTAGAGACCAGAGGTCATCTGCTGTGCCAGTTCCTGACACAAGAGCAACTTCATCTGCACCAGCTACAGCCTCAGTGCCACTAGCTACAGCCTCAGTGCCACCGGCTCCAGCATCTACATCAGCTCCAGCTCCATCTACTTCAACTGAAGCTTTCGTCCTCGGCGTTATCCGGACTCCACCACCTGAAGATCAAGCCTGAGAGTCGATCTAGCACTATGCATTTTCTATGAACTTTTGGTAACTTGTTGCCAAAGGGGAGAAAATGTATAGATCATAGGCTTTAGAGAGAGAGTGTTGCTTTTGTTCTCTCTTGCTTTATTTGATGGTTTTTTAATCTTTGTTTGCTTTTGGTTGAGATACTATGCTTGTGAGACATTGATGATCATGTGTTTGATCATAATCTACACTTATGCATGCTTGATATTATCCTATCTATCTTATGTGATCACTCACTATGCTTGGTGATGAGTGCATGTATTCATTGTTTATTATTTTGAGCGCTCCACCAAGATGTATGTGACATGGAAGAGTAACCCATGAGCCTAATTCATTGTGCATTTGCAGTCCAAAGCAAATCAAAAACTATGCACAAATTTAGGGGGAGCTCTTGCTTGTCACATACTTCTCAAAGCGACGATGTTATTTAAATTTTATTATCATTTGTCGAAGCTTTTATCTATATGTTGCCATCAATTACCAAAAAGGGGGAGATTGAAAGTGCAACTATCCCTAGGTGGTTTTGGTAATTCATAACAACATATAGCTCATTGAGCTAATGCTATTCCAAGACTATTATTTCAGGAAAGCTCAATGAATGGCATGGCATGGATGATGAAAGTGGATCCTCAAAATACTAAGGACAAAGGATTGGCTCAAGCTCAAAAGCTCAAGACTCTTCATTTTACATTTTAGTGATCCAAGATCACATTGAGTCTATAGGAAAAGCCAATACTATCAAGAAGGGATGAGGTGTTGCTTAATGAGCCTCTTGCTTCATGTGCTTAGTGATATGCGCCAAAACCCTCAACTACTTTCCCACATCCACAAATGACCTAAACCTAAGCCAAAATCGGTCACACCGATTCTTTCTATCCGGCGCCACCGATTCCAAAAGTCATAGCCACTGCCACAAACCCTAAGCAAATCGGTCTTACCGATAGGGATCTCGGGCTCACCGAGATGGGGTTGCAATCTCTGCTTTCCCTTCGTAACGTTTCGGGTCTAACCAAGTGAGCGATCGGTCCCACCGAGATTGCAATGTAAACTCTCTGCTTCCTTTTGTAACATTTCGGTCTCACCAAAAAAGGAAATCGGTCCCACCGAGTTTACCTGACCAACTCTCTGGAAAGCTTATTACCAAATCGGTCTCACCGAGTTTGTGTAATCGGTCTCACCGAGATTACGTTATGCCCTAACCCTAACCGAATCGGCCTCACCGAGATGTATGCCAGTCCCACCGAAAATCGCTAACGGTCACTAGGTTTACTAAATCGGTCCGACCGAGTTTAACGATTCGGTCCCACCAAGTTTGGTAAATTGTGTGTAACAGTTAGATTTTGTGTGGAGGCTATATATACCCCTCCACCTCCTCTTCATTCGTGGAGAGAGCCATCGTAACGAACCTACACTTCCAACTTACCATTTCCGAGAGAGAACCACCTACTCATGTGTTGAGGCCAAGATATTCCATTCCTACCATATGAATCTTGATCTCTAGCCTTCCGAAAGTTGCTTTCCACTCAAACCCTCTTTCCACCAGATCCAAATCCTATGAGAGAGAGTTGAGTGTTGGGAGACTATCATTTGAAGCACAAGAGCAAGGAGTTCATCATCAACGCACCATTTGTTACTTCTTGGAGAGTGGTGTCTCCTAGATTGGCTAGGTGTCACTTGGGAGCCTCCGACAAGATTGTGGAGTTGAATCAAGGAGTTTGTAAGGGCAAGGAGATCGCCTACTTCGTGAAGATCTACCGCTAGTGAGGCAAGTCCTTCATGGGCGACGGCCATGGTGGGATAGACAAGGTTGCTTCTTCGTGGACCCTTCGTGGGTGGAGCCCTCCGTGGACTCGCGCAGCCGTTACCCTTTGTGGGTTGAAGTCTCCATCAACGTGGATGTATGATAGCACCACCTATCGGAACCACGCCAAAAACATCCATGTCTCCAATTGCGTTTGAATCCTCCAAACCCTTTCCCTTACTTTCTTGCAAGTTGCATGCTTTAATTTTCGCTGCCTATACACTCTTTGCATGCTTGCTTGAATTGTGTGATGATTGCTTGACTTGTCCTAAAATAGCTAAAATCTACCAAACTCTAAAATTGAGAAAATGTTAAGTTTTTATTGGTTAAGTAGTCTAATCACCCCCCCTAGACATACTTCAAGGTCCTACAGATAGTCACGACCTCCAGAGCTGCCCGAAGCCTTCACTAGGACTTGCTCCAAGTTGATGACATGTAGTGGCACATCGTCGTCTGTTGATGAGGTTGTCGCAGGGCTCATCCCATTGTCGTCGTCGGCTCCGTTTCTAAAAGTGAGATGTGGCTTGCGGAAGTAGTGTCGTCGTTCGAGATATAGCCATCCCAGATGCAATCTTCTGGGTTGGTCGTCGATGAGTGGTCAGTTCGTGCACACCATGGTGACTAGATGCGATGTGAGGGTGGGCTGGTAGGTTCTAGTCGAGTCGACGCATCCCGATGTCGCGATCTTGGCCCGGACCTCGTTTGGGAGGATTCTCGAGGAAGTGTCGTCGTCTTCCACTTCATATTTATGTAGTGTAAGAACCGAGCCTAGGTTAGATGATTATATTTTTTGTAGTTTTTTTTCCGGAGTGAAAACTTGTATTACTCAATCACAAGATCCTTACCATCATCAAAAGTTAAACACAAAGCAACTTCTGGGCCAGACCCTAACCAAGTCATAGTTCTGCCCTCACCTCTATCAAACTTAGCTAAACTATTACTAACATTATTCTGAGTATGATTAACATGAGTAATACAAGAATCACGAAGAGACAAGAGATGCCTAATTTTCTTAATGAGAGAAGCGTAGATTGATCTATCCTCTTCCCGGCCTTGAATCAACTTGACAGCAACTATAGAATCCATCTCAATTATGATAGGTAAGTCACTTCTTTGTGAGGCGAAAGAGAGACCTTCCATGCACGCACACAATTCAGCTTCGAGAGCATCACAACATGAAAATAGCACCCTACAAGATGAGCATATGATCTTGCCCTTGACATCTTTTAGAACCATACCCGCATCAGCAGTACCATCCACAACAAATGAACCATCAGTATTTATTTTAACCCAACCACTAACAGGGGGACACCACTTGGGTTGTACCTCTTGCATCTTTATCGCATGTGATCGATGCACCGGTTTGCCATATGAAATAACCACTTTCCCTTTGGACGGATCAGAAGATAGCTCAATTTTGAGATCAACCAAAGAGTCCAAATAACTCAAAGAAGTGATTTTTTGTAGTTGACTAGCCCACGTGGGTTTAATTTCTACACTTAGCACTGGTGCTTATTTTTTCTTGAATTTACTTCAGCATTTTCTACAATGTTCGTTCAAAAGGACGTTCCTTTCGATTACAGAGACGCCTGTTGTGCCTTCGTGAATCTCAAAAAGATGTGTCGGTCGGTCTCTCGGAGATGCGGGTAGGATTCTCATGCGTGCATTCATAAGCATATGTATCTATGTGTATGTATAAGTGTATGTGTCTGTATTGTGTTATGAAAATCTATGAAGTCAGGAAGAGCCTCCCTGCTTTTTAAGGAAATATATAAAGAGGGATCATACGGAAAAAAAAGGAAGGATAGAAGGACGTGAGAACGCAATCACCCCATCGATGTTTTCCTTTGAGAAATACTCCCTTCGTTTTTTTTACTTCGCATATACTCTTTCTGTCACAGATTACTTGTCACAGAAATTGATTAAAATAAATATATTTGGAACTAAATACGTCTAGATGCATCCGTTTCTATACGGAGGGAGTAAAATTTAATTTAAGTCAAACTTTACAAAGTTTAATCAAATTTATATAGTCCCATCGATGAGTTGTACAAAAGTTAGGATAATTAATTTGGATCGAATGGAGTACAAAATTATGAACATCTACAATGTTAGGGATATGCAATAACAAAGTTAATTCACTGATGCATCGGCATCGATTTAATATTGTGGCGTTGATATCTTTTCTATATATTTTGTTAAATTTTATTATGTTTTATGTAAGACAAATTTTTTATGCGGACTGAAAAAACGGAGGGAATATTTCAGGTTGCGGCTCAAAAGGATAAGAAGCTTTTACCTTGGACTAGGTGAGTGCCCGTGCGTTGCACCGGGAAACCTCATTTATGCATAGATATTGAGGTGATACTATCAAGAATCAACTCAACCAAAACTGCATGCAAATAGTTCTCCTTTTGTTACAGGATCATACAAACCCAATGCATGTATTTGTTTAAATAAAGATATATAGATGGTATATAGTTTACTCTTACAATCAAAAGACATTTGAACTATCCATAAATGTTCCTTCATATCTAATTTCTAACAATCAAAAAGTCTAATGCTTTCAAAAATATATGTACTAATTAATCAAGAAAAAATCATTCTTGAACCCCTACATGTTTGAGTCAAAAAATGAAACCAGTATAATTATCGAATTCAGTGGCCATGGAATATAATTTATTTCACCGCGTATCTGCATGAGAAGAATAGTAGTGATTACTGGTTAAAGCATGAAATTGTACAAAATAGCTTAGCCAGAGAAAAACAATGATCATAAATTTATGCAAGATAATAATGGATGAGAACACAAAAGGGAAAAGGCTCAAGCTTCTATGTACCAAATGAGACAGAAAATCATATTCTTATCCCAAAGTTAAACTAACAACCGCGACATTTATCAAGAGATAAAAAGTTAAAATAGAAAAAAACATCATTACATATACTTTGAAATGAGATGTTCAACATTACATTCGCAGCTTTCAGATTTTGCAGCATAAAGTATACTGGACAATCAAATCATCCTGGCGGCTGGTATCTTGTTTCGGGAGTGCTCTGTACCATCATAAACTTCTTTAACAGAAGGGTCTTCTCCAAACTGTATTGAAAAAAGCCACCCCTTTGTTTGTACAAGAACAATTTATCCCGCGGCTGTTTATAGTTATGGCTAAGTATTACGAAAAGGGTGTGCAGTATAACAATGAGGCATTTAACAAAGTTGTTTCACGCGGCTCAATGATGTGGTGTTACCTATAGGGCCTCAGTCCTTTTCTCCCTGAAACAGGGTTGTGCCGCCACGGCTTACATGTCAGTCACTCGCTTGAACACCTCTTGTGCCATCCACCAGCATATGGTGCAGACACCAATAATGATCTGCACAGCGAGTTAGAGCAACACTGAAATTCCAACGTAAAGATATGTAAGCAAGCAAATTGATCGACTATACTCCTGGACAGACATAAGTGAGGAAAACAAGAGTGTAAAAGATAAATGATACTCACGATTAAAGCTTTCAAGAATTTTTCAGGAATTTCAGAAAAGCACTGTCATACAGTAACTCCACACACGGCGTTCCTTCCCTCCTGGTGCATGCAATACATACGAGCTTGTAAGCAATAGAATGTTCAGAGCATTGCGTTCATATGCCAATGCCCTCATCTTGACGACAGAACCTGCTCATGTAACATCTTAATTATGTATGCAGTATTTTTTTGCTAATTACTAATTAAACACAATATCGACTTGGCTGTGCAAAGTAATTGATTTATTTCATTTAGGCTGATAAAATACATAAACCCATGTTCTTGAGTTTTAGGGCAAACTTCAAATCATGGAATTGATTGACAACTATACACTGCTTGGTGATACTTAATTCTCAAAATCCCAATGCAGATCCTTGTCGACAGATTAAATACCTCTCCCTAATTGTTACCACAGGCCGCACATCCGTAACAAAATCGAACTCCAACTCACCCGCTACCCACTCCAGCCGCCGTGGGGAGCACAAGCAATTCAGCAATGGAATCAAGCATAGCAACACCCAATATGCTCTCATGGTGCAGGATCCCAAGCCTCCATCGCCAAGTAGCCAGTGCTGCAATAGCGCCTTTGGATCAGAACGTGGGCGGGATCGAGACGGGAGGGGGTCTAGGAATTTAGGGGAGGGGAGGGGCGGGGTGGGGATCACGGGCGCTTACCCATATCTGGAGTACGGGACGCCAGTCCATGCCACGGTAGCGGCGAGCTGCCGTCGTGGTGTTGCTTGGGCCGTCCTTCTTACACCACCAGCAACGACGCCGTATCCCGTCGGTCGCTGCCTCTCCTCCTAGGTGTGGGGCGGTGGGATCGAGACAGGTGGGGAGGAACCGATGCTCCTGGGGCAGAGCGGGGCCCGAGGCTTGCCGCCGATGCAGGTCAGCAGGTCAGCGTGTAGGTTATGGCAGCGGCGGAGGAGACACCCTTGCCGCCACCAGACATGTCCTGCCTGAGCACGAGCTTCCAGAACCTCCGCGGGCTCCCTGCGTCATGCCCGTATTGAACCGCTCGCTCGGCGAGCCGACCACCACACCACGGCCGCAGGGTCCCTTCACGGTCGTCTCGCACACCGACCGCGCCTCTACCGGCCAAGACGGGCGGCTGCTCTCTCTCTGCTCTCGTTCATTCTCTCTCTCAGCATCTTCAACGACAAAGATAAGAAAGGCCCCTCCTCTAGATCAGATCGAGCGGGGCAGTAGAAGATCGGGCAGGGCAGGTTTGGAAAGAATAAAAACAGGAAACTAAACGGGAGTCACGGGAGCAATTAGTTAAGAGAATCAGACGTAATCAAAGAGAAAACCGCTCGAGGATGGAAAGAAATCGATGGAAGGGTGGCGGTCGTAGGAGTGGTTGGACGAAGCGGGGAACGTAAGAGGGGAAACGGAACACTACGTTTCTTTTAGGTAGTAGAGAAGTTGATAATCTCACAGCACAACGGCCCCGTGCTGGCACACTTGTCCACACGGATCCTTTTTACCGCGCCGCGTGTGGGTCTGCGTGGCGCCCGAACATTAAGCGGCGTGTTCACGTGTCCAGTTGTTCCCTGCCATGTCCTGCCGTGTGGCCACGTTGGTCGTCCAGTGCTTTCGTGCTTGCCTATGAAAACACGGCCGCGCAGGAGTTGGCCAGCCCGAGACATCGCCAAACACGACGGGCCTCCGCCTCCCGCTGCACAGATTTCTTCGCCTCCACCTCCATTCATTCAGGCGAGCATGCTGATGCAATGCTTCTTCTTCTGCATTATGCTGCTTGGTGTTCATGTTGCTGAACCGTCGCCATTGTTTGCTTTTGCCAGGCTACGCGTACGAACGTGATGGGGCGAAAGAGGAGCGCTTCCAAGAAGGCGAAAATCAGCGCCGAAACTCCAGACAGCACGATGGCGCCGCAGGAAGAGTTAGAGACGAACAATGTTTTCTCCCACGACATGGACACGCTTGAATGTGAAATCTGCTCCCTGCCTTTTGATTCGCAGATTTTCATGGCAAGTGTCCCAAAAACTTAACCTCTGCATTGGTTGCAGCATGATTTCGTTCAATCCTTGCGCAGAACTATGCCAATAATAGTTTGTTTGTGAGTTTGTCTCTCTAATAACTTGATTGATGAGCAGTGCAAGAACGGGCATGCGGCGTGCGGCAACTGCTGCATCGGCATGAGCCGCAAGTGCGGCAACTGTCACGAGCGCATCGGCGACTTCCGTTGCCGGGCGATGGAGAAGGTCCTCGCCGGCATGACCAGGCCATGCAAGTTCAGCAGGCACGGCTGCGAGGAGACGGTCAAGTTCACGGAGCTGCGGAGCCACGAGGAGGAGGCGTGCCCATACGCGCCCTACAGCTGCCCGTTCGACGGCTGCGCCTACCGCGGCGCCCTGCTCTACGACCACGTCCGCGACGAGCACGCGCAGGCGCCGGCGCAGGCGCACAACTGTGACATGGTGGGCGGCCTGCTCCGGGGCGTGAGCGTTACTCTGCGGCGGGACGAGCCTGCTGTCCACGCGCTCCTTCACGGCGACAGGGTCAGCGTGATCCTCCTGCTCAACGGCGGCGACGTCCTGGCTGGGCGCTCGCTGTCGCTGGTCCGCATCTGCCCACATCCCAAGCCCGGCCAAGAAGACGAGGAAGTTGAGTACAGGATGGTGGTGACGCGCGACGAGCCTGAGCCTGGGACTGGGTCGCCCTCGCTGGCGGCGTCAGGGAAAGTGCAGTACGTCCGCCGGCTGGAGGGGTACCGGCCCCAACACTTCCTTTTCGTGCCGGACGCATTCTGGGGCTCTTCCGGCAGCGTCGTCGTCACCGTCACCACCACCGTCACCGTGCATCTCATCTGATGGACCGACGCGTGTGTGTTGCTCTGCTCTCTGAAGTGAACTTGAACGCTGAAGCTGCTTAATCCCTGTATCCTGTTGGGCGGATCTGTATTCTGTAGTGTAGTGTAGTGTAGTGGTGGTGGTGCTGCATGTGTCATTTCCAAGTACAGTACGTCGTAGTTGAAAGTACGTAGCAGCAGTATGTTAATTAGTAGGTCTAGTTCCGCTAACTGTCTGCCGAATCCCTGTATCCTGGTGGATGCATCTTTTGTTTTTGGGCGCGCCAGGGATCATCAGGCAGAGGCAGGGAGTTTGTAGCTGTATACAGTATGTATGTATGTACGTATGTTCCATGGTGGGATCGTGTATGTATCAATGTATGTATGGCTCGGCGGTATGACCATGGTCTCACCATGCGACAATACTTGTGCTTCATGTGTCGACTTATTACTGCATATGATGTCCATTCTCCTTTCGGCGCCTTCGTATGGGAGGTGGCCGCGTTCGTGTCGCCGCAACGAACGTACGTACGCATGCATGCATGCAGTGGTGCGCAGCTAGCGTCCAAAGCTGCCGACAACGATGACCTGCAGCTCTAGTAGAGTAAGTTGCACAGAAGTACCACAATTGGGGAGGCATTGGAAGCAGATTGGTACCAAGTTTGGTAATTTTCATATATCAGTACCAAGTCTGGGGTTAGACGTTACAAAAAGGTCTAAATCACGTATAAACGCGTATTGACAGTGTATCTGACTGGCGGGGCCTGCCTGTCAGCTGCCGACGTGGCATTTTTTTTTGCAGAAACCCACGCACGGCGCTGCCTGGTCTGGATCAAGGGGAGGATGCCCTCGAGCCCGAGCTCCTCTCGCATCACCGCGGCTCCCACTTGCGCCGGAGCTGCCCCTGCTCGCGCCGCCGTGGCCTCTACTCGCGCCTTCCCTCTCCGTCGTGGCCTCTCCTCGCGTCGTGGCCTCTCCTCGCGTCGTGGCCTCTCCCCCCTCCGCTGCAGCAGCTCCAGCGGGCAGAGCGCATCTAGCCTGTGCAGGTCTTGGCCCGGCGAGTACCTGAGCTCCCCAACAACCTTGAGCTCCAGCCGGAACACCTCCAAGGCGCTCTCGACGAACTTCGGCCACCCTGCGCTCCCGGCGCGACGCCACCCTGCCGGGCCGCCACGGCCACAGACGCCTTCGTGTTTCCCGCCCGGACCACGACCCCCGCGCCGGCCAGCGCGACGCGGGCGAAGAGCAGCTCCGCGTCGATGTGCTTGGCGCGCTTGAGCCAGTGGTGGTTGTGCAAGGCGACGGCGAGCGAGACGTCAGAGGGCGAAGCGGTGGCTACGACGCTGTCGGCAAGGGCGAGGCGAGGGCCGCGTCCTCGGCGATGACGCCGAGTGGCGGGCGGTAGATGTGATGACGGGCGGCAGCGTGACCCGGGCGAGGACGACGAAGCGGCGGCGAAGCGCAGCGACGCAGCAGTGGCGCTTTGCCGTCGATGGCGTCCGGAAGAAGGAGGAAGAGAAGGAGAGAGGCAGGTCCGGGGACGGCCTGGTCCTAGTCGCCGGTGGTGGTGCTCCGACGTGGCGGGCGGCGTAGGCGAGGAGGAGGCGGGCGGGCGGGGTTACGGAGGCGAAGGAGCTCGCTCGAGGCTCCTCCTCGATCCAGATCGGGCGCCGCGGCGCATGAGGACGAAGGAGGTGCAGGGGGGTTTCTGCAAAAAAAATGCCACATCAGCAGCTGACATGCGGGCCCCGCCGGTTAGATACACCGTCAATACGCGTTTATACGTGATTTAGACTTTTTGTAACGTCTAGCCCAAGACTTGGTACTGACACGTAAAAATTACCAAACTTGGTACCAATCTGCTTTCAATGCCCCAATTATGATACTTGTGTGCAATTTACTACACCAGCATGCACGCACGCACTGACTCGCAGGCGCGTGCATGGCGGACACGCAGCACTGGGCGACGCTGATGTGCACGCCAGCTGCGTGCTAGGAAGCCGGCGCCCCGAGGACACCATTAACGGCGGCACGACCGTCGTCACCTCCCCGCTGTCGAGGTCGACCCCGCGTGCGACGACTCTGTCTCACGTCCGTTCGTCGCCTCCGCCGATGACGGATAGCGTGGACGGTGACGGTGACGGCGAGGCTGCCGCTAGCCCCAGCACGAGCCGCGACTGGTACGTATACCTTAGCATGAGCTGCCTGAGTACATATTCGTAACATGCATAATGCATGGATGCATCCATCCATGACGTACGTACCCCGGTTGTGTGCATGCAGGTGGACGAGGAGCAGCTGGGCGTTCCTCAACGAACCGCCGCCGCCGCCGCCGCAGCGCCGCGAGGGAGCAGGCGTTGGGCAAGGCGCCGCCGCCGCCGTCTGATCGTCACCTTTAATTAGTTCGCTCGGCTAGCTTTATAACCCTGTAAATACGTACGTACCCGCCGTGTAATTGGAGTGGCTTGGCCTATGTTTGATTTCTATAATTGGAGTGGCTTGGCCTATGTTTGATTTCTATATTACTCTCTCCGTTTCTTTCTATTCTGCATATAAAATTTATCCGAAGTCAAATATAGTAAAGCTTGATTAAATTTACATTAAAAATATCAACATCTATACCACACTAAAGTTATAAAAGTTAATTTTGTGATGCATCTAATGATTTCATATTGTGATTTTTGATATTTTTTTCCCATAAAGTCGATCAAACTCTATGAAGTTTGACAGACAAATTTTATACGCAAACTAAAAAAACGGAGTGAGTATTATGCGGCATGTCATGTTTCTTTATTGTTGCTCATGTGACTGGCGATAGTATAATAATATTTGCTCCAATAATAGTATTATAACAATACTCCCTTCGTTTTTTAATATAAGGTGTATTTAGAAAAAAGTCAAATGGGTATGTTTGACCGAGTTTTTAGAAAATATATCAATATCTACAATACAAAATTTATATTATTTGACCCATCATGAAAATTAGTTTCATATTTTATTTATTAGGTATTAAAAATGTTATTATTTTATTCTATAATCTTAATCAAATATTCAAATGGTTGACTTGCATAAAAATCAATACACCTTATATTCTGAAACGGAGGGAGTACAGTTTTGCTCTTTCGAAAAAAAACAAACAGTTATACTAAATCTTAGCCTGCTAGGATTTAACAGAGTGTTTACCGTCAAAAAAATAAAAGAAGATTTAACACAGTCTCTACTGTCAAATAAAATAAAATTTAACACGGACTCAGTCAGATTTAGATATATGCACATCAACATTTGTGCGAGCTGGTTTTTTTAGACAACCCCGCCAAGCTTTACTAATTAATCAAAACTGTCTACATGCCTGAAATTAGTGTTACAGGGAGTGATAACCCAAACATGCTGGCCTATACTAATGAGATAACGTCCTTAGATAGGTTGTGTGCTAGTTCGCAAAAAAAGATGGGTTGTTGACTTCAAAATTGCATAATCTCAATTCATGGACATAAGCAACAGATTTAAAATTCGGCTCGACTTGCTAGTTGCTAGAGCTCGTTAAGATAAGGAGTCAGCTTAGCTGGATTCGTTGACATAACAAGCTCAAATTTAGACTCGATTTGCCTTGCACAAATTGCGAATAAAATGTCGTAATATGTGAACATTAAAGTATATTTATCATATATGTAATATTCTAATAAAAAATTAACACACAGTTTTCTTCACAAATCATAAGAATAAAAATTTTACTCCGGAGGCACATAATGCACACCGCAAATGACAAAAATATTGATGCTTAACTTATGTCCTTTCTGATTAACGAGCTTAATGAGTTATAGTAACTCGTTGGCTTGATTCGTTAAACTTGTTCCGTCCACGAGCTCAGATAAAAACTCAGCTCGACTCGTTAGCCGACGAGTTCGAGCCAAGTAATGAGCTACTTGTTTAGCTTGCGAGAGTTATAATTCTAGGGCAAGGCTTCATCACTCACGACACGAGGCCCATGCACCAGGCAACAACGCTCCTGTCCGAGTCTGACGGGTATGTCGTCTACCTGTGCCCCATCCTCGGCTACCAGGGAACCCTTCATGCCAAGGATCATAGGCAGATGTACCACGATTGGCAGATCGAAGGCTCCACTGATTTCTTCTTCGACGACGGCATGTATATAGGATAGGGGGGCTATGCCCCCCCCCCCTCCGCCCCCCACCCACACACTTCAATAGTTGGTGTACCCCTTGCCGCACAAATATTTTTATTTTGCGAGGTACCAACTTCCCTTCTGAAGCTTAATCCAAGGTTGACGGGTGTCTTCCAATAACTCGTCCTGGCTACATGTTGATTTTTTTATTTGACATGTTGGCCTTTGATTCGCCATGTGGGGGAAATAAGAATACTTGCTAGCTTTTTATGTATGCAATGCATGTTTCATGTGGGTATTTTCTTTAAAGGGGTTCTTGTTCATAGGTTCGTAACATCTTTCAAAAATATGGAGGCACATAAAAATGAGCATATATAGACATGTGAATAATCCCCTTTCTGTCACTAGGAATACTTTGCAAAAGGTCATCTACTTTCACTTTTATAACCATTAGGTCAGTTCTAATTATCAAAAGGTAACCGCAAGATACTATGTTGTTCGAGCCGCCAGGGTTTGGTTCTCATTTTCTAAAAAATCTTGTTTGAGGCATTTCATCTACCACATTCAATATCAAGTGGGTTGATCAAAGATTCAGCCGTTGCACGAGGAGCGAAACAATGCGTGCATTGGTTGAACGGTTGTGTCTCAGTATATTAGAGTCCTGTCCCTTTGCCCTGCTCTCATTAGTGTAAATACATCCGATGCAAGTTATTGGATGCATCGATGAGATACAGTAGGCCAATATCTCCATGCACATCCACACAGTAAAGCCATTCCTGCGTGGCTAGACCTAGATTGCATTTGCTTGAGGTGATTAGTGATATTTTTGCGCTTATCACACCGTCCTTTAAACCGGATAATGTCGGAATTTCCGAGAAAACCACTCCCATCTTGATATGCAGGACTCACATTTCTAATTTTAGTTCTTTTTAAGTAATTAAATAAAATGTGAGGCGGTTTTCTTCAAAAATCCCTCGTGCGCGGTGTACACGGCAGGTGTGTGAGATGTATGCATGATGGGTTCGCCAAATTGAAGGACCGTATTGAAGCGGTATTCTCAAGTTTTGGGACCATATTGAAGCATTTTCTGAATTTGAGGATCATTGTGGACATCGCCACCAAGTTTATACATACATTTTAATCCAAAATATACACTACATTGTGAAACGAAGAGAATAGTGAGCTAATGATATGTAAGAAGTCGGTTTCTCCACAATACTTTAAATCATTAGTTTCTGAACAAACAATGACAAGGCAATCAAGATGCCTCGCGATGTTGCTTTCGGCGATGGCAGTGTCTACCGGTTAGAGAAGCCATGTTGTAACCATCGGACTTTACCCTTGTTTGATCTAGAAGATGATTTGTGGCACTGCGGGTCTCACGGCACGCAGTCCCTCGAGTGTGCTTATATTTCTGGCTTTCGATTTTTAAACTTTTATATCTTTGAAAGAAAAGTACTAGTTAAGTTTTGTTTACGTATTCGTGTTTCTTGTGACGACTGACGAGGATTTTCAAATAAGGTCCATTTTAAATACGTTTGACGAATTTTGAAAATAAATGTCAAGTTTCAACTCTTGAAACTTAGTACGAGTGACCGATAAAATCATGATATTTGTGCCTGCAACCGAGAAACGAAAAATGTCTTCAAAACTTATCTATGAAACTTGGTAAAAGCGAGTGAGAAAATCTCAAGTTTCAGATAAAAAATCGTAAGTTTCAACTACTGAAACTCAAAACTTACTATGCCCTCATGCGGGATCCAACTACTTTGCGAATCGCAAGATAATCTAGCGGCCGGCAGGGCTTGGCAGATGCGTGCCCCATGCAAATTTGCGTATTTGATCTTACACATCAATGCATCAAAAGTTCAAAATACAAGGCTTTTGCATCTGTCGAGCAAAAAATTGAAAAAAAAAGTGCGATAAATAAGTTTCACTAATAAAAAGAGTATGCGCCTTTCACTGTTTCACATAGGGCCACTTATTCTTGCAACTTGCCAGGCAGTTAACCCAAAAAAAGGGCACCGATATTTAGGACAAAGAAAACGCCCAAATCTCAAAGCAAAGCATAACCGGAAGTAAACAAACGAGAAAAAAAATAAAAAAAAAGCCTTTGAAGCATTTTCATGCTAGTGCATGACGTAGACGTCGTATTCGACGGTGGCGTCGCCGGTCTTGAAGTCGAGCCAGTGGGTGCGGGCCTGCGCGTACCCGCGTGCGAAGCGGAAGGCGCCGGTGCCACCGACGACGGGCATCTCGCGGACGTCGGTGAGCGGGCAGTTGCGGCCGAGCACGGCGAGCGTGCTGCCGTTGTAGGGGCCGGAGGTGAGCACGAGGTTCATGCTCTGCAGGAAGCCCAGCTCCGCCTGGTCCGCCCCCATGTACAGGCCCTGGGCGCGGCCGACGGCCGCCGAGTCGGGCTCCGGGCCCTCGGTCAGCGGGTCGTCCATCACGTTCACCATCCCGAAGAAGGTCCGCGACGACGGGTCGGCCGGACCCACCACCCGCACCGCCGACGGGGACGCGCCGCTCACGGTGTCGTGGAAGAAGAAGTGGAGGTGTGTCGGCGCCGCTGGGTCGGCGGACCGGCGATGCCCGTGGGACAAGGCCCTGTGGCCGGCCCGGTGCTGCAGCTGGGCTTCGCTCACCGCCGACAGCACCGTGAATAGCACAAGAAGCACCACCGCTCCCTTGGCCATTTCTTGAGCTAGGTGCTTCAGTGAGTGTCTGTGACTTTGTGCGATCTTTCAAGTGTATCTCACCTGTCATTTATAGTGGGATGGAGGGAGTGTAAAGGAACATCAGCGACACGTGGTGGGCTCCAATTGGCGATCCAGAAAGCTGCTCAAGTGGAGTGGACAGTGGTTGGGCAACATGGACAATACTTTGCTTGGCCAGTGGTGATAGGCACCTGACCCGGGGAGCACTATGCAGAGGATCAGCGGTTATGATGTTGCTTGTAGGTTTTAGATTGTGGACTTTGTGGTTTTGGAGGAATGTTGTGAGTGGAGCTGGATCACCATATTTTTGTTGTCGGTGGTGAAATTAGAGCAACTCCAACAGGCCGACCCAAACGGCCGGCGACTTCGATCGGCCGCCCGTCCGGCGTCCGCCCTCTTTTAGATTTGGGTCGGCAGCGCGCCCAACGCGCCGACCCATATGTGCGGCGTCGCCGGTTGGCCGCCCAATATTATATTGATTTGCATTCCAAACATAATGTCAAATAACATAGTTTACCGAATAAAATATTATAGTTTTACAAGCCGGATGCAAATACAAATATTTCACATAGTTTTGCAAACGAATAAAATAAGATACATCTATTGCACTCGAAATAGTCATCATAGCCGACCACCCCCTCTCTAATACGGTTGAAAAGATGCCTACTCATATGGAAACGGCATCAGAATTTTTGATGTTTGAACAACGGGTTTGTTGTATCAAAGTAGTCCTTCCAAAGAAGGAAATGCCCGCTCTCTCGGTTGTGATTCAACACCGGAAGGTGGCCCGGAATGGAGCCACGGAACAACGGCCGCTGGTTGTTGAGGTGGTGATGGACCAACACGGCAGCCAATATCTCCTCCTCGTAGTCGGACGATGAATCATCGGAGTCGTAAAGGAAATTGCGGAAAAAGAACTCGTCGGCGGAGTCCATTTTCGTACCTTGGCAAACTGTCGAACAGCTTGCGGGCGTTGAAGAAGGAAACGGCCGGCGAGGGGAGTCGCGGCGCGCACGGACCAGCTAGCTGCCCTACGGACGTCCGACGAGTAGGCCGGCGTCCGACGAGCGTGGCCGGGGCGGCGAGGCGGCCTCTTGGTCGCGAGGCGGCTGTGCGGTGGGCGGAGCGGCGGTGGGAAGCAGTTTGCTCCCCGGCGGCAAGACGGCGGTGGCGGGCGACGGGGGGAGTGAGCGGCGTTGTTGGGCGGATGTGGAGGCGGCGGTGGCGAGTCGCCCGGCAAAAAAGGGCGGCAGCGTCGGCGACGAAGGAGGCGGGCGAGGGTTGCTGTTTGACTGGGGGGTGAGGGGGAGGCCAATGAGCCACCGACCAGCAGGTCCGGAGAGAGGAGAAGGCGAGCGTGCGCGCGTCCGTCGCGTGTCCGCGCCGATGCAAATCCTGCTCAAAAATGGGCTGGGAATGGGTCGCTCGCGGACGAAAAGCGGACGCGCGTCTGTTTGGGTCGGCGCGTTGGGCCGACTTTTCTATCCGCGCCGAGCCAAACGGACGGCGGCGGATGAAATGGATCGTCCCATTAAAGTTGCTCTTATGGAGGCAGAAATCAACAACATATGGGAATCCAATTGTACACCTTCACGTTTTTCCGTTTGAAGGATGGATGGGTGCGTACTTGGCACTTTTCGCACGGGATGTTATTCATCCGTAGTGGGGTTAAGTAGACCCCGCCATTCATCGACGACAATGGAACTTCCACGGATTAGATCGATGATCATGATGTGGCCAAAATAAGGGTCATGGCGCACTCTTGGGGTTGGCATTTCTACCATTGTACTGTACTTGGAGTTAGCGACAGTGCATGTTGGAATTGCTGACATTTTTTTGCCATGAGACGTAAAAGACGGTCCGCGAGCATCGGTTTTTTAAGCAAACTGCACGGTTGGTCGCGGGTTCCTAAGATATTCCACAGCATAGAAAATCCTGGCAGAAACAGCCATGCATGACATGTAACAATTATCCTTGCCACAATCCACAAACATTTTATTGGATGGAAATTCTATAGTATTTTGTAGACTCTTTACCGAAAAAAGGAAAGTATTCCGTAGACAAGGGAGGGTGCATAATGCTGGTCGTCACAGCCTTTGTGGTAGTGGACCAATCCTGACATCCTGTGGTGCTTGGCTTCCACGCCGAGCAACCAGAGCTGAGAAAACTGAAAAGCACACGTGCATGTCCCGTGGTACGTAGTGGACTTAGGCTAGACACGGTCGTGCTTGCCCAGGTGCACTAGCTAGCTGGTATTCGCAAAAGAAAGATGCACTAGCTAGTAGTGTCTCCAATTCAATGGCAGCAAAAAGAAGGGAAATGTGAAACAATCATATCAGTTGCGCTCGTGGGTCGTGCTTGCCCAGGTCAGGGTGCACTAGCTAGAGTCTTTTCTGAAATCCAATCGCACCAAAAAGAAGGAAAATGTGAAACAATCATATCAGTTGCACTCGTGCTTGTGTTATTTCCGGAATGTTCAATATGCCAATGACGAACGAGTTGCTATCTATAACTGGAAACGCGTACTAATAGGAAACAACAAAATCTGGTTATGCATTGTTGATCAAGTAATATTTCTTACTCCTTCCGTCCTATAATATAAGAGCGTTTTTAAAACTGGACGGAGGGAGTAACTTAGAGAGACACCTCCGCTGTTCTTTAGCAATTCTATTTACTTACTGAAAGTACTAGCTTTAGTACTGAATGCACACCAAGACTGTGCCGAAGGATACTTATACTTTTATATAACTAGCAATACATGTTTCGTAGGGAATGTCATTACTGAGACCCATGCACATGATCTCCATACACAAAGATAAAACATAAAACATTTGAGTATTCTATTATAGTTTCCAGGAAAACTAACTGCACATATCACTTATATATGTATTTTAATACTATCATCGCCGACACTCTGCAAAAAAAAAAACTAAGGCCCCGTTTGATAGCAAAATATTTTCTAAGTATTTTAAAAATACTACAGTTTTTGAGATTACCATAGTTTTATTTACAATGAGTTGTTTGTTTGCCCCTAACAACTGTGCTTTTAATACTGTAGTATTGGGCAAACTGCAGTTTTTTCTCTGCATAAAAAAAAGAACCCCAAACCTCTTTTTAAAAAACAGAGCTGCTGAGTGCTTAAAGCAATGGCTAAACAGCAAAATTTACATCGTTATGCGGCTACAGCCAAACAGGTTCTATGTATTGTGAATACTCCAAAATACTTTGCTTTGATAAAACTATGGTATCTCACACCCGCATGCAAAATTACTGTAGTTTTTGATACTTTGGTTTATATAATACTTTGCTATCAAACACAGCCTAAACTAAACTAAACTACACATATCAATTACAAATGTATTTCACTAATGTCGTCCATGTACACACACTCGATTCATTAACTACCAGTCATCATGCAGGCAAATCAACTAACGCTAGATAATTTCAATTTCACACATGTCAACTTAGTAGTTGGCTCTCCAGTACGAGACAAATATGAGGCCAACAGTTAATATGATAGTAGCAGTGTAAAGTATGAGACAATAATAGTTTACCTTCTTTTCAATTGGTCGTTTTCTGGAAATAGAGATCTCCTGGAGTAAATTGTTGTTTGTTGTACAAAACCATACGTCCGTCGCAGGCTCGCAGCTCTCTTGGATTAATTCCTTGGCAGCTTCTCCGCCGGAATGTATAGGTACGCTACATGCCTACACCCTCAGTCCGCCTTCTATTTATTCGGTGAGTTCTTCTCGATTTCTCATGTCTTCTCTGCTTCTTTAGATTCCATTGCTGCTTGCTACCTTCGCTGTGAGCTTGTGACCTGGATGCACCAATTGGAATCGGAGTCTAGGCCGAGGTGCCTTCTTGACGAGATCTTGAACCACACTACCAGACGCGTTGCTGCCGGCCGCACATGGTCTTTTCTTCCCAAATAAATCAAAGTTCATTTCATCCCTTTTTTGTTTCTATGTTCATTGTTTTTGAGATAGTTCACCACTCATGCTGAATGGTCTTTAGGTTATATGTTCTATTTTTAATACATCATAAGTTTATAGTGAACTAAGAACTCGATCTCAAAAAGCTGCCATTGTGATAAGTTTTTTTAGCAAAAGAATCAAATGACATTTTGAAGAACATCGCGTACAAAGAATATCGAAAGAATGCTAGAAGGATGACACTTTTTTTTCTTTGCGAGAAGAAAGGTGGCATGTTTTGTGCTAAATAATTTACTAATTCCAAGTTTTGAGAATAGCTTTCTTATAAGATGTACTTCAACTACGCAGCAACAAGATACATGCATGGACTTTGCTTTGGTACACACCCTATTATAATAATTTTGCTTTGAGAATTGTTTTTTTATATGAATCACTTTCTGCTTTTAGGGTAATGTTTTCCTAATTGCCAACGATTTCATCAAAGGCCTAATTTTTGATTTGGCACAGGGCCCCCATTTTCTCGGGTACAGCCCTGCTAAGAAGAAATAATTATTATGTGTTTCCGGATTTGCCATGTTGCCGCAGCGAAAATTGGCATGCGTTTTAGGGATTTGTCGGCAAAGAGAAATGTCAGGCTAAGAAAAGGTGAGTTGCCCACATGTTAACCAATTGCCATGCTACAGCAGGGCGAATTATCATGCCACGTAGATACATTTTCATACATGCTTCCAGTAATTATCATGTTACATCATGGGAAGTGTCATGCTACATACTGGATCATTTTCTTAGGAGAGTGTATGAGAGCGAACATTCGCGTCATTCTCCCAGGAGGATGGATTGGGAGCGAACAAGATTGCCACACTCGTCGCTTTGAGATTGGCATCCGGAATTGGATGCACCAAAGGGCGTTCCCTTGAGAAAACACAATAAGCTTTTTGTCGAATTATTGTTTAACATTTTTTGGCTAAAAAGATCTGTTGTTTTTCTCGCAAAAAAAGATTTGTTGTTTGACACGAGTTTCAAGCTTTGTTCGTGTTGTGTACAAAAAAAAAGCTTCGTTGTTCAGGAGGCCCTCGTACCCAGCCACTGCTAGGGTTCCTTCTGCCTACCACCGGCGCCAGCGCCGGTCTGCCTCGTCTCCTGTGGCCTTAGGGCCATGGTGGCATGGTGGATCTCGACCATTGCCGGTGGGAGGGCTTTATTTCTAGATGTTTTTCTGACTTTTCTTAGGGTTTGTGTCCTGCTCAGAGAGATGAGGTGGCGGCGGATCTTTGAAGACGAAATAAGTTTCTTCCCGCCTAGCCCCCATCCCGGTGGTGCTTCTAGCGTGATTTGAGGGCGTGTGGAGACTTGTCTCTGGTGGATCTCGTGCGATTCGGTCGGCATTTGTTTTCGATGGATCTACATGGATCCAGTCTTTATTCATGTGTGTTCATGTGTCTAGAGGTTGGATCCTTCCGATGATCTAAGCATCTTTTCAACGATGGTGGTTGTTGTTCTGGTGCGTTGGTCCTATATGGCCTTAGCACGACGACTTCCCGACTGCCTACTGCAACAAGTTTTGGCCAGCTCTAGGGAGGGAGGGGCGATGACGATGGTGCTTCTTGAACTTGTTTCAGTGCTTGTAGTCGTCGCTAGGTGGTCTACGAATCTGAGTGTATTTTTTATTATTTTTGGTATTCGTTGTAACATCATGATTGATGATGAATAGATTGAAAGTTTTCTTGCGAGAAAATGATTTGTTCAAGTTTAACCATAAATATAAGGCAGGCTTCCCCCGTGCTGCTAGCTCTTGCCTATTGACGGCATAAGGCGAATATTACCTGGACCAGGCCTGAGCCTGACTCTCTCCTTCCTCTTCTGACCTTTCCTTTTGAAAGCGTCTCGATATACGACGGCAATGGCAAACGCACGACCGCACGGCCAAGAACTTGCATGTTTGCACCACGCGTCGTCCCTCGTCCGCGTATATATACCCGGGGTGTCGCCTCCGCCCTAGCACACACCAAAACCATCGCATCATATTGCGCCGGCTGATTCGTGAAGTGCCAGCTTAGCTAGAGCAGCCATGGTGCTCTCCCGTGGCGCCTCAGACACGGACGTGTCGGTGCACTCCACGTTCGCCTCGCGCTATGTCCGGTCGTCTCTCCCGAGGCATGCGCGCCCTGTTGTTCTTCTTGCTCGATGCTCTCATCTCGTGGTCTGTTCTTACTAATCGACCGGCTGGTGGACAGGTACCGTATGCCGGAGAAGTCGATCCCCAAGGAGGCGGCGTACCAGATCATCAACGACGAACTGATGCTCGACGGCAACCCGCGGCTGAACCTGGCGTCGTTCGTGACGACGTGGATGGAGCCCGAGTGCGACAAGCTCATCATGGCCTCCATCAACAAGAACTACGTGGACATGGACGAGTACCCCGTCACCACCGAGCTCCAGGCACGTTACGTAGTCCTTGATAAATTTCCCAGCTTTGACCTGCAGCCTCACAGAAGTTGTTTTTTTTTACTTTGTGCGGCGTTGCATTGCAGAACCGTTGCGTGAACATGATCGCGCATCTCTTCCACGCGCCGTTGGGCGAGTCGGAGACGGCCGTGGGCGTGGGCACGGTGGGGTCGTCGGAGGCCATCATGCTGGCGGGGCTGGCCTTCAAGAGGAAGTGGCAGAACAAGCGCAGGGCCGAGGGCAAGCCATTCGACAAGCCCAACATCGTCACAGGCGCCAACGTCCAAGTAACTAAACTAGCTCACGAATTAATTCATGAAACTGTCCTTTGAGGTGCAAGTTGAGATTTGGGTTACGATGCTCTTGTACGTAGGTCTGCTGGGAGAAGTTCGCCAGGTACTTCGAGGTGGAGCTCAAGGAGGTGAAGCTGCGGGAGGGGTACTACGTGATGGACCCCGAGCAGGCGGTGGCGATGGTCGACGAGAACACCATCTGCGTGGCGGCGATCCTAGGCTCCACGCTCAACGGCGAGTTCGAGGACGTGAAGCGCATCAACGACCTGCTCCAAGAGAAGAACAAGGAGACTGGGTGGGAGACGGCGATCCACGTGGACGCCGCGAGCGGCGGCTTCATCGCGCCGTTCCTGTACCCGGAGCTGGAGTGGGACTTCCGGCTGCCGTGGGTGAAGAGCATCAACGTCAGCGGCCACAAGTACGGCCTCGTCTACGCCGGCATCGGCTGGTGCGTCTGGCGCACCAAGGAGGACCTGCCGGACGACCTCGTCTTCCACATCAACTACCTCGGCACCGACCAGCCCACCTTCACGCTCAACTTCTCCAAGGGCTCCAGCCAGGTCATCGCGCAGTACTACCAGCTCATCCGCCACGGCTTCGAGGTAACTACACCTAGCTCATGTCACGAGTCTCAGTTCAAACATCTATCGATCGATCGGGAGGAGATTTGTCATTTTAATTGCACACGATGGATGCAGGGGTACAAGAACATCATGGAGAACTGCCAGGAGAATGCCATGGTGATCAAGGAGGGCCTGGAGAGGACGGGCCGCTTCAACATCGTGTCCAAGGACCAAGGCGTGCCGCTGGTGGCCTTCTCCCTCAAGGACCACAGCCGCCACGACGAGTTTGAGGTCTCCGACATGCTGCGCCGGTTCGGCTGGATCGTGCCGGCGTACACCATGCCCGCCGACGCGCAGCACGTCACGGTGCTCCGCGTCGTCGTTCGGGAGGAGTTCAGCCGCACCCTCGCCGAGCGCCTCGTCCTCGACATCGACACCGTCATGAACCAGCTCGACGCGCTCCCGTCCAACGGCGTCTGCAGTAAAGCAGTGACGATAAGAGCCTCCAGAATATAATTAATGGTCATGGTGTGAAAACTACCGATTATCTTGCTGATTCGAGTGAAAGCTATGATTGTACTAGGGTGTTTTAGGCAGATTGTAACCAAAATTTTGCTGTGGCTTTTATGACTTGGACAGTTTGCATTACAGTGATAGTAGTATTTCTGTTAAAGCTATAAAGGTTTTATTACAAAGTCAATCATGGGTGGTGTTGTGTTCTCAAGTTATTTTTCTTTTTCTGCAAAAGTAAGTTGTTTTTGTTCGGCTACGAAGTATGAATCTCACAAGAATTCGCCCTATCCTGACCCATCAATCCTTTTTTTTTGACGCGAACAGCAGGAGCTCTGCCTTTGGAAGAGGGAAAATGGTCCAGTTAATAGGCAAACCGTACCCGAAAACTATACAACGTGCGGTTAATATGGGAAACCGGCAAAAAAACCACACCCAACAACTCATGGCACATCATCTGTGCCAGAAACAAGAGCCCCCAGACCTAGGAACGGAGGCCATGCCTTGTATCCAACAAAGACGAACTCCGCAAACACCCACAAACTCTCTACAATGGCAGCACACCGAAGTGCACCCTCGCAACAGAAATGGTCAAGCATTGGCCTGAACTAATGCGCGCACCGCCTCGATCGCCTTGGGCGTGTGTTCCTTCTTGTACATCTGCAGATAGTGTTGCATCTTCTCATTCAGGTCTTCCTCAGATGCTTTTCCTTTGCTCTTGAGTGTTGGAACCTCTCCAAAGGCCTCCGCCCGCCTATACTCCACGCAGCTTGGCTACAGGAATGTCGCAATCTTTGTTTTCTTGTCCAAACGGCAGCTTCGTCGCTGTAAGAGAGAAGGGGCAGCCTCTCCCACCTGCAAAACTTGCGGCGAGCTCGACACATTGAGAGCAAGCTCTTCGAGGAACTCCCCCCACTGAGAGGAGGCTCTCCCAAGAGGCTCATCTGCATCCATCTGGATCAGCTCCTCTGAAGGCTTCCCGGTGCAAGGGGCACTGGAGACCTTCGGCTCCTCCAGTGTCGACTGCTCAACAGACTCCACCTCGAGACATAACCATGCCAAAACAAGAAGACACCTTGGCCCGCTCCTCCACGCCTTGACTCACCATCCCGGGTAGGATGAAGCCAAGTCAGGGGATCATCCTCGAGCATGACCTTTTCCAAGGCAGGCGGATCATCAACGGATTGGGCCTTCTCACTCAACTCAGCCGAGCAGCCAGCCACCACAAGCGCCTGTAATCCTCACCAACGGCCACAGTAGGAGGAGCAGATTCAACATTGGCAAGGTCTTGGCTGCCCCTGATAGCTTCCATAGGTTCCCATAGGCTTGAGACTTGAGCAGTCCAACTCTCCACAGCAGCAACCAAGTCTTGAAGAGGCTTGAACAGCACCTCAAGACGACCAGCGAACAAGGCCTGTAGCTCAGCGCCGAGCGCCTCCGCCTGAGCTGCAAGGAGAGGCCGCAATGGCTCCAAAACAGCAGGGGGCACGCCGGGGTCAACCGCCGGCACGACACCATCAGTCGCAGGGTTGTCTTGATGAGAAACCACCGAAGCCCAAGTGCGACCAGGTCGATGCAGTGGGGCTGGAAGCGATCAGCTGTAGGGGGGAGACCGCTGACAAGGCCCGGAAGGCGCGAGCGGGGACGGCGAGGTTCTGAACCGGCAGGATGCCGTGCCAAGCACCCCCGCTCGCGATGGCCGGAGTGGCCACATCCCAAGCACCGGACAGGGCCGCGGCAGCCCGCGACGAAGTGGTCCGACGCCAAGCACCGAAAGCAGAGGCCGAAAGTCCTATGCTTGAAAGTGCGAGGCAGTCCAGCATCCTTCCTGGGAGGGGGAGCAGCCACCTTCTCCAGGCTCGGGCGGCGCCGTCTCCCAACCTCCACCCAAGCCGGGGCAGCCGGGGCCAGAGCGGCGGGCGCCGGGGTCGGAGCCGCAGGGGCCAGAGCGGCCAGGTCCGGGGCAGCCGGGGCCAGAGCCGCGGGCACCGGGTCGGCGCCCAGGGCCGGAGGCGGCCGGCACCGGGTCAAGAGGCGGGCGCCGGTGCCGGAGCAGCAGGGCCGGAGCGGCCGGGCGCCGGGTCGGAGCAGCAGGGCGAAAGAGCGATCATTGGAGAGGGGCTGGTCGGGATCCGGTCAGGCCTTCATCCCGGCCGGCCGAGGGGGAGGGGAGGCGGCGGCGGGAAGCGGCGGGGCTACGGGGCCATGGGCGAGGGCGTGAAGGGGCTCTTGGCGGTGGCGGCCCGCCGCCGCCAATGAGTCGCAGGAGGCTAGGGCTCCTTGGGCGTGGATTTTGGCCTACTGAGGGAAAATCTTTGACCCATCAATCCAAATGACCGTAAAAAACGCTCTTATATTATGTGATGAAGGTAGTAATAGACGTCTTATATATGTTTATGCTTGTCTTGCATATTTTAAGATGGGTGTCTGTTGGTTCCTAAATATTCTTGGAACGGGAGTTTTGCTAAAAGAAATACGAGAATATTCTTAATGAATACGTCCTCTGAAATTCAGTCCAGTGATTCGTGCACGAGTCTGCGCTAGAAAATCTTTACCTTGTATAAAACAAAGTATAAGTATGTGCACACATATTAAAAATAGTGAGTGCACGCATGAAAACGAAAATCTTTTTTGAAACTATATATAGTACAATCGAAGTCACTCACATACACGAGCATACACTCACTATAAACGCATACATGCACACCCTTCTCCTATGAGCAGTTGCGTAGCTAGCCTGGGAACACGCCCGGGCCAACAGCCTATGTACAGTACTGAACAATGTCCAAATAGTGTTTTCTAGCTATAGTCACTGAACGACAGAGCAGCCATGGCCCCAGTAGCCTCGGGCCTGGCTACGCCCCTGCCTATGAGCACCTCCGAGAGCCAGCATAACATCTTGATATTTTACGATGTCACACTGGAAGCCTAAAATAAATTTAAGAATAATGCGAGCACCAATGTTTGTCTAGGGTTTGAACCCTAGTGGGTTAGGACATGTCCTCCTAAACCACACCGTTAGCCAAACGAAAAATGTTCGGCAAGAGTGATGTGCACTGGATCGCTAATATTTGGGAGGTTGTTAATGCATGCAAGTACTGATAAGTAACGAAAGTACATCCAATAATCAGCAACTCTCTAAGACAGATGCACACCCAGGAGTATGAAAGAGGAGTCCTATATACACACACACATGCTTCCATGGCAGAAAAGTGAGCCCTTTGGTTCATAAATCATGCTATCGTTTGCTATGTGGGAATTTTCCTGTAGGTTGCCATCCATGTGTTATGTTTGGTACCTATGCTCAAATATTTTGTTCTTTTCATAGTCCACCGCAACTTCAACATATTGGAGCCATCCACCGAGCCGTCCTTGTCAAATGCATGCTTTGAACTGTGGTGAAATGCACAATGTCTTTTACAAATTTGGCATGTGAATGCATGCTTGTAATTCAACGACATCAATGTGTTATGTATACGTGTATATGCATGTTTTGAAATTTGGATTCATCTAAAATGTGTTACATAATAACATTCATTATTTAATGCATAATACTTCTTATATTCATATATGTATCAAATCATGCACAATACTTCTTATATTCATATATGTATCAAATGCATAACGGTGCCACTGTAGCAAAAAACGCTGCCGTGGCAGTATTATTATTTGGCCTGCACAACATATTAGTAGCATGTGTGGTGTCCTGCAAGCTACCAACATACTAATAAACTAGGAGCATGTGACGCTTCCACACACTGTAAGTTGTCTGTATCATCAGCCAAGTGTGAAATTCCCACACGCCATACGTTCTCTGTATGATCAGCCGCGTGTGACTCCAGGGAACACCACCAGTGTTGGATATGCTGGCAGCGTTGGATTGCAACACGCCACCCATTAGGAACATACTAGCTGCGTGTGGCCACACACTGCTAGTAATACCTTACCAGCGTCGTCATACTCACGATGTGCAACCCGAACGCGGCTAGTATGCAATATCGCACCCTGCTAGTAACGGGGTCCTGTACTTGTGCGAGGACATACCTGCCATGTATGACTAAGGTATGTCGCCACCCTAGAGTTGTCTTGCAGAATAGGAAAGAAAATCATAGTACCTCGGCCATTAACTCCCCCTCGAAGCCGTGATGGTTTTGTATTGTCCTTTGAGTAGCAGATGCGCCACAATGCTACACATTTGGAACGCCATGCTCGTGTTACCGAAGATGAAATCCACGATGCCTTTGACCCAACACTCATGGTAGAGCTACCAGTGATGTTTGGCATAAAAACTATCCTGGTAGCTGAGGATGGCACACTCAGCACACCGGTAGATGATGGACCTGCCCGACTTGGAAAGTAGAGTGCCACCACTGGCGCTTGGCGGCTCCTACCGTGTTCTCGACAGTCATGTCGTGAGCGAGGAACCCTTAATATAGGACGACTGCCATTGACCGACGAGCACACAAGTTAAGTTACAGTACATGTTAGCATGTATAAGTACATATATTGTCACATGCATGATCGAAAAGCATTGCATGAAAATAATGGAGCACACAAGAATATTCGTTTCATTCATGAATGTAGACGTAAGCTAGCAATCGTGCATGCATGCATGAAAACGAGCAACACAATTGACACGTGTATGGTATACTTTACTTACTCAGCGTGCCCGTTTGATCCATGTGCTATCCCTCTTCGGTCGCCGAGATGACGGTCACATCAAGGATACTGGGGGGGGGGGGGGGGCAATTCCCCCCAAAGCTCAACATATAGCTTTGATACTGATGTCGTCACCGGCAGCATCTCGTTCCATATGTCCTCGGTAATGATGATGGGCTCCGCAACCTTGTACACTCTGCTCTTGACGTAGACCGTGTGACGGTTTGTGTTGTGGCGTGGGCCGTCCTTGAGAGCATCGGCGATGGTGGTGTAGTTCCCGCTACCGTCCAGTGTGACCACCAGCATCTGCAAATGCCACCATGCATTCCATTGCCAATTGAACCAACTATGTATGCTAGGAAATGAGATTGGAAGAAGCTATATTTGATGATCTTGCTTTGTGAATTCAACACGTACTATATATATTAGAGGCTAACAAACACTTTGTTGTGCCGATTTTTTTTATGTCGCGTCTATTGTGTAGTTTTTTAGTCATTTTATCATTCTTGGTGTTTGTTGTATGATGTGTGCTACGATGTTTGTTTTTATAGACATTGGTGGCTTGATTGTTCCTCATATTTTCACTAAACATGTAATTTACTGTGACTGCAGAGGTGGTAGGTGTTTGTGGCTGTAAGTTCCTACACATATGATATTAATTATCAATTGGTAGCTGGAGTGTGGGACAGTGATGCGAGTGTATGTGTGACAGATGACCAAGAGAAATCTACACGCATGGCACACTCCCAACAACGAACACCATCTTACAACTCGAACCCACATGTCTAATCTAGTACGATGCACCAAAGAGATATCTTTCTAGAGAGCTTAGTATCTTTAGAAACTAGATGACACCCCGCGCGTTGCCGCGGGACTCTTTGGTTTTCATCATGAGCATATCAGATGAATATCATGTATTGTTTGGATGAGAAGGAAATATGGCTCGTACATTTGAAAATGTGATGTTACAGTCTTATAGATCCAATGTAATATTGATATTTACATCTGAAATGTTGGTAGAAATACATTTTTGCACAAACATACACAGATTTATATTGGGTAGAAGCTGCAAGATCTCCTGGTAAAGAGAGGCACGGCGGTCAGACAACAAGTGCTTAGATAACTGGACGATAAAATTTCAAGTAGGAACTATGTACGGTATAACAATCTGTAGTGCTGTAATTGCTCTACAATCTCATTTTGATGTTGTGCATGACAAAATAAATTATGTAACTCCAGCCATCCATGTACCGTAACCATCTACTTTTCGTTCTTCTGATGTACAAAAATCAAATAGCACAATTTAACAATAAATGAGAAAAACCAATAAACATGCATTGCTGGGATGGCAAATAATACAAACGTTCTTTCTTCTAAAAATCAGCAAATCATATAGGATAACCTCACAGTGAGTAGCAATATAGTAGATGCGAATTAAGAATGGGGCCATGGAGGACTCAGGAACATCTTGCTATGAACTGGATGCCATGAGGGTCAGAGGCATGTACCAGCAGATCCAAGGGGAAACCCAAATTTCTCCAAGCAGTATAACTTGTATGAGAGGAATATACAATTAAGGGAGCAAATAAGTAACACAATGAGGTTAATTAATTTGAGTAGGGACTAAGATAAGGGATGCTCACGAGCAGGGTTCTCGGTGCGGTCAAAGGAAAGATAGGAGTATCGATGAGTATCGTGGTAACCTTGTATCGCTTGTCAGAACAGTACATCATCAAAGTCAAACAATATCACCACTACAGCATGGCCCCAACCACATCCATTATCCTCTATGTAAAGAGGTTTCAGCAGCTTCTAGGCGTGCACAGTTTCTTCTCACATGTACTGTAGCTTTTAATCAATAACTGAACCAAGATGTGCCGTCTTTAGGCTTACTAAAACTTCAGTCTTGACTTAAAATTAACTATTTTAGTGGTCCAAGAAATAAACCGATTGATGTAGGTTCACCATATTATTTATCGAGAAGGGTACTACTTTAAGATTGGCGATCCAAATAAAAAGATACTAGAAAACTTTCAACAGCTAGAACAATCAAGAGAGAAGCAGTACTAACCACACAGACGAATATTGTGACGCTGGTAATGAGGGTGTTGTTGAACCCTTCTTGTAGGCCTATGGAAACGGTGAGTGTGGCACAGGTGGCTGAATATGAAGATGGCGATATCTCTTGAAGCCCACCAGCTGCTTCGCATCCCAATGTCCAATGATTCACTTTTGTACCAACACGCTCACAGACCCCGTGATAGAGAGCCCAGAGAGCATCAAGGAGTGATGCCGATTGGCACACTTTGTGCTCCTTTCAAGTGTATCAGGCGTTAGGCAAAATCAACAGAAGCAACGTACGAGCAATAATCTCGAAAAAATAGCTAAGTGATTTTCCGTTTCAAAAAAAAAATTGCGTGTGATTTCCACCAACAAAGAAGAAACCACCCTGGTAAAATTAAGGACGTTTAGACATATACGGAGTACTTGTCATTTGTTATTGGGATTCTTTTGTGGTTGTACTTATCAAACATGTGTGCTTTGGAAACCCTGTGTTATGTTAGTTTAGTACAGCAAATAAATCAGAAGTTGTTGTGTCATGGTCCAGTTTGTGATAGAACTAACCAAACCGAGGAGAGAAAGCAAGAGCAATCATATACAGTATATATATTCATTCGCAAAAATATAATATACAGTACATATAGGGAGTAAAGGCATATGGTATTATTGTTGTGTTGCGTAGCGAGATACTCCCCCCGTCCAATAATATAAGAGCGTTTTTAGTGCCAAAAACGCTCTTATATTATGGAATGAAGGGAGTACACAACAACACATACAACCAGAAGCCTGATAGATAGGCACCTAAATAGGATTAAGTGATTTTTCACCTAAATCAACACCTGCAAGCGCATGGAAAATTTTATTGATGATACGACGCAAAGAGACGGATCAGACCAGTGGCGGAGCCACCTCCCGGCGACCCTGGGCAGCTGCCCGGGCTCTGCCCAGGAACTTCCATTGGAATATAGATGGAGATGGAGAACTAATCATGAATTTTAGTGGGCAAATACTCATGAACCACATCCCTTTGTATTTTGCCCCGGCTCCATGGTCTGGCTAGCTCCGCCACTGGATCAGACAGAGGCGTCCCGGCCAGTGACGGCCGCGAGCAGCGTGCAGACGAGCGAGGCAAGCGTGTCGGCGCCCCTTGGCCGGCTTGGTGCAGATGTCGAAGTAGGGCCTGTCGGGCACGAGAAGAGACATACCATGTCCTGAAGCCCTTGATGTACTGGGCGATGTGAACGCGAGAACGACGGTCAGGAGCGGGCCAGCGGGAGTTGCCAAACACGACCAGATAGGAGAAGAGAGTGACGCCTAGGCTGCATGCGGAGGCAGCGTCTGGTCTCCCACCGGCGGCCTGCTGATTCTAGAAGCTTCCACCCTCCGCCTCCTCTTCGTTTCCTGTACCAGCAGCGAAAAGCGTGAACAGCGGGGCTCCAAATTCGCCAGTCTCCTAATTTTCCAAGGGCTAAACCTAAATATGTGGCTAATCCTCTCGAGCAGAGGCGCAATTTGTACTGGGGAGAACAATTGCATCTGTTACTGCTCTATTTATTCGGTGGAGGAGAAAAAGAAAGGGCGGTGGAGAAGATGAAAAGGGGCATGTTAAATAAATCGGTGGGGGAGTTACTGGAAGATGATTGGGCCGTATCACCGCAGCCGGAGCTTAAGTTTTGCTCAAAAAAGAAACATTGATGTGAGCTGATGACTCGGCAGTTTATGGTGACGTGTTGCATGTGTAGGAAATTGCAATAGTAAGGATGACCTATTTAAGTGTGAAGATGATGTGGCACAGCGCTGATGTGGACAGTGTGCATGCTGAGAGAATAGAAAGAAGTGGGGAGCAACTTTTTAAGAATGGTAGATACTAGCAGGCGGAAGCACGGCGCATCGGCTTAAGCCCCTCGTTGAATTTATTACCAACAATTAGGCCACAAATGTAGGATGTCAATAGCAAAGCACTTAGAGGTCTAGCCATGATTTTGAGACATTGGTGAACATGATGAAGAAAGACTAGCTGTGAGATTCAACGCACTTCAGTAGCTCTTCGGCTGGGGCATATATACAGTTTACAGTAACCTCCAGGGAGAGGGGTCGTGCGCCACTGCTGGTGATCGTGTGCCACTAACACACACCGGCGCGCTGATGGGGGATGTTCACCGCTACCAACGATGAGGTGTGAAGGAGAGGTAGGGGGTTGAACAGAGTGGAGGTTACCAGGATTGTTTGCCATATGCGAAGCCATGCCGGAGTCCAAGTATCAGTCAAAGGTACTGCCCAACAATGAGGGACCAGCCGTGGCGCTGTGGAACACCGCCTGGAGGGAGGCCATGTCCAGGGGTTGCGGTTGCAGCTGCTGCGGTGCTCCAGGAGGCAGGTCGTAGCTGTACGGTGGCACGTAGCTGGGCGGCGGACCGTAGCCGTATGCACCAGGGACGGCGGCGAACGGCGCGGCGTACATGGCCTGTTGAGGCGGCGTCCCGGGGCGGGGGCCAAGAACGCCAGACCCTGGAGCGCGCC
The DNA here is from genome assembly GCA_021605145.1 of Aegilops bicornis. Lineage (NCBI taxonomy): Eukaryota > Viridiplantae > Streptophyta > Magnoliopsida > Poales > Poaceae > Aegilops > Aegilops bicornis. The sequence continues at coordinate 761,993,276 of CM038673.1, read as the reverse complement.
ACGGCATGGGCCAAGCCTGGACGAGGCCGGTCCAGGAGTTCGTGCCAGGCGCTGGAGCGGGCAGTCTAGGAGCGCGAGAGGCGCGTGCGGGGACGGAGCGCCGCCCGTGCCATGACCGGTGCCAATGCCACGTCCGCGGTGGCGCCCACAACCACCGCGCGCACGCCTGCCTCCGGTGGCGTCAGGCACGGTAGGGGGTGCAACGGGTGGCGAGAAAGAAGACGGAGCGGCGCGACGCCCGGCAAAGAGTGCGTGCGCGCCCTGTAGGCGCGCGGTCTGCTCGGCACGATGCTCCTCGAGAAGCAGGAGGGACCGTGTCTGGAGGAGCGAGGGTAGCGGCGACTGCGACGTGATGTGAGGAATGGCGCCGTGGTACTAACGGTTGAGCCCGCGCATGAGATGGAAGACCTGGCGCGGCTCCGACACCGGCTGGCCAAGGTCGTGGAGCTGATCGGCGTACATCTTCACTTTAGTGTAGTACTGCATGATCGTCAGATCACCTTGCACCAGGGCGTGGTACTCGGCATCGACGTAGACGGCCCGGGCGAGCTGGTTGTTGCGAAAGATGCCGTCGATCGCCATCGCCCACTCAGGGTCATCGAGGCGGGGAACGGCCTCGGCGTCCATGTGATCGCGGAGGCCGAACATGCCGTTCGCCGTGTCGAAGTGGCGGCGCCACTGAGCTTAGTTGCCAGCGAGCAGGTTGAGGGTGATGGGTACGTGACGGCGGATGTTGATGGTCTCCAGGACGGCCGGTGAGACGGTGGTCAGGGGCGGCCACGGAGCGGCCGCGACAGCAGGGACGGCAGCGACAGGGCCGGCCGAAGGGAGAGCAGGTGGTGGTGGGGCTGGGGCAACAGCGACAGGGACGCCGGAGCCATCGGCGGCAGGGGAGGGAGGAGAGCTGGAGCTGTCACCCATAGCGGCGGAAGCGGGATCGTCGGCCGGAGCAAAGGGATTGATCCGGTCGCCGGTATCTGATACCATGATGAAGAGAGACTAGCTATGAGATTCAACGCACTTATATACACAGGTACAACACATACACATACATGTGGTCTAACAGTACATGCTCAAGATATCTGGATACAAAACATATATTTATCCTGGTATGTGAGTTTGCTCAAATAATAGAGGCACGGCAGGTCCATATAGTCGTTTGTAGATGTATGAAACGATAAGATAACAACTGAGCGACACAAAGTGTAAATACAGTGGTCTCTTTAGTCTTTTCTCTATGCCTATATTTGATATAATACGATGTTATGAGAAAGATTGGACACATTTACAACAGAACCAAGGAGGTAACATACTCGCTTAATGGTCATAGCTTTAGTTGCAACTTCTTGATTCTGAGATGCCCAGGAATGTTTTCTACCTCGGTGCACCAAACGGATCACTTGTTTGTATTGATCGTGTATTCATAGAAGCCCTGGGCATTGTCAGCAATTGTGATATGTGACTTCAGTGAGCTGAATGAGCCGAGAGTGTACTCGTCGAGTACTTCGGGCGTGCGTAAACGGCATGCAAGCCTGTTACGTTGATCTCAGCTGATTGAGTTACAGTGTATCTGACCAATCCAAATTAGGGAGGTCATCATTGAATTGTGAGCAATCCAGGTTGTACTTCAGCCTCCGGTAACACGGTTACTGCTTTATCAGAGTGTGTGACGTTAAAGGAGAAAAATGCTAGACGCACGGGGTTGTTACGGAGCTGGCTTTCTCCTAATACTCTCCACCGCCCCCCTGATTTTCAGTGGGGTGGGGGCCCAGCCTCCCTCTTAAACCAATCAAGGATTGCCAGGTCAATCTCTCTCCGTAAAGCTCAAGTAAAATCCCGTTGATGTAGCATTGCTCCGTTAAAGGACGGGCAAATGACCTTAAGAAAGCAGAGTCCGTAAGTTTCTGCACTCTTTTATTTACGTACAAATCCCATGGCTTCAAACAGATCTTCCACATTTTTCTAAATTATCTTATGGGACCTCATCCGCGACAGTAATATTACCATGTGAGAAATGACAAATAGCATTCCGTTTTCCTGGCCACAGAATTGTTTATTACTCCCTCCGTTCATAAATATAGGCCTTTCTAGAGATTTCAACAAGTGACTACATACGGAGCAAAATGATTGAATCTACACTCTAAAATATGTCTATATACATCCGTATATGTTAGTCCATTTAAAATCTTTAAAAGGACTTATATTTCGGAACGGAGGGAGTAGATGGTTAGTTTGCTCTTTCCTTTTTCCTGCAAGTGCCAAAAAAAATCCAGTAAGTGTCATCCAATAAACAGTCAGTCACACTGAAGTGTTGTGATTCCATTAGTAAAACTTGCTATATATCCAAGTGATTTCTCTTTGCAAAAAAGAACAGATTCAGTGGTACTCCCTCCATCCGTGAATAAGTATACATCTAGCTTTTGTCTTAAGTCAAAGTTTTAAAACTTTGACCATCTTTCTAGGAAAAAGTAAAAGCATTTATGGCACCAAATTAGTATCAATAGATTCGTTTCGAAATGTACTTTGATAATATATCAATTTGATGTCATATATATTACTACTATTTTTTATAAAGTTGATCAAAATTTTAAAACTTTGACTTAGAACAAAAGTTAGATGTACACTTATTCGTGAACGGATGGAGTACAGTATTAGAAAAACCGACGAATATCTGCTTAATGAGAAAAACAAATAGTATGCTGGCTATGTGGTAAGTGAGAAGTCACACTGAATGGTTAACTTGTTTTTATACAAAACTTTTTGTTACATTTGTTGGAATTCCGTGATCATCGTCGATAAGATTTCTTTTAGCCCTTCCCATGAAGTCACACATGAACTCACCATATATAATTGCCCATGAGAAAAAATAGGACTGAGAAGATAAAAATAGATTTTTGAAAGCGTCTAACCTTGGCTCTTTTAATGGTCATACTAGGCTAGGTCCACAACGAGGCTCCCCTCTCCCCTCCCCGCGTCGCTCTCGTGTGGTGACCGGGGGGGGGGGGGGGGGGGGAACTCTAGCCGCCGGCTTCGGGCCTCCCCTTGTTCCTTCCCTCCCTCGCCGGCACCGGATCACGCTGTCGGGCAAAGCCCACCGACGCCGGTGGCGGCGGGGCTCTTCTTCATCCTGCTCGGAGGCTGTTGGCGCGGGGCAGCGGCGGACGTCGGTGCTTCGCGCTGGTGCGGGGTGCGGAGGCGCGGCGGCGGGGTAACAAGGGCTTGGTGGCGGCGTGGTGGGGTGCACGGGGCGGCTCGTGCTCGTGGCTGCGGTGGCGGCCAGGTCTTGGCTCGGCCAGATCTGGCAGTCCGGCGGGCGCGGGAGCTTCTGCTGCTGCGTGTAAGCGTGGTCGTGCTTGCGGCGGACGCGCGTGCTGGTGGTGCGTGTTGGCCGAGCTCCATTCGGGCCTCCCCTGTTCCGGCCCCTGGACGACGGCGAGCACCGCAGGATGGCTCTTCGGTGACTGCTCTCGGCTGCGGGTGAGGGGTGGCTTCTTACTCCTTGTCGATGGCTGGGCAGGCTGTCGTTGGTGGCCTCGCGTCGGGCCGCGTCGGCCGCCACGGTGAGGCGACACGGGGTGTGTCCGGTGGGGAGTTCTCAGGAGGGATGGGAGGCCCCAATGTCGGGCCACCCGTCGCCGGTGCGGGGGTGTACCGGTCCGGACGCGTCCGCTCCTCCTCCCCCTTTCCTCGGCCGTGTGCCCTCTGGCGAGGTTCTGGCGATGTTCGAGGCAGGGCGGCTGTTGGCTGCTCCATTGGCGGGTGCTGCAAGTCAGGCCAAAGCCAAGGCCTTTGGGCGTTCTCGGAGTTGCTTAGATGCAGGGAGGCGGCCCTGGCGGCGGGAGACGCGGTGTTCGTGGGCGGATCGCGTGTCTTGGGTGCGGTCGGGCAGCCATGGTCACGCGGGTGGCATGGTTGGTGATGTTTGGTGTAGCATCGTGGTTTGGCGGAGGGCTAACACCAAAGTGCATAACTTGCCCGGTCTTCTCCGGCCGACGGTGGCGGCAGCCACGGGCGTCGTTTCCTTCATGAAGGCTCCGTCGTGGTATTCTCTTCTCTCCATGTTGCTCCGGGTGAAAACCTGATCCTCGGGGTCGGGCGGTGGCGAGTATCGGTGTCGTGCCCTTCTTGAAGGCACCGCCTAGGAGTCCATGCTTCGTCACTGTCCCGCTTCACTTCTCGGTGGCTAGGTCTCGCGAGGTCCTCGTCGGCCCCAAGTAGTTTCCTTTTGGCTCATCCGTTGTGTGCTTGGTGGTCGATTGGGTAGTGTTGCGGTGCATCGGCACCCTTGTATCTTGCCTTGGGTGTGTGTGTTCTGTGGGGTGATGGCGTGTTGTATCTGGATTTGTTTCTCCGGTAGTGGCTTTATATATAAAGCGGGCGGAAAGCCTTTTTTGGTAATGGTCATACTATAGCATAATCAAACCTGGAACTGGCATCGCCACAATATAAACAGCCACTTGATACTTGGTGCATCCAATACAATCCTCGGAATACAAACATGCTCGCCTTTGTGAGCTCTGGTAATAATCTCTTGTTCAAACACGCTTTCGCCCAGCCTTATGACCAAGAGTAGTGTACAATTGCATAGCACCAAAGATTGATTTATATTTCTCAAAAGCCTAATAGGCACACCAATTTTCAGGCTGATTTCATGGCCTGCAAAATTATTAATTTTTTTGAAATGCAAAAACTTTGGGGAAAATAACATATCAGCAGTGCCAACAATCATGTCAATATACAATTCAAACGGACATGCAAAAGAAAAGGATGAGCACATAACCTGAAGAGGTGGCCGCGGTGTCCATGAATACAAGTTTGTATCTTTTAAATTCGTAGGAGGGCATACCAGTATGTTTGAAACTGACAGTGGGGTATTTAGTTTTGACAGAGCAAATATTATATATCAACCTTGAGTTTGTTGAGGAGGGTAGGTAATGGTATACTGGTGCTAGTTTAGCTGGATGTATAACTACCACTAAATAAACCGGAGTCGTTGAGACTCTCAGCAACCAATTTTGTAACTATGAATCATCGAATGAAATTAGTTTGCCGATGGAAAAACCTGAGGCGTGAAAAATAAAAAATAAACGGAGAATGGGGTACTTAGTTTGTAGATGGTTAGCTGAGTTTATATTCCCCTCTTTTTGATAGAATTCGATGAATTTAGGATGGTGTTGCTCTGAATTTCATTGGATTATTTGTTGTCCAGTTTAGTTTCATGTTCAAGATAACAAAGCAAATTGATGAGCGGCACGGATGAGCATATATTGTTCTTTAAGAGAAAACACATATAGCACATACTTTTATTTTGAGGTGATCACACACACACACACACACACACACACACACACACACACACACACACACACACACACACACACACACACACACACACACACACACACACACACACCAAACAAAACTCAAGAAGGAGAGACTGAAAAAAAAATCTTAGTTGATTATGAAAGAAATATCTAAATTTGAGTTGTATATCCATCAATCAAAAATAAAAGATGCAGAATAAAGTAAAAGTAAGAGGAAGAGAGGAAATAAGCAGGAGAGAGCAGCCATCGTTTCTTTTCATCCTCAGGAGCTTCCTGGCGACCTGATGTCGTGTGGGGCGGGCATGCCGGATTCCCCTTCCTTGCCCTCAACCTCCGCGTGTGCAACCACGACTCGGCACTCAAACCACACAGGCTAGCCAGCGCATGGCACCCCTCAACGCACTGAAATCACTATTTTTTTTGAGAAATTTTTTCATTCAAATTACGAATCAGTACGGAGCAGTTGACTCTTACAAGCACACTGAAACGCAAACACAAAGAACCAAGAACACCTAGAGTACCCTAAGACAACCATAACACAACAGGATCTCCGAAACCGTGTGTCATCATTCCTGAATCTTGATAGAAGACCCCTGCAGCAGAAGGATCTGCAACCAGTCGCAAACAGGTCATCATCTTCGACCACGGTACAATTGCCGCCACGCTTCTTCCTCCTTTCTTGACACCAGCACTGAGAGGGCATGGACATCAATCCAACACACCTGCAACAGTCGTCGCCATCTTTGGCTTTGAGTACCGCGAAAAGTGTCTCTTCCGGAAGGAAGAGAACTCGAGTCATCCGACCGGTCCAGCACCGCGACCGGGCAATCTGCCCGGACAAAGCAGGATCTCCCACCAGCATCAGCGCAGAGGAATGAGAAGAACAGCAGCAGTAAATCATACCAACAAGGAAGAAGATAGGTCTTCGTCTTCCTGCATCCATCGCCCATCTGAGGATCCAAACGGCCAGTGCCGATGGACCTCCAACCACCATAGCCCGCGACCTCAACAAGATCTGGGGATCCCAAACACCGTTGGCTCCTAGACGAAGGCAAAAGCCTCGCCTGACCGCGAACGGAGCCCGGCGAAACTTATTCCAACGCGACACCACCGCAACGGCCTCAGCAGCGTCTCCCTCAACCCTAACCCTACCACCCACCCACCTAGCAAACAGACCCGGGGTTCCCCCTCCCTCCCGCCGCCGGAGCGGCCGACGGAGAGAGAGGGAATCGGCGGCGTCACCGGCGGCGCGCAAGGGATCCTGGTCGCCTCCTTGATCGTCTGATGCGATCCTACTTTTTCAGGCTAACACGAATGCTAATGAATAGCAAATGGTGTACTAAGACACTGAAATCACTAGTTGAGGAGTACTCGTTGTAAAAATCTCTTCAGCTTCTCAGGTTACGACAAGTGGCGCACATGCAGCGCGCCACTTGTTGCAACCGGGGAATTTTTCCTTTTTTCATAGATCCGTTTATTCAAAATATTTTATCAATCAAACCGTGCATCCAAATCTCGAACCACTTTCACTGTTGGATTCCTCGCGTTGAGATCTTCAAAACTAGATCCAATGTTGATAGGTTTTGACGAACTTCTTTTTTCACGAAAAAAAATCACGAAAAAACCGAACTGAGAGCACGGGTTTTTTACCTTTCCGAAGGAGGCACGCCCGTGCCTCTCACAGAAGCAAAACCGTGACTCTCCCGGAAGGAAAAAAAGAAAACGCGTTTTTTCCCGTTTTCGAGGAGGCACGACCGTGCCTCTTGCGGAAGCAAAACCGTGACTCTCGCGAAAAAACCAGAAAATGTGTTTTTTTTCGTTTCCAAGAGGCACGGCCGTGACTCTCGCTAAAGCACAACAGTGCCTCTCACGGAAGCAAAACCGTAACTCTCGCGAAAGAAAAAAAAACAAAAAGCGCGTTTTTTTCGTTTCCGAGAGGCACGGCCTTGACTCTCGCGAAAGGAAAAAAACAGAAAACTCGTATTTTCCGTTTTCGAGAGGCACGGCCGTGACTCGCGAAAGCAAAACCGTGCCTCTCACAGAAGCAAAACCGTGACTCTCGCGAAAGGGAAAATGTGTTTTTTCGCAAAAAAAAAGTTTGATCGAAAAGCTAATGAAGACCGGTGGAAAATCAAAACGTCGGAAAAAACCGAAAAAACTGTTTAAAAAGCCGAAAACGCGTGCGAAAAAATAAAAAAATTCCAGAGGGAGCGCCCCCGCGACACGTGGTGAATGGCTGAGAGCGCGCCAAGTGTTGCTGATCGTTACGAGGCTCCCGAAGGAGCGCTCGTTAACTAGTTGCTCTCCGATATACCGCTGTCTGGCTAGTCGCACAAGCACCTCTTCTCTGCTCTCCCTCCCTTGATCCCAAAATTAATCCCCCCAACCTAGTTGAAGGCAGCGGTGGCGGCAAGTGAACCCAAGTCGGGCGGCTTGCCCTCTCCAGCTCTCCCTCGGTCCCTTCCCTCCCCTCCGCTAGGCCCTCTCCCTCCCCTCCTTCGTCCTCCAATGGTCCGGCCCTGCCCTCTTCTCCGCGGTCGGCCGTCTCCGGTTGTACTGCTCCCCAGCCCCCCTCCGACCGACCCACTCCTTGTCTTCCTTCCCTCTCCTCGGCCTCCGGCAAACGGCAGTCCGGCTCCACCCTCCCCACCACGTTCGGCCCTCTCGTCCGACAGGTCTCCATCCACCCATTATTGCATCCATCTCCATCAAGGTACTCTTTTCCTCTGTTTTTATAACAAATTTGAATATTTTTTGTAAGATGACACTACTTAATGCCTTTGATTCCTCAAACCTGTGAATTGTGATTGTGATGTAGTAGATGATTGCTAGATAGGCATTGAACTATCTGCTTTGTTTATGTGTTTGTGATGTAGATGTAGAAGGATGTTAGCAAAATGGGTGATGAATATTTGAACAATTACTTGGTTACATTTGTTGAGAGAGAATTCTTCAAGCAAGTTAAAGATGGGAATGTTATCAATCTCTTCCAAAGAGGGATCGTAAAGTTATATTGTAATTTCCTTAACTGTTTGTAATCTTTCTTAATTGTTCGAGATAATGCCACAATGATATTTTGCTATTATTATCGACGTACGGTCATTGAGTCATTGATGTTGCCACACCGTTCAAAAAAATCTTCTGATTCAGCGATTAATCTTTCGATTTACCGCTAATCGGGGGGTGACCGATAATATTATGCCTTACCTTCACCCTTTATCTTTTGGACTGATTTATCGCTCTGACAAGCGATTTAACAGGAATCTATCGATAAATCAGACCTATTCATAGCACTATGTTTGTAAAAACTATGTTTATTTATGTTTTATGATCCTTGTTACGCAATATGTACGCACTACAACAAAAACTGCCAGTAGAGACGTCGAATTCCAGGGACGTGTTATTTCACCTCTAGGCAACTGTAGAGTCGTTTTAGTAAAGCGTCTTTGGAGCGTCTTCCCAAGGACTGTCTCAAACCATATAGACACGCTTGTTGAGCGCCTTTACATGACATGGGATGCTATATAGGAACATTCAACATCGTGTCTAGACAGGTAGAGACGTTATGTTAGACACGCTCATATCACGTCTCTACTCGCATAAACGCATTTCATTTGCGTCTCAAGACCATTGAGGCGCTTCTATAAATTCATTCATCATAGGCCCAGTACTCTATACACGTCGTGTAGAGACATTATATTTATATTTAAATATACATAAGCGACTCGGTACAAATGGAATATTTTACTTTAAATATGGAATGATTTATTTTGAATTTGTATGAAGGCACCATGCAGATTGCATTTGCAGATTTTCTCATGACATGGTCGCACATGCAGATTAATCCAATAATATCATTATATGAAGGCACCATTCCACGTCATAGATTGCATTTGCAAACATCACATTATAAAAATTGGCAAGCTGATCAGTGGAACAATTAGCCTGAACAGATACTTACACCAAAGTTCACAACTGAATAATAAAAGACATTCATACAGAACATACAAATAAATAAGAAATATCCAATAGTCTAGAACTATGTTTCTCAATTAAGTTAAAATATAACAAAAGCCACACTACTTGTGCATTCGCAGACTAGTTCATCAGCTGATCCTGGCTCCTTCAATGCACTCCCTTTTCAAATCCGGAACTTCCAATTACTCGTGGCTCCCTTAATGCAATCTCTTTTCAAATCCTCAACCGGCCTGAAAAAGAAAATGACCAAAGTTTTAGACAAGTGCAAGATAAGATGTTCTTTGATAAATTAGAAGTGTATCATACAAATGCTTCCTTGGAGTGGTCGGCTTAGTTACCTTACCTAAAAACCACAAAGATTTTTTATAACTAAAATATATTAAATGTGGATATTGGAGCATACTCGATGCTTGTATGGAAACATACTTACATGTGAGCAAGGCCAAGCAATAGCATAACCAGCATCTCCTACTGTTTGAAACTTTTCATATGGTCTAACCAGTTCTCACCTCCTAGATTTAGCCACGGACAGAGACTGCAACATATTGCTCTTCAAGCATGTTTCCTTCAACCACATATGTTCTATCTTTACTCCCTAAAATTCCATTGGCCACGGGTTTGTTTTTGTTTCTTGAATTGATCAAAAAGAACAAGACTTTAGTTATATCCCATTTTTTGCAAGAAATGAAAAATTTGTTAATCATAAAACTGGGAAGATTTCACTTTACACAAAGAAGGGAAATTTCATAGAGAATTAGACCAACTACAATTGGAGAACCATTTGGATACCTAGAACATATGTACCTGCTTAGTGACTTGGTGAAGACCACCTAGCTTGACTGCACTGCTATTTTCAGTATGAGCATTCTGTAGTTAAATAGGAAGAGGTATGAATGGAAAGACATAATCAGCTAAAGAATGATAATTTCCAAGAGTTCCGATATCATGTACTAGGAATGCACTAAGTAGCCCTATTCTACACATACTTTCGGTCTTCTTAGACTAAGGTTTTGTTACAACATAATAATTTATTTTGAAAGGTAAACATGCATGCATGATGCAAACAAATGAAGTACTTGTCATGTAAACTAGAAGTGTATGCGTGTTTTGCTGTGCCGGTCTATAGTGTTGAGTGATCTTGCGATGTTCATGCCAGGCCCGGAACAATTTAAGTTCATTTATGTGATTATAAATTATCAAATGTAACAGTGATCATAAATCAATGTATTATGACATGTTTTATCATAGTATATCAATTGCTAGCCAACATTTGGAAGTTAGAAAAAATAACCATTAATCATGAGCCAAATAAACAGGGACATGGACATCATGAATTTTGTCATCAAAATGCATGAGCAAAATATATTGCCATCTAACCTTACACGTCCAGTCCATGCTTCCTTTGAAATGCTCTCCCCTGAAATGGACAAAGAGATTGTAAATAATTTGCATGCTTTATCAAAGGTAACACCTGTTGGGCATGAAAAACACGACCATTTTTCAGTGCCAGGAATGGCAACATCGTTAGACATGTATGTTTCTCCATAGAGATAGCAAGGCCAGTAGGCCGTTGATGTAGCTAAATAATGGACGGTGAATGAAATCAAATCCTTCGCTATAGGCAAAATTAAACTAAGAGATAATATCATCAATGGCAAATGATAGCCATTATCAGATATAAACTACCAGATAGCAGAAAGAAGAAAATCCTCTTTGGAAACAGGAGAAGCAGAGCGAAATCACCAGAGTAACACCTACATAACTCTATTATACTTCTGAATATATATACCGAACATTTCGTTAAGCAAATAATTACCATATTTGTATATTATCAATGAAATAGTTGGTTTCAAACAATCATATATTTTCTCTCGACCCATTTTTTGCTGAACTAGATGTACTATTCATGCTCATAACAAAAGATACATTATTGTTCTATTTTCTAATTAACTAAGGTGATGAAGAAAATTTAAGCAAAATATGTTCTTTGATCTTTTTTTCCCGGATGAAACATAACATGCTATGTGATTGTTGAATACACAGATGCAATCAAAACATGGATGCGCCATTTTCGCGTCCCCTGTCTATCGGATTTTACTTGGTTGTGTGATGTGACAATTTCTCAACATGCTGTCAATTTTCTACTAACTTCGAATCTTAATTCCATTTGTTTGACAATGCAAGGGGACAGGTGCGGCTGTGGGCTGTGGTAGACCAATTTGTACTACTTGCCAGAAAGCAGCAACTACGAACACACAATGAGACAAGGGAGGAGGCTAAACAGACCTTGGGATCAAGTGGAGTGAGTCCGATAAATAGCACTCGGGCATAAAACATCAGAGGTCAAATCGCGCGCTGGTAGCTCCAAGGCAACAACGTCGATGGTCACCAATCCCCGCGCGACGTCTAGAGTTTGCCATGAGGGCCGTGCGCAAGGACGGATGGCAAAACAGCGTCAAGGATGTTGGGGAACGTTGCAGAAAATAAAATTTTTCCTACGGTTTCACCAAGATCCATCTATGAGTTCATCTAGCAACGAGTGATAGGAGTGCATCTACATACCTTTGTAGATCGCGAGCGGAAGCGTTCAAGAGAACGGGGTTGAGGGAGTCGTACTCGTCGTGATCCAAATCACGGATTACCAAGTGCCGAACGGACAGCACCTCCGCGTTCAACACACGTACGGTCAGCGTGACGTCTCCTACTTCTTTATCCAGCAAGGGGGAAGGAGAGGTTGATGAAGATCCAGCAGCACGACGGCATGGTGGTGGATGCAGCAGAGTTTCGGCAGGGCTTCGCCAAGCGACTACAGGAGGAGGAGGTGTAGCAAGGGGGAAGGGAGGCGCCAAGTGCAAGGGTGCGTCTGCCCTCCCTCCCCCCCTCTATATATAGGGTCCCCAGGGGGGCGCCGGCCCTAGGAGATTGAATCTCCAAGGGGGGGCGGCGGCCAGGGGGGGTGGAGTGCCCCCCAAGGCAAGTGGAGGCGCCCCCTCTCCTAGGGTTCCCAACCCTAGGCGCAGAGGGGGGCCCAAGAGGGGGCGCACCAGCCGACCAGGGGCTGGTTCCCCTCCCCAGTTCAGCCCACGGGGCCCTCCGAGATAGGTGGCCCCACCCGGTGGACCCCCGGGACCCTTCCGGTGGTCCCGGTACAATACCGGTGAACCCCGAAACTTTCCCGATGGCCGAAACTGCATTTCCTATATATAATTCTTTACCTCCGGACCATTCCGGAACTCCTCGTGATGTCCGGGATCTCATCCGGGACTCCAAACAACTTTCGGTTTGCTGCATATCGTATCTCTACAACCCTAGCGTCACCGAACTTTGAGTGTGTAGACCCAACGGGTTCGGGAGACACATAGACATGACCGAGACGGCTCTCCGGTCAATAACCAATAGCGGGATCTGGATACCCATGTTGGCTCCCACATGCTCCTCGATGATCTCATCGGATGAACCACGATGTCGAGGATTCAAGCAACCCCGTATACAATTCCCTTTGTCAATCGGTACGTTACTTGCCCGAGATTCGATCATCGGTATCCCAATACCTCGTTCAATCTCGTTACCGGCAAGTCACTTTACTCGCATGATCCCGTGACCAAACACTTGGTCACTTTGAGCTCAGTATGATGATGCATTACCGAGTGGGCCCAGAGATACCTCTCCGTCATACGGAGTGACAAATCCTCGATCCGTGTCAACCCAACAGACACTTTCGAAGATACCTGTAGTGCACCTTTAGAGTCACCCAGTTACGTTGTGACGTTTGGTACACCCAAAGCACTCCTACGGTATCCGGGAGTTACACGATCTCATGGTCTAAGGAAAAGATACTTGACATTGGAAAAGCTCTAGCAAAACGAACTACACGATCTTGTGCTATGCTTAGGATTGGGTCTTGTCCATCACATCATTCTCCTAATGATGTGATCCCGTTATCAATGACATCCAATGTCCATAGTCAGGAAACCATGACTATCTATTGATCAACGAGCTAGTCAACTGGAGGCTCACTAGGGACATGTTGTAGTCTATGTATTCACACGTGTATTACGATTTCCGGATAATACAATTATAGCATGAATAAAAGACAATTATCATGAACAAGGAAATATAATAATAATCCTTTTATTATTGCCTCTAGGGCATATTTCCAACAGTCTCCCACTTGCACTAGAGTCAATAATCTAGTTACATTATGATGAATCGAACACCAATAGAGTTCTGGTGCTGATCATGTTTTGCTCGCGGAAGAGGTTTAGTCAACGGATCTGCGACATTCAGATCCGTATGCACTTTGCAATTTTCTATGTCTCCATCTTGAACATTTTCACGAATGGAGTTGAAGCGACGCTTGATGTGCCTGGCCTTCTTGTGAAACCTGGGCTCCTTGGCAATTGCAATAGCTCCAGTGTTGTCACAGAAGAGTTTGATCGGCCCCGACGCATTGGGTATGACTCCTAGGTCGGTGATGAACTCCTTCACCCAAATTGCTTCATGCGCTGCCTCCGAGGCTGCCATGTACTCCGCTTCACATGTAGATCCCGCCATACGGCCTTTCGCTTGCAGCTGCACCATTCTTGCTCCACCATTCAACATATACATGTATCCGATTTGTGACTTAGAGTCATCCAGATCGTGTCGAAGCTAAGCGTCGGCGTAACCCTATCTGACGAGCTCTTCGTCACCTCCATAAACGAAACATGTCCTTAGTCCTTTTCGTGTACTTCAGGATATTCTTGACCGCTGTCCGGTGTTCCTTGCCGGGATTACTTTGGTACCTTCCTACCAAACTTACGGCAAGGTTTACATCAGATGCAGTACACAACATGGCATACATAATAGACCCTATGGCTGAGGCATAGGGGATGACACTCATCTCTTCTATATCTTCTGCGTTGGTGGGACATTGAGCCGAGCTCAATTTCACACCTTATGTCTGAGCAAGAACCCTTTCTTGGACTGATCCATTTTGAACTTCTTCAATATCTTATCAAGGTATGTGCTTTGTGAAAGACCTATGAGGTGTCTCGATCTATCTCTATAGATCTTGATGCCTAATATATAAACAGCTTCTCCAAGGTCCTTCATTGAAAAACTCTTATTCAAGTAGGCCTTATGTTGTCCAAAAGTTCTATATCATTTCCCATCAAAAGTATGTCATCTACATATAATATGAGAAATGCTCTGAGCTCCCACTCACTTTCTTGTAAACGCAGGCTTCTCCATAAGTCTGCATAAACCCAAACGCTTTGATCATCTCATCAAAGCGAATGTTCTAACTCCGAGATGCTTGCACCAGCCCATAAATGGATCGCTGGAGCTTGCATACCTTGTTAGCATTCTTAGGGTCGACAAAACCTTCCGGCTGCATCATATACAGTTCTTCCTTAAGGTAGCCGTTAAGGAATGCCGTTTTGACGTCCATTTGCCATATCTCATAATCATAGTATGCGGCAATTGCTAACATGATTCGGACGGACTTCAGCTTCACTACGGGAGAGAAAGTCTCATCGTAGTCAACCCCTTGAACTTGCCGATAACCTTTAGCGACAAGTCGAGCTTTATAGATGGTAACATTACCATCCGCGTCCGTCTTCTTCTTAAAGATCCATTTGTTTTCTATCGCTCGCCGATCATCGGGAAAGTCTGTCAAAGTCCATACTTTGTTTTCATACATGGATCCTATCTCGGATTGCATGGCTTCAAGCCATTTGTTGGAATATGGGCCCGCCATCCCTTCTTCATAGTTCGAAGGTTCACCGTTGTCTAACAACATGATTTCCGTGACAGGGTTGCCATACCACTACGGTGTGGAACGTGTCCTTGTGGACCCTGAAGTTCAGTAGCAACTTGATCCGAAGTACCTTGATCATCATCATTAATTTCCTCTTGATCGATTGTAGGCACCACAGGAACATTTTCCTGAGATGCACTACTTTCCGGTTCAAGAGGTTGTACTTCATCGAGTTCTACTTTCCTCCCACTTACTCCTTTCGAGAGAAACTCTTTTTCCAGAAAGGATCCGTTCTTGGCAACAAAGAACTTGCCTTCGGATCTAAGGTAGAAGGTATACCCAATGGTTTCCTTAGGGTATCCTATGAAGACGCATTTTTCCGACTTGGGTTCGAGCTTTTCAGGTTGAAGTTTCTTGACATAAGCATCGCATCCCCAAACTTTTAGAAAGCATGACTTAGGTTTCTTCCCAAACCATAATTCATACGGTGTCGTCTCAACGGATTTAGACGGTGCCCTATTTAAAGTGAATGTAGCTGTCTCTAGAGCGTATCCCCAAAATGATAGCGGTAAATCGGTAAGAGACATCATAGATCGCACCATATCCAATAGAGTGCGATTCTGACGTTCGGACACACCGTTCTGTTGAGGTGTTCGGTGGCGTGAGTTGTGAAACGATTCCACATTTCCTTAAGTGTGTACCAAATTCGTGACTTCAATATTCTCCACGATCTGATCGTAAGAACTTTATTTTTCGGTCACGTTGATTCTCTACCTCATTCTGAAATTCCTTGAACTTTTCAAAGGTCTCAGACTTGTGTTTCATCAAGTAGACATACCCATATCTACTCAAGTCATCGGTGAGAGTGAGAACATAACAATATCCTCCATGAGCCTCAACGCTCATTGGACCGCATACATCGGTATGTATGATTTCCAATAAGTTGGTTGCTCGCTCCATTGTTCCGGAGAAGCGGAGTCTTGGTCATTTTCCCCATGAGGCATGGTTCACATGTGTCAAATGATTCATAATCGAGAGACTCTAAAAGTCCATCAGAATGGAGCTTCTTCATGCGCTTGACACCAATGTGACCAAGGCGGTAGTGCCACAAGTATGTGGGACTATCGTTATCAACTTTACATCTTTTGGTATTCACACTATGAATATGTGTAATATTACGTTCGAGATTCATTAAGAATAAACCATTGACCATCGGAGCATGACCATAAAACATATCTCTCATATAAATAGAACAACCATTATTCTCGGATTTAAATGAGTAGCCATCTCGCATTAAACGAGATCCTGATACAATGTTCATCCTCAAACTTGGCACTAAATAACAATTATTGAGGTTTAAAACTAATCCCGTAGGTAAATGTAGAGGTAGCGTGCCGACGGCGATCACATCGACCTTGGAACCATTCCCGACGCGCATCATCACCTCGTCCTTTGCCAGTCTCCGTTTATTCCGCAGCTCCTGCTGTGAGTTACAAATATGAGCAACGGCACCGGTATCAAATACCCAGGAGTTACTAGTCTTGGTAAGGTACACATCAATTACATGTATATCAAATATACCTTTAGTGTTGCCGGCCTTCTTGTCCGCTAAGTATTTGGGGCAGTTTTGCTTCGATGGCCCTTCCCTTTGCAATAAAAGCACTTTCGGTCTCAGGCTTGGGTCCATTCTTTGACTTCTTCCCGGCAACTGGCTTACGGGGCGCGGCAACATCTTTGCCGTCCTTCTTGAAGTTCTTCTTACCCTTGCCCTTCTTGAACTTAGTGGTTTTATTGACCATCAACACTTGATGTTCTTTCTTGATTTCTACCTCTGCCGACTTCAGCATTGAAAATACTTCAGGAATAGTTTTCACCATCCCCTGCATATTGTAGTTCATCACAAAGCTCTTGTAGCTCGGTGGGATGATGAAGGATTCTGTCAATGACCGCCTCGTCCGGGAGGTTAATGTCCAGCTGGGACAAGCGGTTGTGCAACCCAGACATTTTGAGTATGTGCTCACTGAAAGAACTGTTTTCCTCCATCTTACAACTATAGAACTTGTCGGAGACTTCATATCTCTCAACCCGGGCATGAGCTTGAAAAACCATTTTCAGCTCCTCGAACATCTCATATGCTCCGTGTTGCTCAAAACGCTTTTGGAGCCCCGGTTCTAAGTTGTAAAGCATGCCGCACTGAACGAGGGAGTAATCATTAGCATGAGACTGCCAAGCATTCATAATGTCTTGGTTCTCAGGGATGGGTGCTTCACCTAGCGGTGCTTCTAGGACATATTGTTTCTTGGCTGCTATGAGGATGATCCTCGTGTTACGGACCCGATCTGAATAGTTGCTGCCATCGTCTTTCAGCTTGGTTTTCTCTAGGAATGCGTTGAAGTTCATGGTGACGTGAGCGTTGGCCATTTGATCTACAAGACATTTTGCAAAGATTTTAGACTAATGTTCATGATAATTAAGTTCATCTAATCAAATTATTTAATGAACTCCCACTCAGATTTGACATCCCTCTAGTCATCTAAGTGTTACATGATCCGAGTCGACTAGGCCGTGCCGATCATCACATGAGACGGACTAGTCATCGTCGGTGAACATCTCCATGTTGATCGTATCTTCCATACGACTCATGTTCGACCTTTCGGTCTCTTGTGTTCCGAGGCCATGTCTGTACATGCTAGGCTCGTCAAGTTAACCCTAAGTGTTTTGCATGTGTAAAACTGTCTTACACCCGTTGTATGTGAACGTAAGGATCTATCACACCCGATCATCACGTGGTGCTTGAAGCAACGAACTTTAGCAACGGTGCATAGTTAGGGGGAACACTTTCTTGAAATTATTATAAGGGATCATCTTATTTACTACCGCCGTTCTAAGTAAACAAGATGTATAAAACATAATAAACATCACATGCAATTATATAAAGTTGTGACATGATATGGCCAATATCATATAGCTCCTTTGATCTTCATCTTCGGGGCTCGATGATCATCTTGTCACCGGCAATACACCATGATCTCCATCATCGTGTCTCCATGAAGTTGCTCGCCAACTATTACTTCTACTACTATGGCCAACACGTTTAGCAATAAAGTAAAGTAATTTACATGGCGTTGAATCAATGACACGCAGGTCATACAATAATTAAGACAACTCCTATGGCTCCTGCCAGTTGTCATACTCATCGACATGCAAGTCGTGATTCCTATTACAAGAACATGATCTCATACATCACAATATATCATTCATCATTCATCACAACTTACGGCCATATCACATCACATGACAATTGCTGCAAAAACAAGTTAGACGTCCTCTAATTGTTGTTGCATCTTTTACGTGGCTGCAATTGGGTTCTAGCAAGAACGTTTTCTTACCTCTGAATAACCACAACGTGATTTGTCAACTTCTATTTACCCTTCATAAGGACCCTTTTCCGAATCCGCTCCAACTTAAGTGGGAGAGACAGACACCCGCTAGCCACCTTATGCAACTAGTGCATGTCGATCGGTGGAACACATCTCACGTAAAGCGCACGTGTAAGGTCGGTCCGGCCGCTTCATCCCACAATACCGCTGAAGCAAAATAAGACTAGTAGCGGTAAGAAAGTTGACAACATCTACGCCCACAACAAATTGTGTTCTACTCGTGCAAAAGAGAACTACGCATAGACCTAGCTCTGATACCACTGTTGGGGAACGTTGCATAAAATAAAAATTTTCCTACGTTCACCAAGATCCATCTATGATTTCATCTAGCAACGAGTGAGAGAGATGCATCTACATAGCCTTTGTAGATCGCGTGCGGAAGCGTTCAAGAGAACGGGGTTCAGGGAGTTGTTCTCGTCGTGATCCAAATCACCGGAGATCCTAGCGCCGAACGGACGGCACCTCCGCGTTCAACACACGTACGGTCAGCGTGACGTCTCCTCCGTCTTGATACAGCAAGGGGAAGGAGATGTTGCTGAAGATCCAAGACCTGACGGCGTGGTGGTGGATCGGCGATCACCGCAGTGAGGCTTCGCCCGAGCCTGCGAGAGGAGAGGTGTAGCGAGGAGAGGGAGGCGCCAAGATGCGAGGTGCGGCTGCCTCCCTCCCCCTTTATATAGGCCCCTGTGGGGTGCGCTGCCCCTCTAGAACCCATCTAGATGGGGGCGGCCAAGGGGAGGCTTGCCCGAAGGCAAGTGGGCGCCCCCACCTAGGGTTTCCAACCCTAGGCGCGGGGGGCCAAGTGGGGCGCACCAGCCCACCAGGCTGGTTCCTTCCCACTTCAGCCCACGGGCCCCGGGATAGGGGCCCCACCAGTGGACCTCGGGACCCTTCCGTGTCCCAGACAATACCGTAACCCCGAAATTCTCCGATGGCGAAATAGCACTTCCTATATATAATTCTTTACCTCCGGACTATTCCGGAACTCCTCGTGACGTCCGAGATCTCATCCGGGACTCCGAACAACATTCGGTTTGCTGCATACTCATATTCATACAACCCTAGCGTCACCGAACCTTAAGTGTGTAGACCCTACGTGTTCGGGAGACACGTAGACATGACCGAGACGACTCTCTGGTCAATACCCAACAGCGGGATCAGGATACCCATGTTGGCTCCCACATGCTCCTCGATGATCTCATCGGATGAACCACGATGTCGAGGATTCAAGCAACCCCGTATACAATTCCCTTTGTCAGACGGTATGTTACTTGCCCGAGATTCGATCGTCGGTATCCCAATACCTCGTTCAATCTCGTTACGGAAAGTCACTTTACTCGTGCCGTAATGCATGATCCCGTGACGGACACTTGGTCACTTTGAGCTCATTATGATGATGCACTACCGAGTGGGCCAGTGATACCTCTCCGTGTACGGAGTGACAAATCGATCTCGATCCGTGTCAACCCAACAGATACTTTCGGAGATACCTGTAGTGCACCTTTATAGTCACCCGATTCACGTTGTGACGTTTGGTACACCCAAAGCACTCCTACGGTATCCGGGAGTTACACGATCTCATGGTCTAAGGAAAAGATACTTGACATTGGATAAGCTCTAGCAAAACGAACTACACGATCTTGTGCTATGCTTAGGATTGGGTCTTGTCCATCACATCATTCTCCTAATGATGTGATCCCGTTATCAATGACATCTAATGTCCACAGTCAGGAAACCATGACTGTCTGTTGATCAATCAGCTAGTCAACTAGAGGCTCACTACGGACATGTTGTTGTCTAAGTATTCACACGTGTATTACGATTTCCGGATAATACAATTATAGCATGAATAAAAGACAATTATCACGAACAAGGAAATATAATAATAATCCTTTTATTATTGCCTCTAGGGCATATTTCCAACACTCGAAGCCATAGTCCATTGTGGTGAAGCTTCGTGGTGTCGTTGGGAGCCTCCGATTAAGTTGTGGAGATTGCCCCAACCTTGTTTGTAAAGGTTCGGTCGCCGCCTTCAAGGGCACCAATAGTGGAATCACGGCATCTCGCATTGTGTGAGGCGTGAGGAGAATCTGATGGCCCTAGTGGCTTCTTGGGGAGCATTGTGCCTCCACACCGCTCTAACGGAGACGTACTTCCCCTCAAAAGGAAGGAACTTCGGTAACACATCCTCGTCTCCACCGGCTCCACTCTTGGTTATCTCATCCCTTTACTTGTGCAAGCTTACTTGTGTTTTATTCATTGCTTGCTTGTGTGGTTGTGATTGTTGCATCATATAGGTTGTCCACCTAGTTGCATATCTAGACAACTTACTTTGATGAAAAGTTTAATTTGGTAAAGAAAAGCTAAAAATTGTTAGTTGCCTATTCACCCCCCCCCCTCTAGTCAACTATATCGATCCTTTCAATTGGTATCAGAGCCTCGTCTCTTTTTAAGGACTTTACCGTCCGAAGAGTATGGTTGACGTCGTGAGCGATGTGGGAGAGCACTCCGGTGCGAATCCGATATCGTCTCACGGAGATGGGGGTAACTCGATCTCACGTGAGGAATTCAATGTGGCGTTGGACACATTAAAACCTCCATGACGACCGAGGTCAAGGACATGTTTAAGGATTTCTTAGAAGGGATTAAACTTTCCACCGCGCCCATGAAAGTGGGTGATCCCGCCAACACGGAGACGGATGCTAACCCCGACAAGGGGGAAGCTACTAGTGAGAAAGCTCCTATGTCTAGTGGTAAAAATGGCACCGGCATCTTTGCCCATGTGCAACCTCCACCCGTTTATGGTGGACCGATCCCTTCTACTCATTTGAATCATGCCGGTCCTCCCCCCAAGATTGATAAAAAGGAGGATTTTGATTCTTGGGTCTATCGTTTTAAGCGTCATTTAAATCATGTGAACACTAACCTTTGGAGAATCATTGAAGAAGGTTTTTATCTGCATGACCGGAGCAACTTCACTCCTAGAGAAGCCGTGGATGATCAATTCAATGAAAATGCTCTCTTCATCATCCAAGAAGCAATCCTTCCCGAAGACCTCCCGCATCTTCGGCCTTACTCGTTGGCCAAAGATGCTTGGTGCAAAGTGGTTTCTCTCTATCGGGGAAGTGCAAGCATTCAACGCTCCAATTATGAAGTGGTACAAGATGAAGCCGATGAGTTTGCAATGAAAGAAGATGAAGAACCTCGTGAGCTCTATCGGAGAGTTACCAAGCTCGCGGTCTCTCTCCGGGATCATGGAAGTAAGGACACGGATGACAATTGGATCAAGCGCAAATTTCTCAAGGCAATGATGCCCTACCACAAAGCCATGTCCTCCGTCATTCGTCAAAGGCCGGACTTTCACACCTTGTCCTCGAGTGATGTGTTGGATGAGTTTGTGGCTATGAGCATATTGGACAAGACCGCCGACAATGTGGTGCTTCGCTCCCAAAGAGCAAAGAAGCCCAACCTTGCATTGAAGGCCAAGG
This sequence comes from Aegilops bicornis, assembly GCA_021605145.1. Classification (NCBI taxonomy): domain Eukaryota; kingdom Viridiplantae; phylum Streptophyta; class Magnoliopsida; order Poales; family Poaceae; genus Aegilops; species Aegilops bicornis. The sequence continues at coordinate 761,971,306 of CM038673.1, read as the reverse complement.
TTTGTGTCGAAGAAGAAGAAGAAGAGGAGGAAGAAGAAGAGAGCAACCTCGAAGATACAAAGTATGCCTATCATGAACACATGGCCCTTGCTTCAAGGCAATTTTGGAGAAAGAAGAACTCAAGGCCCAACTTCAACAAGAGCAACTCAAGTGGCGCAAAGGGCAAGCAACGAGTGAGGACTTGCTTCAATTGTGGCAATGTGAGTCATTTTGTTGCGGAGTGCCCATATGAGAAGAGGGACGACAATGGTGGCAAGCTCATCCGTAAGGACAAGGCCAAGTCTTTCCCCAACAAGAGAAACTTCACCAAGAAGGCTCCTCACAAAGCTTTGGTGGTACAAGAAGAGTACAATAAGGATGATGATGATGATGAAGATGGTGAGTCGGTTGCCATGGCCTCCGTTGCCATTACGACGACTCCTCGGGTGTCTCTCTTCGACTCACCCAATGAAAGCATCACCGCCAAGTGCCTCATGGCTAAAGCCACCAACAAGGTAACCCCAACATCAAAACTACCATCATCAATCATTCCTCTTGACGGATTGCATTGATGAACATGAGGAACTAATGTGGAGGAGAATGAGTTTGAGACCTTTATGGATAAACTCAAGGGAAAATCCAAGAAACGCCGTTGCTCTCTTGGAACAACTTGGTGAAGCCAATGACATGATCGAGGCTCACGAGGAAACCATCTCTAAGATGGAGGGGCATAGTCGTGACTATGCCGATGAGATTTTGGATCTTTCCAATGCTCTTGAGGAAGAACGTGGTCTTCGTTTGGCTCTTGAGGAGTCATACAACGATGATCATGCTAAATTAAAGAAAGATCTTGATCATGCTCTTGTTGTGTCTCGTGTGCTAAGCTCCGAGAAGGCAAAGCTTGGAGTTGATCTTGCTAGACTCAACGAGGAGTTTGACATTCTCGACAAGGCTCACAAAGTCTTGAAGGGTGTTCATGCTAGCCTCAAAGAGTCTCATGATCAACTCCAAGTGAAGCTAACCAAGGATAAAGCCACCTTTCCTCATATGGTGTTGATTGATAGTGCAAATGCTACTAACCCTTGTTGTGAGCATGTGCATCTTGTTGAGGAGAATGCTAAGTTGAAGGAGCAACTTGAGAAAGACCTTGTCACATGCATACAAGGTGAGAAGAACCTCAACGACCTTTTGAGTAATCAAAAGGAAGTTGTGGCCAAGGAGGGATTGGGTTCGCACTTTTAAGCCCAAGAACAAGAAGAAGAATGACAAGACCAAACGACCCCTCCTCTCAAGCAAACTTTTGTGAGGGAGGAGAGGGTGCTTCAAGGAGAAGAAGAACAACGCAAAGGGTGGCGATGCCAAGAAGGGCAATGCCACCCCTCCCAACAAAGCCGGCGATTTTAATCCCTCTTACGTGTTATGCCGTGCTAGTGATGGGCACGTTTATGCCAAATTTGTTGGTTCTCCTCATGAGTACATTGAATGGTCTATTTGGGTTCCTAAGACCCTTGTTACTAACATCAAAGGACCCATTACAAAATGGGTACCTAAAACCAAGCATTGATCTCTTGTAGGTGTTTGCTTCGGTGGAGGATCATGGTTGCTCGATAGTGGAGCTACAAATCATATGACCGAAGCAAGGACTTTGTGGTGGACGTGCACAAGATTCCTTCTATGCCCACCAATGTCGAGTGGGGTGATGACTCGTTTTCTAAGGTATTGGGACTCGGCAAGGTTATCATTTCTCATGATCTCACGATCGAGAAGGTCATGCTTGTTGAGTCCCTTGCATACAATTTAATTTCCGTTCGTCAACTTGCAATCATGGGCTTTGCCACTTTCTTTGATATTGATACTGTGGCCCTCTTGTGGAGCAAGACTCTTAAAGTAGCCTTTGTTGGGCATGTCGAGAACGGTCTCTATGTGATTAACTTTTCAGAGGTACCCACTAAGACCGCGACATGCCTAATGGCTAAAGTTGATGTGGGATGGCTTTGGCATCACCGTTTAGCCCATGTCAATATGAGATCTTTGCAAAGTCTTCTCAAGGGGGACCATGTCCGTGGACTAACGAATGTTAGTTTTGCTAAAGATTGTGCTTGTAGTGCCTGTATTGAAGGAAAGCTTCATGAAAAGGCTCACCCTCCCATGACTATCATTTACTCGAAGAGGCCTTTGGAGCTCCTTCACTTGGATCTCTTTGGGCCTCCATCCTTTTATAGTCTTGGGGGTAGGAAGTATTGCTTGGTGATTGTGGATGACTACTCAAGATATACTTGGGTGTATTTATTCAAGAGGAAGAGCGAGACCCAACAAACCGTCATTGACTTTGCAAATGAAGCACAACGTCAACACAATGCAAAGATCTTGACAATAAGAAGTGACAACGGCACCGAGTTCAAGAACTACACCTTGGATGAGTTTCTTAGTGATGAGGGGATCAAGCATCAATATTCTGCACCCTACACCCCTCAACAAAACGGTGTCGCGGAGAGGAAGAACCGGACGTTGATGCATGCAGCAAGGACCATGATGGCGGAGTTCAAGTCTCCATACAACTTTTGGGCCGAAGCCAACAACACCGCATGTCATGCATCCAATCGGCTCTACCTCCGCAAGGGCTTGAACAAGACTCCATATGAGATACTCACCGGTAACAAGCCCAACCTCAAGTACTTCCGGGTGTTCGGGTGTAAGTGTTTCATTCTCAAGAAAGGTGTTCGGTTGTCTAAGTTTGAAGCTAGAGCTTATGAGGGCATATTTGTTGGTTATGCTACAAACTCTCATGCTTACCGTGTCCTCAATAAATCCACGGGACTTATTGAGGAGGCGATGTAACGTGGAGTTTGATGAGAATAACGGCTCCCAAGTGGAGAAAAGTGGCACTTGTGATGTAGGTGATGAAATTCCTCCTCAAGCCATAAGAAGAATGGGTGTTGATTTTATCCTACCCGTTGAAGAACCCCTTGTGGCCGAAGGAGAAGGACAATGCTCCACTCAAGTGGAGCCATCACCAACCCAAAGCCCACACGCTTCCGAAGAACAAAGTGAAGGCCCTCAACCTCATGAACAAGACCAAGGGCAAGATCATGCTCAAGACGATGCTGACACACCAAGTGATGCCCAAGGTCAAGTTCTCTCCCCCGAGCAAGTTCAAGATCAATAACATTCTCAAGACGGCGCTCAAGAAGATCAAGTGACCCCTCCTCAACTCACCTCCGAGGAGGAATTAGAGCGTCGTGCCGCCAATATTGCTTCCAAGCTCACCACCAAGGGTCATCTCATGAAGAATGTACTTGGAAGCATCCAAAAGGGGGTAAGCACTCGTAGACAATTGGCAAACTATTGTGAACATCACGCGTTTGTTTCTTGTGTTGAACCCCAAAAGGTATATGAAGCTCTTGAAGATCCGGATTGGCTTAATGCCATGCATGAAGAACTCAACAACTTCGAGCACAACAAGGTGTGGAGGTTGGTGCCAAGGCCAACGGGGAACCACATTGTCATTGGGACCAAGTGGATTTTCAAGAACAAGCAAGATGCTCATGGAACCATCATTACGCAACAAGGCAAGATTGGTGGCACAAGGTTACTCCCAAGTCGAGGGTATCGACTACGGTGAAACCTTTGCTCCCGTTGCTCGTCTTGAATCCATTCGTTTGTTGATTGCTTATGCTTCTCATCACAACTTTAAGTTGCAACAAATGGATGTGAAGAGTTCCTTTTTTAATGGTTCTACTAATGAGTTGGTTTACGTCAAACAACCCCCCGGGTTCGAGGATCCCTACTTTCCCGATCATGTGTACCAACTCGATAAGGCACTCTATGGCCTTAAACAAGCCCCACGTGCATGGTATGACCACCTTACCGAGTTGCTACAAGATCGTGGGTTTGAAGTTGGGCTCATCGATCCCACTCTTTTTACTAAGAAGGTCAATGGGGAGTTGTTTGTGTGACAACTATATGTTGATGACATTATCTTTGGTTCCCCTAACAAAGCTTTCAATGATGAATTTGCCGCACTAATGACCTCAAAGTTCAAGATGTCTTCCATGGGAGAGTTGAAGTTCTTTCTAGGTTTCGAAGTAAAGCAAAGAAGATAAGGTACCTTCATCAACCAAGCCAAATACACTCAAGACATGCTCAAGAGATTCAAGCTAAGCAATGTCAAGCCAGCTTCCACTCCAATGCCCTCTAAGTGTCAACTTGACATCGATCCCAATGGTAAAGCGGTGGATCAAAAGGTATATCGCTCCATGATTGGATCCTTGCTTTATCTTTGTGCATCTAGACCGGATGTCATGTTGAGTGTGGGAATTTGTGCATGGTTTCAAGCCGCACCTAAGGAAAGCCACTATGTGGCGGTCAAGCGAATCTTTCGATATTTGGCTCATACCCCAAACTTTGGCCTGTGGTACCTGAGAGGAGCAAACATCAAGCTTGAAGGATATTCGGATTCCGATTGGGCGGGAGACAAATTGGATAGGAAGTCCACTTCCGGAGGGTGCCAATTCCTTGGTTGCTCTTTGGTAAGTTGGTCTTCCAAAAAGAAAAGTTGTGTGTATCTCTTGTCCATCGAAGCGGAGTATGTGGCGGACGGTAGTTGTTGTGCACAACTTTTATGGATGAGGCAAACTTTAAAGGATTACAGTGTCATTTGTGACAAAGTGCCTCTTTGGTGTGACAATGAAAGTGCCATCAAGATTTCTCTCAACCCGGTGCAACACTTCAAGACGAACCATATTGAGATTCGGTATCACTTCATCCGGGATCACATTAGGCGAGGGGAGATTGAGCTCAAATACGTCAACACTCATGATAACCTTGCAGATATCTTCACGAAGCCTTTGGATGAAGCAAGATTTCACGAGTTAAGGCATGAGCTAAATATCATTGATTCGAGCAATGTTGATTGAACCCTTGCACACCCCACCATACTCAACTTGTTGTCTTGTTTAGGTGTAGGCATGGACATAGGGGGAGTGTTGCTCTCTCAATGAACTCTCCCTCCCCCCATTATGCATAAATCGATCATCTCTTTCACATTAGCCATTTTTGATGGTACTTGTGCTTCAAAGACGAGTTTTGGTCATGGGCCCAAGGATAATTCTTCGCGGTGCCATACCAATTAACTCAAACATAGGTGGCTCCGCCCACCACTCTCCTCTTGGAGAAGTTGTGTCTCGTAGTTGGTCTCGTTCGTCGTGTGTGTTCGTCTCTTAGTTGGTTGGCGTCTCTTCCGGAGGTTGTTTTTGCCTTTTCTCTCTTTTCTCTTGTGTGTTCTTACACTTTCTTGGTTTTACGGTACTACCGTGGTGAGCCAAAGTACTACCGCAGGAGTTGGTGGCTCTATGTTTTGTGCGTGGCCCTCCAGTGCAGTACTACCATACCTCATGGCAGTAATTTTTTATCGTCATTGAGCAGCAGTACTACCGCCCAGCGTCTTGCAGTACTTCCGCCCGGGCGGTACTACATGATGACCAGCATGTACTTCGCGCCCATGAGCGGGTGGGGGTTAAGAGCGGGACAGGGGGAGTTCTAACTCCCCCATACCCATTCATCTCTTTTCCCCACCCCGTCTCTCTTTATCTCTCTCCTGACCAAGAACGGCGCCGGAGGCCTTCGCCGGATCTCCGTCTCCGGCCGCTCTCCTCGGATTCCGACCGGTGGGATCGTTCCCCACCTCGCCCTCTTGCCATGGACCCAGGTTTTTCCCCAAGTACCTCTTCTTTTGTCCTTCCTTGTGCTTTTAGGTTTTGGGGAGATGCATGTGGTGTTCTTGAGATTTTTGGCTAAATCTGTGCAAGTGGGGTTCGTTGTAGAGTGGTAGTGTAGTCCCATGCTCTTTGGATAGTCAAATTAGTTCCGTTTGATCAACGGTAGTACCGAAGTTGTCGTGCGGAGGTTCTAGATCCAGATCCTCGTCCTCTGTGGCGGTTTTCAAACCGTGCAGTACTACCGCTCCTCCTGGAGCGGTACTACCGCAGCCTCACCTGGATCTGGCGCTCAGCGGTACTTCCGCACCTTGGTGCGGTACTTCTGCACCTCGGTGCGGTACTACCGCTTAGCGTCCGGAAGTAAAAAATTACTTCCGCCCCCAAGCGTGGTACTACCATGCTACCCCGGCACGGTACTACCGCAGCTGGAGTGGATGTAATTTATTACTTCCGCAACCCTGCCCGATACTACCGTAGATTCATCCTGCGCTCCTTTGTTCCGTCCAAATTGCATGTTTTGTGTTTCTCTCGGTTTGGTTTTGATCCGTTTTGTTCCCGTGCGTGTCTTTTCTGTCTTTGTGTCTAGGTGGTGGCTCCGGTTTTGCTCGTCGCTCGAATCCCAGCCGTGACACAGGGTCAAAGCGTCTGCGCAACCCAGATGATGTTCCAGAGGGGTCTTCTGCTGCTCCCCAACGCAGGACCAAGACCACCGCCAACAAACAGAAGGAGCCCGTCATGGGCATGGATGTGATGCCCCAGGCCGAGTTTGTCATTCGAAGGAAGCTCAATCCTATGTGAATCCCCGGGCTAGCACGCGAGGCAATGAACTCTTCTGGAACAAGCAGCAGAATTTGATATACATGGATGTGATCAAGGCCAAGAAGAATCACTATGTTGAAGTTCACTACATTGACATGCATCATATGAGGTAGGACAAGCACCGTGAGTACTTTGGAGAGGCCTTGGATCTAGTCGAGCAGTTCGCCATTGAGCACTTGCTCACCTTCCACAAGGATTTTGATCCAGAGATCATCGCACAGTTCTTTGCTTTCGTCCATTTCGGCATTGATGATGCAAGGACCATGACTTGGATGACTAATGGTCGCCGATCGTATGCGCTACTTGGAAGGAGTTCATGGAGTTGCTGAGCGTTCGGATGAAGGGCTCAACACGCCAGTTGGAGTTCGCCCTCATGCCAACTCTGAGTCTGCCAACAAGAACAAGCTCATGCCATTCCTTGTTCCGAAGACTCTTCCCAACAAGAAGACTGCGTGGGTGCTTAATCCCTTCCTTGACATCATGCATCGGCTCTTTCGGAACACCCTCTTCCCACGCATTGGGGACATGGGCCAGGTACATGCTTACCTCGTTGACATGATGCTTATCTGCGAGGAGGCCCGTCAGGCTCAGACTCAACCACTTGATGTCTCACATATCATGTGGTGTGAGCTTCAGTTCGCCGTGTTCAACCGTAAGGTCCCCATCTATGGGCCTTACCTGTTCCACTTGATCTCCACGACATGGGAGAGGCTGTTTCTCCAGGATGAGTTTGAAGCTCCAGGGTGGATTCGTCATGAGTCCATCAGGCTCCGCATCAAGCCACAATGGGCGAACACCACCACTTCTGCTGAGGCTGCCAGGCGGGCTGTGGATGAGGAGGAACTTGGGGGAGAAGGCTGTTCTTGGCGACTGCCTTTCTCGCCTCCCTCTGCTGAGCCCTCTTGGGCAAAGAAGCTGAAGAACAATATGAAGAGGTTGTTCTGCATGCAGGTTCAGGGTCAGTACAAGGCCCATGTTGCTCAGAAGGAGTGTCGCCATCGCGACATCAGGATCTTGAGGGCTTGCGGGGAGGATGTGGCCAGCGGTTCTGAGAAGCACATCACCCCAGAGACTGCCTGGATGGAGAAGCAGGGCTACAAGTGGACCGATTCAGAGGAGGAGTCTGTTCCTGCTGCGGAGTCTGAAGACGAGGAGTCCTTTTCCGTCTGAGCTACCACCTTTGTTGTAGGTGACCTCTCGACCTTTTTGGTGTCTCGATGCCAAAGGGGGAGAGAGTGTAGGATTTGCATGCGTGTCGTGTGTTTCCTCGTTTGCTTTGCTTTTCGTCATTGAACTTGCTTGCTTTGATTTGGTTGTGCTTGTGAGACTAAGTTTATCATATGGTGTAAGACATATGCACTCTATCGTACCTTATCATCTTATTGAGCTTGTGCTATATCATGCTATTCATATTATGCTCATATCTACTATCTTGCTTAGTGTCAGCCTTACCATTGCAAGATATGCTTTGTTTCTAAAATATAGGGGGGGTGGTGATCCTAGTATTCTTGCCGTGCAGTCCAAAGCACTTTACTCTCTATCACGAATCTAGGGGGAGCTCATCTATATTTAAGAAATGTGGGGTTTGCTTGTGCTATTTTCATCTCCTTTGTGCAAATCCCGTATTGTCATCAATCCACCAAAAAGGGGGAGATTGTAAGGGCACTTTTGTCCCTAAGTAGTTTTGGTGATTGATGACAATGCCTTTGCGGACTAATCGTGTGTATTGAGCTTTTCAGATTTATCACGACTAAACACAAGACGATTTGATGCCCCTCGGAGATTATTGAAGACGGCGTTTCTTTACGGTTCAGTCCGGTGGAGTTGAGTCGTAGGAGAGCCGTACTATTAAGAAGGGGTCCGCTTTGGAAAGGTTTGGGTGGAATCTCACGTACACATTCCCTTTTGCACCGCCTTTCCTCGAGCTCCTTGGAGTGTTCCTCCGTCTCACCTTGTCTCTGTGATTTGAAGGTCTCCACCTTTCTCTTCTCAGGCTAGCGGTAGTACTTGCTCTTACGGCGGTACTACCTTGAGCTCAACAGTAGTACCGAGCTCGATGCGGTAGTACCGTAGAGGCTCCCAGTAGTACCGCTCCTCGGGCTGATAGTACCGCGAGCTCTGATGCAGCACCGCTTGCTCAGCGGTGGTTCGCGGATGTAATTTTTACATCCGCGCCCTGATAGTACCGTGACGCCTTGAGCCAGGTTCAGTAGCAAGTGCGGAGGTAAGGGCGGATGTAATTTTTTACATCCGCACCTTTCACGGTAGTACCGCACCCATGGCCGCGGTAGTTCCGTGTCGGATTTTTGCACGGCAATTTCTCTAGCGGAGGTAGTCACGGATGTAATTTTTTACATCTGTGCCTACCGGACCTGGCATGCGGCTGTCTTGCGGAAGTACCGTATGGGGTCGCGGTAGTACCGCTTCTGCGGATCTACCGCGCCCTGTTAAGTGCTCCTTTTTGCCAGGTCTGGTCCCTGTTGTGCCCACGGTAGTACCGCGTTACGCTTGGTAGTACCGCAGGCGGTCTTGGTAATACCGCGCTGTAGTGCAGTAGTTCCGTGGGTCATGAGCTGAGTGGTGGGTAACGGTTGGAAATGTCCCCCCACTATAAAAGGGGGTCTTCTTCTCTAAGAAGACTTACCTCTTCCAACCCTAAACTCCATTGTTGCTCCAAGCTCCATTTTCGCCCGATCTCTCTCCCTAGCCAATCAAACTTGTTGATTTGCTCGGGATTGGTCGAGAAGGTCCCGATCTACACTTCCACCAAGAGAAATTTGATTCCCCCCACTTATCCCTAGCGGATCTTGTAACTCTTGGGTGTTTGAGCACCCTAGACGGTTGAGGTCACCTCGGAGCCATAGTCCATTATGGTGAAGCTTCGTGGTGTCGTTGGGAGCCTCCGATTAAGTTGTGGAGATTGCCCCAACCTTGTTTGTAAAGGTTCGGTCGCCGCCTTCAAGGGCACCAATAGTGGAATCACGGCATCTCGCATTGTGTGAGGGCGTGAGAAGAATACGATGGCCCTAGTGGCTTCTTGGGGAGCATTGTGCCTCCACACCGCTCTAACGGATACGTACTTCCCCTCAAAAGGAAGGAACTTCGGTAACACATCCTCGTCTCCATCGGCTCCACTCTTGGTTATCTCATCCCTTTACTTGTGCAAGCTTACTTGTGTTTTATTCATTGCTTGCTTGTGTGGTTGTGATTGTTGCATCATATAGGTTGTCCACCTAGTTGCATATCTAGACAACTTACTTTGATGCAACGTTTAATTTGGTAAAGAAAAGCTAAAAATTGTTAGTTGCCTATTCACCCCCCCTCTAGTCAACTATATCGATCCTTTCAGACACCCCTCGCTGTTCTTGACACCCCCCACCACCGGCACCCCGTTGGTGCACGCCAGCCTCTGCGCCTGCCGGTGCTGGAAGTACGCCGCCCACGACGCGTGGTTGTCGGTGGCGTACTGGGGGAGGGCGCGCTGCTCCTCCGTCAGGGACGCCCGCACGTGGTCGACCTCGGCGGCGAAGATGGCGGGAAGCGTATCGACATCGGGCACCGGGGGAATGGGACGCCCCGTTGCTGAGCCTCCACCCTGTCGGTCCGGCGCGCATGTCCGGTGGCGCCGGGATGTTCGCCTCGAACAAGAGATAGGCCTCCCACTCGTGGAGTGAGCGGCGACCGAAGCCGTTCGCCACCACCGCGTCGCCGGGTAATCACGCGGCCATCGAATGGGCTTGGGGAGAGAGGGGAGGGAAAGAACGTCGGCGGGCGGCTGCACATGGGGAGAGAGGCAGAGCTCGGCGGCGACTGTGGGCTGGTGTGGCCAGAGGCGACGGGGAGGCACTGGTTTTATAGCCTCGCGTCGTGTGTACGTGTGGCGGGAGGGGAGGCATCGCCGTGCCGCCCGTGACGCGCCGCCCATGATGAGGAATTGATGGCAAGGCTGACTGGCGGCAGCCTTGCGATTGATTCCATGCGGGAAACCGAGGCGTTCCAAGAACGACGAGGCGCGCATCGCTGACTCAGCAGGCCTGCGGTTCTTTCGCGCCAAAATCGCTCGCCTCAGCGGCCCCCTGCGCGTCGGGTTCAACCTGGGTCCGCCGGCGCTAATTTCGTCTCAAATCAGCGAAAAACGGACTTCTGGGGACGTGACTGGAGCGTTTTTCGATGCCGACGCGAAAAAAATCGTCTGGGGAACGTATTGAGGGCGCGGCTGGAGATGCTCCTACACCTGGAAAGACGATGATAGGATAAGAATGGCCCACAATGAATGTTTTTTTTCACATAAATGACTTTGGCGGCACGTCGGTCCGGGAGTTTGGCGAAAGGAATGGAACGGATGACGACGCCACATACGCACTGATGGAATTAAACCTTGAATTCATATAGCTCGTTAGAATTAAACCTCAAAGTTTTAATCCCTGAAATTGACACTCTGTACTTGTTGATCCCGCTCAATCTGAACCTTGAACCTGTTTGGCGCACCGGGAAAAGATTCATCCCGCCCGGGATCACAGACTGCTCCCACTGACATCCCTACCCCACATGTCATATATATCTTCTCCCGGTCGTTTTCTCTCTCGTTCTCCTCAAATCAGGGAGGGTTCTCATCCACTGGCTCCAACTCCAAGGCGACCAGGCGCCTCAACGTTGTTGACACCGCGCTCGAGCACATCGAGTCGCTCGCATCCGCCAGCTCCATCTGGTGTCCGCGGCCGCGCAGCCTGCTGCGACGGCTATGTTTATATCCGAGCAACTTGTCAAACTCACAACCATATTCCGTGGCTAGCTTGGGAATCAATCCAGCTGCTTGCTTGGTTAGAGCATCTCCAACAGGCGCCGAAGGGGGCGCGCGCAAAAAACAGCTTTAGCGCGCGCCCATCGCCTGGTTTGGCGCGGCGCGCTGCGCCCGCTCCAGCAGTCGCGCTAAAATGCAGCGCGCGCGCCGCTCCAGCAGCGCGCAAAAAATGCAGCGCGCACACAACATTTTTTTTATTTTCGAAAGCATAGATAAAATAAAAACTAGATAGATTGCATAAATAAAAAACGATACAAAGGTATTTTACATCGGTGCAACTAGATAGATAGTTCGAAAGCATAGATAAACTACGGCACAACTAGATAGAAACTACTCCAAGTCGCTATCATCATCACCATTATCATCCTCGGCGGTGTCGTCCAGGGTGTCTAGCCAGATGTCCAGCCACCGATCATCGTCCGGCGTGAAGAACGACTGCCCACCTGCTGCAACGATGTCGGACTGCGCATTTGCCAACGCCTTCCGCTGACTTCTTTCCAACCGCGTCTCGCGGCGTCTTCGCGTGTCCTCCTCGCGGCGCCTTGCCCAGTAGGCCTACTCGTAGGTGACGTCCTCCGGGTGGCGCTGGCGCCACTCCGCCATGACCCGCTTTCGTCCTCTGGCGGCGAGGAGGCGGCGTTGCCGCTTCGGCGTGCTCCGCACGGTCTTCCGCCGTGTTCGACGAAAGCGGCGGTGCGACGTTGAGCGCTTGCTGGAGCGTGTAGACATCTTGGAAGTTCATCTGGCCGCGCGGCCGGCCTAGGAGCCACGCCGCCGCATCGTACGCGCGGGCGGCCTCGCGCACCGTCCCGTACGTGCCGAGGCCGAGCCGGAGATCGCCGGAGCGTATCTCCGCAGAGTAGCTGCCGTTAGGCGCAGCGGACGCCGCGGTAGCCGGACGCTCTCGGCGGCGCTGGCGGCATGGCGGCGCTTGTCGGTGGCGTGGCACTGGAGCGGCGCGTGGCAGAGAGGGAGAGGAAGAGGAGAAGAGGAAGCGTGGAGAAGGCGCGTGGCGCGCGCCGCACTTTTATAGGCGCGCCGGAAGCGGCGCGCTAAAAATGGCGCGCGAGCTGGCGCCTTTTCGCGCGCGCGCGCAATCGGTTTCCGCGCGCGCGAGTTTCCCGCGGCTGCTGGAGCGCGGCAAAACGCCCCGCGCGCGCTAAAAGCTGGGTTTACCGCGCGCGCGCGTCGTTTGGCGCGGCCGTTGGAGATGCTCTTAGCTTCTTCCACTTGCACGTGTCGCTGAAGCTATTAATCACGTACGAGCCCGGCACATTCAGCAAGCAGAACAGCATTGGCCGGGGGAAAGGTACTCGAACATATCGCCGGTGACGTACCACTCCTCACAGAAGACATCGAGCGCACCCTGCAGAAGACATCGCGCTCGCAGGCGGAAGGCACTGGAGAGCCCGTTGACAGCGGCGCCGCTGCACGCGGAGTCGTCTAGCTGCTGGTGTTGCACGGAGAGCAGACGCCCAAGACGCTGAGCGCGTGCATGAGGCGGTGCAGGCGCGGGAGCCCACCGGGAGTGGTCCCAATTATTGTCACTTCGGGGTTGCCGGATCATAACACATAGTAGATGACTATTGACTTGCAAGATAGGATCAAGAACTCACATATATTGATGAAAACATAATAGGTTCAGATCTAAAATCATGGCACTCATGCCATAGTGACAAGCATTAAGCATAGCAAAGTCATAGCAACATCAATCTCAGAACATAATGGATACTAGGGATCAAACACAGAAATGAGGCGCCGCCGCCGCAGCCGTGGATGGCGCCGAGAATGACGAGCTCTAGCGCATTTGAGCGCCATGGACATGACGAAGCGGAAGTCGTACTAGCGACGGCTTTCAGCAAGAGCTCTTTGCCAACGTGTTTCTAATTCCCAATCCCAGCGATGATGATAACGACGACGGCGACAACAGTGTCCGCCCTTCCTAGCCGACTCGTATCGGTTGTGGACATGCGACAAAAGGGGTTCTGTATTATGTCGCGCGTGGTGGAGACAGACACCTCGTGAGCAAGAAAAAATGAAGGAGACTGAGGAAAGAAGATGAATATGACAAGTAGGACCGCACAGTCAGTCAAAGAAGAGACAATCCCAGCCGGGATCGAGCCTTTTCAGATGCAACAAGCTGCCTATGGTCGGTTAAGGGTTAAAATTGCCTGAGATCACAAAGTACAAGGTATCAACTTCAGGGATTGAAAATTTGAGGTTCAATTTCAACTGGCTCTACGAGTTCAAGGTTGTTTTTAGACTTAACCCCACTGACGGCCCCCGGACCGGCAGGCACGGACGCCGCTGGATAACGATGCGTGCCAACGTTTCTTCCGAGCTGAACCAGCACTGAACCAGATTTCTTCCGAGCTGGACCCTCTGCCAACGTTTCTAATATCTATCTATCGGGAAGCTTTCAGTACGTAGACTCTGTTTTCGATGCCACCGATCTTGTGAGTACGTTTCTATTCATTCTTCCTGGTAGGAACATGGTAGTCAGGGGCGAAACTGGGCCTGGGGCAACTGGGGCTGTAGCCCCAGGCGTGGCCCAAATAGCACCTGTACGCATAGTAGGAAAAAGTTCAGAATTTGGGCTACATAGAAGCTCAGCCCCAGGCTTCACGTACAGGCCTTTAAGGCTTCATGTACAAGCCTTTTACTTGCACGTGGTTCATGTAAAACCAATCGCCCAGTTTACACTTCGATCTGTAGCCTGATCGTTCGTCAATCAAGTCAATCAACAAAGAAAAAAAAACACCCTCGCCTAATCGCCGCAACAGAAACCCTCGCCTCGCTCGAACAGAGCGCCCAAGCGCTGCGCCGCCACCCGCCGCCCTCGTCAACCCACGATCGACGATTCCCCGCCGCGCCGGCGGCCGTGTCGAGTATCCTGCCTCCTGCATCTTGTTCTTCTCAATCTATTTCTAAATTGCAGTGACGACGCACTCTGTGCTGCACAGGTAATATCTAATCTGTATCATCAAATTTTATTTTTTCTAATTCCTTTATACCAACCAAACTCAATGGGTTATATTTATTTAGTCAATTTTATTTCATTGTTGTCAGGAAATTTGGAAATACAAGATGAAGAGGATCCGTACAATTGAATCTTTCTTTGAGTCAACATCCAACCAGCATGCAGCCAACAATACCAACACTCATGTGTCACCTACAGAATCAGTACCAGTGGGAGCTAGTAATGCAAAAGAAAGTGAACCACGTGTAGAGCTTAATCAGGATGACATTAATCCTGATCCCGGCCTCCGAAAACCAATTAAGAGTTGCATCCAGATGTTAGGGATGCCATGTTTATGAACAGGAAAGAATTGGGAAGCAGATGAGAGGCTTTCGTGAAGAGTGGTACAAATCGCATGATTGGTTGGAACATGATGTTGCTAAAAAAGCTGCCTTTTGTTTTCATTGTTTTCTTTTTAAGCAACCAAGAGTTGAAAACTATGGAATAAAAGCATATACAAAGAAAGGTTTTAGTATCTGGAAAAATGCTATTGCATCTTTTGATACTCATGTCGGTAATGTTAACGGTGCTCATAATAGAGCAAGAAGACAATGTCAAGCTTTTCAAAACCGGAGGCAAAATGTGGAACATGTATGGGCCGGTTCAGACAAGAAGGAGAAAGAGTACTTGGGTCGTCTCACTATCATGTTAGGTGTCGTGAGGTTTCTTTTACGGAAATGTTAACGCCCACACGTGTAGGCATTGACCATCTCGACCACACGCATCCATCACCGTTCAATACTATGTGCACGAATCTTAGCACAATCTGGCTGATTTTCTGTGCCACGTAGGACAAGATGTGTGTATGGTGTGTGATATAGTTCGCCCACACATCCGTTTTACCACACGGAAGGGCCGGTGTGTGGGCGTTTAGCAGTTCACCCACACACCAGTTTTCAGTCACGCACAAGGGCTGGTGTGTGGGCATTTGCCATCTCGCCCACACGCCCGTCTCCTCTCCCACACCCAAGCTGCTAGTTGCCATGTGTTTTTGCAGCGCACATGGCAACTGCCCCTAGTGTGCTTTATAAGCAGGTGGCAACTCTCTTTTTTTACCCGAGTTGCCATGTGTTTTTGCAGGGTACACAGCAACTGTCTAGTATGCACGTAAGTAGATGGCAACTCTTTTTTACCGAGTTGCCATGTGTTTTTGCATGGTACATGGCAACTGCCCCAACGTGCACGTACATGGCAACTACCCTAACGTGCACGTAAGCAGATGGCAACTCTTCCTTTTTACATGGCAACTGCCCTAGCATGCTTGTGAGCACATGGCAACTCTCTCAACTGCCTAGTGTTAGTATGTGGCAACTCCTAAAGTTATGAAATCATGGCAACTACATTAGAGCAGACCATACATGGCAACTGCAGTTGAGCAACCATGGCAACTACAGTTGTCCGACATGGCAACCGTAGTTCAGCGACATGGCAACTGCAGATTAAGCGAACATGGACGAGGGTGCGGAGACCATGGCAACTGCGGGGTGCGCGGTGGGCGTCCGCAGCGTCGCGTGCGGGACCAGGAGGGTACGAGGCCTGACATACAGGCGTGTGGGCGTTATGAACTTCGCCCACACGCACGCGTGTGAGAGGGTTCGGGAGGGAAAAAAGATGTGTGTGGGCATTAGTTGTTTTGCCCAGATGTAGATGTGTGGGCTGGTTGCTGTCCATGCCACACGAGGCGTGTGGCACAACTACCCGATGCACCACACGTGTGGCAGTTATCGGGACCCTTCTTTTATTGCAAGCTCTTGCTTTTCGTGGACATGATGAGTCTGCTAACTCAAACAATAAGGGAAATTTCTTAGAGATGGTGCAGTGGTATGAGAAAAAGGATCTGAATACCGCTAAGTTGTTAGATTGTGTTCCTGGAAATAACTTGTTGACATCTGCATAAATACAAAAGCATTTCTCGGTTATGAGCATTGTCAAAACTGATCTGCGAAACAAGATGAATGACGAATGGATGAATCACCATTTGGTGTACTATATTGAGCGTGATGTATTTGCAAGCATTGATGATATTAAGATTATACAATGCTATCAAAAAATGAGGAAATACAAGGGGCTATTACCTCGTGGACTTTGTGTTAATGGTATAATATGTTCTTTTTTTTTTTGCAAAATTTCATACGAACAATTGAGTAGTCTATGTCCTGTGTCTTGATTTTAAATACTTGATTTTATGTTTGCAGATCCAGGTCCTTTTACTATTGTTGGTGAAGAAATGAGGGCCTTGAATTAAGCAAGTCTTTACTAATTTGGTACCAACCCACGTTTGCAATGATGCACTTTGTTAAACTATTTGTTTTATGGATTTTCCTCTCGTGATAATAATGAATTAATTTCGTCTTGAATGTGATTTTGTACTTATAACGCACATTGATGCGTGTAGTATTTGACGTTATATTTAGTCAGTTAGTTCTAGCCCTAGGCTTTGAGAAATCCTGATTCTGCCTCTAATGGTAGCATCAGATGCTACTGTACTGAAGTACCGATAACGACGCTCTGACCAATGGCTACTTGCAGGTTAGATAAGCACGCAGACTACAAAGCCTCGGCCCCAGGTTTTGTTAGGACGGAAACCACTCCACTAGCCCCAGTGCCACTCCGGATATGATCCACAATCCCGTGTGCTAATCCGGCCGACTAGTACCTTCCAGTGTCCAAACAAAGTCAAGCACTCAACTCAAGCCCCGCTGCAGACATATATAAATACGACCAGACCCATCGATGATGCTTATCAGTTATCAACTACTCTTCGGTACCATTCGCAAGTACAAATTCTTGTCTATTCGATCCTACCACATCCATCTCAAGAAGAAGTTGATCATCCTGATCCTAGGTAGAGCCTAGATGGGGTCTCTGATGGCCGGCTGGGATTCGCCGGTTCTTGGCGATGACACCAAAGGTACGCGGCCACACGCACGGTCCACTTACTGCTTCTGCTTGCACCCATGTTTATGTTTTTCTGTTGCTTGCTTTGGTCGTGAAAAAAAAAACTACTCTAATTATGTTTGTAACCAGCCCGTGTGATGAGGAACCGATCGCTGACGAAGGAGGAGGTGGTGGCCTTCTGGCGGCAGCGCGGGAAGCCGTTGCCGGACGGCGACACCCTTGCCGTCGACGTCACCTCCCCGCTCGCCTCCCCTGGTCGACCTATGGAGAAGAGCCCGCTGGGAAGCTCGCAGAGGAGCAGGTCACCCGCGTCGTCTCCGGTGGCTGGCGGCCACGAGGAGATCGGCGCAGCTGACGCCGGCAAGATGCGGGACTGGTACGTAACCGTGGCGACTGCGACCAGCCGCCGATGATGGCACTGTATTTTGATTTGACGTGGTCAATTCGCTCGATCCTGATTGATTGTTTGGGTCGGTGGGCAGGTGGACGAGGAGCAACTGGGCCTTCCTCAACGAGCCGCCGCAGGAGGAGAGGCCGGGCACGGCGCACAGCTACACGCCGCAGTTCCACCTCGCCGCCGGCAACGCCTGACCGGACATGTCCGTAGAGAGTACGCGATACTAGTACCGCGCCACGCTGCTGGAATAATGCCTAGGCTAGGCCTACTGCCTGCACCGCGTGGAGATGCACCATATGGGTCATTTCCCTGTAAAACATCCCTTGTACAATATATGTGTTGCAAATGTATATGTAAGTTGCGTATGTATTATGTAAGTAAAATACAGAGTGAATTTCAAAAAGATGAAATTACAAGTTAACTTGGACTTCATCATAGCACAGACATAAAGACCGAAGTACAAGGACCTGCTTTCCCACTGGTTTTTCATCCACTTAATTTTCGCCGCGACTCGCTCTGGGTTTCTGCTACTTTTCCCAATATATTTTATATTCTGATGTTTCTCTCTTTATGCTTATTTCCCCTTTTAAGTATTTAAAATTCTAGAAAATTTTCAAGATCCATGAAGTGTTTTCCTAAAATTCATGAATTTTCAAATATCCATGTGTAGTTTTTAGATTGGTGATTGTTTTAAATCACAAAATAATTTAAATTTGTAAATATTTCTCAAAATTCGTGATTTTTTTTATAAAATATCACCCACATTTTATAAATTTATGATCACATTCTAAATCCATGAATATTTTCTTAAAACTCAAGACTGCTTTTTAAAATTTGTGAGCGCTTTTAAATTTTCAAAATCTTTAATGCAATTTGTGAATATTTTTAAATTTTGGGACATAGTCCAACTTTGACCATAAAATTGAACAACAAACACATGGATTATGTGTCACAAAAATATAGTACTATTCAATTCATAGTAAGATGTGGTTTCCGATGATATAATTTTTGCGACACATAATTAATGTATTTTTGTGAAACTAATGGTCAAAGTTTATGAGTACAAACAAAGGACGTCATATAAAAAGGAACGAGGGGAGCATAAAATTTCATTTCATAATATATTTTTAAATCCGCAAATCGATCAAAAACTGAGAAAAACAGGAAAACCCAAAAATCCGACAAATCAACCTACCGCAGCTATTGCTCATAGAGTGAAACAGACCGACCCATATCGCTTAATGCGTTAGAATAGGAGGTCACAAGAAAATGTGACTCCCCATATGACGCTTTTTGTGTCACTTTGTCGATGAGATGCATAGAGCGCTTATGCCCGTCGCCGGCCTAGTTAGCCATGAGTCTATAGTCTATACCGAGCGCTGTATTTTTTGGTTTAACTATCTTTTTTCTTTGAATTTTTTTTTGGTTTCTTGTTATTTTTAACCGATTTTAAAATAAATATAAAACACCCATATTTATTTATTTTGAAAAACCAAGAGTATATTTAAAATAATGGGCAATGTTTTTATATTTTTGTACTTTTGATAAATATGAACATTTTTTCGTGGGAACGTAATTTTTTTAAATTTAATTTTTCTTCCCAGAGCATTTCTTGAAAGCTGTGAACATTTAAAAATAGCACTTGAAAATTAGAAAATAAAAAACTAGTGGGGAAAACAAGAAAGGAAAATAAAAATGAAAAGTAGAAATAGAATATTCCTAAACCAGGCTGAAAGATCATGGATGTCGCCTAGAGGGGGGTGAATAGGCGCTTTAAAATAATTACGGTTTAGACTTGAACAAATGCGAAATAAACCTAGCGGTTAATTTGTCAAGCACGACACCTACAAGAACTAGGCTCACCTATGTGCACCAACAACTTATGCTAAGCAAGGTAAACTACTAGGTTAAACAATATAGCTATCACAAAGTAAAGTGCATAAGTAAATGTCTCGGGTAAGAGATAACCGAGGCACGCGGAGATGACGATGTATCCCGAAGTTCACACCCTTGCGGATGCTAATCTTCGTTTGGAACGGTGTGGAGGCACAATGCTCCCCAAGAAGCCACTAGGGCCACCGTAATCTCCTCACGCCCTCGCACAATGCAAGATGTTGTGATTCCACTAAGGGACACTTGAGGGCGGTCATCGAATCCGTACAAATGGCACCCCTTGGGGGCAGTCATCGAACACGTACACTTTGGCAACCCTTGGGGGCGGTCACCTGAACCCGTCAAATTGCTCGGGACGATCTCCACAACCTAATTGGAGACCCCGATGCTTGCCCGGAGCTTTACACCACAATGATTGAGCTCGAAACACCACCAACCGTCTAGGGTGCCCAAGCACCCAAGAGGAACAAGCTCAAGGGTACCAAGCACCCAAGAGTAATAAGCTTCTCAACTTGTAACTTCCACGTATCACCGTGGAGAACTCAAACCGATGCAACTAATGCAATGGAAAGGGCACACCAAGGGCCCAAGTCCCTCACTCTCAAATCCCACCAAAGCAACGAAAGCTATGGACGAAAAAGAGAGGAAGAACAAGAAGGAGAACACCAAGAACTCCAAGATCTAGATCCAAGGGGTTCCCCTCACATAGAGGAGAAAAGTGATTGGTGGAAATGTGGATCTAGATCTCCTCTCACTTTTCCCCAAAATCTAGTAAGAATCCATGGAGGGATTGAGAGATACCAAGCTGGAAGAAGGTCAAGAATGAGGGAAGAACACGGGCTAAAGAGATAAGGTTCAATGGGGAAGAAGACCCCCTTTTATAGGAGGGGGAACCGTTATGAGCTCAGCCCGCACACGAGTGGTACTACCGCTCCAACGATAGGCACTACCGCTCGGGCGATAGTAACAGGAAAAAGGAGCAACGGCTAAGAACCTTGGGGCGGTAGTACCGCTTGTAAGAGGTACTGCCGCTCATCCCAGTGGTACTACCGCGGGAGAAGCGGAACACGGGAGCAGAGGAGTTAGGGCAGAGCAGAGCATGACGGTAGTACTACTGAAGCGAGACTGCCGCCTGACCTGGCGGTACTACCGCTTATAGCCGGTACTGCCGCGCCTCACTGCCACCATACTACTGTTGAACCCGACACAAAAAATAGAACCCCGGAATAAGCAGTGGTAGAAGCCGCGGAGCTGGACAGCTAAAGTACCGCTTACAAGCGGTACTACCGCCCGACCAGGGCGGTACTACTGCTGCCAACAGCGGTACTACCGCGGGGGTGCATTAAGCAAACCCCAAACACAACAGATGGAAGCAATAACGCCTGAATTTCCATAACTTCTGCAAATGAGCTCTGAATTGAGCAAAATCAAGCTTGTTGGACATATACGACGAGTAGCATCCAACTGCGAGGAGTGAAACCTCCAAAAGAGAAGAAACGACAATCGATCCTATAATTCGGTCTCCCAACTACAACCATGTGACTGGTAAAATAGAAAACCTATCAAGGGCAAACATTTGCCTTGCACATAGTCGACTTGAGCTAGATGATGATGATCTTAATTCCCTCAAGTTGGACCACCTTTCTTGATTGCGTTGGCTTGATGAAGACTAGTTGATTGCTCCCCATACTCCACTATGGGTGAGTCACTCTTTGGTACATCTTCACAAGTCCATTGTCACCACAATGGACGGCAAGCTTCAAGCACTTGATCTCTTCATGATGCTCCACTTGAACTTGCACACCGCAATCTTGATGACGATCACCACTTGATGTCATCCTCCATGAGTTGTATGAGATATTCCTCTTGATGCAAACCCATGGAAACAAACCTAACCCCACATAGAACTCACACGTAGATCATGGCTTAGTACACAAAGCGTAATGGACAATGCTTACCATACCATGGGATCACTTGATCCCTCTCGGTACATCTTGTACGCTTTGTGTGTTGATCAACTCTATTCACTCTTGACTTAGTCTTGATCAACCTTGTATCTTTCCAACTCTCTTCATTTGGATGATGTCTTGAAGGTAAACATGAATGATCACACAATCTTCTTTTTCAACACATGCTTGCAATAAACTCAACACCCACATGACCAATCTTTGGATAATTCCTTAATAGCACCTTGGTCAACTCATAAACTCCTTGAAACCAACACATGGACTTCAAGAAATGCTTATGGACAAATCCTTCAAATATAACTCAACGCAAGCATTATTCTATAGAGAATATCATGAATTACCAAAACCACACATGGGGACACCACATGTTCTTTCACAGGTGATCGTTGTCCTTGAGTTGCCAACCCACTAAGCTCAGATCTAGCCTGGTCAGGATGGATGAGACCTGGGATTTCAGCCCGATTCAGAAGTGACCACTGGCCGACGACTGTAGTAGCCACGCAAGGTCAGGGCAAATGAATTGTATTCATGATTCTAAGAAAATTAATTAATTTTATCCATTTGACTATTCTACATGCATGTCTGGTTCTGAAAAATAAACTGCTAAGTTAAACTTTATAAATCAGTTGAACATTTTAAAATGAGCAATTTTTTAAATTTGTTTGCAATATGTGTAGGTAGTAGTATACTTTCTTAGTGTGCAGGTTTGGTTCGTGTTGTAGCCACCGTCGTGGATCTGATCACCGGAGATGACAGTCATGTCAATGCCATCACTAGCCAATGTCACGTTGCACATATCCTCAGCAATGACGATTGGCTCTGCCACCTTGTTCGCACCCTTCTTCGCGTAGATCGTGTGGTAGTTCTTGCGGCGGGGTGGGGCAGCCACGAGACGAGGGCATCAACGATTATCATGTAATATCGATGTCGTTTAGTGCCACCACCGTGTCAGCCACTGCATTTGCAGACGCCCATTGCACTTCATTGCTTTTCTAATCATACCAAGTACGCGGGGTAGGAAAATGGGATTGGAAGAAACTATGTTGTTTTTGTCGATGCTTATGGATTAAAACAAATATAGTTGGCCACTCGGATGACCATGGTGAATGAGTTACACATACCAAGGGAAACGAAACATGTTCTTTTCTATGCACTTAAGAAGATAGATGGAGGAACGTTGCTATACACACGAAGGGTGTAGACGATTTACGCACAACGCCGTTAATCAAGCCGTTGCTATGAGGGAGCAAAGTACAGGGCATCGTCCGATGTTACATCGTGCGTGAACCGGCCACGCCCTATCGTGCGCGAAGTAGTTTCGTAGATGGAGCATGTCCGCATTGCCAGATGAATGTAGTGAACAGTGGCGTAGCTATGAACAAGACGCGGAGAGGGGAGGGGGGGCACTGCCCCCCTCCCCCGGTTAATATTTTTTTGGGGAGCGCTAGGGATCATACTACTGATTCCTGGCTTCCGATCAGACCAGTGGATTGTTGGAAATATGCCCTAGAGGCAATAATAAATTAGTTATTATTATATTTCCTTGTTCATGATAATCGTTTATTATCCATGCTATAATTGTATTGATAGGAAACTCAGATACATGTGTGGATACATAGACAACACCATGTCCCTAGTAAGCCTCTAGTTGACTAGCTCGTTGATCAATAGATGGTTACGATTTCCTGACCATGGACATTGGATGTCATTGATAACGGGATCACATCATTAGGAGAATGATGTGATGGACAAGACAATCCTAAGCCTAGCACAAAGATCGTAGTTCGTATGCTAAAGCTTTTCTAATGTCAAGTATCTTTTCCTTATACCATGAGATTGTGCAACTCCGGATACCGTAGGAATGCTTTGGGTGTATCAAACGTCACAACGTAACTGGGTGACTATAAAGGTGCACTACAGGTATCTCCGAAAGTGTCTGCATTGGGTTGTACGAATCGAGACTAGGATTTGTCACTCCGTGTGACGGAGAGGTATCTCTGGGCCCACTCGGTAGGACATCATCATAATGTGCACAGTGTGTGATTAAGGAGTTGATCACGGGATGATGTGTTACGGAACGAGTAAAGAGACTTGCCGTAACGAGATTGAACAAGGTATCGGGATACCGACGATCGAATCTCGGGCAAGTATCATACCGATAGACAAAGGGAATTGTATACGGGATCGATTGAGTCCTTGACATCGTGGTTCATCCGATGAGATCATCGTGGAACATGTGGGAGCCAACATGGGTATCCAGATCCGCTGTTGGTTATTGACCGGAGAACGTCTCGGTCATGTTCGCTTGTCTCCCGAACCCGTAGGGTCTACACACTTAAGGTTCGATGGCGCTT
Source organism: Aegilops bicornis (assembly GCA_021605145.1). Classification (NCBI taxonomy): domain Eukaryota; kingdom Viridiplantae; phylum Streptophyta; class Magnoliopsida; order Poales; family Poaceae; genus Aegilops; species Aegilops bicornis. The sequence goes on along the minus strand of CM038673.1, from coordinate 761,947,462 downwards.
AGGGTTATATAGGAAGCTTGTATGTGGTTACCGAATGTTGTTCGAGTCCCGGATGAGATCCTGGGCGTCACGAGGAGTTCCGGAATGGTCCGGAGGTAAAGAATTATATATAGGAAGTGCTGTTTGACCATCGGGACAAGTTTCGGTGATATCGGTATTGTATCTGGGACCACGGAGGGGTCTGGGGTCCACCAAGTGGGGCCACCAGCCCGGGGGCCACATGGGCCCTAGGTGGTGCGCTTAGGCCTGCATGGGCCAAGGGGAACCAGCCCCAAGAGGCCCATGCGCATGAAACACTTGGAGAGGAAGAGTCCATGAGGGGAAGGCACCTCCGAGGTGCCTTGGGGAGGGTGGACACCTCCCCCCCTCTTGGCCGCACCCCTCCCTTGGAGGAGGGGGCAAGGCTGCGCCCTCCCCCCCTCCTTGGCACCTATATAAAAGGGGGAGGGGAGGGGGGCAGCAGCACCTGAGCCCCTGGCGCCTCCCTCCCTCCTCCAACACCTCCTTCTCCTCCGTAGTGCTTGGCGAAGCCCTGCAGGATTGCCACGCTCCTCCACCACCACCACGCCTGCGTTGTGCTGCTGTTGGATGGAGTCTTCCTCAACCTCTCCCTCTCTCCTCGCTGGATCAAGGCGTGGGAGGCGTCACCGGGCTGTACGTGTGTTGAACGCGGAGGTGCCGTCCGTTCGGCGCTAGGATCATCGGTGATCTGAATCACGGCGATGCGACTCCATCAACCCCTGTTCACTTGAACGCTTCCGCTTAGCGATCTACAAGGGTATGTAGATGCACTCTCCTTCCCTCGTTGCTGGTTTCTCCATAGATAGATCTTGGTGACACATAGGAAAATTTTGAATTTCTGCCACGTTCCCCAACAGTGGCATCATGAGCTAGGTCTATTGCGTAGATTCTTTGCACGAGTAGAACACAAAGTAGTTGTGGGCGTTGATTTTGTTCAATATGCTTGCCGTTACTAGTCTTATCTTGATTCGACGGTATTGTGGGATGAAGCGGCCCGGACCAACCTTACACGCACGCTTACGTGAGACCGGTTCCACCGGTGACATGCACTAGTTGCATAAGGTGGCTGGCGGGTGTCTGTCTCTCCCACTTTAGTCGGAACGGATTCGATGAAAAGGGTCCTTATGAAGGGTAAATAGCAATTGGCATATCACGTTGTGGTTTTGCGTAGGTAAGAAACGTTCTTGCTAGAAACCCAAAGCAGCCACGTAAAACATGCAAACAACAATTAGAGGACGTCTAACTTGTTTTTGCAGGGTATGCTATGTGATGTGATATGGCCAAGAAGAATGTGATGAATGATATGTGATGTATGAGATTGATCATGTTCTTGTAATAGGATTCACGACTTGCATGTCGATGAGTATGACAACCGGCAGGAGCCATAGGAGTTGTCTTTATTTATTGTATGACCTGCGTGTCATTGAACAACGCCATGTAATTACTTTACTTTATTGCTAACCGGTAGCCATAGTAGTAGAAGTAATAAGTTGGCGAGACAACTTCATGGAGACACGATGATGGAGATCATGGTAGAGGAGCTATATGATATTGGCCATATCATGTCACTACTATATAATTGCATGTGATGTTTATTATGTTTATGCATCTTGTTTACTTAGAACGACGGTAGTAAATAAGATGATCCCTTACAAATTTCAAGAAGTGTTCTCCTCGACTGTGCACCGTTGCTACAGTTAAATGCTTCTAAGCACCACGTGATGATCGGGTGTGATGGATTCTTACGTTCACATACAACGGGTGTAAGACAGATTTACACAGCAAAAACACTTGGGGTTAACTTGACGAGCCTAGCATGTACTGACATGGCCTCGGAACACGAGACCGAAAGGTCGAGCATGAGTCGTATAGTAGATACGATCAACATGAAGATGTTCACCGATGATGACTAGTCCGTCTCACGTGATGATCGGACCACGGCCTAGTTGACTCGGATCATGTAATCACTTAGATGACCAGAGGGATGTCTATCTGAGTGGGAGTTCATGAGATGAACTTAATTATCCTGAACATAGTCAAAAGATCTTTGCAAATTATGTCGTAAGCTCGCGCTTTAGTTCCACTGTTTAGATATGTTCCTAGAGAAAATATAGTTGAAAGTTGACGATGGCGATTATGCGGACAGAAGAAAGCTTATGTCCTTAATGCACCGCTCGGTGTGCTCAACCCCAAACGTCGTCTGTGGATGTTGCGTAACATCGGACATACACGCTTTTGATAACTACATGATAGTTCAGTTAAATGGTTTAAGTAGAGGCACCAAATACGTTTCGAAACGTCGCGGAACATATGAGATGTTTCGAGGGCTGAAATTGGGATTTCAGGCTCGTGCCCACGCCAAGAGGTATAAGACCTCCGACGATTTTCTTAGCCTGCAAACTAAGGGAGAAAAGCTCAATCGTTGAGCTTGTGCTCAGATTGTCCGAGTACAACAATCACTTGAATCGAGTGGGAGTTGATCTTCCAGATGAGATAGTGATGTTTCTCCAAAGTCATTGCCACCAAGCTACTAGAGCTTCGTGATGAACTATAACATATCAGGGATAGATATGATGATCCTTGAAGTATTCACGATGTTTGACACCGCGAAAGTAGAAATCAAGAAGGAGCATCAATTGTTGATGGTTGGTGAAACCACTAGTTTCAAGAAGGGCAAGGACAAGAAGGGACACTTCATGAAACGGCAAATCAGTTGTTGCTCCAGTGAAGAAACCCAAGGTTGAACCCAAACCGAGACTAAGTGCTTACGCAATAAGGGGAACAACCAATCGGAGCAGAATTACCCTAGATACTTGGTAGATAAGAAGGCTGGCAAGGTCGTTAGAAGTATATTGGATATACATTATGTTAATGTGTACTTTACTAGTACTCCTAGTAGCACCAGGGTATTAGATACCGGTTCGGTTGCTAAGTGTTAGTAACTTCGAAATAAAAGCTACGGAATAAGCGGAGACTAGCTAAAGGTGAGCTGACGATATGTGTTGGAAGTGTTTCCAAGGTGGATGTAATCAAGCATCGCGCTCCCTCTACCATCGAGATTGATGTTAAACCTAAATAATTGTTATTTGGTGTTTACGTTGAGCATAGACATGATTGGATCATGTCTATCGCAATGCTGATTATTCATTTAAGGAGAATAATGGTTACTCTATTTATTTGAATAATACCTTCAATGGTCTTGCACCTAAATGAATGGTCTATTGAATCTCGATCGTAGTGATACGCATTTTCATGCCAAAAGATATAAGATAGTAATGATAGTACCACTTACTTGTGGCACTGCCATGTAAGTCATAAACGCATGAAGAAGCTCCATGTTGATGGATCTTTGGACTCACTCGTTTTTGAAAAGTTTGAGACATGCGAACCATGTCTATTGGTGTATACGCATGAAGAAGCTCCATGTTGATGGATCTTTGGACTCACTCGTTTTGAAAAGTTTGAGACATGCGAACCATGTCTATTGGTGTATACGCATGAAGAAACTCCATGCAGATGGATCGTTTGCACTTGCATGATTTTGAATCACTTGAGATATGCAAATCATACCACATGGGCAAGATGGTGAAAAGCCTCGGTTTGATAAGATGGAACAAGATAGCAACTTGTTGGAGGTAACTCATTTTGATGTGTGTAGTCCAATGAGTTCTGAGGCTTTTAGTGTATATATTTATGTTCTTACTTCACAGATGATTTGAGTAGATGTTGAGTATATTTACTTGTTGAAACACAAGTCTGAATTATTGAAAGGTTCAAGTAATTTCAGAGTGAAGTTGAAGATCTTCGTGACAAGAGGATAAAATGTCTGTGATGTGATCATAGAGATGAATATCTGAGTTATGCGAGTTTGGTACACAATTAAGACATTGTGCAAATTGTTTCACAATTAATACCGCCTGGAACACCATAGTGTGATGGTGTGTCCGAACATCATAGTTGCACCCTATTGGATATGGTGCGTACCATGATGTCTCTTATCGAATTACCACTATCGTTCATGGGTTAGGCATTAGAGACAACCGCACTCACTTTAATAGGGTACCACGTAATTCCGTTGAGATGACACCGTAAGAACTATGGTTTAGAGAAACCTAAGCTGTCATTTCTTAAAATTTGGGGCTCTGACGCTTATGTGGAAAAAGTTTCAGGTTGATAAGCTCGAACCCAAAGCGGATAAAATGCATCTTCATAGGACACCCAAAACAGTTGGGTATACCTCCTAATTCAGATCCGAAAGCAATAGGGATTGTTTCTTGAATCGGGTCCTTTCTCGAGGAAAAGTTTGTCTCGAAAAGTTGAGTGGGAGGATGGTGAGACTTGATGAGGTTATTGAACCGTCACTTCAACTAGTGTGTAGCAGGGCACGGGGAAGTTGTTCCCGTGGCACCTACACCAATTGAAGTAGAAGCTTATGATATTGATCATGAAGCTTCGGATCAAGTCACTACCGAACCTCGTGGGACGACAAGAACGCGTCTTTGCATCGAGTGGTACGGTGATCCTGTCTTGAAGGTCATGTTGCTAGACAACAATGAACCTCTGAGCTATGGAGAAGCGATGGTGGGCCCAAATTCCGACAAATGGTTAGAAGCCATGAAATCCGAGATAGGATCCATGTATCATAACAAAGCATGGACTTTGATGGACTTGCCCGATGATCGGCAAGCCATTGAGATAAATGGATCTTTAAGAAGAAGACGGACATGGACGGTAATGTCACCGTCTATGAAGCTCGACTTGTGGCGAAGAGTTTTTCACAAGTTCAAGGAGTTGACTACGATGAGATTTTCTCATCCGTAGCGATGCTTGAGTCTGTCGGAATCATGTTAGCATAAGCTGCATTTATGAAATCTGGCAGATGGATGTCAAAATGAGTTTCCTTACCAGTTTTAAAGGAAAGGTTGTATGTGATACAATCGAGAAAGTTTTGTCGATCCTAAGGATGCTAAAAGGTATGCTTAGCTCCAGCGATCCTTTCTAAGGACTGGAGTAAGCATCTCGGAGTTGGAATGTGCGCTTTGATGAGATGATCAAAGATTTTGGGTTTATACAAAGTTTATGAGAAACTTGTATTTCCAAAGAAGTAAGTGGGAGCACTATAGAATTTACGATGAGTATATGTTGTTGACATATTGATGATCGAGAAATGACGTAGAATTTTACGTAAAGCATATAGGGTTATTTGAAAGGTGTTTTCAAATAGAAAACCTGGATTAGGCTACTTGAACAATAAGCATCAAGATCTATAAGATAGATCAAAATGTTTAATAATACTTTCAAATGAGCATGTACCTTGACATGATCTTGAAGGTGTTCAAGATGGATCGATCAAAGAAGGAGTTCTTAGCTGAATTGTAAGGTATGAAGTTAAGACTTAAAGCTCGACCACGGCAGAAACAGAGAAAGGACGAAGATTGTCCCCTATGCCTTAGACATAGGCTCTACAGTATGCTATGCTGTGTACCGCACCGGAAGTGTGCCATGCCATGAGTCAGTCAAGGGGTACAAGAATGATCCAGGAATGGATCATTGGACAGCGGTCAAAATTGTCCTTGGTGTAAATAAGGACATGTTTCTCGATTATGGAGGTGATAAAGAGTTCGGCATAAGGGTTACATCGATGCAAGCTTTAACACCTATCCGAAAGTGACTCGAGTAGCAAACCGGATACGTATAGTGGAGCAACCGTTTGGAATAGATCCAAGTGGAGCGTGGAAGCAGCATTTACAATATGACATAAGAGAATTGCATAGCACACACGGATCTGAAAGGTTCAGACCGTTGACTAAAAACCCGTTGACTAAAACCTCTCTCACAAGCAAAACATGATCAAACCTCAGAACTCATTGAGTCTTAATCACATGGTGATGTGAACTAGTTTAAGACACTAGTAGACTCTTTGGATGTTGGTCACATGGCGATGTGACCTATCACCGTTGATCACATGGCGATGTGAACTAGATTATTGACTCTAGTGCAAGTGGGAGACTGTTGGAAATATGCCCTAGAGGCAATAATAAATTAGTTATTATTATATTTCCTTGTTCATGATAATCGTTTATTATCCATGCTATAATTGTATTGATAGGAAACTCAGATACATGTGTGGATACATAGACAACACCATGTCCCTAGTAAGCCTCTAGTTGACTAGCTCGTTGATCAATAGATGGTTACGATTTTCTGACCATGGACATTGGATGTCATTGATAACGGGATCACATCATTAGGAGAATGATGTGATGGACAAGACCCAATCCTAAGCCTAGCACAAAGATCGTAGTTCGTATGCTAAAGCTTTTCTAATGTCAAGTATCTTTTCCTTATACCATGAGATTGTGCAACTCCCGGATACCGTAGGAATGCTTTGGGTGTATCAAACGTCACAACGTAACTGGGTGACTATAAAGGTGCACTACAGGTATCTCCGAAAGTGTCTGTTGGGTTGGCACGAATCGAGACTGGGATTTGTCACTCCGTGTGACGGAGAGGTATCTCTGGGCCCTCTCGGTAGGACATCATCATAATGTGCACAGTGTGATTAAGGAGTTGATCACGGGATGATGTGTTACGGAACGAGTAAAGAGACTTGCCGGTAACGAGATTGAACAAGGTATCGGGATACCGACGATCGAATCTCGGGCAAGTATCATACCGATAGACAAAGGGAATTGTATACGGGATCGATTGAGTCCTTGACATCGTGGTTCATCCGATGAGATCATCGTGGAACATGTGGGAGCCAACATGGGTATCCAGATCCCGCTGTTGGTTATTGACCGGAGAACGTCTCGGTCATATGCGCTTGTCTCCCGAACCCGTAGGGTCTACACATAAGGTTCGATGACGCTAGGGTTATATAGGAAGCTTGTATGTGGTTACCGAATGTTGTTCGAGTCCCGGATGAGATCCTGGGCGTCACGAGGAGTTCCGGAATGGTCCGGAGGTAAAGAATTATATATAGGAAGTGCTGTTTCGCCATCGGGACAAGTTTCGGTGATATCGGTATTGTCTGGGACCACCGGAGGGGTCCCGAGGTCCACCAAGTGGGGCCACCAGCCCGGGGCCACATGGGCCCTAGGTGGTGCGCCTAGGCCTGCATGGGCCAAGGGGAACCAGCCCCAAGAGGCCCATGCGCATGAAACACTTGGAGAGGAAGAGTCCATAGAGGGGAAGGCACCTCCGAGGTGCCTTGGGGAGGTTGGACACCTCCCCCCCTCTTGGCCGCACCCCTCCCTTGGAGGAGGGGGCAAGGCTGCGCCCTCCCCCCCTCCTTGGCACCTATATAAAGGGGGGAGGGGAGGGGGGCAGCAGCACCTGAGCCCTGGCGCCTCTCTCTCCCTCCAACACCTCCTTCTCCTCCGTAGTGCTTGGCGAAGCCTGCAGGATTGCCACGCCTCCTCCACCACCACCACGCCCGTTGTGCTGCTGTTGGATGGAGTCTTCCTCAACCTCTCCTCTCTCCTCGCTGGATCAAGGCGTGGGAGGCGTCACCGGCTGTACGTGTGTTGAACGCGGAGGTGCCGTCCGTCCGGCACTAGGATCATCTGTGATTTGGATCACGACGAGTAAGACTCCATCAACCCCGTTCACTTGAACGCTTCCGCTTAGCGATCTACAAGGGTATGTAGATGCACTCTCCTTCCCTCGTTGCTAGTTTCTCCATAGATAGATCTTGGTGACACGTAGGAAAATTTTGAATTTCTGCTACGTTCCCCAACATGGATGGCCGTTGGATTAACGTCATGCTGTTCGTCCGATCTGACATGATGATTTGCCTCTGGCTTTTACCTTCCTAATAAGTGCTTCTAGTAATCACTGCGAGTATATAGCATCTCCTCCCGCTGATCTCTCCAACCTTTCCTAATTCTGTGCTTATAGTAACTAATTGCTTCCCAGAAATCATGTTGATTGTTTTGGTAAGCTGTGATTGCTTCAAACAAACAAATAAAAAACATAATGCTTCCCACTAATTACGGATTTGCTTCCAATAAACAAACAAAGAAAATAAATTGCTTCTGGTTTTTTGTTTTTGCAACACAAACGTGGCATGGAAACATTTTTTTTCTTTGATGGAAGCACATGTGATGGAAAAATATTATTGAGAAAAACAGTTTTCAAAATAAAGGTACTCCAAAATTCGTTCCATATGTATATATTCTCAACTAAAAGAAAGTGTATATATTCTCAATTCAAACTAGGACGTCTAAACTTAAACATTAGACAACATGTAATCCCTTGAAGCATGAGGAAGCACAGTGTGCTTTTGTTAGAAGCACAATTAGTGTCTAACCAAAACATTGTGCAACTGTGTAGGAAGCATAAATGTTTCATGAAACCTACAACACTTGGTTATTGCGTAAGTGAAGCTTCATTCATTTGCGCAGGAAGCAAATTAGAGACATGTTGGGTACAAAATTATTTAAGTTGGTACAGCGTGCATGTGCGACGAACAATTACATCTGCTTCAAACAAAATGAGCATGTGCTTCCAATGAAGTTCAAATTTGCATCCACCATTACACATATATATTTTTAACGGCCAACTTTCTGATTGATGTATTCTTTCATGAAACATTGCTTATAAATGAGATCATAATTTGCTTCCAAAGAAAACAAAATTTTCTTTGAATATACATTGGACTTTGCTTCCATACAACCAGACATAAACATCAAAGCACAACGGTGTGAAGCCCCTAACAGGAGCGCCGGATGTCTTCAAGGAGTAGCATCGATGAGATCGGAGCGACAATGACGAGATCGGGCCGACATAGCAGGAGTGTAGTGGCTAGTCTGGGCCACATGAAGACTTGGCATGCCTAATATCCTCGTGCACGGGCGTAGATGAGGTAGGAAGCAATTGTCAAGCATGAAGAAGCAAACAATCCCACGTAAGAAAGCATGCATTCTTCATGCCTGCTTTGTCGACGTCGAACCCGCCCCACATAGCAATGATTTGAATCAAATAGGTAGCTACGTCCATCCTGCTAGACCAAGGAGCAGATCCAGCCATCTGTAAACTAAAAATATACAAGCATACCTGAAAACAATGATGCATGGTTGGCATAGTCTGGCACAAAACATTTGTACAACAGAAACACATATGAGAAATAAGATGGAACTTATGTGTCACAACATACTACATGATATGCAATGCAGCCATAGAAAAGTGAGATGAAGAAAAAAAATACTGCTATAAAAGTATATAGGCAGGAAGCATGGCTTATGAGAAGCAACAAACAACATACATGATAGGTAATAGATGCATACATAATTGAGATGCAAAAAAACAAAATCATTGCTATATAGAGGCATAAGCGAAGGTAGGAAGCATGTCTTCCATGGACTCGCATGCCAACTTGAAATTAGTATCACCATTGATCGGGATGCATATTTTGAGATCTGCCTACCAGATTAACCAATTTCGTGGAGGATATGGTGTACACATCTGACAAAACATATTGACACTGAATTTTTTTGAATAAATATACGAACATGAGTAACACAAATCAACTCAAAGTGCTTCAGATTGAAATTGCATCAACGTGAGAGGTGATTATGTACCAGGGTCCAGGGTCGATTTGTCGGAGTGCTCCTGGCTGGCAGGCTTCCTTGCCTAACTGAAACGTCTTACTAATGTGATGAGGAGGGACTCGAGGCGGTAGCAGGGCATGGTGCTCAATAATGCTCCATCTACGTAAAGGGTTACGAAAGCTTACGTAACTTGACTAAACTAAATCCTCTCCCTCCCCTGATTTTAACCGGGGGTGGGCCCCTTCCTCCCCCTCTCTCCAATCCCACCCTGTTTACGTTACTTTACGTTTGTGTTTTACGTAGATGTAGCATTACTGCATGGTGCTAGTGGTGAAGCGAGACGGCGAGAGGGATGCGATGTCGTCGAGGAGAGTAGGATTGAAGGCGGCGCAGACGCGGATGGATCGCCGCATTGGCGAGGTGGACCGGACGGAGCAGGGTGGTGAAGAACTGACGGGACGAATCTGCTCGGGGATGAACTCGTGGGGGGATGCGAGATTGCAATGGGGTGGGTGGTAGGCGAGATTAATTTGCTCGGGGCGGCATGTTGGGACAGGTCAGACAAGATTTATGGGGGACAGAGATAGATAAGGAAATTTTATGCAGCTAATTAATGGGGATTGAAGAATCGCCTTGATATATCCATTGTGGGATCAAACATGCATCTACGGCCAAGGAGTGGTTTGAGGAAAGCTTTCTATGAGACGTATGATAGTAAGTGTTTCCCTTTTTTTTATACATCAACTCCCAGGCCAACATTCTTGTACTCATTTGTAACTTAATATACAACACGTTTTGACAGTGTCATAGTGTCAAAGAAATCTTATATTAAGTTAGACAAGTAGTCTCGGCATGCAAAAGGCTAGTGTTATCGCTCCACTTGAGCCAGCCTTTGGGGCGCACGACGTTGGGAATGGTGAAACAAATCAAGAAATTCGCAAATATTTTTATAATTTGGGACATGCGCCCTTTGTCCCTAATAATCACATGGCACTCACATATTACGAAGTCCAAGTTTGACCACAAAATTGGCCAATCAAACATAGATTATGTGTCACAAAAATATACTATTCAATTCATAGTAAAATGTAGTTTCCGGTTTATAATTTTGACACATAGTTAATATATTTTGATGAAACTAACGGACAAAGTGCATGCAAAGCAATGGCGCCATATAAATAGGGACAGGAGGAGCATGCAATTTCATTTCACAATATATTTTTTGATCCGCAAACCGGTCAAAAAACTGAGAGAAATAGGGAAACCCAAAAAACAAATGGACAAAGCCAACTATCGCACCAATTCTTCATAGAGAGCGAAAGACCGACCCATATTGCTTAAAGCGTTAGACTAGCTGGTCCCAAGAAAATTTGAGTCCCTATATGATGCTCTTTGCATCACTTTGTTGATGAGACGCATAGAGCAATTGTAACTAGCGTTGGCCTAGTTAGCCATGTGTCCATACCGAGCACAGTATTATTTTTTGGGTTTGGTTTTCTATCAATTTCTCGTTATTTTTCAACCCATTTTGAAATAAATGTCAAAAAACTGATATTTTTTTAAAATGGAATAAAGAAATTTCTGTAAAAAATCAATTTATCTTGTTGAAAAATATGGACATGTTTTGTGAAAACGTGATTGCTTAAAAATGTAGACATTTTTGAAATTTCTAGAACAATATTTGAAAACTATGAACATTTAAAAAAATTGTAACTAAGAAAATCAAAGCAAAGAGAAACAAAAATAAAAACCAGTAGAGAAAACAAGAAAGGATAAGAAAAATGAAAACCAGGAATAGAACATTCCTAATCCAGAAAAACACGAAACCATAACATTCTCGACCTGGAACCAGGTGCTATCCTTGGGCTACCAACCCATTAACCTCAGATCTGGCTTGTCGGGAGGGAAGAGACCGGGGCTGTCAACCGAGAGCAACTAGTTGATGAGCACTCCTTCAGGAGCCTCGCAACAATCACTTGCGGGTGGGCTAAGAGTGCACCACTTGGCGCGTTCTCAGCCGCCGTCACGTGTCGCGCTCTGCGCGTTCCCTTCGGATTTTGTTTTTCCTTTTATTTTCCCGCACGGGTTTTCGGCTTGTTAAATGATTCTTTTCTAGTTTTTTTTTGACTTTTTGATTTTCCACTGGTCTTTCTTAGTTTTTGGACAAAAAAGTCGGAAAAAATCGCGCGGAGAAAACGATTTTTTTGCTTCCGCGAGAGGCCCGGCCGTGCCTCTCGGAAACGAAAAAAAAACGTGTTTTTTACTTTTTTCCCTTCCACGAGAGGCACGGTTTTGCTTCTGCGAGATGCATGGTTGTGCTTTTCACGAGAGGCACGGTCGTGCCTTCGAAAAGGGAAAAAAACCATGCTCTCGGTTCAATTTTTCGTCCGGCTTCTCATGAAAAAAGTTTGTCAAAACCTATCAAATGGGATCTAGTTTTGAAGAACTCGACGCGAGGAATCCAACGGTGAAAACGGTTCTAGATTTGGACACATGGTTAAAGATATAAAACGTATTGAATAAACAGATCTACGGAAAAAAAAAACACCCAGTTTGCGACAAGGGACGCACATGCAGCACACCACGTATCACAACCTGAAGAGGTAAGAGTGATGTTTGCACGGAGTACTCCTTAACTAGTGATTTCGCTGTCAACCCGATTCAGAACCCGCCACTGGCCAACGACTGGAGCAGCAACTCAAGGTTAGGGAATTCCACTTTGCCACTCTCCACATCAAACTGTCGACACAAAACACAAAGCTGGTAATCGAGCGGCGAACTGGACCAGCCCATTAATGTGTTGGAGCGTTTTTCGGTTTTGGGAACTTCTAGAATTTCCCAGCCGGGTTTTCTCGATTTGGAAACTTTCTAGAAGGTTCCTTGAACCGTTTATTTCTTTTACCGATTTTCCTATTTCTTTTTGATTTTTGGTTTTCTTCTTCTTTCTTTTCTATTTCCTTTTTTGTACCTTTTATTTCTTTTTTGGTTTCTTTTTTAAATTTCAAGAATATATACGTTTACAGTTCATGTTTCAAAAATTGTTCGGAAACTTAAAAAATGTTCGTGCTTCTAAAAATTTTCAATTTTTTTAAAGAAGGTTGTGTTTTCAAAAATTGTTTGTCAATTTAAATAATGTTTGCATTTCCAAAAACTTGTTCGGGCATTCAAAAAATGTTCTCATTTTTCAAAAATCATCCGGAATGTTTTTGTTCAAAAAATGTTCTCATTTTTCAAAAATTGTTTGGAATGACCGGGACTTCAAAAAATGTTCCTGTTTTCAAAATTGTTCACAAATTTGGAAAACTGTTCTTGTGTTCAAAAAATTTCCATGTTTCCAAAAGTAGATTCCGTTTTTAAATGCTGTTCACCTATTCAAAAAATGATCACGTTTTTGAAAAATGTTCTTAAGTTTAGAAAAAAGTTTCTGTTTCAATTTTTTTTTTCACCTATATAAAAAATGTTCGCATTTTCAAAAATTGTTCAGGATTTTCCAATGGTTCTCAGTTTTAAAATTTTGTTCTGAATCTAAAATGGTGTCCCTGTTTTAAATTTTGTTCATAAATTCAAAAAGTGTTCACGCTTTGAAAGCATGTTTCTGCAATTTTAAAAATATTTGTTTTTAAAATAAATTGTTTATAATTTCAAAAGATGTTCCATTTTATCGAGTTTTGTTTACAAATTCACATTTTCATAAAATGTTCGGGAAGTTGAAAACTTCTTCATAGTTTCAAAAGATGATGAGAAATTTTAAAATTCATTCACATTTGTTAAAAATTATTCATAACTTAATTAAAGTGTTCAAAATTTGACGTATGTTGGTAATTTTTGAAGTAATGTTCAGTTTATGCCGCTAAATTTAGTACTTTATAGTTCGCTCTGCTCATCATGTTAGCAACGTTCAATAGGTTAATTGGTTAGCCGGATTCATGCACAAGCAGTAAGTCTGGGTTCAAATTGCACCTCGCGCGATGCAATGTTTTTGCGCTTTCTTCGCCCGACAGCTCACTTTGTTCAACTCGAAATGGGCCGGCCGAGTCAAGCGCATCCTGTGCGAAGGGAGGTCTGTTTGCCGCAGAATGCGGCCAATAGGAGCTCCCATGGTTAGTGCAAATCAACAATATTCATGGTTCTAAAAAAATGAATCAGTTGTAATGCAAAAATATATTTTTGTACCTTTCAATAAAAGCGCACATTGCATTTTAAAAAATATTCATGATTCAAAAAATATGTTCATTATATCGTCTAAATATGTCGTAAAAATTTAAAAAAATTCTGTGCAGTTTAAAAATATTTTAACATTCATTCAATATATTTATAACATGTACTATTTTTTTTAAAGATGTATTTCATAATTTTTAATCATGATAAAAAGTAATTCAAATGTATACAAAAAATGTATGATGTGTATGAAAGAAAAAGACATCAAAGCATATCTTGTATAAGTTAGTCATTTATTTTAAATAGATATGTATAAAAAGTGTTTCTGATTTATATAAAAAATGTACAATCTGTGTGAAAAAGTATATATGTGTTACCAATTTTTTTTAGGAAAACTGGTAAAGTAGCATAGAAAACCTAAACTCAAAAGAAAATCATTGAAAACCAACATAGAAAACTGAAAGAAATCTAAAATGAAAATAGTATAATTATTTTTACAAAAAGGAAACACGACGAAAACTGCTAAAGGAACATAGAAAACTGATATTTTTTAGAACAAGAAACATGATTAAAATCCTCAGTTTCAGGAACCATATTGGGTCGGCCTAGTAAGGTCTCGATGGGAAAACCTTCACGCCAGATGGAAGGTAGAATCGCACATGATGATATACTAGTTTTTTTTCACTGCCTATCCTTAAAACCGATTTTTTATCGCCTACGCTGTTTTTCTGTTCTTATGTTGCATTTTCCTTTTTTCGAACATTATTAATAATATATATCTTTCAACTCTTGTTTTTTATTAAATTTTGTCAACATTTTTATTCATGTACGCATTTAAGTTCGTAAATATATATTTTGAATTCAAGAACTTACAAATTTTGCGAAATTAATTAAATTCCTGAACATTTTTTAATTTAAAGGTTATTTTGTAGAAAAAACTAAAAACATTTATTTTGAAAAAAAGTTGAACGTTTACGGTCTTGACTTATATAAAATTTGGGATGTACCCCATATGTCCTATTTACTTTTTTTTGGAAAATGGAGGCGTATCCCTGGCCTCTGCATCATAATGATGCATGCAACCATCTTATTAAAAGATCAACGAAGTATTACAAAGTCATAAAAGTATTACAGCTCGAAAGTGGAGCGAAACTAGAAAAAGAAAATAATGATGATGATCACAACCGGTACGGCAATATGAATGATAGGCTGCCTAAACTCCTATCCTGTTATGCGACCGCCATCCAAACCGGTTGAATAAAGTCTGTGCTACCATCTCCCACTGGTTGCACCCAGTAACCAAAGGCTCCTTGGAGTCCATAGGAGTGAGTAAGGACCACGTACGGATTCAAGTGGTAGCTCTAAAGATGACCTGTAAGAAAGATAAACTGTGTTGTTTGTTAAATATCAAATTATTCCGACAATTTCATATAGCCCATAAAAGCGCACATATTCCAATCGAAATACGAGCCGCAGTAGTATGCTCAACCCCAGCTAACCACGTTCCAAACAACGACTCAATGTCAACTGGAGGACTGATGTTGAAGGCTATATGAATCGTTCTCCAAAGCAATTTGGCGAGTGGGCAATCAAGGAGTAAATGTTGTATTGTTTCATCATGATCACAAAAATAACAACGTGAAATGCCTACTCATCGCCTCTTGATTAAGTTGTTTTTGGTGAGTATTACTTGCTTGTGGACGAACCACATAAATTTTTTGATACGCAAGTGCACCTTAACATTCCAAATATGCAATGATCGTGAGATTGGGCCAGAGTTAATTAAATCCAAATAGAAGGATTTGACCGTAAAAACCTCATTTTTAGTTAATTTCCATTGAGTCGAATCCAGGTGGTCGGAGAGTTGAACATCAATCAATCTCCGAATCAAGTGCATCCAGGCATTCCATCGCTCACCAACTAACGCACGTCTGAACTGAATATTCAAGGAATCGTTTGGAACACTGTGCCAACGTAATCCTCTTTACGTTGCACAATGTTATAAAGGATGGGATATTGTACGGCCAGGGGAGTCTCCCCTAACCACGTGTCCTCCCAAAATCTTGTTGACATCATATTGCCAACTAAGAATTTGACCCTATGAAAGAACAAGTCCTTCGTTCTCATCAGCCCCTTCAAGAATGGCAAGTCAGTTGGTCGTATGGTAACCTGAGCGAGCGTTTTTGACTATAAATACTTATTGCGTAGAATCTGAGCCCACATGCCATCCGGCTCAGTCTCTAACCTGTAGAGTCATTTGCTCATAAATCATTTGTTCTTAATTTCTAAGTTCTCAATACCGGGACCCCCTGGTCTTTAGGTCGGCAAAGGATATCCCATCGCGCGAGACAATATTTCCTCTTGGACTCATCTGACTGCCAGAAGAACCGAGATCAGAAAAAATCAAGTCGTTTCCGAACTCCTTTCGGAATTTCAAAGAACGATAATAGAAACATTGGCATACTAATCAGTACGGAATTAATTAGTACTAGCCAACCTCCATAAGACATAAGCTTGCCCTTCTAGCAGCTCAGCTTTTTTTCAATTCGATCTTCGATACACTTTCATTTTTTGTTAGATAGCTTACGTTGATGAATCGGTATGCCCAAATAACTAAATGGTAAAGAATAGGGCTGGATTAACGAATTGCTCGGCTTGTTCGGCTCGTTATCATTATGCTCATTATCCTTAAGCTTGTTATCATTAAGCTCGTTAATATTAACGAGCTAAAATCTCTGTTCAGCTCGGTTCCTTATGGGCTCATTATCCTCGCGAGTGTTCACGAGTGCTCGTTAAGGCAGTAAACAACACAGAAGAATCTCATGATCCTATAAAAAGTTCACAATTGAATAAATTAAACAAGGATGTCAAGGTAATAAGCAACATAGAAGAATCCCATGATCCCATAAAATTTTTAGAACAACATAAGTTAAGTAAGGACGTTTGGTTCCTGGCAGCTGGCTCCTACTTGACTCTAGGGTCTCCTCATGGCTAGCTCCTAGGTCTAGGAGAAGTGCCGAAGTGGGTTGGCGTGCTAGGCCCCTAGGCTGGGCTAACTAGCAACTCTTTTGTTTGTGGGTTGATTTAACTAGGGGTCTCATGTCAAACATTTGAAAATTAGCGAGCTAAACGAGTTAGCTCGTGAAACTCGTTTGCTCACTCATTAAGCTTGTTAACCTTAACGAGCAAAAACACTGTTCGGCTTGGTTCATTAACTAACGAGCACGAGCCAAAACGAACCGAACTATCGAGCGCTCATCATGCTCACGAGCTTCGAGCTTTTCGTCCAGCCCTAGTAAAGAACCTAATTCACACCTGAACATTTGTCTATATGTGTCTTGTTCATCTTTGGCCTTCCCAAAGCAGAACAACTCGCACTTGCGAAAGTTTACCTTTAAACCAGATAATTTTTTGAAAAGAGAAAGGATGAGTTTCATATTGCGCGCCTTAGCAATGTCATGTTCCATGAATAAGATAGTGTCGTCAGCGTACTGTAAGATGGATACTCCTCCATCAACCAGATGAGGGACTAACCCCTCCACCTGACCATGCTGCTTGGCCCTACCAATGAGAATGGCCAGCATATCAGCCAGTATGTTAAACAAGAGAGGAGACATGGAATCCCCTTGTATCAAACCCTTCTGTGTCTGAAAATAATGACTGATATCATCGTTAACCTTAATGCCGACACTACCCTTCTGGACTTGAGACCCCACTTGGTTCCGCCATGCTTCACTAAAACCTTTCATGCGCATTGCCTGCTGAAGAAAAGGACACTTAACTTTATCATATGCCTTCTCAAAATCCACTTTGAAGATAACCCCATCTAGCTTCTTCGAATGAATTTCATGAAGCGTTTCGTGCAAAACGACCACCCCTTCAAGAATGTGTCGCCCTGGCATGAATGCTGTCTGGCTCGGTTGTACCACTGAATGAGCAATCTGCGTCAATCTATTGGTACCCACCTTTGTGAAAATTTTGAAAATCACATTGAGAAGACATATGGGTCTAAATTGCTCGATCTGAACTGCCTCTTATTTCTTTGGCAATAGCGTAATCATGCCAAAGTTAAGATGAAACATCTCTAAATGCCCGCAAAAGAAATCATGAAACATAGGCATAAGATCATCCTTAATAATATGCCAACATTTCTTATAGAATTCGGCTGGAAACCCATCTGGTCCCGGTGCTTTATTCGGTTTCATTTGCGAGATTGCATCCAGAACCTCCTTCTCGGTAAAGGGTGCAGAGAGAATATCATTCTCCTCCACCTGGAGCTGAGGTATATCTCTAATAACAGATTCATCTAGGGTCACCATGCTTGCTTCCAGATGCCCAAATAGCTGTTTATAATAATTAGAGATATAAGCTTTCAGGTTCTCATGCCCCACAATTGTCCCCTTGTGTTTGCCATTCACAATCATATGAAAGAATTGTGTATTGTCATCCCCTTGGACAACTTTGAGTACTTTAGCACGCAAAGCCCACTTGAGCTCTTCTTCGCTAAGAAGAGCTCGTAAGCCTTGTTCAGCTTCGGACATGGAACTTTGTTCATCTACCATAAGGAGGTTACTTTCAGCTTTTAAATCGAGCATTTCAATTAATTGAGTGAGTCGCTCTTTTCAGGGGCGGACCCAGGAAAAAATTGAGAGGGGGCAATAATGTATGGCCATGTTGATAAATAAACAAGGTAACCGTCCTTATAAAGTTAAACCTAGGCACAATCACTTCATTCTCCATGAGGTAACCAAATTCAATGCCAAAAGAAAAAAGACTACTAATTTGAAGCAAAATAACTTACATCAATATCTTGTTCCGAAGTCGCAAAAGAGAACATTGACACATTGTTTAACAATCTAACCTGCAAGAAAAAAAACATTGTCAAACGGGGGGAAATGAAAATATTGAAGGATGCCTTTATACTAATGTAAAAGAGCTTTTAACACAATCTTTTCGTTTGTTCCCACATGATTTTCACCTCATGAAAACATTTAACTATAACTTCATTAGTAAAAAAAACTAGCACTGCTTTTCTACAAAGCAAATACGACCATGATTCATACCAATCCACACTAATAGGTTGATTGATCTTCCCAATTGTCCCGGCTGAATTGTTCTAGGACAAGACTAATATCCTTGTGTTGATTCAGATCGTAATATGCAATTTTCTTCTTTTCGATGGACGCATAGGAAGCTTGTTCTAATCAACTAGTTCATGCATCTTGGTGGTTGTTAGCTTTTATTATAAAAAAACATTAGCTTCTCAGAAACTTTAAGTGCTAAAAAGCAAAACGTGAAATGAATTAACAAGTTTTTTAGCATAGTACATGAAGTTTAAGTGTGCTGGGAACTAGGAAGAAGAGTAGATAATCCGAATGAAATTTTGAGTGTGTCGGTCTAGATTAAAGTTTGTACTTCCTTCGATCCATATTACTTGTTGCTGGTATAGCACAAAACTGTATTGTACTAAACCACAACAAGTAATATGCATAAGAGGGAGTAGGAAAATTTACATCTTATGAGAAAATTGTTTGAACCGATCTAGTCATCTAAATCGGTAGATTATACACATAAATTGATGATACCACTATTGTTTCCACAAAGAATTGCATACGAACATTTTTTTTTGAAAAGAAAGAACCTTAACGACTTACTTGATGTCAATTAGAACGCTGATGAAATTGCAAAACGGGTGATGAGGCTCTGTTGCGGCGGCGGCGTATAAGCGCGAGAGATGGGCGATCGATGGCTATCGCTGATTGCTGGCCGCGAGCCGAGCCGGAGACTGCGTGATGCCGCGAGCCGAGCCGGAGACTGCGTGATGCCGCGATCGCGCGAGGGGCAGTTTATCGTGCGTGGACTAGGGGCCTCACGGATCCACCGAATAATGCAATGGTAGGGTTCGTAGCCGACGTAGGCGTTTCTTGGTGGTGACTGGTGGGCTTCTTTTAGCCTTTCCACATATTTAGAATATATGGGCCTTTGAAAGTAAAAAAGAAATTGGACTGAGTGGGGGCAAAGAAATGGGCCTAGTGGGTGCACACGTAGCTTGGAGAATCAACGTAAGTGTACGCAGGAAAATCGAGTGGGGGCAGCTGCCCCCACAACCAACAACGTGCGTCCGCCCCTAGCTCTTTTTCTTGCCTGTAAATCCCACTCCCGTTTCTGGCCCAACCTCGTAAAAATTGTCGCAGATGTCTGATTTTATATTGCCATCTCTCAATACCAGTTCTTCCACTAACAGGTTTTGCCCATTCGCGTGCAACGATCTTTAAAAAGTTTTCTTTCTCGAACCAGCCTAGTTCGAAAGAGAAAGCATTCTTATTCGCGATATGAGTAGCCTCCCCCGAGTCTACAAGAAGTGGTGTGTGGTCTGAGATCGCTCTCTGCATTACATGGACCGACACCAAAGGGTATTTTTGTTCCCAATCCACACTGGCGAGAACCCTGTCCAACTTCTCGCAAGTCGGAGTGGGTAAAGTGTTGGCCCAAGTAAATTGTCTACCGGTGAGCTTAATTTCTCTCAAATTAAGACTCTCGATAATCATGTTAAACATCATAGACCAACGACCATCAAAATTGTAGTTATTTTTTTTCTCTCTTCTCCGAATTATATTAAAGTCCCCACCGACTAGGATTGGCAGAGTTTCGTCTCCACAGATCCGTACCAAGTCGGCTAAAAAATCAGGTTTAAGTTCAGGTTGTGCTGGCCCATATACAGCCACGAGAGACCACCGGAAACCATCCAATTTTGATCTCACCCGAAACTTGACCACAAAATCACCCCGAACCAGGTTAAGCACCTCAAGTGTTTCACATCGAACCCCTAGTAAACTCCCACCAGATCTTCCTCTAGGAGGTAAGATGTGCCAATCAAAATCAATTCCTCCGGATAAAGTTCCAAGGAACTGTGAGGTAAAGTTATCTCGTCGTGTTTCCAATAACGCTATAAAATCTAATGGTTGCTCTATCGTTGTCTCCGCTAAGAACCTTCGTTTAGCCAAGTCGGCTAGACCTCTGCTATTTCAAAAGATTCCTTTCACAATTCATCATGGAATTTTTTCTTAAGCTTGACCCAAGCAATTCTATGAACCGCCGAAGTAGGATATATTTTCTGTTTCCAGGGACGCTTGGGCTTCTCCCCCTCATCCCTCGGGAACGTAGGATCGGTAGAAGACGAGACAGTGCCCTCCATCATTAGAGGATCTACAGTGTCCGTATTCTCCGACCCCTCCTCATCTTCGGCCTCCGCACTAGGCTAGAGATTATTGCATATGTTTTCAAGAGCAACCATTCCTAAATTTTTCAAGTCATCGTCGTTCATAGGTTTAAGTGATGCAAGGTTCTGAATTATTTCAAAAGCCTGCTCAGCTTCTAGGTCTAAAAGGTAATTAACATATTTCGCTATCTCCTTTTCATTTGAACCCAATGTAATGTTGGAAATATGCCCTAGAGGCAATAATAAATTAGTTATTATTATATTTCCTTATTCATGATAATCGTTTATTACCCATGCTATAATTGTATTGATAGGAAACTCAGATACATGTGTGGGTACATAAACAACACCATGTCCCTAGTATGCCTCTAGTTGACTAGCTCGTTGATCAACAGATGGTTACGGTTTCCTGACCATGGACATTGGATGTCATTGATAACGGGATCACATCATTAGGAGAATGATGTGATGGACAAGACCCAATCCTAAGCCTAGCACAAAGATGCGTAGTCCGTATGCTAAAGCTTTTCTAGTGTCAAGTATCATTTCCTTAGACCATGAGATTGTGCAACTCCGGATACCGTAGGAATGCTTTGGGTGTACCAAAGCGTCCTGGCAATCGGGTGGCTATAAAGGTTCATTACAGGTATCTCCGAAAGTATCTGTTGGGTTGGCACGAATCGAGGCTGGATTTGTCACTCCGGTTGACGGAGAGGTATCTCTGGGCCCACTTTCGGTAGGACATCATCACAATGTGCACAATGTGACCAAGGGGTTGATCACGGGATGATGTGTTACGGAACGAGTAAAGAGACTTGCCGTAACGAGATTGAACAAGGTATCGGGATACCGACGATCGAATCTCGGGCAAGTACAATACCGCTAGACAAAGGGAATTGAATACGGGATTGATTGAATCCTCGACATCGTGGTTCATCCGATGAGATCATCGTGGAACATGTGGGAGCCAACATGGGTATCCAGATCCCGCTGTTGGTTATTGACGGAGAACGTCTCGGTCATATGCGCATGGTTCCCGAACCTGTAGGGTCTACACACTTAAGGTTCGATGACGCTAGGGTTATAAAGGAAGTTTGTATGTGGTTACCGAATGTTGTTCGGAGTCCCGGATGAGATCCCGGACGTCACGAGGAGTTCCGGAATGGTCCGAAGGTAAAGAATAATATATAGGAAGTGAGGTTTTGGTCACCGGAAAAGTTTGCGTTTTATCGGTAACGTACCGGGACCACCGGGAGGGTCCCGGGGGTCCACCAAGTGGGGCCACCATCCCCGGAGGGCTGCATGGGCTAAGTGTGGGAGGGGACCAGCCCCAGGTGGGCTGGTGCGCCCCCCCACAAGGTCCAAGGCGCAGATGGGCCTAAAGGCCCACCCTAGGGGGCGACCCCTCTCTCCCCCTCTTGGCCGCCCCCTTCAAGTCCCATCTAGGGCTGCCACACCCCTTGGGTGGGAACCCTAGATGGGGGCGCAGCCAGCTCCCCTCCTCCTATAAATAGTGGGGGTTTTGGGGCTGCCCAAAACACGAGAACCTCTCCCTCTTGGCGCAGCCCTACCTCTCTTACTCCTCCTCTCCCGCGGTGCTTGGCGAAGCCCTGCTGGACTACCACCACGCCGTTGTGACGTTGTGCTGCTGCTGGATGGAGTCTTCCTCAACCTCTCCCTCTCTCCTTGCTGGATCAAGGCATGGGAGACGTCACCGGGCTGTACGTGTGTTGAACGCGGAGGTGCCGTCCGTTCGGCACTAGGATCTCCGGTGATTTGGATCACGACGAGTACGACTCCTTCAACCCCGTTCTCTTGAACGCTTCCGCTTAGCGATCTACAAGGATATGTAGATGCACTCTCCTTCCCTCATTGCTAGTTTCTTCATAGATAGATCTTGGTGACACGTAGAAAAATTTTGAATTTCTGCTACGTTCCCCAACATGTAATTCCTAAGTCGTTTGCCTTATGGCGCACACATATTTTAAGGTTCAACTTTGACCATCAATTGACCCAGTGGCGGAGCTAGCCAGTCTGGGGACCCGGGGCAAAATACAAAGGGATATGGTTCAAGGGCATTTCCCGACAAAAACTGATGATTATTTCTCCATCTCCTTCTATAATCCAATGTGAGTTCCTGGGCAGAGCTTAGGCAGCTGCCCAGGGTCGCCGGGTGGTGGCTCCGCCACTGAATTGACCAACAAAACATAAATTATGTGTCACAAAATATATCTTTCAATTCGTAATAAAATGTAGGTTTCTAATGATATATGGTCAGTTTGGATTCCTTCCTGGCGATCTTGTGCGTGGACGCGAGCATGCCTCAAACCTGCCTGAGACCCGTTTGGTTGCCTGACCTAAAAAAAGCATGCCATCGTCATTAGCCTGGGCTAATCCAGACGTCACCATTAGCCTGGCAGCGACCAATTTCACACGCCTCGTGCGTCCCTGGCTATTGATTAGAGTTAAATATTCTGCTAGGTCAGTGGGCTCCACATCTATACATATTATTGGAACTATAAAATATTCTACAATTCTTTTCTAGACCAGGACATCAACCAAACGCCCTTCTCTAAGGCTAGCCTGCTCAGGCATAGAACGCAAGGGTTCTCAGGCCATTCCATGCACTTAATTTTCTAGGCACAGTGACGAGCTCATGAACCAAACAAGCCCACAGATTTTTATGAAGCTTTATTTTTTGATAAGCCGCATGCGAGGGCAGGGCTTCCTACATTTCATTAAGAACAAGAGAGATGATCCAGTTTATAAGAAAAACCGGACCAAAAAACCTAACATTCTCGGTTAATTAGGGAAAACGGAACGAGAACCTAAAAAGGAAAAAAGAAAAACAAGAAGTCATGTAATGCAAAACAAGGAAGTCATGTAAATACAAGGTCGTCATGTAAATAGGACGAAGGGAGTATGTTTTTAATATATACTTCCTCTGTCCCAAAATTTTTGTCTTAGATTTGTTCAAATACGGATGTATCAAGTCATGTTTTAATATTAGGTACATCCGTATCTAGACAAATGTAAGACAAGAATTTTGGGACGGAGGGAGTACTAGACTATGAAGGCGCGCGTTGCCGCGCCCGTCTATTTCTTCGATATAATGATATAAATTGTGTAACTATAGATAGTTTTAAGAAATGAAAGTTAAACATAAGTTTTTGTGGACAATATAATGTGCCAAATGGATAGGTAGAAAAATGCAATTATGTTTAAATAATCTAAGAACATGGGACTGATAACAACATGACCAAACAAAGACATTGTACACCAGTGCAGATAATTTGATCCTCGCACCCAAACACATCTATTTTGATCATTGCTGCCAGCACTCTCTTCGTCCTCTCCACCGTAAGTAAGAACGGACCCCATGTGCCTTCTCTGAAACCGGTCATGGGCTAGTTCAAAATTAGGGCCCGCAAGATGCAAAATGGTTCAGTATATGTAAAAAGATGTTGCCTTTGCATGATGCCATTGTGCCAAATATTCCAAGCTGCAAGAGGATGAATCAAGTCCTCAATGGATTAATATTTCACAATCATAAATAATTTGCATTTACTATTTTTCCAATGAATAATATCATCCTCGATGGTCACATATGTTCTCCATGTGAAGTACAACATACCAATAGCAGGACATCAGGAATATTAGCTTTGGTCCATATAAAATTAGATATATTTCACATAAATCCACAATGAATGAAGCCCCTGCATCAATGTGATACAATTTTTAACAAATAGGTGTAAGATTTCAGTCATATATAAAGTCGAATTTTCCTGGTGGGATGTAGGTTCGCTTTTCGCATTCAACCTAAATGATGAGAAAACTTATGTGGATGCAAAGTAGGCCCGACATTGTAAGTAAGCTACAATTTGATATAAGATACAATGGTAGCTCAACAAAATCTTACCTTTTCAAGCTGCATGCAGCTTGTCTGGATGCTCATAAAAATGTGACAAAGTGAAGCGAAATTTTGAAATTTAGCATAAATAGCTTTCAAAATGCACATGTAGATATGCAAAAAGGAGAGGTTAGAAACAAAATAAAGTAACACGATGGGTCTACTTTTGAGCATCATCTATATGTTTACTGCCACTATGAAAGTGAAGCCCCCCTACAGCCAACAAATCAGGTAAAACCGTAAAAGCCAAAAAATAAACAGTGTTATCTTTGATTTTGGCGATGTTAGAAGATAATATGTGTATAATTTATATTATATTTGTCTATAATATATATATCAGCAGTTCATGTAATTTCCTAAATTGAGTGCCAAATTGACCTTCACAGCTCACCAAGACCTTCCGGTGAAACAAAAGAAACTTATTAATATGTAGCAAATACTAACTAAACTTCTCGTCCAGCAAAGATCTCGGAGCCAACAAGCACAACTTGCTAAGTCGATAAGCATTTTGTTCAATAACCATAGACAAAGCTACATGACGGCACACAAAAAACCCCGGAAATGTGATGCTTGTTTAGTTTCCAGGCCTTATACCCATGATACTCATCAACTGTCCCATAGGCAGTGTCATTGCTTAGGCATCATCCCTGTTCTTCCACAAGAAATAATTATGATAACCCAATGTATCTTCTCCTTTTTATATTTGATTTCTACTTTCTAGTATGTAACACTGCGTCGTCGTCCATCTTCAACGTTCCAGTTGTTAATTTTGCATCATAAGGTGTGGCAAACTGGAGTCAACAACAATTCTGAATCATTTCTAGTCTCAATGTTATCACAATCTTCCCTGCCAAAGAATCATAATTGTTAAAAGCAAAACATATAGTCATAAATTCTACTACGATAGAAATGCAAATGAGAGAAAGAAACTTGATTGTGCGCCAATACATAGTTTTGATCTCTTCATTATAGAATAGTAAAAGACAGTACATATGCATGAGCTGAATTAGATTGATAAATTAATGCTAATTGTTATGTTTTGCTCATCCGTATGGAAAGAACCTTGATATTATAAATTAAAAAAAGGAGAAAATTCAGACATAACTAAAGAAGAGATCGAAGTACAGAAACCAACCTTGGTTTCGTTGGACAGATTCTTAGTGCAGGGATGAATCTCTTCCAGTCTCTTATCTTAACGATGATCTAAATAAATATCAGCACATCAGAACATGCCATAAACAGGGATGGAAAGGAGGGGTAGGGGAGGGGCGTTCAGAAGGGACTCACCAATACAAACCACGGCCAGATCTGGGCTCTGGCAGGCAAAGAAGACACTATATCCATGAAAGGAAGCAGGTGGAAACATAATGGGCTCCTCGCTGCTGCCGCTGCCGCTGGAAGGAACGTCCAGCGATGCATACTACACTGCATTCTCGTCTCCACCTAAGTAGCATCAGGAGGAACGTAGGGAAGGTAAAGTGATTTCACCTCCAGCCCAAGAAGGAAGAAGTTGATTTTACCTGGAATCTCTACGAAGCGTAAGGCATACGAGAGGGAGATGTCGTGACGCCTCGGTTATGGGGATATCATCGCGGCGGCGAGCGGACCTAGGGCAGAAGCCGTCGGAGAGGTCGCACCTCGCGAGAGAGGAGAGAAGTACGGAGGGAATCGTGCAGCGTCGCTGCTTCGCCTTCTCTAAAAAGCCAAGGTTGGCCCAGTTAACCAGAGAGTCTCAATTTTGTTACGGGAGCGGCGGCCCATTTCATTTGCGGAAACTGTTGCGCTTGGAGGTTTATCCAACGGCCAAAAACTAATACGTCCATAGATCCGACGATCAAAAACACTGATGGCCTTAGAGGGCTCGAAGAGTGCTCGGTTATAATGTCTTTAAATGATTTAATTTTTCAATATATTATTTATCCGCAAAAACTGGTAAAATCCAGGTAGAGAACAATATGGATGAATAGAATGTATTGCTTCAAAATATGGCATTTAGTATTGATGGCTATGCGGGAAGTTCCTTTTTTATGAACTAATATGGCATTTAGGATTATTTTCATCTCAATGTTAGTTTCCCTCCATTATTTTCCTGTGCATGGTTCATGTACTTATGTATATGATGTATACAAATTATTTTGATGCTGCTTCATGAGTGCTTTGTGATGTTTTATTTTCAGTAATGATATTTTGATTATTGCATGACCTGCATTTTGCTAGTAATCACTGTCATGGTTCTAAGTCTGACAGTAGAATGGGGGGTAGGTATGGAGAGGCAAGATCCTACCTATGGAGTAGTTGTATACGCAAGGGATTTACGAGTTCAGGCCCTTCTCGGAGGAAGTAATAGCCCTACGTCCTCGAGCCTGGAGGCGGTCGACTGGATTATATGCGTATGTGTTACAGGGGTGCGAACCCTTCTACCTGTGGAGGGGGGTGGGTTATATAGAGTGCGCCAGGACCTCAGCCAGCCCACGTAGTAGAGGGTTTAAGGTGCGTTAAAGCTAGGCGTTACTGTTAACGCCTTACATAAAGTGCCATTAAGATCATAAAGACTATTTAACTACAGACCGTTCGGGCACCGAGTGGCTCTTGGACTCCTGGTGGTCAAGTGGGTCTTCATAGTCGAGTGTTTTTGAATCTGTCGAGTGGAAACCTACCAGGTCGACTGGAAGGCTGCTTCTCTTGCGAGTGTCCTTGTGGAGGATACCTTTGGGCAGGTCTATGACCCTACCCCAGGTACATGACTTCATCATTAGCCCCCGAATGGATCAAGGTTTGAGTGAGGAAGGAGTTGATAATCTTTCCGACCTGTTCTTCGTGTTGTGAGTGTGTGTTACTCTGGATCAACGACCTTTTAGTGATGGCATCAACTTCTCTTTCAGTCGCCTTGATCCATTCTTCACGTTTGTCGAGTGAACTCCGTGAACCTGAGGATTTCGGCTGACGGATCGGAGGAAATCTGTTATCCGGACGAGTTGCTCTGCGGTTAGCGGATTTCGCGGGATCCGTTGGGAAGCGCGGAGAAACCAGCGGCACTTTCCGGATGGGATAAGACGATGACGCCTCGATCTTCGCCGCCTTTTTTCGCCACGTATCGCGATGCGCGCTGCTATGCGGGATTGTGACGGGATTGCCTAGGCCTACCGGTCAGCCACTCGGAAGCGGCTCCATATAAAGCGTTGGACGGAGCATTTTGAACAGTGCAGCCCCAATCTTCTCCTCCCTCCGCCTCCGAACCTTCTCGCTGCGCTCTTCGCCTGTCCAGCGCCGCGGCTCGGTACTCGCTTCGCCGGCGACCATGGTGAAGGAGAAGACCGCAGCCCTGGAACGGATGAAGAAGGCGGCGGCGAAGGCCAAGGGGAGAGCGCCCAGTCGGGGCGGATCCTCTTCGCGGTCCAAGCTGCCGCAAGGCTGGGTCCAAGGAGATTGGATCCGCTCGACCATCACCGAGAAGGATCTCACCGATCTGGCCAATGAAGGACTGATCCCCCATGGGTCGGCGAGGCTTCCGGGTACGGAGTGGCAACCGCAGCCTGAAGAGGGTGAGTGTGTCCTTCTGGCCACCCACGTAGATCGGGGGTTTTCTCTGCCGCCAAATCCTTTTTTCCGGGGGTTTTTGAACTTTTTCGGAGCGCAACTCCATCATTTCACTCCAAACTCCATTGTCTATTTTGCTGCCTTCATTTCGCTATGCGAGAACTTCTTGGGTTGTCGACCGCACTGGGGTCTCTTCAAGCACATATTCACTGTCGCTCTCGGGACGGTGAAGAAAAGCGAACCCGAATGACGAGAGGACCCAAGTAATCCAGATGTGTGGGGGACTCGGGGTCCGGATGAGGGGAAGAGCGCCTTTCCAGCTATGACTCTCCTGACTCGGTTAGAGGGTGGCAATCGACCTGGTTCTACTGCCAAGACCAGCCGGCGTCAGGCGGTCGTGGCTCCCTCCTTTCTCCATGAGTCGAGTGAACAAGCCATCTTCCACAGAAGGTGTTACGGAGGAGAAGGCCCAAGTAAAGTTGCTGATGGAGCGTGTAGTCCAGCTTATTCGCGATGGGGTGACCGGCATGGATCTCCTGGAGGTTTTTCTCCGACGGCGTATTCAGCCACTCCAATACCGAGGTCATCCAATGTGGATGTACGCTGGTACGGATGATACCACTCGGGTCCATCCAGAGGAGGACGATGACGCCACACTAGAAAAGTGGATGACTGCCATCACAGGAAACAAAGACAACCCTCGCGGAGCTAGGAGGATTCCACCACTCGACCAGAGTTACCAACCAGACAAGGTATAACCACTTATCTCCGACTGTGATTCTGCTGCATTCATTCTGTTTTGATGCCAATTCGTCAACTGACTTTCTCCTTGTTTTGTTGTCTTCTAGGTCACCACTGAGATGTACTCGATGCCCAACGGGGCGCAGGAAACAGTCGAAGAAGAAGAAGGAAGTGGAGGTGAAAGTCCGGAGGAATGGGAGTCCAACGGCGAGGAGGATGAGGAGGATGATAGCTCTGATGACGAGGAGGAGGAGGAGGAGGAAGAGGAGGAAGACGTCGATCCTCCTCGCTCGGAGGGAAGGTCCAAGTTGACGCATGACCCGGCGGCCGGGCGCGGTAAAGCTGTTGTGCCCACTGGGCAGTCGATGAAGCGACCTAGGACAACTTCCCCTGCGCCGACTGAGAAACCGCCGAAGCAACCTCGAGCAACGTCGTCAAAGCCGGCGAAGGCCCTGCCCAAGATGCGAATGGTCATCCCCACCATCTCCGGGTAACTAACAGAACCTTGTATTTCCTTATTCAACATGAGTGAACTTTTGGTCGACTTGATGACTGATCGGCCGATTCTTGAAATCTACAACGCCGCTACCTCCGAGACTTCAGCCAAGCACGAAGATCAGGAAATGGAGGATGCTGCCACCTCTAACCTTGGTAAGATTTCTGAGGTTTCGCTTTTAGTCGACTGGAACTTTTAGTCGATTGGACTTCCATGTTTACATCTGAATCTTTCTTGTAGTTCCGCCTCACGTCATTGATCTCCCCGATGATGACGAGGAAGCGCCATTGAGGAAGAGGAAGAACAAGAAGGTGCTCTTTGGCAAGGCTGCTCCGGTCGAGGCGATTCTGAGGCGCTGATTTACGAGGGAGGCAACCCCACTCGGGCTTCGTGTCTTCATTTGTACCGCTGACAAGTGCCCGACCCACTTTGTCGATTGCTGATCCACCATCTCTCTTTGCTACACACCACGTCCGGAAGACCAAGTAAGTGCCGCTAAGGAGGCCATACGCCGTGCAGGGATCATGATGGAGCAGGTGAAAGCGGTCCGAGAGGCTAGTCGGTGACCTATGATGCTAGTTCAGCTCTCGAGCAATGTCCAAGTAAGTCAGTCGTTGCTTGCTTTGTTAGGATATGCTACTTGAAACTGCTTCCTTCTGGAGATTTCCATATTTGTACACCCACTGGGTGTGTGTGTCGATTGAACTTTTGTGGGGGCACGCTGAGTGCACCCACTGGGTGTAGTCCCCGAGACTATGGTCGACTGCGTGCAGTCGGCTATAGTCTTTATGCTGTGATCTTCTTCACTCGACCTGGACGGACCAAGTCGAATGGAACCGTAAAACCGGTGGGGGCACGCTAAGTGCACCCACTGGGTGTAGTCCCCGAGACTATGGTCGACTGCGTGCAGTCGACTATAGTCTAAAGAGCTATATATATATATATATATATATATATATATATATATATATATATATATATATTTAACTGAGGCTGACCGCTGACAATTAGCCATTGTTTTATAATAATAACCGTTTTGCCTCTTTTGGTCGACTGGTCAAACCAAATTGGTAAACCAGTGGGGAACACGCTGAGTGCACCCGCTGGTGTAGTCCCGAGACTACTTGTCGAATGTTTTGATTCATTTGTAGTCTTAGAAATGCTACTATTTTTCCTTAATCACTCGGAAGTGATCTGTCTTTGATGTCTTTCGTTGGTTGACTCTTTGTAGAAATCTTGCGAGCTCGTGGCTCGCTATACTGGGTTAGAGAACAAGCAGATCCAGCTCAACCTCGATTTGAAGCCTGCTTAGGAGAATTTGCAGAAGGCAAAGGATGAAGCAAAAGGTATGGCTGATGAGAATTTTTGACGACTGCCTTTGTTTTTCGGTTCATTCTCAATTCTGTTCTCATTGTTGCTTTGCAGATAAACTGGAAGAGACTTTGAAGAAGAAGGACCTTGACCTTGCAGAGGCACAGAAGGCGGCTTTGGAGAAAACAAAGCTCGCTGAAGAGAAGCTTGCCTCAGTCGACAAACTCGAAGATGAAAATGCCAAGCTGAAAGCCGCTCTTGATGCGGCTAACAAGGAAGTTAGTCGACTGAAGAACGACAAGATTGTTCTGTCTGACAAGGCTGGCCAACTGGCGGGAAGCGAAAACGACACGGAGATTTATCTTGGAGGGCTCGCCAAGAAGCTGTTTCTCATGCTTAAAGGTAATCTCTTTTATCCATTGTCTTGCTCTCACCGGCTCATCACATGATCGTTATTTTGAGTCCGAGCTGTGTTTTCAGAATTCTGCCAAAACTTTGAAGAAGAAACCGGTCAGTGGAAACCAGCTTGGACCCCATCAACTCTCTGTGAAGGACGAAGCTGCTATGAATGTGCTCCGACCGAGTCTCGCGTTCTTTGGCGTGGTGGATTATCTTGCTCGATTGAAAGTTGCGATGTCGCGGATCGACTCGACTCTCTGGCGTAATGCAGACTCTTGAGAATGACCTTGAATCACGATGACTCGGTGAATGAGATTCCAAGTCGAGTGCAAGAATGGAAAAAGTCTTCTGCCAGGTGTGGTGCTGATGTTGCTCTATCTCTGGTTCGTATCCACTGCAAAGAAGCTCAATAGGACAAGCTGGTGTCTCTCAAGGTTGCTAATACCAGGAAGCACGACTTCAGATCTTTCATGGAGACTTTCATCGCTGCTACTACCCATATCGCCGACGGAATCGACCTCGACCAGTTTGTTGCACCCTCCAGTCCTCCGCCGGAGGAGTAAAAAACTTCTAAGTCCCACTTTAAACTTTCCTCGGAATATCGAGTGGTTTTTGTAACCGATAAACTTTAACATGCTTAACACATGAGCACCTTTGGATTCGTAGGACGTTTATCCGAACTTGATTCATCCTTTAACATGCTTTGTTTGCCTTCGAGAGAACTTTATTCCTCATTCGGAAGATATTCCGTTGGAATTCCAGTCGACTTGTGCTTCATCTATCCTGCAGGTAGAGATGGAACACAGACTGCGACTGACCTTGTCGTCCTTGCGGATTGGGATGGACCGCACGTTGTACTTGTGGCGAAGCTCCGAAGGAGAAGGTAACAGTCGACCTGCACCTCGTCGTCCTTGCGGATTGGGATGAATTCTTCACTTAGGCGAGCACTGGGCTGCAGATAAGCCTCCGAGTGGGAGGTTTGCTCTCCACTCGGTAGGATTTTTATTACTTAGGCGAGCATTGGGCTGCAGCTAAGCCTCCAGAGTGGGAGGTTTGCTCTCCACTCGGTAGGATTTCTATTACTTAGGCGGCGCTGGGCTGCAGCTAAGCCCCGAGTGGGAGGTTTGCTCTCCACTCGGTGGGATTTCTATTACTTAGGCGGCTACTGGGCTGCAGTAAGCCCCCGAGTGGGAGGTTTGCTCACGACTCGGTAGGATTTCTATTACTTAGGCGAGCACTGGGCTGCAGCTAAGCCCCCGAGTGGGAGGTTTGCTCAACATTCGGTAGGATTTCTATTACTTAGGCGAGCACTGGGCTGCAGCTAAGCCCCTGAGTGGGAGGTTTGCTCTCCACTCGGTAGGATTTCTATTACTTAGGCGAGCACTGGGCTACAGCTAAGCCCCCGAGTGGGAGGTTTGCTCTCCACTCGGTAGGATTTTTATTACTTTGGATGTTAAGGCGAATCCTTGGGCTGTTGTAAGCCCCCGAGTGGGAGGCTGGCTCACCACTCGGTCGGATTTGAATACTTAGGCGAGTACTTGGACTGCAGCTAAGCCTCCGAGTGGGAGGCTGGCTCGCCACTCAGTAGGATTTTGAATACTTAGGCGAGTACTTGGACTGCAGCTAAGCCTCCGAGTGAGAGGCTGGCTCGCCACTCGGTTGGATTTTGAATACTTAGGCGAGTACTTGGACTGCAGCTAAGCCTCCGAGTGGGAGGCTGGCTCGCCACTCGGTAGGATTTTGAATACTTAGGCGAGTACTTGGACTGCAGCTAAGCCTCCGAGTGGGAGGCTGGCTCGCCACTCGGTAGGATTTTGAATACTTAGGCGAAGCGGATTCGCAGCTAAGCCCCTGAGTGGGAGGCTGGCTCGCCACTCGGTAGGATTTTGAATAATTAGGCGAAGCGGGTTCGCAGCTAAGCCCCCGAGTGAGAGGCTGGCTCGCACTCGGAAAGGATTTTTTTACGAACTTAGGCGAATCGGATTCGCAACTAAGCCACCAACTAGGGGACATTTCAACAAAAAGCAATAACAATCACGGGGAAAATGATAACATTCTTGTCTTAGATAAACAAACTACAAAAGTACTTTTATTACATCTCAACCGAGTGAGTTTTAAGTGTAAAAGGCGGAGCAGCTCCGTGTTCCAAGCTCGAGGCTCGTCGATCTGGCGATCAACGTTGTAGAGATGATATGCTCCGTTGTGGAGGACTCTTGTGACGATGAAGGGACCTTCCCAAGTGGGGGCGAGCTTGTGTGGTTTCTGTTGATCCACTCGGAGGACTAAATCTCCCTCTTGGAAGGCTCGACTCTTCATATTTCTGGCATGGAACCGACGCAAGTCTTGCTGATAGATAGTCGAGCGAATCAGGGCCATTTCTCTCTCCTCTTCCAAGAGGTTGACTGCATCTTGCCGGGCTTGTTCCGCTTCTTCTTCAGAGTATAGCTCGACTCGAGGCGCATTGTGAAGCAGGTCACTCGGCAGAACTGCTTCAGCTCCATAGACCAGGAAGAATGGAGTTCTCCCAGTCGACCGATTAGGAGTGGTCCTCAATCCCGAGAGAATTGATGGAAGTTCGTCGACCCAAGCTCCTGCTGCGTGCTTGAGATCACGCATCAGCCGTGGTTTCAGCCCTTTGAGAATGAGGCCGTTTGCTCGCTCGCTTGTCCATTCGGCGAGGATGAGCCATTGAAGCATAGTCGACCAGCGTGCCTTGAGAGGCGCGAAGGCTTTGAACTTGTCATTATCGAAGTTTGACCCATTGTCGGTGATGATGCTATGCGGAACTCCATATCTGAATATCAACTCTCGATGAAACCGATAGCGATTGCATGCATCGAGGTTCTTGATGGGCTTGGCTTCAATCCACTTGGTGAACTTGTCGATTGCTACTAGCAAATGAGTGAAGCCGCTTACGCGATTCTCAACGGTCCAATCATGTCCAATCCCCAAACAGCGAAGGGCGGGGCAGTGGAATGGTCTTCAAGGCTGAGGCGGGCTTGTGCAACATGTTGGAATAGAACCGACATCCTTCACACTTGTCAACTATTTCTTTTGCCATTTCATTTGCTTTCGGCCGGTAAAATCCGCTCGGTATGCTTTAGCCACAATGGTCCGAGAGGACGATGATGGCCACAGGTCCCCGAGTGGATATCCTCAAGAATTATCTGACCTTCTTCTGGCGTGATGCACTTCTGGCCGACTCCAGTCACGCTTTCTCTGAACAACTGTCCCTTGATTACTGTAAAGGCCTTGGATCGTTGGACGATCTGTCGAGCCTCTTCTTCATTCTCTGGGAGGTCTTTCCTTAGGATATATGCGATGTACGGCACCGTCCAGTCGGGAGTGATGACCACCACTTCCATAATTAGGTCGACCACGGCTGGGACCTCAACTTGAGTCGGATCATTGGCACTCTTTTGCTGCGGGGCTTCTTCCGTGAAAGGATCCTCCTGCACTGAAGGTGTATGAATGTGCTCCAAAAACACATTACTGGGAATGGCTTCCCTTTTGGATCCTATCTTCGCCAAATCATCCGCTGCTTGATTTTTCAGTCGGGGTATATGATGAAGCTCTAACCCCTCGAATTTCTTCTCCAGCTTTCTCACTGCATTGCAATAACCTGTCATAGCTGGGCTTCTGACATCCCACTCCTTCATCACTTGATTAACAACCAGATCCGAGTCACCGTACACCATAAGGCGACGGACGCCGAGTGAAATGGCCATGCGCAACCCATACAGGAGTGCTTCATATTCTACTTCGTTGTTGGAAGAATCAAAGTGAATCTGGAGAACATATTTGAACTTATCACCCCGGGGGGAAACCAATACAACCCCCGCACCAGAACCGTTCAGCATCTTGGAACCGTCGAAAAACATAGTCCAGTGTTTCGAGTGAACTTGAGTCGGAAGCTGCTGTTCAGTCCACTCGGCGAGGAAATCTGCTATTGCTTGGGACTTTATGGCTTTCTTTGCCTCGAATTTGATATCAAGGGGAAGGATTTCAATTGCCCATTTTGCCACTCGACCAGTTGCATCTCTGTTATGAAGAATTTCCGACAAAGGGGCATCGCTGACGACTGTAATGGAATGATCAGAGAAATAATGAGCAACCTTCTTCGTGGTCATATAAATCCCATAGACAAGCTTCTGATAATTAGGGTATCTTTGCTTTGATGGGGTCAGCACTTCAGAAAGATAATAAACTGGGCGTTGAACTTTGAAGGTTTTTCCTTCTTCTTCCCGCTCGACCGTAAGTAAATGCAGATCTTGACGACTTGTCCGATGGCTGCAATGTAAAGCAGCAAAGGCTCTTTGCTTATTGGAGCAGCAAGCACCGGCTGGGTGGAGAGCGAGCTTTGAGCTCTGCAAGCTGCATCGACTTCTAGAGTCCACTCGAACTTGTCGACTTCTTCATCGATCGGTAAAGAGGCAATGCCTTTTCACCGAGGCGAGAGATGAATCGACTTAAAGCGGCCAAGCATCCGGTAAGTTTCGGACATCGTGCACACGCACATGGCGCTTCATTCGGAGTATGGTGCCAACCTTTTACGGTTAGCATCGATTCCTCGCCGTAAACGAGAAAACCGAGTAACTTTCCACGGGAACTCCAAATGTACATTTTGATGGGTTAAGCTTGATATCATACCTCCTGAGATTGGCAAATGTTTCAGCAAGGTCAGTTAACAGGTCGGAACCTCTTCATGACTTGACCACTATATCGTCCATGTACGCTTCCACATTCCGACTGATTTGAGTGAGCAAACACTTCTGAATCATCCTCATGAATGTGGCTCCGGCATTCTTGAGACCAAATGGCATGGTGACATAACAGAAGCACCCGAATGGAGTGATGAACGCTGTTTTGATCTCATCGGGTCCATGCTGCACGGATCTGATGGTACCCGGAATAGGCGTCGAAAAAAGACAACCTCTCACATCCCGCAGTTGAGTCGACTATTTGGTCGATGCGAGGAAGAGGGAAATGATCTTTCGGGCAGGCCCGATTGATATGCTTGAAATCGATGCACATGTGCAACGACTTGTCCTTCTTGGGAACCATGACGACATTGGCGAGCCACTCGGAGTGGTAGATCTCTCGGATGAACTCTGCTGCTAAGAGCCGAGCCACCTCCTCGCCAATGGCCTTTCTCTTCTGAACGGCGGACCGCCGAAGATACTCTTTAACCGGTTTGAATTTTGGGTTGACTCATAGGCGATGCTCAGCCAGCCCCCTGGGAACACCCGGCATGTCAGCAGGCTTCCATGTAAAGATGTCCCAGTTCTCACGGAGGAACTGGATGAGTGCTTCTTCCTATTTTGAGTTGAGTGTTGTTGAGATGTTGGTCGGAGCAGCATTGTGATCGGTCGGGTGAATGTGAACCTGTTTCGTCTCACGGTCATTTGAAATGCTGACTCCGTGTGCTTCTTAGCTCGCAACAAATCACTCGGATCTGCAGTTTTTTGATACTCTTGTAGCTCTACCACTGCCAACTGAGCATCGGCGATCTTAGAGCCTTTCTGGTAGCACTCTTCTGCTTTCTTTCGATTGCCCGTGACAGTGATCATGCCCTTGGGACCAGGCATCTTCAATTTAAGATACACGTAACATGGTCGAGCCATGAAACGTGCATAAGCTGGTCTCCCCAGAATAGCGTGATAAGCGCTCTGGAAATCCACGACCTCAAAGGTCAACTTATCTTTCCGGAAATGCTTTGAATCACCAAAAACTACATCAAGAGCAATTTGGCCGAGTGACTCAGCCTTCTTTCCGTGAATGACTCCGTGGAAGCTCATATTCTTTGATCTTGAGTCTGGACATCGGAATGCCCATCCCTTTCAACGTCTCCGCGTATAATATGTTCAAGCCACTACCACCATCCATCAGGACTTTGGTCAGTCGAGTGCCTTCAACAACTGGGTCGACCATCAACGCTTGCCTCTCAGGGGTGGCAATATCGTCGGGTGATCGGTGGTCGAATGTGATGGCGATGCAGGACCATTTCAGATAATTGGGAGTCGCAGGAGCAACCAAGTTCACTTCCCGATTGATAACCTTCAATCGACTTTTGCTTTCGGCGTCGGCAAAAATCATCGGTGGAATTGACACGAGGATATCCACCATCACTTTATCATCTTTGTCCTCAACTTTGTCTGCATTTCCTTATCCTTATCCTTGAGCTGTTTCCCTTGAACCGCTGAATCAAGAGCCGACCTTTGTCGAGTGGTATGTTTCAGGTAAATGAGTTTACCCTCTTCATCTTTCTTTGTATGAATATGACATGGCAAATCCAACACGTCGTTTCCATCCTGGTCTTTCACCTTCTTTGGATTCCAAGGACCCTTGGGTTTCCCCTTGAACTTTCCTGGGGTCACGGCCAAGGCCTCTCCGGGAGCGGCTGGCTCGGCTTTGCGCTTCTGCTTCCGACTGGAATTTCCTCTGCCGGCCTCATTGGCGGCCGATTTGTATTTACCACTCCGGAGCCGATCCTCTTCTTCACCATTTGCATACTTGGTGGCAATCTCCATCATCCGACTCAGGGTCATATCTCCGGTTCGACCAAATTTCAAACTCAATTCTCTGTTCTTGACACCTTCCTTGAAGGCACTGGTACTTTGGTGATCAGATACATTCTCGACTGTGTGGTGCAAAGTGATCCACCTCTGGATATAATCTCTCAAAGTTTCACTCGACTTTGGCACACACGACTGCAACTCCGTCAAACCTGCTGGTCATTTGCATGTTCCTTCAAATGTCCTGACAAACACTCGGGCAAGATCTTCCCAAGTGTAAATACTGCTGGGTGCTAATCGATTCAACCACGCATGGCTGAACCCTCCAACATAAGAGGCAAATGCTTCATGGCTACCTCATCGTTGCCACCGCCGATCTGAACCGCCACTCGGTAATCTTCAAGCCAAGTGTCGGGCTTGGATTCGCGATGAACTTATCGACTCGATCGGCAACTTTGAAGTTGGGAGGAATCACTGCGGCTCTGATGGCTCTGCTGAAACACTCTGGTCCCGAGACATGAACTCTGCTGCTGGAAGGAACATCTCTATCATGGCCGTCTCGGTGAGCTCTGTTCTTGTCGACCAAACCTTGAACGATAATAGATCTCGCATCAAAGCCTGGTTCCCTGGGGTCGACTGGAACTCTTCGCCCAACACTGTGCTGGCGTCTGTCGTCCTGTTGTCGAGGAGCGTATGATCCACCCCTTGGAGGAGGAGTGGGCACTCGACGTTGATCGTTGCGATTGAATCGGTGCTCATATTGCTCGCGGCCCTTGTACTGATCATCACGCCGGCCCCCACGTTCCTCACGCCTCGGGGGCGATCTCGGACTATGGGCCGATCGGACTGAATTCGCAGCGGATCGGCTGTGAACCCTGTTCATGGCCGAGATACAACTGAGTTTTGATCTCCTGCCGCCGGAGCAAATCACGATTCTTTGCAAACCTCTACCCGCCTCCATTGGGAAGGCTGAATTGACTACGCTATCTGGGCGGCTGCTAAATTCTGAATCGGAGTTCGATATACCTGAGTTGGCGGTTGAAAGAGCCGACGTCGGCGGATTACGGAACCCTTGGTCGCCACGCTCGCCGAGTACCACTTGAAGATTCTCGATCAAGTGCGCCAGCCAGGTTAATAGCGCGCATCCTCCAAAGCGCGAGCCTCGGGGTTTCTCCAATGATAGGAGTGTGAAGTGCATCCATGTTCGATGGCGAAGCTCCTCCCTCCGAGGCGAAGTGAGGGGCTCGGGCAAGTACTCTTCGTGGGCTTGCTTCGGATCGCCTCCACCGCCACCTCCGTCGGTGCGGGTGAATCCAGGGGGACTGCGTGGTCCATCGACCATCAGAACCTCTGCCGAGTCATCGCTATCGCATTCGACCTTGATCTCTCTGAACCCGGTCGAACAGGCCGTAGAGAGATTCGTCGGGCTCGATCTCCGCGACTTGGGGATGGCCGGTGGCGGGCCACCGCATGCCTCACCCACCGTTGAAGCCTCGACCGACCGGGCAGCTTGCGCGGCGGGAGGCCGGGAGTGAAAGGCAGGCGAGAGCCGACCCATCTTGGGTCGACGGTTGCCGCAGGAGGACGCCACGGACACATGCGCGAAGTCGTCGCCCAGCGGACGGGAGGCGCGTCCACGCCGAGTGGAGCCTCCTGAAGCCAAAGCGGAGTCGTCGGCGACGAACGTGAGCGCACCGAGACGGATCTCGTGGCCGTCGACCAGAACTCCACCTGAAACCATGATGTAGGAGATCGAAAGAATCCCAACTTCTCCAACAAATCACTAGAACACCTGCCCCATGGTGGGCGCCAACTGTCGTGGTTCTAAGTCTGACAGTAGAATGGGGGGTAGGTATGGAGAGGCAAGATCCTAGCTATGGAGTAGTTGTATACGCAAAGGGATTTCTGAGTTCAGGCCCTTCTCGGAGGAAGTAATAGCCCTACATCTCGGAGCACGGAGGCGGTCGATTGGATTATATGCGTATGTGTGTTACAGTGCGAACCCTTCTACCGTGGAGGGGGTGGCTTATATAGAGTGCGCCAGGACCTCAGCCAGCCCACGTAGTAGAGGGTTTAAGGTGCGTTAAAGCTAGGCATTACTGGTAACGCCTTACATAAAGTGCCATTAAGATCATAAAGACTATTTAACTACAGACCGTTCGGGCACCGAGTGGCTCTTGGACTCCTGGTGGTCGAGTGGGTCTTCATAGTCGAGTGTCTTTGAATCTGTCGAGTGGAAACCTACCAGGTCGACTGGAAGGCTGCTTCTCTTGCGAGTGTCCTTGTGGAGGGTACCTTTGGATAGGTCTATGACCCTACCTCAGGTACATTACTTCATCAATCACCGCCATGACTTGCATTACAACCAATCATAACAAGCATTTGCTAGTTAATTTATTTTTGTTTGCATTGCAACCAACCATAGACATGAATTTTATAGCTGAGATGACGATCTGTGATTAATAGATGTCATGTGCTTGAGGTGGGAAGTAATATAGTGCATGTGAGTTATGCTTTATGTGATGAGGTAGGATTTGAGTATGTTTGAGTTTTGTCCCAGAGAAGGTTCCCTGCTGTTTGAGTCTGTTATATCATCTGTTTTGTAGCTCTACTAGGTCATCTCTTTCTTCTACTCCCTGATCCTAGAGAAGGGTGTCGTTGGTGTCGTAGTCAGGCACTCCATTGAGGAGACTGTAGGCGTTCCTGGTGGAGAACAAGAGCCCATGAGTGATATACCTTTCATCAGCGGCGTTGTTCTACTGAAAATCCTGCAACAAAGACAACACAGAAGCAAGCTCAGAAAAGGCAACAATAGTAAGGCGATTCAGTAGGTTAGCCAGTAAACCATTCTGCAGAACATGTGAGACCATAGTGGTTTGGTTGGTGGAGTGGGAGAAACGATGGGGGAAGGCTAGGATCAGGGGTTGTTGGTGGATCCAAGTATCTAACCAAAAAAAAGATTAACTGGCCATTGTTTGTGAACACGAAGGAGTTTTTTTAGAGTAGGTAATTGGTGGTTTACAACCTTCCAGATGAAGGAGGGCTTGGAGGTGTTGTCTGCAATGGCGTTTGTGTATCTATAGTGGTACCAGTTTACCCAAGGGAGGTCTTGTTGCTGTAGTAATGTGAAAGCAAACCAACTGAAGCCGGTGCACCAACGCGGAAAGGACATCAAAATTGTTATTTCCCTCTTGGACCTTCTTGAGGAATCACGATCTCTCACTCATTCCGAGGGGAAACTTCGCACGGTCGTCATTATCACTCTCCAACGTGCTATTAGTCAAAAATACTCTTTTGGAAACTTAGGAGCAGGGCCAAAACTGCTATTGAAGGCGGCATTTAGAATACCAAGTGCTTTCACGTTTATGCGTCACAATGTTTTTGCAAAAACAAGAGATCTCTGTTCTCGAGCACAATGGCGTTGACCTTTTCTCTCCTGATCAAAAGGCTCTGGTCCTCAAATACTTCTACACCAGCCTCATTGGCTCACCCATTCCTACAAACTGGCTCATCGATTTCAATCTCCTCTACCCTAATCTTGTCCCCAGCTATGCTTGCTCGATATCCCTTTTCCGAGCAAGAAATCAAAGATGCCTTCCTCAAGATGAACCCTAACGCCATCCCTGGTCCTGATGGTTTTGGACCAGCTTTCTACCGCATTTTTTGGCATGTCCTAAAAAACTCACTACTACCTTTATTGAATGCCTTTCATAACCACACTGCTAATGTCAAACGCTTCAACAGAGCCTTCATGGTCCTTATCCCCAAGAAAGACATCACTCAATCTGTAGATGCCTTCAAGCCCATTTCACTTCAAAATTGTCCCACAAAAGCAATTGCCAAACTCCCCACTAACCGTCTTAAACCCCTAACCCCTCAGCTGGTCCATGGAGACCAGACCTGTTTTAATGTGATGAGAAGCGTCGCTGAAAATTTCGTGTATGCTGCCGACCTCATAAGTTGTTGCCACACCCGGAGGGCTTCCACCATGATTATTAAACTAGACTTTCGTAAGGCGTTTGACTCAATCTCCTGGGACTCTCTTTTAACTGTTTTACACCACAGAGGGTTCCTCCGCAAATGTTGTCCGTGCATTCAAACTCTTCTTTCTTCCGGTAGGACGGTTGTCCTTCTAAGTGGTGTCCCTGGGCATTGGATCAACTGCAAAAACGGTCTCCGACAAGGGGACCACCTCTCCCCTTACCTATTCATCATCGTGGCTGACTTGTTGCAACGTCAGATCCTGCAGGCTAATAATGTCGACTACTTTAATTTCATCATCCCCTCTTCCAAGACCGCCCACTCGCCGTGTTGCAATATGCGGATGATACACTCATCATTGCTCACGCTTCCCACGAGGCCGCAATTTCTCTAAAGAAGATCCTGGATGACTTCGCCCTTGCCACTGGCCTTGCCCTCAATTTCCACAAAACAACCTTTGTCCCCTTGCACTCTGACACATCTATCACCAGTCTCATTGCCTCGACCCTAGGATGCCCGGTCTCCTCTTTTCCCCAAACCTGTCTCGGCCTACCCCTCTCTCATATCAAGTTGCCCTCTTCAGTCTTCCACCCCCTAACTGCCTCATTCTACAAATTCCTCTCTGGATGGGTTGCAGGTCTACTGTCACGTGGTGCTAGGCTTGCTCTGATTTCCTCGGTTCTTGATCGCTATCCGTCTACTTCATGTCTGTCTTTAGGCTTCCAAAAAGGATTTTAAAAGAACTAGACGCGATTCGTAGGGCCTTTTTCTAGACGGCTGACAAAAATTGCACCGGGGCACAGTGTCTTGTTGCTTGGAAAAATGTTTGTAAACCAAAAAACTATGGTGTCTTGGTATCAATAAAACATTATTTTGTTCGTTATGAAGGATAAAGTGTAATCTGAACACACCTAGCTAGCTGCCTATCTGCTTCGTTTGCGCGTGTGTATGGTTGACCTGGAGCTAAGCTAGTTAAATTAAAAAAAATTGAAGGTCACCGGGGGAGGGCAAAGCCCTCCACCTGAATTTTCCTTTTCTATTGATTCACACCCCCGGAGGGGAGACAACAAGTTTTACACAAAGAGTGGGGGGGGGGGAGGATTACACAATCCACAAAAACATAGCACGGGCTACCTCCCAGGATACGAGAACACCTGTAACCATCTGTCGACGCACGCCCGTTCAGCTACTTTCAGGCGTCCTCGCCACAGGGCCGAGTCCTCCATACAGCATGCGAGAAGACGGGCGAGGGAGGGCACCGCCCCACGAAAGACCATGGCGTTCCTGTGCTTCCATAGCTGCCAGCAGCACAGAACAGTGAAGGTAGCGCAGGCAGTATCTCCGACCACCCCCCGGACGTCGAGAGCCTGGAGCGCGCCCACCTGATAGCCTTTGTCGACCACGTCAACCCCCACAGCCCGCCAGAATGATCGGGCGAAAGGACACTCAAACATCATGTGATCCGCCGTCTCCAGCCCGCACGAACAGACAGGACAAGCAACCCCCTCCGTCGTGACGATGGTTTTCCGCAGCAAGACGTCTCTTGTGTTGACCTGTCGTTGGACCAGGACCCACCCGAAGAAGCGAACGCGGGAGGGAGCGGCGCACCCTGAGAGGAACGCCGCGAACGACGCCTGCACGCCGCCGAATCTCTCCAGGGCGTAGACAGCCGCCATTACGAGGCTCCCACGCGTTCCCGAGCACAACATCGGTCTATGCTCGTCTTTGCCGGGGCTCGGAGCATTGTCACCGATCAGGGCCAGAAGGGTAGCCCGCTCCACGGCGCCGACAGTGGTAAGCCTGGGCACCAGCACACTGTCCAGTCCGCGCGCACGCACATGCCACACCGTGGCCTCCTTCACCGTCGTGTGTGAGTGCAGCACCGGAAGAGCCACCGCGAGAGGCCCACACGGGAGCCAGGAGTCGAGCCAGAAGGACGTCCGCC
Source organism: Aegilops bicornis (assembly GCA_021605145.1). NCBI lineage: Eukaryota > Viridiplantae > Streptophyta > Magnoliopsida > Poales > Poaceae > Aegilops > Aegilops bicornis. The sequence continues at coordinate 761,903,675 of CM038673.1, read as the reverse complement.
TCCCATCGCGCACCGTCACCCTGGTGATCCCGCGGTACAGCGGGAGCAGCCGCGCCAGCGCCTTGCCGTGCTCCCCCGCGCCCCTGCTGGCCGTTGGCGAGAGAAGGGAGCGGCCGTCGAGCTCCGCCCACACCCACAGGGCCCATCTCGAGGACGAGGAGGCTGTGTGGAGCCGGTGCAGCATCTTGAGCAGAAGACATCGATTCTGCGTGCGAGGTCCCGGACGCCCAGCCCACCCTCCGCCTTGGTCCTGCAAACGCGCTCCCAAGCCACCAGGCATTGCGCTCCAGAGGCGCGTTCGGCCGCATTCCAAAGGAAGGCCCTCCGGAGCGAGTCGAGCTCCTTGATCACCGCCGGCGGGAGCATCATCGCCGCCATGTCATAAGTGGGGAGGGCGTCGAGAACATCGTTGATCAGGACCAAACGCCCGGCCATGGAGAGAAGACGAGCTCTCCATCCAGCCAGGTACCTGTCAACCTTCGCGATCATGGGTAGGAAGTCAGCGAAGCAGAGCTTTTCCCACGACAACGGGAGCCCAAGGTAGGCTTGCGGGAACCCTTGAATAGCGCAGCCAAGGGCGCCAATGGTCTCCACCAACACCTCCTCGGGAACGTGCATGGGGACCAGAGTACTTTTGACGAAGTAGATGTCCAGCCCCGTCGCCGTCGCAAAGTCGTCGAGGATACGGCGGAGGCGGGCAGCGGCGCCGGTGTCCGCGCGGAGGATGACAAGCGTATCATTGGCATATTGCAGCACCAGGGGGCTCGCCATGTACGAGAGGGTGGAACAACCGCCCATCTTGCCTGATCATCTGCTGCAGCACGTCGGCGACGATGAGGAAGAGGTAGGGCGAGCATGGGTCACCTTGCCGCAACCCCCGGCGCACCGTGAACCACTTCCCGGTCACGCCGTTCAGCAGCACCGCCGACCGCGAGGACTCGAAGATCAAGTCCATCCAGGTGCACCACCGGTCGGGAAAGCCGCGCGCCATGAGGATCCGGCGTAGCGCCCCCCAGTCGACCGAGTCGAATGCCTTGGCGAAGTCCAGCTTGAACACGAGGGTCGGCGCCCCCCGTTTGTGGCAGCACTGGATCACCTCGGCGGCATACACGAAGTTCTCGGAGATGCTCCTCCCTGCCAAGAACCCAGACTGGTCAACGTCGATAATGCCCCCGATCTGCTTCTGCAACCTCGAGGTGAGGCCACGACAGAGGATTTTTACGTCCCCATTCTGAAGGGAGACGGGGCGGAAGGCGCCCGGCGTCGGCACGCCCCCACCTTTGGGCAGCAGGGCAATGTACGCGCGGTTGATGGCGTCGAGGCCCGCGGTGCCATCATGGACCGCGTCGAAAAGCCGCTGCAAGTCGCCCGCTACCGCACTCCAAGCGGCCTGGTAGAACGCGGGGCCAAGGCCGTCCGGTCCGGGCGCGCTAGTCCGGTCGAGGAGGTTCGCCGCCTCCTTGATCTCGCTGGATAAGAACGGCGCGACCAGGGCCGCCGCATCCACCCTCGGCGCGTCGCGGTAGAGAGCCTCAAGGTCGAAGCGCCACACGGAGGGGCGAGCCCTGCCCAATAGTTAAATTAATTTGGAGTATTGCCCTGAGCTGTTGCTCCTTCCTTCCTTGCATCATCCGGTACGTAAAGCCTAGCCTGAAACGTTTTACTAATCCAACAATAATACTCACTGTCCAAGCCGTAGAGAGTAGTTAATTAAGCATCTAGCATCGAACTCGCGTGTTAAATGCAGCTCAAATATGCTCCGTCCAGGAAGATGCAGAATCCACAGATGAACTAACTAAACTACCTCGTATAGGTGTGAATTATAGTCGCTCTGCGTTGAATTAGTGATTGATTGATGTCCCCCAATCTTAACCTTATATAGTACTAATAAGATTAAGATTGGGCATGCTACTATTAATTAACTAGCGTCATTTGGCATGCATACGCCTGCTGGCTGCTACATGCATATTATACGCTGACTCGGTTCCAAAACAGATGACGATTTACAAGGGTTGCAAACAAACTTATATACGTAAATGGTTTATTTGATTCCCTTTGTGCCGTACATATATACTCTCATATGCAAAAGGTAGCGACAATATACAAAGTAGTAAAACACAACACTAATCTATTGTATACTTTCTCTGTAAAGAAATATAAGGACGTTTTTACATCACTACTATATTATATTTTTACGGAGCGAGTGTATATAGTATAGTAACGGAGGGGTCACGCACGAAACACATCAATAATTTAAAGTTAATACCAACAACTTCTTCCATACGGAGGAAAGGACGCTAGCTTATCCCCATCTCTGACCCTTTCTTGTGCACGCAGAATCGTTCGCAGCCATGCACAAACAAGGCCAAGTTCGGCTCACCATTTCTTTTGCCATCCCGCTCAACCACGGCGACGCCCCTATATAAGCATTTATGCCGCCGTGAGCACACACAAATTAAATCCGCTTGCCAATACAACCTACCAACAGATAGTCATAGACATAATACACACGCACACATACGCCATGTCGTCGACGTCGTCCAAGCCGAAAAGAGCAGGTGGCCTCCAGGGCCACAGGCCGCAGCCGCTGAGCCTGCCGACCCGGCCGTCCAAGAAACCACGCGTCGGCGGCCACGCCGGATCAGCTGGGGCTGGGCCCGTGATCGTGTACGAGCGCAAGCCGAGGGTCGTCCACGCCGACCCGCACGAGTTCATGGCCGTCGTGCAGAGGCTCACGGGCAAGCAGCGGTCGTCGACGGCAGCGACGTTGCCAACAGAGGCGACGCCCGGTGCTAGGGACGGCAGGGCCTCGACGTCGACGGCCGCGGACTCTTTGGTTCTCACGCTTGGCCAGGAGCAGCGGCGTGCGCCGTGTCGTCATGATCATCCCGCACCTTCTGCTTCCCCGGGTACTGCATCATCGATATCGCCGCCGTCCCCGAGCAGCTTCTTCCTCTCCCCGGCCACCATGCAGGCGATACGAGACCTCATCAGCTGAGACACTGTCAAAATGGAAGATCGGACCGGATGATGATCATATATACGCACAGTACATTTGTGTGACTTGTCTTAGTTCGTTCACCGATTTTCTGTCTCTCCCTCTACGGTCGCCAATGTACAATTCTTATTAACTACTCAATTCATGGATATGTATGCACAAATAGTTCCAAAAGCTGGCTGGCTGTACTAATCTTGACGCCACTCGGTGGCTGCATGCATGCACAAAAAGTTCACCAATTCAAGTTTTAAGGTAAAAATGGAAAAGCATGGGAGGTTGGGTCTGGAGGGCTCGTATTCCTCCTAAGGTCAAGGTTTTCCTATGGCAAGCCTCTCGTGGGCGTCTGCCGACGGGTGACCAAATTCGCAAGCGAAATGGCCCGGAATCTGATAGGTGTGCTTTATGTGGTATGAGAGAAGACACGTCACATATTTTCTTTAATTATGTGTTGGCTAATCTGTTCTGGTGTTGTATCAGATCATGGTTGCATGTATCCTGGGCTCCGACCTCCTTCTCTGACTTGCGCATCTTGGTAAATTATTTGGTTGGGGCCCAGAGGAGATTGTTTTGGGTGGGCTTCGCAGCCATGTGCTGGTCCCTTTGGACGACAAGGAATAAATTTACTATCGAGCATGTTTTCCCTGCTAAGCCTGCTGATTGCTTATTTAAGACTTGTATATTCCTGCAGCAGTGGAGATTATTGACTAAGGAGGAAGACAGGGACGCCCTCGACGCCATGTTGGCCAAGATCCAAAATTTTGCTATCTCCATCTCCCCAGTCCAAGCAGGCACTTAGGCGTTGGTGGCCTACTTTCGTTATCTCTCTTTCTCCGGCCTGCGAGTCGTGTACTGGCCTGGGAGCCATGTACTTAAACTACTCTCTCATGTTGTCTGGGCTGATACTCTGCCTGTTTTCGTGATGGTCTCTTGGGTCTGTGTTAATTCTGCCTAGTGGCTTTATTTATAAAGTCGGGCTGCAGCCTTTTATCTAAAAAAAAGAGGTTGGGTAGGGTGATCGCATGCAACTCTTCCAAAAGCTGGCATCCATGCGTGCCCCTACGAGTTTTTGTACTACACATGACCGAAATAGCATCTGGTATACTACAGCCGCACAGCAATTCACAAAACCAACACGGAAAACTTGTAATACAACCACACGAGCATCGATCTACCACAACACCATCAACATCATCTAGTCTACAACATGCTCATGGATCTAAGCTACAGGAAGTGTGGTTTGATGTTATTTACAACCATTATAGGAGCGGGGAGGAGGCGGGGAACAACTCTGAGAAAACGAGGAAGAAGGATTGCCGCCGATGACCTCCGTTGACTGGAGAAGATGGTGCAGCGTACGGGGTCATCGGTGAAGAAGCTTCCCGGAATGGAGAGCTCGAAGGGAGTGAGGGGATTGTGGAGCGGGTGGGGGTGGTGAGACAAAGGGGAGGTAAATAGACGAGGCAATTGGCAGGAGGTAACCAAATTACTCCCCTTATTTTTTTAGCCCGCACCAGCTCGGTCGTCACTTTCCCCCTCCTTGCACGCGCTGAGCCTGGCTCTGAGGAAAAAGTCGATCGAGCATTCCTCCAGGGATAGGCTGAGGACTGTTTTGAGGATCATGCCGGTCTGTTTCTCCAAGCGGTCAATGCAACCAATGGGTCTCCAAAGCTTTTATGTGACTCATGCATGCAACCAAACATGTCGGTAGGGCATAATAACGACATACAGTTGCTGGCTGCCCTTGTCTTGCATTTTGAAGTGTAGCTTTGTTTGTTTGTTAGTTCATTGTTTTTTTCTTTTTGTTGGGTGACACCAAGCAGAATTGGAACTAAAAACCACCAACACTGGCAGCCATTATCCTTCCTGAGTGGTAATGGCGTTGTGTTGTCCATTGAGCGGCAGAAATGCCACGATGCTGCAACTATGAACCATCGTGGTCGCATCGCCTAAGATGAAATTCATAATGCCTTCGATCCGACACTCATGGTAGAACCGCCTGTGATGCTTGGCATACAAAGTGTCCTTGAGCCTAGGATGGCACACTGGTAGACGAAGGATCTATTGGACTCGAACGGGAGTGCCTTCTTGGCGGCTCCTGTCGAATTCTCGATGGTCATGTCATGGGTAATGTACTTTGACATGTGACGGCTGCAATTGATCGATCAAGCACACAAGTTAAGTTACACTGCATGTTAGCATGCATACGCACATATGTTGCCACATGCATGATCGAAAAGCCTTCATGCATGCATGGAAATGATCACACAAGTTTTGTTCCATACTATGAAGGTAATCATTAATTCGACAAGCGAGATGACACATAGACGATATGTCGATATAGTTTACTTACCTAGTGTGCTGGTTAGATCCGTGTGGTAGCTGTCGTAGTCGCTCCGGTCGCCGTAGATGACGGTCTCGTAGTCACTCCGGTCGCCGTAGATGATGGTCACGTCGATGTTCGTCGTTTGAGGGGAGGGGAAAAAGTGAGAAGAGGAAATGTTTGGGACGTGTAACAAATGACAACGCTTTCTTAAATTTGAGCCACATTATTTTCTTCGGTGAATATAGCAAGGTTGGGGGGGGTGCCCCCCCCCCCCCCCCCCACCCGGCGCGCGGTACACATAGCTCTAGCAGTGATGGCGTCCTCAGCCAGCATCATGTTCCACATGTGAGTGAATATCATAAAACTACCACTTTTCACGTTAGGGTTCCAAAAAAACTACCGAATTTTTGTTTGTCATTGATAACTACCAGAATCGGCGTCGGTTGTTTTAAAAAACCCGAATGACCGTGTGATTTACAATTGATTGCGATTATGACATGTCGGCCCCATAGCTAAACAAACAGTTCCTTTGACCGTTTGTTTGACCGTTAACTGTCATGTAGGGCCTACACGTCAGTGTCTCCTCATTTTCTCCCCCTCCTCTCTGCCTCCCTTCTTCTTCTTCTCCTCTCTCTGGAACTCCGTCCCATAGCTATGGCTGTCGGCCACACTGTTGGCGCCCGTGGAACCCCGCCTCCGTTGTTGCTGCTGCCCTCTGCGCCGCCGGTGAGGAGATTGTCGGTGATGGGCATGGGAACCGAGCCCGTCGAGCTGCTCTGCGGCGGCTACGGGCGTTGCAGGGTTGCTCAGAAGACCACGCCGCCTTGAGGAACGCGGTGGCCGAAGCTCCTGGGCGCGGCAGCCTGAGTTCCTAGCGATGGCGGCTCGAACGCAAAGAGAGGTTGCGGCTGCTCCAACGGCTCGCGACTGCGGCTGTGGCCGCGGCTCGCCTGGAGCATGGCCGGGCACAGGGAGCTGCTGGAGGGAGCGCTCGCCGGGCACGGAGAGCGGCCGGGGGGCGAGCGTCGCCGGGCTTGGGAGCTGCCGGAGGGAGTTCGATGAGGTCACTGCACGGGTGCGCGAGCTGCAGAACGACCTCCGCAAGACCTGATTGCTTTCTTTGATTAAGTACAGGGACCCGATTGCCTTTTTATTTTTTGGCAGGGACCTGATTGCTTTTATGCCACATAACGGTCAACAAATGGTTGAACGATCAGAGCTCTTACGCGCGGGCCCGACGTGTCAGAATCACAATCAATTGTAAAACACACGGTCATTTGGGTTTTTTGAAACAACCGACGCCAATTTTGATAGTTATCAGCGACAAATAAAAATCTAGTAGTTTTTTGGAACTATAACGCGAAAAGTGATAGTTTTATGCTATTCACTCTGCACATGTCCTTGGTGATGATGACTGGCTCCACCATCTTGTACGCACCCTTCTTACATAGATTGTGTTGCGGTTCATGCTATGGCGTGGGGCGTCCTTTAGGACATCCGCGATCATGGTGTAGGTGCTACTGTCATCCAATTTCACCATTGTGTTTGGTGCAATATCTGCAAACATCACATTGCACCCTATTGCTTTACTGATTGAACCAACTATGCAAGCTAGCTAGGAAATGTTATTGGAAGAAGATCTTTTTGGTTGTATTGTGAATTCCTCACATTATTTTTACCAAAAAAAATTGCGGGGAAAACATGTACTACTCAATCATAATGTCTTTACAATCATCAAAAGCAATCTCCATCACCTCTACCGGACCAGACCCAAGCCAGGTCATGGTCCTACCTCGAGTTCTAGCAAAATTCGCTAAACTATCACTAGTTGTATTTCCACCATTGTTGTTGTTTTGTGAATTCAACACGTGTGTTGATAGTTTGTGTGTATTTGTATTGTGAGGAGTTTGGATAGACGTGCAATGCATATGTAGCCCCCCCAGGCTAGAAGATATGATTGAGGATCTTTTTTTCCTAGGGACATAGCTTGAAGGAAATAGTGGTATTTACCCCCACCCGATCTACAAACATCTATACTCCAACTTTCGCATCTAGCTCTACCACTGATATGTAGCTAATAGAACGAAAAGAAGAGTCGATGAAAATAATAGTGAAGCACTAGGATGGGTTAGGTGGATTGCATGGACGGAACCGACATAGGTGAAAACTGTTTATCTCTTATACTACCAATTTTTGTTTCCTTCGTAATCCTCCGCCTGCTCCATTTACATCGCATGCTACGTGCCACCTGACCGTGCTTGCTCTGCATGGCTTGCATGCCTACGCATGGACCGTACTGATGCAATCTTTATCTTTACCTATTAATAAAGCAAATAGTGTTTCTAATCGTCAGTCATAGAAATTGCCTTCGAAGTTGGCATAAATTATCCATTATGCCATCCATAAGTAAAATGATTCAGATTTATTTCAAAATCATCGCCGACTTAGTTCTTATATATGATACACTCAAATAACACAAGAGCACAGGTAGCCCCATGGCCAAGGCGTTGGCCTAGCATGTCGGAGACCAGCTTTCGATCCCTGGTTCCTATGCTTTTTCCTCCTTTTTGGCTCCTTAGGAAGCGCAGGTCCTCCACCCGCACGCGCTAATAGGCCGGCCCATAATTGGCTGGTGTTGGGGCCTGTTTTCTATTCTCTTTTTTTTCTTTTTTTCTTTTTTACTTTCTTATTTCTGTTTTTATTGTTTCTTCTTTAAATTAATTCAGGATTTTGAAAAGAATCAAAATTTAAAAAGCTGCAAACTTTATTGAGAAGTCATAAAATATTCATGATTTCAAAATATTGTTTGCATATCATAGAAAAAAAATCGGAATATCAAATAGATGTTCATGAAATAAATAAATCAGGATTTTTAAAAAATAATCCAGTATTCCGAACATAGTCTGGAATTAGAAAAAAATGTACATGGCGCGCCACCTCCTGCACGCGCTAATGGGCCGGCCCATATGCGGCTGGTGGTGCCGTGTTTTCTATTTCGTTTTTTGCTTTTTACTTTTTTAATTCTTTTTTTGTTTTTCATTCTTTAAATTCATTCGGGATTTTCAAAAGAACCAAATTTCAAAAAGCTACGAGTTTTATTGAGAAATCATAAATTGTTCATGATTTCAAAAAATTGTTTGCATATCATAGAAAAAAATCACAATATCAAATAGATGTTCATGGAAAAAACATGATTTAAAAAAAATCCATTATTCAAAACACATTCTGGAATTAGAAAAAAATATACATAATTTTTCGAAATGTTTCCAAAATTAAAACAGGCCCGTAAATGATGAACAAAACGAAACATCGTATGCATAGAAGTTTTAATAGGGGATCTCTAGAGGTCGATTTATGATTTTATTTAGTCCCTCGCATCGGGTAAAAAAAAGGCTTCCGTGTTTCGTACGACGCTGAACCCAAAAAATATTGACACAACTTTTTATGGGTTAGTTTTTGTAAACTACATAAAAATAACTAAATGTCTATTTTGCCTCCATACACAGCTGTTATGACAACCACCGCTATGCTAGGTCAAGATGATATACATCATTCATCAGTCTAGCTTAGGCAGGGTCCATCAATGCAGTTTGCTCAGCCAAAAATAATTCATTGTGGCGCCTTAGGAAATCAAGTCGTGGTCAAACTATCACATTTTTTGTTTTTTGAAATGACTTTTCAAAACTCTCTTATCTCATCATGACATCACTTAGACATAGTTTTTGAAATTACATTTTAAAAGCCCTTATCTCACCTTCGCATTTTAAAAGCCATTATCTACCACTCCTGCATAATTTGATAGTTTTTCTCCCGTTACAATGCACGGGCATATTTGCTAGTCTTTTTTAAGGATAGACCTTAGGTAGACGTACCGGTATCATAGAAGAGCAACTCTAGGATGGCTTCCTTGTCAATGCCAGGATGGCTACCTTAGTCAGTTTACAAGCAACACCACTTAGACCAAAACTCCTCTTACCGACTACTTGCTATCCAACAATGTATCCATCCTAAATGGTACACACCCATCACTCCGCAATAGATTCATTATCCTCCAACTTTGGCCTTCCTCAGCCACTTGTTAGAGTACCGTGGCAGCCGAAGGTGATGCCCCATTGAAACAAACATCATTGCGGTGTTTTCTCATATGGCCGAAGCCACAAGTGTCACTGCTGTGCAAGAATCTCTCTAGAGCCCCGGACCCGTGTCAATCGAAGTCCACTACTCATGTTAGAAGTATATTATGTTGAAGTTAGAGAAAGTGGCGAAGGCAGAATTTTTTTATAGGTGTGGCGGAGTTCACGAAGGACGAAAACAACAATGTATAATATAATCAAGATGTGCCATAGTCATAGTTTTAAATAGCAAGCTAAGCATCTTAGCGGCAGACCTCTTCCAAATGCTATAGCGTGCAATAGCGGAGCTATAGCACGCTATTTAAAATGGTCGCTCATTTGTTTGGACCAAAGTCTTTTAGCGCAAGACCTTTTGTAAGCGCTATAGCGGGCTATTTAATACAGTGGCCATAGTTAATATAACTGATAATATATAAGTATGTGCGGATCGTTGCCATCTGAGTAGATTAGAACAACAAATTCACTGGTTGTATACAAATAATCAAAATTAACCGGTCGTATATAACTAATCAAAATTATAAAGATTGATGTTTGATAGTTTATGGACTATAAAAAATTGGACAAAAGGATTACAAAATTTTAGGGCTAATATGGCTGTGATCCTGACCTGATGTCGCTGCTTCCGGCTCGCCGTCGCTGGCACATAAGCTCGTCGTTTCGTGGTTTGCGACGCAGTGTTTCACTCGCCACCGAGTTCCTGTTGGAAATATGCCCTAGAGGCAATAATAAAATGGTTATTATTATATTTCTTTGTTCATAATAATTGTCTATTGTTCATGCTATAATTGCATTAACTGGAAACCGTAATACATGTCTGAATACATAGACCACAACATGTCCCTAGTGAGCCTCTAGTTGACTAGCTCGTTGATCAATAGATGGTTATGGTTTGTTGATCATGGACATAGGATGTTATCGATAACGGGATCACATTATTAGGAGAACTAGATGATACCCCGCGAAGAATCAATTGCTGCTTAGACGTGTGTAAGCTAACAATAATAACAAATGACATTTTCTTATAATTTCTAGAAATTCTAATAATATTATCTACTAACAATTACATAGAATTCCCCAAACAGAAGACAACTAAATGGACTTGCTAATAGGTTGTTTGGCTCCATTGGGAGAAAAAACTTATTGTTATTAGCCTTTTCTATCTATTTTTTCTCAATAAGTAAAACAATGCTTACCATCGCTAAGGTTCAAAGAGCTTAGTTGTACTACTATGAAGGAAACTAATGGTGGGACGTTACCAAAGTTGGGATTAGTTGTGCTTTGATTAAAATGAAGCAATCAAGTAAAACATGTGAACTCAAATTTCAAGTAAACAGTTATATGCAAAGGCAAAAATAGACAAAATAGCAAATAACTTTTCTATGTAGCATACTTTACTTTTGTCAAAACTAAAAGTCAATGTATAATCTATCAGCAATAGCACAGGAAAACTGCGATGATGTGACCATAGTTGCAATCTGCAGTACAATTAATAGATAATACGCCACAGTCCCATGCCTTCTCTCTCCCTCGCAGCTGCCAAACACTCTAACCATCTCGCCTCTCCCTCATCGGAGCTGAGGCGTACGCTTGAGAGTAGTATACCTTTGATTTTAGCATAGGCCACATAAAAAGGCCATAGGATGCCAACAGGCATGCATATATATTAGGTTTTTGGAATATATATTAGGTTTTTGGAAAAGCCTCACAAAAATAAACATAACCTAGTAAAACTGAGCAAAATTGATGAAAGGTAAACTGTACTTCATGTAGCTGTTTATAGAAGCGCATGTGTATCCTGCAGATAAGTAATTTGGAAGCCTATGTAGAGATAAATAAACAAAAATAATGCATCCATGTTGCACAAATTTGCGATTTTCTTCTTCCAAGCAGCAAGCAATTCTATCTATTTAAGCATAAAAAGAGTATTAGGCCTTTTTTTTCAAAATAAAAAGTTGATTTGGAAAAATTGTTTTCATGCATGGACCTGAAGAGCATATAAAAATAAGCCAACACTCAAGCGTCAACAGTTGCATGTTGAATCAAATTTTAGGTACTTAGCTAATTCATCTTTCTGAATATTTTTGCTTTTAGAATATTAGTGAATAAGGCTTACCGTCAATTAAACATACCAATAATTTTGTAGCGCGGGTTGGGAGTGAATGACATGGTTATGACCCTGCATCACTACATGCTCATATGTCAGTCAAGACTCAAGTCATGTTCTCAAACATTGTTTACCAAAGCTGAAAATATAGAGGTACTTATTCCGGGTATGGGAGAGTCATGTTCTTCAGCAAGGCTAATTTTTTATTTGTGAACGCTTTCCATTCGTCATGATCTATCCTCCCGTTGTTGTTCAAGTCTGTCTCCTCGAATATCTGTTGGAATGTAAGTTAGCATAAATGTATGAATAGCTTTAATGTGTCTTGCGCAACAACATTTCATATGGATGCGGTGTACCTGATCATCTTCGACAGCATCATCAGAAAGATGGAGGCCTAAAACATTCAAGATTGAAAGCACCATTTCCTTCAACTGCCTGAAGAATCAGTTTAAGCACATACCCAAACTCTCAGATTGTAAAGGAAGTGGTATACTTGGTGGATATAATGTGTTTTGTGTTATTTTTCCAGTGAAGCAAAAAAGTATTGACATAGCTGATGGATAAGCATCTAAATCGACAAATCACGAAAATTAAAAAAAAATCGAAAAATCACAATGAGTGGTGATATGCTCGAAACATATTGAAGTAGTATGTTCAGTTGTCAGGATTATCTGCAGAATAATTCGGTAAATAAAAGACACAAACCTCTTCACATTCAACGTTGCTGGTGTCTCGCGGATCCTATAGTCTGAATGCAACTTTGAGAAGGAATCCTTCAGATATCAAATATGGAAAAGCATATCCAAACAGAAGTCATCCCAAATATATATAGCAGCCTAGTGCCACTTGAATCTCTACACGTAACAAATACACGCACTCACACACTGAATAAAAGAGTGGTAGACATCAAAGAAAGAAAGTAAGGAAGAAAGATCTCTAACTGAAGTCTGAAGGTGCCCCTCCCGATCCCCAAAGCTGCGCTCTGGATGGCATGTTCGGCGGCGGCGGACGACGTCCTTCCACCAACGGCGTTCCTGAGCAGCGGATGACTTCCTCTCCACCCAAGGGTTGCAGTTCGGCAACCGGAGCTGTCGGCCTGCCGAGGAGACAGCCATGTCGAACAACAGGAAGAGCACATCGGCAATAACATCAATCCGTCCCCTCGTCCGCTCGTGCCACTGGGCTCGTGGGCGGGTGACGACCGATCTGCCGTGAACTGGTGCATGCGGGAGTCGGCGTCTGACACCGGTGGTAGTTTTGATATAGGAAAACCAAAGAAGATGAAGCAGCTGAGGCCGAATTGGTCAGGGAAAAGAAGTGGAAGGGGAAGGGGAACAGGCGGCTGCGTTACTGCTCCTTGGTGGGTGGTGTCGGTGTCAAAATCGGCGGATCTCGGATAGGGGTCCCGAACTGTGCGTCTAGGCGGATGGTAACAGGAGACAAGGGACACGATGTTTTTACCCAGGTTCAGGCCCTCTCGATGGAGGTAAAACACTACTCCTGCTTGATTGATATTGATGATATGGGTAGTACAAGAGTAGATCTATCACGAGATCAGAGAGGCTAAACCCTAGAGGCTAGCCTATGGTATGATTGTTGTTCGTCCTAAGGACTAGAACCCTCCGGTTTATATAGGCACCGAAGAGGGTTCGGGTTACACAGAGTCGGTTACAATGGTAGGAGATCTGCATATCCGTATCGCCAAGTTTGCCTTACACGCCAAGGAAAGTCCCATCCGGACACGGGACGAAGTCTTCAATCTTGTATCTTCATAGTCCAGGAGTCCGGCCAAAGGTCATAGTCCGGCTATCCGGACATCCCCTAATCCGGGACTCCCTCAGTAGCCCCCGAACCAGGCTTCAATGACGACGAGTCCGGCGCGTAGATTGTCTTCGGCATTGCAAGGCGCGTTCTTCTCCAAATCCTGTGTACCTGTTGAATAGTGTCCGGCTTCTTGTAAATATCGCGCTCCTTGGCTTCCACGCCCAATAATGGCCATCTTCCACGTGTTAAACGAATGCGAAAAGCCAGGGTATTTTTACATTTACCCCCTAGCTGCGCAAATGAGCTGCCTATATAAGAGACGAGGATCTAGATCCGAATCACACCATCTTCCCTTAACTAGCTTTCAACAGAGCGCATCGGCGTAAATCTATTCCATCATGGACGGTCGTGCGGCTCCTCCTCTCGCCCTCCGGTCCTCAGCACTGGAGATTGGGAGAGATGCTCCGTCCCGCAAATGAGCTAGTGACGCTCCAAACCAAGGGATTTCTTCCCCAGCCTTCATGGTTAGGTTCGAGCCGGACTCGCCACTGTAAGGGCGGAAAAGAAGCGGAGAGCGTCCCGGTCCCTCCCAAGGAGAGCGGGTATGCCTTGTCCCTTATTTGATAAGAGGGCTCAATTTCCAATCCATCCGCTTTCTCCGGGGCTCTCGGAGTTCTATGGCCTCGGTTGCACAACCTTACGTCGCCTCCATTACGCATATTGCGGGCTTCGTGGCCCTTTGCGAGTTGTTTTTGGGCATCGAGGCTCATTTCGCGCTGGGGAAGAGGTTGTTCTGCCTCGTACCCCGTTCTCAGGAGGGGTCGATATATCAAGTGGGCGGAGCCGAACTATGGCGCATCGCCGGGACCGGATATCTATCTGGAACCCCGAAGAAGGCGTCCGAAGACTGGCCTTCGGAACCCTGTTTGGATCGGCCTCCCAGAGTTCAGTAATGCTCCTTTGAAGAAACGCCTAAGCTGGCGTCCACGGAGCCCTCAGAGGGAAAATGACAGGGACGTCCTTTACCTGATGAGCCGAATAAGGTTGTTGGCTCATTCCGGATTGACCATGGTCGGGGTCATGGCCACATGCATTATGCGGGGGGTGCAGCCGCCCCACTATAGAGGCCACCCCATGTGGGATTTCAACGGGGAGGATGATGCCACCCGCCATGGCCGTAAGGGGCCGGGATCGGTCGCCGATCTGATGAAGACCTTGTCCGCATTGTACAAGGGAGAAGAGGAGGAATTTCTTCGCGTCAATCCACATGACGGATTTTCTATGAACAATCCTCCAAGCTGGGTAAGCGGACATTTCTTTTTGCACATCCGATCCATATTCCCATAGTCAAGTATCTCATTTTGTGATTTCGACGCAGGAACTGCGCCAGGCCATAAAAGGATGTAAACAGCCTGCCTCCACAACCTGAAGATCCGGAACGGTTCCTCGATCCGGCCTCCCAAGAGGATCTGGACATATCGGTGGAGCTGATCGATGGGGTATTTCACCAACTGAGCATTGATAATGCCCTGGTTGCCATTACGGTCGATTACCCCGGAATACTTCCAGCCTCACAGGTAACTGAGACTGAAGCCCCAATACTTTGAGAATGATTCATCCGTGCTTATTTTTTATCACCGTATACCAACGGTGTTTTGCAGGGAGAGCCCTTGAGGCGGAAGGCCGAGCCTGCGGCGGCTAGCCAACAAGGGGCAGCATGGCCCAGCAGGCTAAAAAGAAGTGCGGTCCGGATTGAAACGCCGTCGCAACGGTATGGCGTGTCACCTTATTCCTAGGTTTTATTCCGGAAGGCATACTAACGCTCGAGCTCTCTTCAGGAAAAAGAGCGCTCGCCGGACTATATCCGGAGAGGTTGCCAATCGAGCCTCCGCCAGCCAGGCCCAGAAGCGGAGGCGAACACGAGGCGTGCGTCGGATGCTCCTCCGTCAGAGGATGCCGACAGATTGTCCGCCACCAACTCCGAGGTGGAGAGTGCCAAGAATCACAGGTGCCACCGGACAATTCTTCGTGACACATGTTTCTCCCAAGAGGCATTGAACGCCTTCAATTCGGGAGATGCGCACCTCCGTGCCGCTCAAGATGGTCTAGCCAGAGCCACAGAGCAGTATGTAAAAGACATACGAGTGAGGAAATTTAACAGTTATATATTCCAGTAGCCCGCGATACTTGAAATAGTTAGAATAACTGATTTTAGGATCATTTATTGTGCAGGATCTTACGTAAAAGAATACCCAACTGTCCGGGAGCTTGAAAAGTGCAAAGCCCAACTTGAGGCCGCACAAGCCGCGACAGGGGAAGCCAAAGAGACCCCCTCTGGTAATATACGCTTTTAAAAGATAAGTATGTTGTGAAGTGCGGCGTGTGTATAAATCTGACAATAACATTGCAGATGGCGCCGGGGTAGATCCGGACAAGCAACAGCTCTTGCGCCGGTTAAAGGCCGGCGAGAACGTGCTTACGAGGGTGAGGCAGGAGAAAAATAATCTCCAAGATGCCAAGACCCAGCTGGGTGAGGAACTAAAAGATGTTCGTGCCCAGCTGTCTGACTCCGTTAAGGAGAATCGGCGGCTTCGACGCGGCATTTTTAGTAAGTGCTTAAGCGAACTTTGAAAAAAGAGTTCGGCGAGGAAGTCGACTAACAGAGTTATGTCTGTAGGTATGCTCACAGGCCGTCCTGCAGAGGAAATGCCTAGTTCTACGGGTGACCTTCTTCCCGAGCTCTTACAACTGCACGAACGAGTTCGGCAGGTGATGAAAGGCGTTGCCCAGGCCTTGTGGCCATCTGTCTCCCTGCCCGAAGGCCTTGGGGAGCTTGCAGAGAGGCTCCAGGGAGCGCGGCGGCGCTTCCGATTATGGAAGATATCGGCCTGCCGTCAAGGCGCCAGGGAGGCCTGGGCCATGGTGAAGATGCGGTACACGAAGGCTGACCCAAACCACATGGCCGAGGTCGGACCTGTGGGGCCCGATGGGAAGGAGATCCCTGTGAGCTTAGTGTATGGCCAGGTAGAATGGGCCGCAAAGTATTCCCAGCAGGACTGTAAAGTAGACAGCCTATTAGATGGCATTGAAGAGGAATACAATCAGTCAAATTGACTATGTAATTTAAGGTGACATGTAAAATGCCTTCTAGCCGGATTGTAGATCGTTTGTCATAGCAGACCTTTTCGCTTCAACCTCGGGACCCAGTAGTCTGGAGTGTGTTCGAATACCCTCGCGGTTATATAAAAACCGGGGCATGCGTGGAGACCAGGCGTAGGGGTCATTAGTGCTTTATCATACAAGTGCCCGACTAGTTATGTTATATTACATGGTTAGTAAGAAACATCTTCCGGGAGAATAGTTCCATTAGGGGTTCCTTTCCCTGGGAGGCATGCCCTAAAGTGCATGTCCGGAATGCGAAAAAAGCAGAAAAACATCTGGGGGCAGATAAATAAATAGGTAAGAAATCTTCTTTTAGTTCACCGACGAATATTCTCTTAAGAACGCTAGCTTTCGGCTTCACCCAGTCTGAGGTACACATCCGGCTGACCCGGCAGTAATAATCGCAGAGGTGCTCCCTTTACCACCTAGCCGAACAATCAGGAACGTAGGGGTAAGCACAGGAGCCAGGCAACCCAGCTTGGCCAAAACTTAAGTCATATCGATGCATATAATGGTGAATAAAAGGTACATGCGGAAGTGTGACACATGTATTAGGCATGAAGCCCTTATAAATAAGCTTCTGTGAAAGAAGCTCCCAGGTACAATGAGCGCGGATAGCGCGTCAAGTATGTGCGAACAATGCACTAACGAGCCTTCAAAGGCAGGAAAAAAAAGGAGGGAGAAGGAGAAAAATAGAAGACAGCTAAAGTGTAAAATATGGACAGAGGAAGGAGACGAACTCAGAATCCGGCGCTAGGCGTAGAATATTCGGAGACGGGCTGCGTTCCATGGGCTCGGCTCGAGTCGGTTATCCGATGCATCTCGCAGACGGTACGCTCCACCGGTCAGGACCTGGTGGATGATAAAGGGACCTTCCCATTTGGGCTTGAGTTTGTCCTTTTTCTCGCAGAACTAGCTCACCAACATTGTATGTTTTGGCCCGTACTTCTCTGCTTTGATATCTTCGAGCCTGCCGTTGATAAAATGCGGAACGGGCTTTTGCTACGTCACGCTCCTCCTCCAAGGCGTCCAAACTATCCTGCTGATCGAGCTCGGCTTCTCTTTCTTCGTACATGCGCACACGAGGTGAGTCATGAATTATGTCGCAGGACAGAACTGCCTCTGCGCCGTATACCATAAAGAATGGTGTGCATCCGGTCGTGCGATTCGGAGTGGTCCGCAGCCCCCCAGAGTACGGAGTCGAGCTCCTCTACCCAGTGCGTGTTAGATTCCTTGAGGGACCGCACTAATCTGGGTTTGATGCTGCTCATAATT